>CAWUFW010000927.1:237500-837500 GCA_963921515.1 Calotriton arnoldi
CATTCAGCCCTATTGGGTGTTTAGAATTTAGTTCCAGAATATATCTGGTGTCCAATTGGCGCAGACGTTGTTCCCTGTCCCCACCTCTTCTACTTGGTGGGACTGAATCAATCACAAAGTATTTAAGATCCTGACTCCTTGACTCATGGACACTTTTAAAATGGCGTGCCACCGGATAGGTGTTGTCCTGATTGTTTATCGCCCGCAGGTGCTGTAAAATTTGTTTGTGCACCTGTAACTTGGTGCTGCCTACATATTGTAGGTTGCACGGGCAAATTAAAATGTACACAGCATATTCAGTTTTGCATGTCAGAAGTTTGGTTATTTTGACACTTCTGGCACTAAATGGTGTTGTGTACGTTGTCCGGTTCTCCCCTTGTTTGCACGCCTTACAAGTTTTACATTTGTAAAAACCCTTATGTGTCTGTAGCCAATTGCTGTTGTCTATGACCTCCGGGCTGGTCTTCACCAGTTCATCCCGCATTGAGGGACCCCTACTGAATGTAATCGAGGGTCGAGTCGGCAACCTTCTGCCAATGATAGGGTCACTCAGTACCATAGGCCAATTTTTTGTGATGATTGTTTGTATCTGTCTGTGTTGTTGGCTATACTGTACAATGAATCTAAATTCATCTGCTGTTTCGGTGTTTGTCTTTCTATTTTCATGTTGTAAGGCAGGGATTCCTAATGCTTCATTTCTAGATGATAGCAAATGATATCTATCATAGCGCATAGATTTTACAATAGCGCTATCTATCACATTTCTTGAGTAACCCCTCTCAAGGAACCTGACTCTACTGTTTGCCTGCACTTCCCTCAAATCATTATCGTTGCTATTTATCTGCCTTAGACGAAGCATCTCCCCATAGGGGATGCTGTTCATCAGATGTTTGGCATGGGAACTACTCGCGTGTAACGTTGAGTTTCCCGCGGTCTCTTTGCGGAATAGCTTAGATTCAATCTTATTGTCAACCACATAAATCAAAGTGTCTAAAACGCTCACCTCTGTAGCACTTATGTTCGCTGTAAATTGTAAGTTCAAATCATTAATGTTCAGAGCTCTGACAAAATCATTTGCGTCATTTTCCTCCCCATCCCAAACCACAAACAAGTCGTCAATAAATCGCAACCACATTTTGACGTTTTTTGCCATCACCTGTCTGTGTTGGGTTTTGAGGACCAGCTCCTCCCACCAGCCCATATGCAAACATGCATAGCTGGGAGAGAAGCTGGCCCCCATAGCTACACCTCTGGTTTGTTTATACATTAGATTGTTGAACATAAATATGTTGTATATATATATATATATATATATATATATACACACATATATATATATAATATATATATATATATATATATATATATATATATATATATATAAATATATATACCTCATATACAGCCTTATGAGCGCAAACTGCTGATGCTCAGTGAGTTAGCGGTTCCTGACTCCTTTCCCGCATTCCTACAACATAGAGTGTTTTCTCTTGTACAATGCTATGATTCACTCAGTGACTTTTTTGAAACTCGCACCCATTTATGATTGTTTATTGACAGTTTGCGCTTATAAGGCTAGAGTCGTTATTACACACATTATTTTGTTGTGTCCTGAGGAGGCCATAAATAGTGAGGCGTAAACACATCTACCATTTGTAAGGAGACATCCACCTGGAAGTTCCGAACAATGAATTTATGTCCAGATCACCACTAGAACTCTGGGAGGATTCATTACCCGCCTGCAACGTGGCTTTCTTTTGATAAGGTGGATTACCTATGAATGGACCATGCCTAAGGATTTAGGATTGGACATCATAAAGTGTTTAGTTTGATATTAACAAGGGCAGTGTGTCTTGTAGTTGATGGTTTTAAGATGAGTGAATTGTACAGAATAAATGTTAAGTAGATGAAATGCACAAACATTGTGACTTTGATCTGTATTATATACACTCAACTCACATGGGATTCGTAAGTAGTTATCAATGACCTCAGAAACATCAGCGGTGTTTATGGAAAAACGCATAGTCCAATACAAATTCATGGTGTAGTGTTGACAGAGTACCACAGGTATATCCATCCCACTAGATTTCCGCTTATTTACTGTGTTCACTCAAACTCTAGAGGCTTATATGGGCCTTCCTTGTACCATATATCTTTACCAGCAGAGAGTTCAAAGACTTCCTAACCTAGCTATCCATTGAACACTGGAGGATAATGCCACTATGGCCTCAGGCCAATGGAGTAGTGGAATGGTTCACGGGCACACTGAAAAGAAACATGCAGCGAGCCCCAGGGAAAGTGTGACAATCAAGAAAGCACTGTAACAAGTTCTACGTGCATATCAACCACCCCGCACTCGACAACAGGAATGAGCCCGACAACTCTCATGTTTAGCTGCTCTGTTGGAACCAACCTCCCACAATAGAGAGAGACTCGCTCCACAGGCATTGCCAAGTTCAGACAAAGCAAAAAAAAAGAGAAAATGAAGACGTACACGGATGCCAAGCAATGGACGCAGGACGCGAACCCAGTTGAAGGGGACGGGTGGTGGTCAAGCAAAGGAGCAAGGCAGGCACTCCCTGCTGCACAGAGCCGTTAAAAGGGAAGAAAGCCTGATCTCAAGTCTAAAACCGCTTGAGGTGCGGAGTCAGGCACTAAGGCCCTGGAGAGTGAGCTGGAGGCTCGGGACATGAAGTGACATCCTGGGGGAGGGGAAAGGGAGGCGATGCAAGGAAAACGAGGGTAGTGCTGTGCAGGGCTTCTGGAAATAGGGCACACAATATAGGTGTAACTGCAAGCTCCCAGCATATTGTGTCTGTGTTCTCTCTTCCTGGGCCTGTCTCCTGGTGCTACAGTGAATTTCCCAGAATCACAGGATGTTGACCCAACACCAAGATTCCAACATGGTTCCTCAGTTCCAAAGTCAACAGCTCTTGCCGTAATTCCACACCCTCTCCCAATCTGTGATCTGCCGGTACTTGTGTGGTACCAACAAAACAAAGCCGTGAGTCAGCATTCTTCATCTGCAATGCTCTGTATTATTCTCTCCTCTTTTTCTCAAACATCTGCTTTCTTGATGCCATTTGTACCTAATTCCTCTCCTATTCAACCGTTTATATCTCCTCAATCTCTGTCCTCTCTTACTTTCCTCCTTGTCTCTCCCACTTCTTTTTGCCTCTGCTTTCTGGTAACTCTTGCTGCTCTTTCTCCTCTTCACCTTTAGCTCCTACTGTGCATGGAGAATTCAAGGACAGAAGGAATCTATTGAAAGGGATTTCTAGGGGAGGACTGCTGGAAGAGAGCTCTGTTGTGCCTCGCCCTGTCATTGGCTTGGTCCTGATGCAATGTGTGGCTAGCACAGCCCTCTTTATCTGTGGTGCCAAGCTCAAAGTCAGCACCAGTTGCTGCAGCATTATCAACTGTGCCCACCCAAGTTTTGTCCTCTGCTGTGCCCAACCTGACAGTTGGGTGATGGCGTAGCACTGCGCAACGACACGGATGCTCAGGTGGTTTTGTTACTGGAGTGCCGTCACAACCACTTAACTCCTGTTTATTAGTCAGGCCCCAAGACCTATGGCATGGGCAGTAGAGGGGTGTGTCAGAGCGTAAGTGACATCCCTCTATAGGAAAGTGGCAGGTCTGCACAGATGCCCTTGTGGAATGACCATTCCTCCCAAAAACAAACGAGAAGTTAAAATCCCAAAATGTGAGAACAAACAACAGGAGACAGCTATCATTGCCTCATGGTCACCCAGCAGGACAGTGGTGGATGGTGGATTAGTGATGCCAGCTGTAACAGGACGTTGTTGCTTGTGTAGATTGTTTAACCTGTCTGGTGGTTTTCGGTACGGACATTGGTTGTGGGTGGCTCCTGGATGTTGAGAGCCGCTTCAGATGTCTAAAGGATTATGGGCAGGACGATGCCTGGAGAGCTCAGTTTCAGTCGACCTAGCTCATACCTATGCCAGATCATGGCTATTGTCTCACAGTTCAGCTGTGCTTTGAAGAAAGTGAGATCCTGTAATATGTGTTAATATGGTGCGGCTTGACTTCTGAAGACTGCCTAAGAGGTATCTGGACTCACTGGCAGAATCTTTGAGTTCTTCCTCTAGGCTAACTCAGAGATTGGTTTGGCTTCAGTGGGCATTGCTGAGTCCATCTCTCTGCGTCTATGACGTACCATCACTGGGCACTGTGTGGGCTATGATAAAGCTGTGTGTGGGTCTCTGTTGGACTGCTGCAAGACCACTGATGAACCACTGCCAAGTCATTTGTGGACCACTTTGGGGCAGGTGGAACATGTCAAGACATACTGAAGATTGCATCAGGGTTGTTAATGGGGTGAGGAGGTTGAACTTTGATGAACATGAACAGGAACTGCCGCACCTGATACAAAGCAATAAGGTGTCAGATGCAAATCCATAGGTGATAGGGCTGCTACACAAGCAGTAATCTTGCGCCTAAGTCGGTAGGGTTAGCAATATGGAACAGGCATTGGGCGAGTGCACGTGACAGAGCCTGAGAGGAGTCAGGCTGCATCTCTGCAGCAGGAGACAGGCCCTGTCATGTCCTGGCCAGCTGTAGGCTGAGTTCATCCTTTCTCATTGCCGTTGTTATGATGCAAGACCAAGGAATGACATGGACACATATGTTGTTTGAAAACTGAGGTAAGGACACAAACACCAAAATCCTTACTAGCATGGTCACTCAGGTCACCTGTTAGCACTGGGAAGCCCGCGTTTGGGTCGCCATGCACTTTATAAGACCCCTTGGAATTGGAATTGGACATCACCTGGGACTCAGTGGTGGATAGGTGTGTGAAAGTGTGACTGCCACCAGAAGAGGCTAACCGATGTCATTGCCTATGCTGACTTGGAGATGCACACCTGCATTCTTGGAGCTCGTGGCCAGAAGAAGATGTCTGATGCTGCTGTGGAAACCGTGGGACGTTCCTACTGGAACACAATTTTCAATCAGCCAAAGAAGTGGAAGACGAGAGGCCGAAGATGGGACGGGGCAATGCATGATGAGCCAAGGTCACCCATCCACCCAGGGGCAGCACCTCCAGAATTCAGAGGTCACATTTTATTTACAGCATCTCCAATAGAGACATTTATCCGACAGGTAATGCGAGGAGAAACATAAATCTTCAAGAAGCGGTGTCGGTGACCATGTTAGCTCCCTAATACCGTGATGAGTACTAGAAAGCTAATACCCTTTCCATCAAAGCCTCTAGTCTCACATGAAATTTTGCGTTGCTTGTGACTTATTAGCCATATGAACCCCATTTTGCTCGCTGGTTTTTCCCAACTTCCCTCTGTTACATAGAGGACCACTCTCCTAGAATCTCATCTTTTAATTTATAAACATTATTTGGGGTTTTGGGTAAGAAGGTACAACACCTCTGACCCTTTAAAGGTTTACAACATATGGTTACAGAACATCGTACATAAGTATAGGAAAATTAGCATAACAAGGGTATGACACGTTGATCAGTTGCAGTGCATTAATCCTTATCGTCCATAACTGCTACTTTCTCTCATGCTTCCTAGAGAACATTGCAGCATGCAATACAGCAAAGGTAAAACTCACAATAATGCTTCTTCTAAATGGTCCCCTCCTTCGGAAGACAATGATGAACGAGCTTGGCGAAACCCCGACCTGTGAAGGATTGTTGACATCTGACCAGGTCCTCTCTATGTCAACTTGCATTTTTAACGAGTGCGCGAAAGGGAGCCCAAGATTTCTCACATTCGTTCATCTTATCTTTCACAATGGTCAACATTATTTTCCATAGCAAAGATATACCAGAATTTGGACAATTAATATATTCAGGCGGTGAGATGTGTTGCTTCCAGGAGTGCGCTACTGGGAGGTGTGCAGTGAGGGAAGGGAGTGATGACTTTTCCTGTGTGAGCGGTCAGTGGGTATTTCATTTTATCACCTGTGTCTCACAAAGACAATGTTAGGGGGTTTGGAGGCATGTCAATGGCTGTTGTTAGTTTATTTTGCTCCAGACCCTCCCTCCAGAAAGATTGGACCAGCCCACATGACCACCAAATATGAGCCGTCCAACATTCATCTGATGAGCCAAGCGTTGCATGGAGACGAGCTGGGGTCAGATACCAGTGTAGATTTATTTTATAACTATCCTGATTATATTATGTGAAATGGAAATTTGGTGAGACCACTATTGCTTCTCTAATCGAGCAGTGACGTGCTGGGTCTCAAAAAGCAATCGCATTCATGGGACACTGTCTAATAAATGTGTGTGTATGGAAATGCCAAGCATAGTCAGAAAGAATCCCCTATGTAGCAAGCTGTGCTTGTTTGAAGAGCCCTATGTTTCACTAGTTATTGAATCTTTGATAAATTTCGATGAACGAGTAAGATGTTTAATTTTTGTCATTCAGATGGAAAGGATGTCATTTGTCCTCAAGGTTTAAATCTTCCAAACCTTGTGTCAGGAATTATGGAAGATTATATTTCTAGTGGTTGGGCCTGAGCAGGCTTCAGTGTAGCCTTATAATCTCCACCCCCTGCCAATGAGCCATTGGTGAAGCTTGAGATGTGAAAGAATAAGGCCTCTTTCTTTTCATTAGGGACATATACACAAACAAGTGTTATTTCTTTGTTTACATATTTCCCCTTTATAAAAAGGCAGTGGCCATTCGCAACTCGGTGGAGCTTACAAAGAGTAAATTGAGTGCCCTTTATACATAGTATGGACACTGCTTTTGTTTTATTAGGGGCAAAGGAATGAAATTGTAGGTGATATAAGAGAGATCTCAGCCTGTAGATGTCTTGTTCTAACAAATAGGTTTCTTGTAAGAGTGATCCAGCGCGATATTAGCAAACAGCATTCATACACCAGATACTCACTTGGGCCCACACATTCATACTACGGTAATACTTACGCTGGAGTGACAGTTGTACTCTCTATCAAAATCCCTGCTACCAATTACCTTCTGATTGAAGAGTAATGACTTACCAATGAATCCTTTCCTAATTGGGAAGTTTAAAATGAGTGACATTCATAATAGTACATAATCCTGAAATAACCACTGAGTCAGGAAGTTTTAAAATGTTTATCTAAAGATTTTGCAGAGTATAATACAGAGCCACATGGTACTTAATCGAAATACCCAAGATGAAGCATAGAATAATTATTGCTAATTAATGACGGTGTTTAAGAAAAGGAGAGGATAGAGACAGCAGCGCAACTAAAGGTTGCAGTATATTTACCTAAATGCGAGAACCAAACCCCTCAGCCAAGGAGTTGAAAGAATAAGACCCAGGAAGGATGAAGAGCAAAGACCTCCTCCAGGATCAGGACAGGACCGGTGACCTCTCTATAACGACGCCTGCGCCGTTCCCCTCTCTGGTACTCAGCTTCTCCTCGATTCTCCCGTGCCTTCCTTCTAATGGACTCCGCCGCCCCCTCCTCAGGACCTCTTCTGGACAGGGATTCAGTCAGCAACCGATCAGCATGGCAGTCTGGAGCTCTTCTGCGTGTTCTGAGAGTCAGCTCTAGCTAATTAGCTAATTCTATATCTGTTATACCCTTCTACGCCCATGTACCTCCCCTTAATGTTGCTAAAATATGGGGCCACTACTTCTGATTGGACAGGGACAGGGGGTGGATTCTCGCACCATATCGATTTGGCCTAAATTGTAAAGCCTATTGTCTTTACGGTCCCACCCCTTCAAATTAATACATTCGCTTTATTTCCCACCCGTCTCATGACAAATGTAAACCAATTTTCATAGACATTGTATCAGTGTGCGACAGGAAAAGCAATAGTACAACATCTTCGGCCATCAGGTTACGGCCTTGGACGACGTCCAAGTTGACTTCATTTGGCAGGCACACAAGACACATGCGCAGAACCATTTGCCTCTCGAGTTTCAGGTCACCAACCCAGGCCCAAGTTTACGAACTAATAAAAGTGCAAGAAGAAAATATTAAAATCACAAATAAAATGTTTCACTGTATGCCCACTTTTTCTACTCTATCCCCATTTAATTATAATACTATCCTGCATTAGTAGCGTTAAGAAAATGACAATTTAATAATGGCATGAGAGCAAGCTGAAGCATGTGAAAACATCAAGCAGCCATTTTAATGCACACTGCGCAGAAGCAGAAGTTTCCCACCAAGCAAAGAAAGACGTCACACCATGTGATCTGGTTGCGACATGCGCATTGAGGTTCCCGCGCTTTAGCGGCCATTTTGGATTACAGACAAGCGTTATTCATTAGTAAAACACATAGGCAAGCATCCTCACTGTTCGTGTAGTGTATGCGAGGTTAGTATGAACAATACGAGTTTTAATAAATTAATACTGTGAGGAGGATTGAATACAAGCAAGTTTCATTTATGAAACCTTGCTCCATCAATCCCCTCTCTGATGGCGTTTCTGAGCCATCAAAAAACTACCCTCAATCAGATGCCAACTTCTAGCAAATTGTTTCATTCTCATTTTTACACTTTCTATTTTTCACATCCCCTTTCAACTTTTTGTATAATTCACTTCTCCATTCTTCAAGTTCTATTTCATCTAGTTTTCTCTTCTTTCCTTTTCCTGTCACATTATATGTTCCATTCTTTCTACAGCATTTGCACCATATTGTTATTGCCAGTATTATTATTGCTATCCCTGCTAAGGGTACTAATATTTGACCTATAAGTCCTTTTCCTATATTAGCAAACCAGGTTACAATTGACGAGATACTATTTGTCAATCTTTCCCATACACTATCAACTTCCAGTGGTTTAAGTTCCTTCTCAAGTTTAGTTATATTCTGTATATACGTTCCAATTTCTGCACTCTTATCAGGAATATAAGTGCAACAATGTTTCGTCTTCAATAATTTACAGACTCCGCCCTCTTTTGCCAAAATGATATCAAGAGCAAGTCGATTTTGCATCACCCTAGATCTAATCGCAACCATCTCCGCATTAATCATTAGAAACCCTCCAGCAGTATCCGTTGATAAACGATCCACTACTGTAGACAATTTGCATATTTTCCTTGAGTTCAGAATTATTCCCACTGAAGGTATCAATGCACCAAATATATCACCTACAATTTCAGAAAAACTAGCTCTTTTACTACGTGTTAATTCGCCATTGTTTTCATTGCTCCCAGTGTTTCTTTTTACGTGGTATATTTTTGGAAATACTATTCCAAAATAGCAACTTCCATACCACCGTGCAGGAAGCCTAAAGTAAGCCTTATTCCCACACACATAATAGATTCCAGGAAAAACTGAATCTGTTCCTCCTTTAATTCCTCAACCTCCAAGAATTAAGAAATTATGTTCGCATTCACTGGTACCGATGAAAACATTGTTATAATCAGTCTTTAACCTATGAAGACAAAATTTCCCTGTCTTTACGAAATCCAGAGCCATAGCAGCTTGAGCCTTGCCAGGTGTGTAACTCCCTTCTTTCTCAGCCCAAGGTGGTAAATGAGCCTTATGCTCAGAAGCTTTCTTTTGAAAATCCTGTCTTCTATCTTCTACTAAATTCAAAAATATCTTTTCTTCTTCAAGTAAAGAACATGTTAGATTGTGTCTATGTGCATGTGTTATGTCTATTGATTTCATTGTTAAGAAAAATTCTCCCATAAACTGTGCGTCTTGACTACTAAGCACTGGGTTCATATTCTTGCGAATCGGAACCTCAGAAAATATCACATCTAAGTTTGAATAATAATACTGAAGTTTCCCTGTTCTATAAAATAAACTAGATAACACACTACATGATATGCCATATTTCAGTGGTAAATGGTGATATGTTAGACCTTCTGCTACTGATTCAGGTAACTTCATACAGACATAACAATTACTAACTACCATGGTATCTACATATTGAAATAATAACTTTGTGAAAACATTCAAACTAGTGTCATTATCAGCTATTTCATGATGTATTTCTTGTTCATCTTCTGCCATTAGTTCTACTCTATTGCCCTTCATGTTTGCTGTCCTCCCTTTAGTTTCATTATTAATCTTTTTATCTATTATCATGAGGTAAGGAACTGCTACAATCAGGACTAACCATACTATAAGCATCATCACTAGACTACATATGCATAATGCACAGCATCTTCTACAACACTTCCGTTTTGGTCTCCCAGTAACTCTATCGTCAGGCATTTTTCGACAAGGAAGATTGCTCTTCTATCTTTTCTTCTTTTCTTTAGAGGATTCTTTTGTTTAGTCAGGGTGGTCTTGTTTCTTTTTTGTACGTCAGTTCTGCACTTGTTCCTTCACCACCACTGTCACTTGACTCTGAGCTTTCAAAATCTTCAAGAATGATATAAGTCCAGTCAGGACCCTTGAATTTGTTATTCACAAGTCTCAGTCTTTTACTTTTTCTTTTCCCTGACTTTTTCTCTTGTTCAGTTTGACTTGTCACTTCAGGTACTTGATCTGGATCTTCACTTCTGGTTGTTATGTGGTATTTTACTCTTTTAATGACACTCGGCCAATGATCTCCTTTTCTTGTTTTCTTTGTTGGCACTGTTTCTTTATTTTTGTCTTCAGAAATCTCGTTATTTTCACTGCTTAGTACTGCTTAGTACTGCTTCGTTTTCTTCTATTACTGCTTTTTCTGTTTGCTCTTTTTCAGGTCTGATTGGTTTCTCTTCAGCAGCTCCACTATGAGTTTCAAATCTTTGACTTTGCTTTTCATTTATTTCTTCAAGTTCATGTTTCTCGAGATCTTTTTCTTCAGAGTATTCTTCTTGATCTATCTGGTTCTGATCAGGGCTTATTGCACTGTGAACTTCTGCAGCCTGACCGGATTCTTCTAAACCTGTCTGTCCCTGCTCAAAATCTATTAGATCTTCGTTAATTTGAGCCCAGTTTCCTTTCCCTATCTGACCTTGCTCAGGTTCTCTTATTGTCTCTTCTTCTTGCCCCTGAGCTGCTTCTTCTTCACCTATCTGATCTTCTTCGATTTCTTCCAATCTTGTTTGACTTCTTGTTCTGTGGTATATTTCAGAAACTTCTACCACTGGTATCCAATCCTGACTTGTGCTCGGTTGTTCTTCTTCAGCTTCTCTTGAATCTCGAACCTGAGATTCTTCAGCTGGGCAACCTTCAGCTTCTTCAGTGATTGGTGTTGTCTGAGTGTTCTCTTCCTCGGGGTCTGGTACTCTCTTGGTGTGGCTTACATGAATCCAATTAGGAAATCCTGCACACTTCACTGCTGTATTCGTAGTTAGTATGACTTGACACGGTCTGCCCCATCTAGGTGATAGGCACGTTTCTCTGGTGTGATTCTTTACTACCACCCAGTCTCCAGGATTCAGATCATGTTCTTGTTCGGGCTGCCTGGAAAATGCGTCTTCTCCAACCTGATGAGAGACAGAAAGCACTAGGTCAGCCAATCCTTTGCAATAGTCCAATACCATATCATCAGATATATTCACCAGTTTGTTTGTGGGAACATGTGTTTGTCTCATTGCTCTTCCCATCATTATTTCGTGGGGGCTCAATCCTGTGTTTCTGTCAGGTATACTTCTGAGTCCCATTAACACAAGTGGCAATGCATCTGGCCACTCTAATGATGTTGATGCACACATTTTTCCCAATCTTGACTTTATGGTGCCATTCAATTGTTCAACCACTCCAGAAGCCTCTGGACGATATGCACAGTGCAGTTTCTGTTTGATTTGAAATGCTTTACAGATTATTTGGATCACTTCACTGTTAAAATGTTTTCCTCTATCTGATTCCAAAGTTACTGGGAAACCAAACCTAGGAATGAGCTCTCGTAGCAATAGTTTTGCGACTGTAATGCTATCATTTCTCCTGGTAGGGTAAGCCTCCACCCACTTTGAAAACAGACACACTATGACTAGTACATATTTCAGCCCTCTACATGGTGGTAACTGTATGAAATCAAATTGAAGTCTCATAAATGGACCCTCTGCCTTTCCAGTTTTCCCAAACCCAATTACTGTCTTCCTCCCCGGATTATGCATCTGGCAAGTTAGACATCTCTGGCAAAGACTCTCTGCAACAGCCCTGAATTTGGGATTGTACCAACTTTGTCTGAATAACCTAATCATTGCATTGCTCCCTATGTGTGAGTCTCCATGGTGCATTCTAGCCATTTGTGAGAGTAAACAGTCTGGCATGACTGGTCTGCCATCAGCACTGATCCATACTTCATAATCTCCTCTTTGGGAACAACCCACTTTGATCCACAAATTCTTCTCACTTTCATCAACCTCATCTTGCAATTTCTTAACGTCATTCCAGGTTTCAGGTGGCATATACAGCATAAGTTGGCAGCTGATTCCCATTCTTTCCACCCTCTTATTGACTGACAGTCTGGTTTTGGCACAATGTTGGGCCACCAGATCTGCGTATCTGTTGCCGACTACCACCCAATCATCTCCTGACTGGTGTGCGGCACATTTCACCACAGCCAATTCTTTTGGTGATTGTATTGCTTCTAGCAATTCCCTTACAAATTGTCCATTTTTAATGGGGGATCCTGAAGAAGTCATGAAATCCCTCTGCATCCATAGTTGGCCAAAATCATGCACAACCCCATAACCATATTGGCTATCTGTAAATATGGTTACTCTCTGATTCCTCCCAATTTTGCATGCTTTTATAAACGCAATCAATTCAGCTACTTGTGCAGATTTTACTCCTGGTAAATAGGATGCTTCGACTATTCCAGTTAATTCACTTACTGCATAGGCAGCAGTTAGTTTACCGTCTTCATGCCTTTGACATGATCCATCAACAAATAACTCCCTGTCTGGTTTCTTAAGAGGCTGTTCCTCTATATCTGGGCGTGGTTTTGTGCATAATTCTGTAATCTGTATACAATCATGTTCATCGTCTTCATCATCTTTAATTCTCTCATGATATGGGTTTGGTAATAAGGTTGCTGGATTTATTATAGTACACCTTACCATGTTCACATTTTCAGCACCCATTATTATTCTCTCATATTTAGTCAGCCGACTAGGAGTAAGATGCTGAGTTCGGGTTCTTGTCAACAGAATGACAACCGCATGTGGAACATACACCTTTACAGGATGTCCCATCACAATTGATTCACTTTGTTCAATGCTCAGGCAAGTGGCTGCCACTGCTTTCAGGCATCCTGGCAATGCGGCTGCTACTGGGTCTAATGTAGCAGAAAAATATGCTATAGGACGTCTGTCTAATCCGTGTCTCTGAGTTAGGACAGAAAGTGCACAATTTTCTCTTTTGTGGCAGAATAATGCAAATTCTCTTTTATAATCAGGCATGCCTAAGGCAGGTGCTGAACATAGGGCATTTCTCAATTTTACAAAGGCTTCTACACTTTCATCCTCCCACTCAACAGGGTCCTTCGCTTTCTTTTTTGTCATGTTAATTAAGGGTTTAGCTAACATGGAAAATCCTGGTATCCATTGTCGACAGTAACCTACTATTCCTAGGAACATTCGCACTTGTCTTTGGGTTACAGGCATTTGCATTTTCTTTATTAAGTTTACCCTTTCAGCTGTTACTCTTCTTTTTCCCCTCTCAATTTGGTGTCCCAGATACTTAACAGCTGTTGTACAAAACTGCAATTTTTCAGGTGAAACTTTATGCCCTTCTTCTGCCAAAAGATTTAATAATGCTATGGAATCAACAACACAGTCCTCTCTGGTGTTCGATGCCACCAATAAGTCGTTGATATATTGGACTAAGACTGAGCTTCCTGGCATCACTAATTTTTCAAGATACTTTTTCAGTATCTGGTTGAAAATAGAAGGACTTTCTGTGTACCCCTGAGGAACACGATTCCACACATAGACCTTGTTCTCAAATTTAAATGAGAAAAGATACTGGCTGTCTGGGTGCAATGGTATTGAAAAGAACGCTTGACACAAATCAATTACTGTGAACCATCCTGCACTCCAAGGGATCTGGTATAAAATTACTGCAGGATTTGGTACTATAGGACAACATGGTTCTACAATCTTATTTATTTTCCTCAGGTCCTGAACAATCCTATATTTTCCACTAGGTTTCTTTAACCCCATTATAGGTGAACTACATGGGCTACTCATTACTTCCTTTAGGATGTTTTGTTCTACCATTCGATTGATTTCTTCAATGACTCCTGCTTTCACTTCTGCACTCATTTTGTACTGTCTGGTATTTGGGAAAATTGCACCTTCTTTTACAGTAATTTGAACTGGATCTATTTTAGCCATAAGTCCTACTTCTTTTCCCGTGAAATCCCATACTATGGGGTTTACTGTACCTTTTAACTCTTCTGGTAATTCATCTTTTGTTATTAACGAAAACATCTCGTCTACTTCTGTACCTTGTTTTGCAATCATAATTTTATATACATGGTCTTCATCTGGTGTCTGAACTGCCACACCATCCGATGTGCAGAAAATTGTACAATTCATTTTGCACAACAAATCCCTACCTAATAAATTTACTGGACTAGAATCACATACTACAAATTGATGCATTTCTCTGAAGTTTCCTATTTTAACTTCCATTGGTTTGGTAAGAGGTGTTCTAATTCTTTGATTAGCTACCCCTACTACTTGGATATCTTCACCAGAGAGAGGAAGGTCTGGAATGTCTGCTGTTCTCACAGTAGACCTGGTAGCACCAGTGTCCAAAAGGAAAGTAATATCATTACCTTTCACATTCCCTTCAACATATGGACCTGACTGATCTACCTGTAAGGATGCGCCAAGTATGCACTCCTTCTTCCCCTCTCCTAGGCACCGTCATGGACTGAATTGACAGAAATCGTCCTGCAAAAGAAATTGTGATGTCATATAATCATTCTTACCACTTCCTCCCTGATATCCGATGTCTGTACCATGCTTTGCTCTGCTTACATTACCCTGAATAGGTGCAGGTGGCAACTGACTCTGAGGATTTACACCCTGCTGTGAGTCGTTCTGCATCTGTGGATTTAAATTTTGATTTGGGCTATTATTATTCCGAATCTTTTTACATTCGTCCTTCCAATGCCCCAATTTTCCGCATCCATGACAAGGAAATTTCTTTTTGGCTTCTTCTCTACTCATTCGTCCTCTAAATTTTCCACCATTCCCAGTATCACCACTCGTTCCAGAATCTTTTCCTTGATTTTCACTCGGATTTTCTAAATTAATTCCCTGTTTCTCAGCCATTTTCACCTGTGCCCACATTACTTTCTCCTGTAATTTCTTGTGTCTGTCCTCAATATCGTCTCCACAATATTTCGCATATTTCAGAATCTCATCTATGGGCTTTCCCTGCCAACACAGCATATGCTGTTTAATCATCTGACAAATCTCTGGCTTCAAACCGTAAACAAACCGGTACACAAACTGACTCATGTTCTTGTCTCCAATATCCTCAAATCCACAATACTGCTTAAAGACCTGCAATAAACGCTCATAATAGGAGTGTACCGATTCACTGGCTTCTTGGGTAGTTCGATCTATTTTCACCCAATCTGTTTCTTTCGGTGGTATTTTCCCTTTCAGGTAGGTTATTACCTGCTGATACTTTCTCATCACGTCATTTGACGGGGCACCTGTCTTTGGGTCCCTAGTATACTCATCACTTGGCCAATCCATTGTGATTTTGCAATCTGTCCACAAATCGGCAGGTACCACTATGTCAAACAACCCATCCAAATCCTTCAACAATACCTTCGACACCTTCACAAACCTGTCAACCTGCTTGTACCATTCAATTGGTTTTTCTCTCAACTTTGGAAAATCATTCGTAAATGACAAAATATCCTGTCTGCTCCATGGGACATGTACATATCCTCCTCCTGCAACTTCTCGCATGGAATACATTTGGTCTGCTTTCCCTGTTTCCTTCATTACATATTCAGATGCTGTTCTACTTGATCGTGCTTCTTCCTTTTTCTTGGCCCACCTAGTTCTCCATTTATCTAGGTCTCCCCATTTTTGCAAAACTAACATTAATTCTCTTATTTGTAATCTTCTTCCAGAAGCATTCATATTTTCTAAATCTTTGTCTGAAAATTCTGCTCTATAGGATTTCTGTAGTACTTTTGATCTCCCTATTTCTATTCCCATCTGTAGTGCTAAATTGGATAATTTTTCATGGAACAACCTTACATTTCTGGTGATACTCCTGCACAGGAATAATAATTCTTCTTCATCATAGGTATTTAGGCGCTCTGGTCCTACATTTCCTGCTATTATCTCTTCTAATTCGACTTTCAATTTATGAATGTCCATTATTTTTGGAGGTGTGCACTGCTTAACTGACCCTTGCACCCATCTTTCTAGATCTTCAGGTGTTACTATGGTGGCACTTTTTGCTCCCGATGAAGTTATTAAACTTACATCTTTTGAACGTCTTTTCTGGGAGTGCTATTTACAGTACCTCGAATAGGCAAGTCCATGAGTGATATTGTGGATTCACAGTCACTAAATTGATCCTCAATTATAACTGGAGCTTCAGGTTTGGGATTATTCACAGGAGTAGGTGTAAGTATTGGTGGAGGACAGCTTCCCTGAGTACCATATAATGGAACTACAGGACCAATCGTTACAGGTATGGTCAACGAATCAGGGTGTACTTTTATCTGAGTTATTTTCTGTATTAATTCTGTTCTGGTCTTTTCTAGGGCTTCTTTCTCTTTGCCATGAAGTATTCTACTCTGGGTGAATTCATGTATTACCTGTGGCACTAATGGAGTTATTGGTGGTGCACTTGGGGTGCATCCACTTGTCCCTTCCTGATATGGTGGGGGGTTTCTTAACATTTCCTCCATAAATTCGTCTTCAGACTCCTCATTTCTCATTAAATGTTTTGTCTTTTCTGTGCACTTACTTCCTGATTTCTCCTCTGCTGAGAACAATGGATATAATCCTTCTGTAATCATCGCCCTTCTCCATTGTTTCATCTGACCGTCCCTAGACTCATGTAAGTATCTGGGAAAAAATCCTGGATAACTCCTACTTCTCCGAGATCGGTCACGCTCAAATGCCTCGGTTTCCCATTCCTCTAAAGCTTCGTACTGAGTTAATCTAGGTCTGGGTTCTAGGTCATTCATCCTCAATCTCAAGTTTTGCAGAATTCGCCCATTGAACGTGCCATTCTCAGGAAATGCTAGTATTCCATCATTTTTGGTATATTCGATCCAATTCTCCATCCATACACAAGTATGATAACCTCTCTCCATCATCATAAATGAAGCGGGCGTTTTAGCAGGTGGAATAATAATTCCTTCCCTAGTTTTGATTGGTTTGTCCTTTTTAAAATAATTCTTAATCTTTTGTAAAAATGACATTTTTCTCCTTTCTCCGTACATCTTTGGTAAATATCGATGTATAAAATTATATTCTGCAAAGCCTAAATATCTCCTATCTGGACGAATTTCTGTTAAAGTCGGATCGCGTTTTAACATGCAATCCTTTCATAACTTCGCTTTTATAATTTCGACCAATCAAATGTCTGCTAACTTTTATTTCTGAACCAATCCTTGCGCGACCTTTTGGTGACGTTTGTCTGTCAACCCCTCTTTTTACAAACTGCACTTCTCTGTGCCTCGCTGTTTCAACCAATCCCAGCGCGGCACCTGTGACGTCAGTACTGCTCCTGACTACTGACCCCTCCTTTACAAGAGTCTCTCCACACCCGCTGATTCAATCAATCCCAGCGCAGCGTTTTGTGGCGTCAGCTCCCTCTCCGGCAACTGACCCTCCCTTTACAAAATCTTACGCAAACTTATTTTCTCTATAAATCTTAATTAAATTTCAGTAACAACATAAAACATTCGCTATCGTGCCAGTTTCTCTAAATTCGAAAAAGATAGTTTCTCTCACACTTAGTAAAACCTTTCCGTTTACTAAAACATACACTATGAGTAAAACCCTTCCGTTTACTCTTCAAACAAGCTCCAGAAGTACTTGTTACTTCTTCAATGTTACCCTTTCTAGGTGATATAACATCAAAATTTCACCAGTGTACTCTTTTGCTATTACTCACACGCACAGAGTCCCTAACGAGTACTGATAGCCCTGCTTAACTTTTCAGTACTATTTCTGCCTGACAGATAACCTCACTGCAGTATGGCTTCCACTTACCATCCGCTATTCTTTTTACCCCGGGGAATTCTGGACAACATAAAACAATACTCCAAATATAAGCGGATGTTAGTTCATAAAAATACAAATAAAATTCTCATTACCCAATTAACAAAGAGTAAGCATCCTCTGATTACCAGAAAACTGATCCAGCGCGATATTAGCAAACAGCATTCATACACCAGATACTCACTTGGGCCCATACATTCATACTACGGTAATACTTACGCTGGAGTGACAGTTGTACTCTCTATCAAAATCCCTGCTACCAATTACCTTCTGATTGAAGAGTAATGACTTACCAATGAATCCTTTCCTAATTGGGAAGTTTAAAATGAGTGACATTCATAATAGTACATAATCCTGAAATAACCACTGAGTCAGGAAGTTTTAAAATGTTTATCTAAAGATTTTGCAGAGTATAATACAGAGCCACATGGTACTTAATCGAAATACCCAAGATGAAGCATAGAATAATTATTGCTAATTAATGACGGTGTTTAAGAAAAGGAGAGGATAGAGACAGCAGCGCAACTAAAGGTTGCAGTATATTTACCTAAATGCGAGAACCAAACCCCTTAGCCAAGGAGTTGAAAGAATAAGACCCAGGAAGGATGAAGAGCAAAGACCTCCTCCAGGATCAGGACAGGACCGGTGACCTCTCTATAACGACGCCTGCGCCGTTCCCCTCTCTGGTACTCAGCTTCTCCTCGATTCTCCCGTGCCTTCCTTCTAATGGACTCCGCCGCCCCCTCCTCAGGACCTCTTCTGGACAGGGATTCAGTCAGCAACCGATCAGCATAGCAGGCTGGAGCTCTTCTGCGTGTTCTGAGAGTCAGCTCTAGCTAATTAGCTAATTCTATATCTGTTGTACCCTTCAACGCCCATGTACCTCCCCTTAATGTTTCTAAAATATGGGGCCACTACTTCTGATTGGACAGGGACAGGGGGTGGATTCTCGCACCATATCGATTTGGCCTAAATTGTAAAGCCTATTGTCTTTACGTTCCCACCCCTTCAAATTAATACATTCGCTTTATTTCCCACCCGTCTCATGACAAATGTAAACCAATTTTCATAGACATTGTATCAGTGTGCGACAGGAAAAGCAATAGTACAACATCTTCGGCCATCAGGTTACGGCCTTGGACGACGTCCAAGTTGACTTCATTTGGCAGGCACACAAGACACATGCGCAGAACCATTTGCCTCTCGAGTTTCAGGTCACCAACCCAGGCCCAAGTTTACGAACTAATAAAAGTGCAAGAAGAAAATATTAAAATCACAAATAAAATGTTTCACTGTATGCCCACTTTTTCTACTCTATTCCAATTTAATTATAATACTATCCTGCATTAGTAGCGTTAAGAAAACGACAATTTAATAATGACATGAGAGCAAGCTGAAGCATGTGAAAACATCAAGCAGCCATTTTAATGCACACTGCGCAGAAGCAGAAGTTTCCCACCAAGCAAAGAAAGACGTCACACCATGTGATCTGGTTGCGACATGCGCATTGAGGTTCCCGCGCTTTAGCGGCCATTTTGGATTACAGACAAGCGTTATTCATTAGTAAAACACATAGGAAAGCATCCTCACTGTTCGTGTAGTGTATGCGAGGTTAGTATGAACAATACGAGTTTTAATAAATTAATACTGTGAGGAGGATTGAATACAAGCAAGTTTCATTTATGAAACCTTGCTCCATCAAGAGCACTATTTTTATTACCATTGCATCTAACTACGTCTTGTGTTTCAATGAGTGTTGAGGTCCTAAATGTTTTGAGACAGCATTGTTAAATGGGCCATTATCTTTTTCGTGTACATTTGTGCAAGCATCGCTTATCATCACATGTGGAGATGTGATCTCTGAGAAGAAAAGTTCCGGATTAGTGTTCCGGTCATTGCAAGTAGTTGCCTTGGCCAAACTTCATCTCCTGTATGTATCATGTAAAAGGAAACACAGAACATAAACATGAAAAACAATATATGAAGATATTTTCAAATGTTACAAATGAGAATAAACCTAAAATATTTTGTATTGGCTACACACCAAATCTCAGTAAGAGGGGTAGCAGCTATCCAATAATAGGATCGGGCTTAAACAGCAGAGAGCATAAAAAAAGAAATCATTAACCCTATGAAGGAAGTGGCCCGATTCGGGTCACTCGGGTCACTCACGACCACCTCTCTGCCTTCTGCGAAATGAAGAGTTGGTCAGACAGTAGAGAATACAAACCAATAACAGTTTATTAAAAGTTTGCTCAGAGAGGAGCCCTGTCTGCTTAGTCGCTAAGAGTCCTGCAGAGAGAGTCTAACTTCAGAAAGCATAACGATACTGTGGCAGGAAGACAGTGAATCGGGAGACGGGAGCCCTGGGGGCACGCAAGGGACGCGCTCTAGCGGTCCCCTCTCACCCAGTCTGGAACCGGATTTGAGGAAGGCAGAAGAGGAGTACAGGAGTTCGGACGGCAAGGAGTGGGTCGGGAGGACGTGTGGTGAGCAGGAGAAGCAGAGGATGTGTGGCAAGCAGGAGAAGCAGAGGACGTGTGGCAAGCGCGAGCAGGAGAAGCGGAGGATGACAGCCGGTTTACAAAGGACGACGAGGGAGTCGGGACTGGAGAAACAGACGCCCCAAGGGAAAGTGAGGTGAAAGACCCCAGAAAAGGCGTGACGGACGGGAACGCCGTGACTCCGGTCGGGGGTCACGGCCTAAGACAAGTGTTGTCCACAGGCGAGACACTGAAGCGGTTGGGGCTTCTTCTGTAGGTGGTAGGGTCTGTCTTGAAGGGAGCTTGGTGAGGAGAGAAAGCAGGGGTGTGAAGGGGAATGTCTTTTTGGTCCCCATCACACACCTTAAACAAAGTCAACCCTGGTTATCCACTGTGAGAAGCTGATCGAAACACACGACCGTGGTGTGGTATTCTGGTATCACAATTTGGTGTTTGGTGAAGGGTTCCTGACATTTCAGAAACAGTTAATAATTCCCACGCACCCGTGTTTTGTGTTTCCCGAGGGCATACCGGAGGCTAAAGACTAGAGATGGGAAAAGTGATTCCAGAAGAAGAGTGAAGAGAACTCTTGGGACCACCTGAAAGGCTGTGTAATAACAGACAAAGAGAGTGATACCAAAATAATTAAAGCACTTGCATATCAAGCATTGACTCCGCCTACTTCTTGTCCTATCACAGTGGTGTCAGAAGTGGGATTTACTCCCTCCCTGATAGGACAAGAAATGACCCAACCCCTAACCATGACCGATATGGTCAAGCAGTTGGCTGAGGGCCAGAGACATTTACAGCTGGTCGTGGAGGGACAAGCAACCGCAGCACAGAAAGATCGCGATTCCCTCCAGGAAGCTCTCCAAAACCAGGCCGGAGTCATAACCAATAACCAAGTCGTTCAGGATACCGCCATTCAAAGATTGAGCGATACCATAGCCAATACCAGGGTACATCCGAATGTCCCTAGTTCTGTACTTCAGAAGTATCAACCAGGTGAAGACCCGGACTATTTCTTCACGAATTTCGAGCAAGTGGCCACTACAGCCTCCTGGCCGCCTATATGATGGGGCCAGTATATCGCCCCTCTTTTGGCAGGGGAACTACAGGCGGCATATAAGGCTGCGAATCCAGCCAGATTAACACCCTATCCCGAGATCAAGAGGACTATCCTAGGGAGACTTGGATATGATGATGAATACTATCGCTCAAAGTTCCGCAGAGAAAAGTGGAATGCCCACGACAATCCGCGGGGGCCTCTTTTACCGTATCCAAGACCTGGGTAACCGCTGGCTACAGCCTACCACATCAAGTCTAGAGGAGGTAGTAGACAAAATCTTCCTAGAGCAATATCTAGATGCCCTGCCTAACCCCACAAGAGCCTGGGTAAAGCAACACCCAAACGTTACCGTCAATACAGCCATTGAATTAGCCTGTGCATATCACAGGGCAACCGATTCCCGTCCTCCTCAACCCAGGTCTATTGAAACAAGACCGTCAATGCCTAGAATGCCCACTCCAGTGGCCCTCAAATGGCGATTCTCCCCACCAACTGGAAACTCGAGAAACCCCCATGTGACTAGACCCACCCCTAGGTATACCTTCCGAGAGACAGGGACAGCACCCCAGTGTTTCCAATGTGGGTAATGGGGACACATCGCTAGGAACTGCCCCCAGAAGACAACGACGGTAGAGCCCATGAACGTTAGTTACTTGCAAGGCCGGGTGTTGTGGACAGGGCAAGGGGAGGTGAAGTACCACCAGTGGATGTCAGTCAACTAAGCCCTCACGAAGTTCTTACTTGACTCTGGGTGTCGCCATTCTGTGATAAAAGCAGAGAAGGTGTGTCCAGACAGTGGGTGAAGGGACAGATAGTATGGATCTCTTGTGTGCATGGGGATAGCAGACCGTATCCACTAGCCGACATACAGTTGGACTGGGATGGTCGACAAGAACTGCTGCGGGTGGCGGGCATCCCGGATATGGCAGAAGAGATGATTCTGGGAACAGACTATAGGGGTTTCCCTCAGCTGCTAGCAAAGGCCATAAACGAGGAACAGGACACCTTATGGTGGGAG
Organism: Calotriton arnoldi; assembly: GCA_963921515.1. NCBI lineage: Eukaryota > Metazoa > Chordata > Amphibia > Caudata > Salamandridae > Calotriton > Calotriton arnoldi. Next base: position 260,178 of record CAWUFW010000927.1, read on the forward strand.
GAGGCCCCTTTTTCTCGGGAGGAGATAAAAGGTGGTAAGTATAAAAGACCCCTATCTCATCGTGAAAAACGGTTACATAATCAAAGGTATGTCCTTTCGGGGGGTTCTGATGTTCCTTCCAATTCTTCTTCCTCTCCCACAGAGGAGACACCGGTAATGACCCGCAGCTTTAGAGCAGCGCAGAGAGAAGATCCCAATTTGGAACGCGCTTGGGCCCAAGCCGTTGACGACGAAGATGGGCAGGTAGGACCCTATTTTTATGTCTCCAAGGGTTTGTTGTATAGGAGAGTAAGACACCCGGACAGATTGGTTTCCCAATTGTTAGTACCACTTCCTTTCAGGGATCATGTCCTACACCTGGCCCCCGGACAGACAGGGGGTGGTCATTTTGGGAGAGACAAAACAGAGGAGTACCTATTACAGAGGTTTTACTGGCCTCGGGTGTTTTAGACATCCGAACATTCTGTGCCACATGCGATAGATGCCAGAGAGTGATCCCACCCCAGGTACCGAATGCTCCATTACAACCCCTGCCTATCATTGAGGTACCGTTTCCCTGTGTGTGTATGGACCTAGTAGGTCCTCTCGTTTCGTCAACAAGAGGGTATCAATATATCCTGGTGCTGGTGGATTATGCCACGAGATATCACAAAGACATCCCTTTAACCAGTATGACCACCTCTGCTGTGGCCCAGGCCATGATTGGTTTCTTCTGTAGAGTGGGTTTCCCCAATGAGCTCTTGACAGATCAAGGAACTCCGTTCATGTCCAGATTGATGTCTCAGGTGTGTAAGATACTGGGTATAACACAGATACGAACTTCGGTTTACCATCCACAGACCGATGGATTGGTGGAACGGTACAACCGCACCATCAAGACTATGTTGAAGAAAGTAGTTACAGAGACAGGCAAGGATTGGGACAAACAACTACAACTGGTCCTCTTTCCCATACGCACACATGTCCAGTCTTCTACCGGATTTTGTCCCTTTGAACTTGTGTTTGGTAGAAAGCCCCGTACCCTTCTGGACATGGCGGCTGAACATTGGGAGGATCAGGAATATGAAGGGTTAGACCTCCTTGATGATTCCTCCAAGCTCAGACAAAAGGTTGAGACTCTATGGGAAGAGGCCCGAGACAATTTGGAGAAAGGACAACAGAGACAGAAAAGGATATATGACGCCAATACCCAGCTACGGGAGTTAGCGGTGGGAGATAAGGTTCTGGTTCTCCTTCCTTCTTCTGACAACAAACTGTTGGAGAAGTGGCAGGGACCCTACACGATCATAGATCGAGTCACTTCAGTCACTTATAGACTAGACACACCACAAAGAGGGGGTCAAGGGCAAATCTACCACATCAATCTCCTAAAGAAGTGGGTGGAAAAAGAGAACCCCGTTCTGTTAGTGACTGACTCCAACCCGCTTGACATCACGTTTCCCCGACAAAGTACCGCGCAAACGGTAGGGGTAGTGCCCATGGGGTCAGATTTATTAGATACACAACGACTGTCTCTTGGTGAGTTAGTGAACCGATATAAGGACGTGTTCTCTCCTCAACCGGGAAAAACACACCTAGTGCAACATGACATTCGAACGGACGGAGCGAGACCCATCCGTCTTCGTCCGTATTGTATACCTGAAGCAAGGAGACAAGCAGTGAAACAGGAGGTGGATGACATGTTGAGGGAGGGTATCATAGAGCCGTCTTGTAGTCCCTGGTCTTTTCCGGTTGTATTAGTTCCAAAACCCAATGGGTCCATAAGGTTTTGCATAGACTTTCGCCGCTTAAATGAGGTTTCCCACTTTGACACCTATCCTATGCCCCGGATCGACGAGATGATCGAAAGCCTGGGGGCTGCCTCATACATGACTACTCTAGATCTCACAAAAGGTTATTGGCAGATTCCTCTTACACCTACTGCCAGAGAGAAAACTGTGTTTTCCACACCCAGCAGCCTATATCAGTTCAGAGTATTGCCGATTGGGTTACACGGCGCCCCAGCCACCTTTCAACGCCTGATGGATCTGGTGCTCAGAAAACATCGGACATATGCAGCGGTGTACCTAGACGACAGAGTGATCTTTAGTCGATCTTGGGAACTACATCTGCAACACATAGAAGCCGCACTATGTACCCTTCGTCAGGCTGGCCTGACGGCCAATCCAAAAAAGTGTCTGTTGGCCACCAACTCTATTCGATTCCTAGGGTATCATATTCAAGACGGTCACCTTCGACCCTAGGTCGACAAGGTGAAAGCAATTAAAGACCTACCTCCTCCCACTACAAAGAAGGAAGTCCGATCTTTTACGGGTTTGATCGGTTACTATCGGCGTTTCATTCCCCGCTTTCCTGAGATAGCGGCCCCCTTGACGGAACTGTTAACCAAGAAAATCCCGACCCGCTTACAAGACTGGCTCCCCTCACATCAAAAATGTTTCGAGCACTTGAAGGGAGTGCTATGCGGCGGGCCCGTGTTGGCTTGCCCTGATTTCTCAAAACAGTTTGTTCTCCAGACGGGCGCCTCCGACAGTGGTCTGGGGGCCATTATCTCGCAACCTGGTGCCTCTGGCGAGTTGCACCCTGTAGTCTACCTTAGTAGGAAACTGCTTCCTAGGGAGTTCCGATACCCCACTATTGAGAAGGAATGTCTGGCAATAAAATGGGCCATGGAGGCCTGCAGGTACTATCTTTTGGGTCGTTCTTTTGTACTCTACACAGACCATGCCCCCTTGGTGTGGTTGGCTCATCAGAAAGAGACTAATGCTTGCATCTTGCATTGGTTTTTGGCCTTACAACCCTTCTCCTTCCAGGTCCGTAATCTCCCGGGGCGGTTGCTGAGCCCGGCGGAGTTCTTGTCCCGTTGGTCGGTATCCTCATGGCCCGAACGTCCATGCCTGGTTGGGAGGTGCTGTGGCAGGAAGAACTGTGAATCTGGAGACAGGCGCCCCGGGGGCACGCAAGGGACGCGCGCTAGCGGTCCCCTCTTACCCAGTCCGGAACCGGATATGAGGAAGGCGGAAGAGGAGTACAGGAGTTCGGACAGCGAGGAGTGGTGTCTGGAGGACTTGTGGCAAGCAGGAGAAGCGGAGGACGTGTGGCGAGCGTGAGCAGGAGAAGCGGAGGACGACAGCCGGTTCACAAAGGACGACAAGGGAGTCGGGACCGGAGAAACAGATGCCCCAAGGGACAGTGAGGTGAAAGACCCCAGGGAAGGCGTGACGGAAGGGAACGCCGTGACTCCGGTCAGGGGTCACGGCCCAAGGCAAGTGTTGTCCCCAGGTGAGACACTGAAGTGGTTGGGGCTTCTTCTGTGGGTGGTAGGGTCTGTCTTGAAGGGAGCTTGGTGCGGAGAGAAAGCAGGGGTGTGAAGGGGAATGTCTATTGGTCCCTAGTCACACACCTTAAACAAAGTCAACCCTGGTTATCCACTGTGAGAAGCTGCTCGAAACACACGACCGTGGTGTGGTTTTATGGTATCACAATTTGGTGTTTGGTGAAGGGTTCCTGACATTAAAGAAACAGTTACTAATTCCCACGCACCCGTGTTTTGTGTTTCCCGAGGGCATACCGGAGACTAAAGACCAGAGATGGGAAAAGTGATTCCAGAAGAAGAGTGAAGAGAACTCTTGGGACCACCTGAAAGGCTGTGTAATAACAGACAAAGAGAGTGATACCAAAAAAATTAAAGCACTTGCATATCAAGCATTGACTCCGCCTACTTCTTGTCCTATCACTGATACAGTATGTACATTTCAGAATCAATGAAAGCACGCCCACCATGGAATTTGCCAGAAAAACGCAGCTGGACAGTAAATTACAAAGGAGTACGTTTCGGTTCTTGAGCCGGGCACACATTATCTATCAATCAAGGCCATCCTGCCTGTGCCCGCCACTAGACAAGTGGGAGAGGGCTTACATCTAGAGGAAAGGTATGCGCTAATAAGAACAGGGCATTCATTAGTGTGGCAGAACTCAGCTCCGAAGAAACATAACCTAAAGAAGGCCGTTTCTCGGAAATGGCAGAGAATTAGTTTCGATCAAGATCCAAAATGGCGCTGGTACACAAAATGACGCCGCAAATGCTAACTTATGTAAAAATAATACGAAAGCATATTTTTTATTCTAACAGACCCTCCTTTTAGCATGAGGTAAGCAATTATATATGATAACAAAAGACATATCATTCAATAAAACATAGTAAAGTGATTTAGGAGCATTCCATGTCTTCAGCTTCAGGGAGAGAAACAGTAAGGAGGGAAGAAATTTCAAAAATACCTTCATCGATCTGCATGAGATCGTTCACTTCCTTTTGAATCATAATTGTTGTATTGGTATCATGGATCAATATCCTCTTAGGGGCAAGAAGGGTGGTGCAGTAAGAGCAACATAAGGAGAGACACTGCACCAGAACACAGCAAGCAATCAGAATCACAAAGAAATAGATCACCCTTTCAAGGATCCAACCCCATCCACCAAAGAGGGACCAACTCCAATTTCTGCTCTCCATTCCTTTAACATTTTCCAAGATATCTAAAATATGTTGGGTAATATTTTTTTCCATATTAGTGATCCCGACTACACACTGGTCTCCTACTACGGCGCACACACCACCGCTCTTAGCTAGGATGAAGTCAACTGCATATCTGGTTTGCTCAGACTATATTCGCATACTTTCCAATTGGGTGGTGATGTCCCGTAAAAGCCGCTACTGTGTAATTAGACAGTATCTGCAGCTTACATCCAAATTATTCCCTAGCCCTTTCACCCCTAGCCATAGCAGTACCACCAAAGGTAATAATGGAGGAAAGAATATACCCAAAGGTGATGCAATTACTATAATTATTAACTTCCAGATCTGTTACTCCATCACAGAATTCCTTTGTCAAAGTCCTTTTAACCCACCTTATATTTGGCTTACTATACTTACAAGGCACACCAAAAGGGAGCACCATTCCCAAAGCAACGTCCTCTGTACCATTATAAACATTTGAATAAGTACCATTAGGCAGAAAATAAAATCCTGGGTGTGCATAAAGTGGACCTTGATAATCTACAGGAGCATATCTGGTGTTCATTCCCACTGTACTCGGATCCTTCTTTTTCACTAAAGACATTGTGTTTTTGAACAATATTATTCCAGAACAATTTACGTGTAGAAAATTGTTAGTACTGTTTACTATCAGACAACATGCGGGATAATAACCTGTCTTTCGAGTGACTGTCAAATCTTGATAATGCCAGCCCACTAAAGTGATGTTCTGTTCCTCCATATACAAATTGTTACAGTACATACACATATTAGTATGTGTTAGTGTGGGTTTTTTAGTATCGACAGGAAGAATGGCGCTCAAGCTAGTTCACGCTATGTCTTGTTGTGGTCGGAGTATGCACGGTGCAAGCCAGGTCGGGGGAAATGCCCTTAAACCCCCGTGATAGTGTGGATTGAAATCCACACAAATGAAGTAGGTACGGTCCTGGGCACACGTAATGAGGGTATAACAATGGTAGAAATGTCACGTTTAGTAGAAATGTTGATGGTCTACACCAGAATGTTAATCATAAGTTTTTTTAATACAGCAACAAAGAAAAAGCAACCAGCCGACACGTGTTTCGTCACATAGGGGTAGTAACCCGTGACTCTTCAGGGCTGGGAAGGATACAAAACATAAAATAAACTGATGGGAAATCATAAAGTAGGTATGTAGCAGAAACTGGGGATTATGTATAGTGGGAATTGAAAGTGGAAACCTTGTTTCAAAATCTGAACACAATGATGAAAAGCAACTGAACGGTGCAACAAGATCCCGAATGATCTAAATGTGACTGTGCGGGGGAGAAAAAGTGGATGGAATTGCAGACAGAAAAGTGAAACAAATAAGTACATGGTGAATAAGGTGCCAAAAGGGTTTACAAGTGTGTACTAGAGTGAGAAGCCTGTTAAATGGAACAATAATGCAATGAAAGGTACACAATGGTATTAAATACAGGAGATTAAGGCGACCAGTACTGGAAAATAAGCAGGCTCTAAGAGAGGCTAGGTTCGCAAGATCGAGTGTATGAAAGGCATCTTAGGCAGGAGACAAAATTAATGTGCAAAGGCTCCAAAATTGGAGTGTAGGCTACCATGAGATCAAAAGTTTGACTCCTGTAAAACAAAATTAATAAAAACAAGCGAACGGTAAACGGAAAAGTAATTAAACGCAAGCTCCATGGTGAGCTAGATAGGCGAAACAGTAAAACATACAGGCAATTGCGGGGGAAACAAAACCTTGTACAGAGGCTCAATGGGAAAGTGTGGGCTGCCCTAAGATAAAAGGTCAATTGATGCTATACTCAAGTACGTGATAAAAGAAAACAGAAAACATTTGAAAGAAAATACCTGAGTGGTGGTACAACGAAAAGGTGGTTTCTATGGAGAGGAGAATCAGAGAAGAAACAGATGAGGAGAATGAGCGGGGTGGGTTGAGAGAGGAAAATAGTGCATGAAGAGAATATTAAAAAAGATGCTCACCAAGTGGCCGGTGAAAATTCCAAACCGGCAAGGGGGTAAGAAGCGGACCAAGGTGGGTGATCCACTGCAGGGTGAGAGTAGAAAGGGGAGAAAGATTCAGAACCAGGGCGGGTAAGCCACAAGTTGACTGCTGACCTGATGGAGGAAAGGGGGATGAGGTGATGACCCAAGGGGTGGGGGAGGGGATGTCGAGACCGATAACTGGGAAGCTTACCTAAAATAAGGAGGTAGTCTGTGGCAACATATCACAGCAGCAGTGCGGGATGCACAGTAAGAGGGACCGTAGGGAGTGCGTTCAATTGAAGGTCAGTATATCCGGTATGGTAGACTGATGAGAAAAGGGGGGGGGGGAGAAATAGTTGTAAAATTGGAAGGGGCATACTGGCTGAAAAGCTAGTGGCTCGTGTGGAGGAGAAAGGAGGCTTACCTGAGAGAACTAGTGTTCAGGGCGGAGGAAATGGTTCCGGGCGGATATCCGGAAGGGAAAAGGCGGAGGCGGTGTTAAATAGGCGCAGTGGAAAAGAACTAGACCGCAAGAGGTAAAACAGGGCAGGCCGCAGAGGACGTCATGTCTAGTGTAGGAAACGTGTTGAATGTAGAAAAGAAAAGGGAAAGAAAAAACCCGTGGCTGAAGAAATGAAGGAAATAGGGTGGAGAGGAGAAACGTACGCAGACAGAGTTAAAGAACAGGTAGGTTAAAGACAGCAGAGAGAGAACTGAAAAGGATGTGTGTAAAATGCTCTCATTGCCTAAAGAAAGGCTCCTGAAGCATAGTGTGCATGCGAAATCATTGAAACAATTATGCCGAACAGTACGAAATAAAATACGGTAGTAGCCCGAAGGGAGGTGGCTGGAACAGAGTGTGCCACAATATGGACATAAGCTTGATGGGTAAGAAACATATAAAATATGTACATAAGTGACACTATAAATGCTGCTCTTACATGACGCTAGTCAAAGGGAAAACAGAGTGACATAAGACATAAATGAGGTGACACAATGGAAGCCGCTCTAACATGACGTTTGCCCGTGGGGTAAAAGGAGTGACATAAGACAATAATATGGTGACATCATAAGTACAAACATGGACGAAAATCATCCATGGTGACAAAGGTTAAATAAGTGTGTGATCAATTAATTATGGAGCATAGGCTGTTGGCTGCTAAGCCCTATCTCATGACTATAACAGAAGAGATGTAAGTTCTTGATCCCAGTAACAAGAGCAGGTACACAAGAGTATCTGGTCCATAGTGCATTCCTCAAGAAAGTAATGAAGCTCATGACTCATGGAAAAGTCAGTGACCAGAGTTTATTCACCTAGAAAATAATGAAGCTCATGATCAGTGTTTAATCCGTGTTGCACCGTCTGGAGGCGCATAATCCATGTGGCTTCCAGACGTCTAAGCCTCAATTCTCTGTTGACACCTCTGGCGTTGGTGGCAGCAAATTCAAAACTGAAGAACGATAGGCGTCTTTGTGAGCCTTGCGTGGGGCAAGTGGCTGCGTGTACTGCCATTGGGTATCGGGAATCTTGGCGTTGGAGTGCTCTGATGTGTTCACCAATCCGTTCTTTCAATGGTCTGATGGTGCTCCCTACGTACCATTGTTTGCAGGTGCACTCTAGAATATATATCACAAATTTTGTGTTGCAATTGATGTTACAGTTGATCAGTTATTTCTTCTTGTTGATCGCTGTAAGGTTCTTGATACCATTCTGGGCAAATCTACAGACCCCACAACAACCACATTTAAAGAAACCCAAAGTGTGCGTTTTGAGCCATGAGTGACTAGTGTGGGGGCGAGGCACAGTGGGACTGAGTCTCGTTCTAAGAGTTCTGCCACGTCTGTAGGTGATCTGAGGTCTTGTAGTGATGATATCTCTAAGCGTAGTATCTGCTAGTAAGACACCCCAATGTTTGTTAAGACTTCTCTTTATGGCTAGACCCATGTCACTGTAATCGGTAATCAATCTCACTGGTTGCTCTTGTTTGGTGACTATATTTTTATCACATAATGTCTCATGTCTCCCTACCCTTTGGATTCTTTTCTCTGCTTTGTGTATGGTGCGTGCATTATAACCCCTGGCTTTGAATCTATTCTTCATGTTAGAAATGCACTTCTGAAATTCAGGTTCTTCACTGCAGTTCCTCCTAGCTCTGACGAATTCACCGTAGGGGATCCCCTGAAGTTGATGGGAAGGGTGAGAACTTTCAGCATGCAGGATGGCATTGCATGACGTTTCTTTCCTGTGTAGTCGACTATGTAGTGTGTCTGACTTGATGTAGAGTTCCACATCAAGAAATGTGATGCTCGACTTGCTACAAACACTCGTGAACCTCATGTTCATGTCATTGGAGTTAAGATGAGTGAAGAACTCTTCTAGTTTCTCTTGGGTCCCTGACCAAAGTAAAAGACAATCTTCTATGTAGCGTCCCCAATAAATTATGCAGTCAACCCAAGGTGCTCCTTTGTTACCCCAGATCCAAATGGATTCTAGAACACCCATGTAGAGGTTGGCAAATGAGGGTGAAAATTTGGAGCCCATGGCTACGCCTTGGGTCTGTTTGTACCAAGCGTTGTCATAGACGAAGAAGTTGTTATTGAGAATGATGTCCATCATGGTAATCAACATGTTGGTGTGTTGCCAAAGTGTGGCTGGCCTATTGTGTAAGAGGCTGGTGATTGCTTTAAGTCCCACCTCAGGTTCAATGGTGGTGTAGAGAGAAACCACATCTAAGGTGGCTAAAGTCATATCAGGTTGCCATTGGACATCAGCCAAGATACTCAGGATGTGTTTGGTATCCTGTATGTGTGATGGTAAGTTTTTGACCATGGGACCCAGAAAAAGGTCAACATATTGTGCAAGTCTCTCTGTGGGACCGCCTATGCCTGATACAATGGGTCTACCTGCTGGAAAAGGTGATGGTTTGTGTATTTTGGGAAGGGTGTACAGCCAGGGGAATGCAGGTCTGTGTACCTTCAAATAAAGAAGTTCCTGATCGTCAATGAGACCCAAAGAATGCCATTCAGAAAGGCACTTATTGATCTTAATGATAAGTGTACCTGTGGGATTTTGAGTCAGTTGTTCATAACAGGAGGTGTCCTCTAATTGAGTCAGAATTTCATTGTGGTAGTCAGTCCGATTCATTACCACGACATTTCCACCTTTGTCGGCCTCTTTGATTATTATGTCTGGATTAGAACTTAATGTTTTAAGAGCCACCCGTTCCTCTCTATGTAAGTTGTCTTTGGTCCTATGTTTGGAGTTAAGAGTTTTCTTTTCATGTTTGTCTATGTCCGTCAGAACTAAGTTGTAGAAAGTGTCTACGGAATTGCCCCCTGGGAGAATGGGAGTCCATCTAGACTTAGTCTTTAGACCACTATTAAGAGTAAGGTCTGTTTCAATATCCAGTTCCAGGAGAAGATCTTCCATATTAATGGGAGGGTCGTCCATATCCGTAAGGGACAAGAGTAAATGTGTGTCCTGAATGTCTTTTATGCTTTGCACACCCAAGGGATTATCAGTACAGATGTTCTTAATGGTCTTAGTGGTAGATGGGAAACTACTAAAATGTTTTCTGATCTTCAGACCCCTGATAAATTTAAAGAGGTCTATTTTGTGTCTACAGGTGTCACCTTGTTCGTGGGGGTTAAAGCTTAAGCCTCTGCTTAGTAATGAGATCATCCCACTGTTGAGAGTGTGCGAGGAAATGTTAAGTACCTGTACACCCTGATCCAGAAGATCTATTTGTTCTTCCCGTCCCCGGATCTTAGTTTCTTCTTGTACTCTTCTGAGTCCTGACCTCTTCCCTCTACGGGTTTTCTGTCTTGGACTCCTAGTCTTTGTTGTGTTCTGTTCTCCCTTCGTATTGTTTGGACCTCCAGTAAAAAGATGATTTGTTGTGGATTGGTCTATTCAAGTTGCTGGTTTGGTTATCAGTTTCACCGTCACTGCTGGCAATGGTGTTAAGAGAGGTGGAACTGGATGAGATAGATGAAGTGTCTGTTCTGATTGATTTGTTACCCTGTGGGGCGGTCTGAAGTAACTGGTCGTATTTCCTGGCGAAAGTGAAAACACGTCCCTCTCTGTAGTCAGCTTCGTCTCTTTTTAATTGTCGGGTCTTTCTGTCTTTTATCTCGTTTTGGTGTTTTAACAGGATGTCATTTGAGATGACGTAATTCTTTTCTGTGGCTTCTTTTAAGTCTAGGTCTGCAATTTCTTTTTCTAAGTTGGAAATTTCAATCTGAAGGTTTGCTACTTTGCGTTCTGCGTTCTCTATTAATATGTTGATGAGTGTGTTTGAGTTTGAAGTGAGAGTTTCTTCCCATTTACCTAAAAGGTCATCGTCCAGATCGTCAAATGTGGGAAAAATCTGGGAGCGAAGCCCTCTTGGGACTCTATTGAGTCTCAGATATTGCTTCAAGGTGGCACTGTCCCACCACCTGGAATTCTCAGTTTTCTTTAATCTCTCTAGTCTTAAGAATTTCTCCTTCAGACCTTCTCTACGTGGTGGGTTTCCACTAGTGGATGCCGTACTTATAGTGATCCCTTTTGATAAGTTGTCAAAAAGTTCTGATGCGACCCTATCTCTATCCATAGCCTGATCTACAAGTGAAGTGATAGTAGTGTTTAAAACGCTGCGGCTGCCCTTCCTGAAACCATGAAGTATGTGTTAGTGTGGGTTTTTTAGTATCGACAGGAAGAATGGCGCTCAAGCTAATTCACGCTATGTCTTGTTGTGGTCGGAGTATGCACGGTGCAAGCCAGGTCGCGGGAAATGCCCTTAAACCCCTGTGATAGTGTGGATTGAAATCCACACAAATGAAGTAGGTACGGTCCTGGGCACACGTAATGAGGGTATAACAATGGTAGAAATGTCACGTTTAGTAGAAATGTTGATGGTCTACACCAGAATGTTAACCCCTTGACCGCGATCGGAATTCCGCTCGTATGCTGGACATTCCGATCGCGGGTGGGGTCGTGACGAGCTCAGCTCGTCATGCGCACAGCGCTACCGCGCAGCATGACGAGCTGAGCTCGTCATGAGCACGGAAAGGGTTAATCATAAATTTTTTTAATACAGCAACAAAGAAAAAGCAACCAGCCGACACGTGTTTCGTCACATAGGGGTAGTAACCCGTGACTCTTCAGGGCTGGGAAGGATACAAAACATAAAATAAACTGATGGGAAATCATAAAGTAGGTGTGTAGCAGAAACTGGGGATTATGTATAGTGGGAATTGAAAGTGGAAACCTTGTTTCAAAATCTGAACACAATGATGAAAAGCAACTGAACGGTGCAACAAGATCCCGAATGATCTAAATGTGACTGTGCGGGGGAGAAAAAAGTGGATGGAATTGCAGACAGAAAAGTGAAACAAATAAGTACATGGTGAATAAGGTGCCAAAAAGGGTTTACAAGTGTGTACTAGAGTGAGAAGCCTGTTAAATGGAACAATAATGCAATGAAAGGTACACAATGGTATTAAATACAGGAGATTAAGGCGACCAGTACTGGAAAATAAGCAGGCTCTAAGAGAGGCGAGGTTCGCAAGATCGAGTGTATGAAAGGCATCTTAGGCAGGAGACAAAATTAATGTGCAAAGGCTCCAAAATTGGAGTGTAGGCTACCATGAGATCAAAAGGTTGACTCCTGTAAAACAAAATTAATAAAAACAAGCGAACGGTAAACGGAAAAGTAATTAAACGCAAGCTCCATGGTGAGCTAGATAGGCGAAACAGTAAAACATACAGGCAATTGCGGGGGAAACAAAACCTTGTACAGAGGCTCAATGGGAAAGTGTGGGCTGCCCTAAGATAAAAGGTCAATTGATGCTATACTCAAGTACGTGATAAAAGAAAACAGAAAACATGTGAAAGAAAATACCTGAGTGGTGGTACAACGAAAAGGTGGTTTCTATGGAGAGGAGAATCAGAGAAGAAACAGATGAGGAGAATGAGCGGGGTGGGTTGAGAGAGGAAAATAGTGCATGAAGAGAATATTAAAATAGATGCTCACCAAGTGGCCGGTGAAAATTCCAAACCGGCAAGGGGGTAAGAAGCGGACCAAGGTGGGTGATCCACTGCAGGGTGAGAGTAGAAAGGGGAGAAAGATTCAGAACCAGGGCGGGTAAGCCACAAGTTGACTGCTGACCTGATGGAGTAAAAGGAAAGGGGGATGAGGTGATGACCCAAGGGGTGGGGGAGGGGATGTCGAGACCGATAACTGGGAAGCTTACCTAAAATAAGGAGGAAGTCTGTGGCAACATATCACAGCAGCAGTGCGGGATGCACAGTAAGAGGGACCGTAGGGAGTGCGTTCAATTGAAGGTCAGTATATCCGGTATGGTACAGGCGGGTACGCCGGTAAGCGAGAAAACTGATGAGAAAAGGGGGGGGGGGAAATAGTTGTAAAATTGGAAGGGGCATACTGGCTGAAAAGCTAGTGGCTCGTGTGGAGGAGAAAGGAGGCTTACCTGAGAGAACTAGTGTTCAGGGCGGAGGAAATGGTTCCGGGCGGATATCCGGAAGGGAAAAGGCGGAGGCGGTGTTAAATAGGCGCAGTGGAAAAGAACTAGACCGCGAGAGGTAAAACAGGGCAGGCCGCAGAGGACGTCATGTCTAGTGTAGGAAACGTGTTGAATGTAGAAAAGAAAAGGGAAAGAAAAAACCTGTGGCTGAAGAAATGAAGGAAATAGGGTGGAGAGGAGAAACGTACGCAGACAGAGTTAAAGAACAGGTAGGTTAAAGACAGCAGAGAGAGAACTGAAAAGGATGTGTGTAAAATGCTCTCATTGCCTAAAGAAAGGCTCCTGAAGCATAGTGTGCATGCGAAATCATTGAAACAATTATGCCGAACAGTACGAAATAAAATACGGTAGTAGCCCGAAGGGAGGTGGCTGGAACAGAGTGTGCCACAATATGGACATAAGCTTGATGGGTAAGAAACATATAAAATATGTACATAAGTGACACTATAAATGCTGCTCTTACATGACGCTAGTCAAAGGGAAAACAGAGTGACATAAGACATAAATGAGGTGACACAATGGAAGCCGCTCTAACATGACGTTTGCCCGTGGGGTAAAAGGAGTGACATAAGACAATAATATGGTGACATCATAAGTACAAACATGGACGAAAATCATCCATGGTGACAAAGGTTAAATAAGTGTGTGATCAATTAATTATGGAGCATAGGCTGTTGGCTGCTAAGCCCTATCTCATGACTATAACAGAAGAGATGTAAGTTCTTGATCCCAGTAACAAGAGCAGGTACACAAGAGTATCTGGTCCATAGTGCATTCCTCAAGAAAGTAATGAAGCTCATGGCTCATGGAAAAGTCAGTGACCAGAGTTTATTCACCTAGAAAATAATGAAGCTCATGATCAGTGTTTAATCCGTGTTGCACCGTCTGGAGGCGCATAATCCATGTGGCTTCCAGACGTCTAAGCCTCAATTCTCTGTTGACACCTCTGGCGTTGGTGGCAGCAACATCAAAACCGAAGAACGATAGGCGTCTTTGTGAGCCTTGCGTGGGGCAAGTGGCTGCGTGTACTGCCATTGGGTATCAGGAATCTTGGCGTTGGAGTGCTCTGATGTGTTCACCAATCCGTTCTTTCAATGGTCTGATGGTGCTCCCTACGTACCATTGTTTGCAGGTGCACTCTAGAATATATATCACAAATTTTGTGTTGCAATTGATGTTACAGTTGATCAGGTATTTCTTCTTGTTGATCGCTGTAAGGTTCTTGATACCATTCTGGGCAAATCTACAGACCCCACAACAACCACATTTAAAGAAACCCAAAGTGTGCGTTTTGAGCCATGAGTGACTAGTGTGGGGGCGAGGCACAGTGGGACTGAGTCTCGTTCTAAGAGTTCTGCCACGTCTGTAGGTGATCTGAGGTCTTGTAGTGATGATATCTCTAAGCGTAGTATCTGCTAGTAAGACACCCCAATGTTTGTTAAGACTTCTCTTTATGGCTAGACCCATGTCACTGTAATCGGTAATCAATCTCACTGGTTGCTCTTGTTTGGTGACTATATTTTTATCACATAATGTCTCATGTCTCCCTACCCTTTGGATTCTTTTCTCTGCTTTGTGTATGGTGCGTGCATTATAACCCCTGGCTTTGAATCTATTCTTCATGTTAGAAATGCACTTCTGAAATTCAGGTTCTTCACTGCAGTTCCTCCTAGCTCTGACGAATTCACCTTAGGGGATCCCCTGAAGTTGATGGGAAGGGTGAGAACTTTCAGCATGCAGGATGGCATTGCATGACGTTTCTTTCCTGTGTAGTCGACTATGTAGTGTGTCTGACTTGATGTAGAGTTCCACATCAAGAAATGTGATGCTCGACTTGCTACAAACACTCGTGAACCTCATGTTCATGTCATTGGAGTTAAGATGAGTGAAGAACTCTTCTAGTTTCTCTTGGGTCCCTGACCAAAGTAAAAGACAATCATCTATGTAGCGTCCCCAAAAAATTATGCAGTCAACCCAAGGTGCTCCCTTGTTACCCCAGATCCAAATGGATTCTAGAACACCCATGTAGAGGTTGGCAAATGAGGGTGAAAATTTGGAGCCCATGGCTACGCCTTGGGTCTGTTTGTACCAAGCGTTGTCATAGACGAAGAAGTTGTTATTGAGAATGATGTCCATCATGGTAATCAACATGTTGGTGTGTTGCCAAAGTGTGGCTGGCCTATTGTGTAAGAGGCTGGTGATTGCTTTAAGTCCCACCTCAGGTTCAATGGTGGTGTAGAGAGAAACCACATCTAAGGTGGCTAAAGTCATATCAGGTTGCCATTGGACATCAGCCAAGATACTCAGGATGTGTTTGGTATCCTGTATGTGTGATGGTAAGTTTTTGACCATGGGACCCAGAAAAAGGTCAACATATTGTGCAAGTCTCTCTGTGGGACCGCCTATGCCTGATACAATGGGTCTACCTGCTGGAAAAGGTGATGGTTTGTGTATTTTGGGAAGGGTGTACAGCCAGGGGAATGCAGGTCTGTGTACCTTCAAATAAAGAAGTTCCTGATCGTCAATGAGACCCAAAGAATGCCATTCAGAAAGGCACTTATTGATCTTAATGATAAGTGTACCTGTGGGATTTTGAGTCAGTTGTTCATAACAGGAGGTGTCCTCTAATTGAGTCAGAATTTCATTGTGGTAGTCAGTCCGATTCATTACCACGACATTTCCACCTTTGTCGGCCTCTTTGATTATTATGTCTGGATTAGAACTTAATGTTTTAAGAGCCACCCGTTCCTCTCTATGTAAGTTGTCTTTGGTCCTATGTTTGGAGTTAAGAGTTTTCTTTTCATGTTTGTCTATGTCCGTCAGAACTAAGTTGTAGAAAGTGTCTACGGAATTGCCCCCTGGGAGAATGGGAGTCCATCTAGACTTAGTCTTTAGACCACTATTAAGAGTAAGGTCTGTTTCAATATCCAGTTCCAGGAGAAGATCTTCCATATTAATGGGAGGGTCGTCCATATCCGTAAGGGACAGGAGTAAATGTGTGTCCTGAATGTCTTTTATGCTTTGCACACCCAAGGGATTATCAGTACAGATGTTCTTAATGGTCTTAGTGGTAGATGGGAAACTACTAAAATGTTTTCTGATCTTCAGACCCCTGATAAATTTAAAGAGGTCTATTTTGTGTCTACAGGTGTCACCTTGTTCGTGGGGGTTAAAGCTTAAGCCTCTGCTTAGTAATGAGATCATCCCACTGTTGAGAGTGTGCGAGGAAAGGTTAAGTACCTGTACACCCTGATCCAGAAGATCTATTTGTTCTTCCCGTCCCCGGATCTTAGTTTCTTCTTGTACTCTTCTGAGTCCTGACCTCTTCCCTCTACTGGTTTTCTGTCTTGGACTCCTAGTCTTTGTTGTGTTCTGTTCTCCCTTCGTATTGTTTGGACCTCCCGTAAAAAGATGATTTGTTGTGGATTGGTCTATTCAAGTTGCTGGTTTGGTTATCAGTTTCACCGTCACTGCTGGCAATGGTGTTAAGAGAGGTGGAACTGGATGAGATAGATGAAGTGTCTGTTCTGATTGATTTGTTACCCTGTGGGGCGGTCTGAAGTAACTGGTCGTATTTCCTGGCGAAAGTGAAAACACGTCCCTCTCTGTAGTCAGCTTCGTCTCTTTTTAATTGTCGGGTCTTTCTGTCTTTTATCTCGATTTGGTGTTTTAACAGGACGTCATTTGAGATGACGTAATTCTTTTCTGTGGCTTCTTTTAAGTCTAGGTCTGCAATTTCTTTTTCTAAGTTGGAAATTTCAATCTGAAGGTTTGCTACTTTGCGTTCTGCGTTCTCTATTAATATGTTGATGAGTGTGTTTGAGTTTGAAGTGAGAGTTTCTTCCCATTTACCTAAAAGGTCATCGTCCAGATCGTCAAATGTGGGAAAAATCTGGGAGCGAAGCCCTCTTGGGACTCTATTGAGTCTCAGATATTGCTTCAAGGTGGCACTGTCCCACCACCTGGAATTCTCAGTTTTCTTTAATCTCTCTAGTCTTAAGAATTTCTCTTTCAGACCTTCTCTACGTGGTGGGTTTCCACTAGTGGATGCCGTACTTATAGTGATCCCTTTTGATAAATTGTCAAAAAGTTCTGATGCGACCCTATCTCTATCCATAGCCTGATCTACAAGTGAAGTGATAGTAGTGTTTAAAACGCTGCGGCTGCCCTTCCTGAAACCATGAAGTATGTGTTAGTGTGGGTTTTTTAGTATCGACAGGAAGAATGGCGCTCAAGCTAATTCACGCTATGTCTTGTTGTGGTCGGAGTATGCACGGTGCAAGCCAGGTCGGGGGAAATGCCCTTAAACCCCCGTGATAGTGTGGATTGAAATCCACACAAATGAAGTAGGTACGGTCCTGGGCACACGTAATGAGGGTATAACAATGGTAGAAATGTCACGTTTAGTAGAAATGTTGATGGTCTACACCAGAATGTTAACCCCTTGACCGCGATCGGAATTCCGCTCGTATGCTGGACATTCCGATCGCGGGTGGGGTCGTGACGAGCTCAGCTCGTCATGCGCACAGCGCTAGTCGCGCAGCATGACGAGCTGAGCTCGTCATGAGCACGGAAAGGGTTAATCATACATTTTTTTAATACAGCAACAAAGAAAAAGCAACCAGCCGACACGTGTTTCGTCACATAGGGGTAGTAACCCGTGACTCTTCAGGGCTGGGAAGGATACAAAACATAAAATAAACTGATGGGAAATCATAAAGTAGGTGTGTAGCAGAAACTGGGGATTATGTATAGTGGGAATTGAAAGTGGAAACCTTGTTTCAAAATCTGAACACAATGATGAAAAGCAACTGAACGGTGCAACAAGATCCCGAATGATCTAAATGTGACTGTGCGGGGGAGAAAAAAGTGGATGGAATTGCAGACAGAAAAGTGAAACAAATAAGTACATGGTGAATAAGGTGCCAAAAAGGGTTTACAAGTGTGTACTAGAATGAGAAGCCTGTTAAATGGAACAATAATGCAATGAAAGGTACACAATGGTATTAAATACAGGAGATTAAGGCGACCAGTAATGGAAAATAAGCAGGCTCTAAGAGAGGCTAGGTTCGCAAGATTGAGTGTATGAAAGGCATCTTAGGCAGGAGACAAAATTAATGTGCAAAGGCTCCAAAATTGGAGTGTAGGCTACCATGAGATCAAAAGATTGACTCCTGTAAAACAAAATTAATAAAAACAAGCGAACGGTAAACGGAAAAGTAATTAAACGCAAGCTCCATGGTGAGCTAGATAGGCGAAACAGTAAAACATACAGGCAATTGCGGGGGAAACAAAACCTTGTGCAGAGGCTCAATGGGAAAGTGTGGGCTGCCCTAAGATAAAAGGTCAATTGATGCTATACTCAAGTACGTGATAAAAGAAAACAGAAAACATGTGAAAGAAAATACCTGAGTGGTGGTACAACGAAAAGGTGGTTTCTATGGAGAGGAGAATCAGAGAAGAAACAGATGAGGAGAATGAGCGGGGTGGGTTGAGAGAGGAAAATAGTGCATGAAGAGAATATTAAAAAAGATGCTCACCAAGTGGCCGGTGAAAATTCCAAACCGGCAAGGGGGTAAGAAGCGGACCAAGGTGGGTGATCCACTGCAGGGTGAGAGTAGAAAGGGGAGAAAGATTCAGAACCAGGGCGGGTAAGCCACAAGTTGACTGCTGACCTGATGGAGGAAAAGGAAAGGGGGATGAGGTGATGACCCAAGGGGTGGGGGAGGGGATGTCGAGACCGATAACTGGGAAGCTTACCTAAAATAAGGAGGAAGTCTGTGGCAACATATCACAGCAGCAGTGCGGGATGCACAGTAAGAGGGACCGTAGGGAGTGCGTTCAATTGAAGGTCAGTATATCCGGTATGGTACAGGCGGGTACGCCGGTAAGTGAGAAAACTGATGAGAAAAGGGGGGGAAATAGTTGTAAAATTGGAAGGGGCATACTGGCTGAAAAGCTAGTGGCTCGTGTGGAGGAGAAAGGAGGCTTACCTGAGAGAACTAGTGTTCAGGGCGGAGGAAATGGTTCCGGGCGGATATCCGGAAGGGAAAAGGCGGAGGCGGTGTTAAATAGGCGCAGTGGAAAAGAACTAGACCGCGAGAGGTAAAACAGGGCAGGCCGCAGAGGACGTCATGTCTAGTGTAGGAAACGTGTTGAATGTAGAAAAGAAAAGGGAAAGAAAAAACCCGTGGCTGAAGAAATGAAGGAAATAGGGTGGAGAGGAGAAACGTACGCAGACAGAGTTAAAGAACAGGTAGGTTAAAGACAGCAGAGAGAGAACTGAAAAGGATGTGTGTAAAATGCTCTCATTGCCTAAAGAAAGGCTCCTGAAGCATAGTGTGCATGCGAAATCATTGAAACAATTATGCCGAACAGTACGAAATAAAATACGGTAGTAGCCCGAAGGGAGGTGGCTGGAACAGAGTGTGCCACAATATGGACATAAGCTTGATGGGTAAGAAACATATAAAATATGTACATAAGTGACACTATAAATGCTGCTCTTACATGACGCTAGTCAAAGGGAAAACAGAGTGACATAAGACATAAATGAGGTGACACAATGGAAGCCGCTCTAACATGACGTTTGCCCGTGGGGTAAAAGGAGTGACATAAGACAATAATATGGTGACATCATAAGTACAAACATGGACGAAAATCATCCATGGTGACAAAGGTTAAATAAGTGTGTGATCAATTAATTATGGAGCATAGGCTGTTGGCTGCTAAGCCCTATCTCATGACTATAACAGAAGAGATGTAAGTTCTTGATCCCAGTAACAAGAGCAGGTACACAAGAGTATCTGGTCCATAGTGCATTCCTCAAGAAAGTAATGAAGCTCATGGCTCATGGAAAAGTCAGTGACCAGAGTTTATTCACCTAGAAAATAATGAAGCTCATGATCAGTGTTTAATCCGTGTTGCACCGTCTGGAGGCGCATAATCCATGTGGCTTCCAGACGTCTAAGCCTCAATTCTCTGTTGACACCTCTGGCGTTGGTGGCAGCAACATCAAAACCGAAGAACGATAGGCGTCTTTGTGAGCCTTGCGTGGGGCAAGTGGCTGCGTGTACTGCCATTGGGTATCAGGAATCTTGGCGTTGGAGTGCTCTGATGTGTTCACCAATCCGTTCTTTCAATGGTCTGATGGTGCTCCCTACGTACCATTGTTTGCAGGTGCACTCTAGAATATATATCACAAATTTTGTGTTGCAATTGATGTTACAGTTGATCAGGTATTTCTTCTTGTTGATCGCTGTAAGGTTCTTGATACCATTCTGGGCAAATCTACAGACCCCACAACAACCACATTTAAAGAAACCCAAAGTGTGCGTTTTGAGCCATGAGTGACTAGTGTGGGGGCGAGGCACAGTGGGACTGAGTCTCGTTCTAAGAGTTCTGCCACGTCTGTAGGTGATCTGAGGTCTTGTAGTGATGATATCTCTAAGCGTAGTATCTGCTAGTAAGACACCCCAATGTTTGTTAAGACTTCTCTTTATGGCTAGACCCATGTCACTGTAATCGGTAATCAATCTCACTGGTTGCTCTTGTTTGGTGACTATATTTTTATCACATAATGTCTCATGTCTCCCTACCCTTTGGATTCTTTTCTCTGCTTTGTGTATGGTGCGTGCATTATAACCCCTGGCTTTGAATCTATTCTTCATGTTAGAAATGCACTTCTGAAATTCAGGTTCTTCACTGCAGTTCCTCCTAGCTCTGACGAATTCACCTTAGGGGATCCCCTGAAGTTGATGGGAAGGGTGAGAACTTTCAGCATGCAGGATGGCATTGCATGACGTTTCTTTCCTGTGTAGTCGACTATGTAGTGTGTCTGACTTGATGTAGAGTTCCACATCAAGAAATGTGATGCTCGACTTGCTACAAACACTCGTGAACCTCATGTTCATGTCATTGGAGTTAAGATGAGTGAAGAACTCTTCTAGTTTCTCTTGGGTCCCTGACCAAAGTAAAAGACAATCATCTATGTAGCGTCCCCAAAAAATTATGCAGTCAACCCAAGGTGCTCCCTTGTTACCCCAGATCCAAATGGATTCTAGAACACCCATGTAGAGGTTGGCAAATGAGGGTGAAAATTTGGAGCCCATGGCTACGCCTTGGGTCTGTTTGTACCAAGCGTTGTCATAGACGAAGAAGTTGTTATTGAGAATGATGTCCATCATGGTAATCAACATGTTGGTGTGTTGCCAAAGTGTGGCTGGCCTATTGTGTAAGAGGCTGGTGATTGCTTTAAGTCCCACCTCAGGTTCAATGGTGGTGTAGAGAGAAACCACATCTAAGGTGGCTAAAGTCATATCAGGTTGCCATTGGACATCAGCCAAGATACTCAGGATGTGTTTGGTATCCTGTATGTGTGATGGTAAGTTTTTGACCATGGGACCCAGAAAAAGGTCAACATATTGTGCAAGTCTCTCTGTGGGACCGCCTATGCCTGATACAATGGGTCTACCTGCTGGAAAAGGTGATGGTTTGTGTATTTTGGGAAGGGTGTACAGCCAGGGGAATGCAGGTCTGTGTACCTTCAAATAAAGAAGTTCCTGATCGTCAATGAGACCCAAAGAATGCCATTCAGAAAGGCACTTATTGATCTTAATGATAAGTGTACCTGTGGGATTTTGAGTCAGTTGTTCATAACAGGAGGTGTCCTCTAATTGAGTCAGAATTTCATTGTGGTAGTCAGTCCGATTCATTACCACGACATTTCCACCTTTGTCGGCCTCTTTGATTATTATGTCTGGATTAGAACTTAATGTTTTAAGAGCCACCCGTTCCTCTCTATGTAAGTTGTCTTTGGTCCTATGTTTGGAGTTAAGAGTTTTCTTTTCATGTTTGTCTATGTCCGTCAGAACTAAGTTGTAGAAAGTGTCTACGGAATTGCCCCCTGGGAGAATGGGAGTCCATCTAGACTTAGTCTTTAGACCACTATTAAGAGTAAGGTCTGTTTCAATATCCAGTTCCAGGAGAAGATCTTCCATATTAATGGGAGGGTCGTCCATATCCGTAAGGGACAGGAGTAAATGTGTGTCCTGAATGTCTTTTATGCTTTGCACACCCAAGGGATTATCAGTACAGATGTTCTTAATGGTCTTAGTGGTAGATGGGAAACTACTAAAATGTTTTCTGATCTTCAGACCCCTGATAAATTTAAAGAGGTCTATTTTGTGTCTACAGGTGTCACCTTGTTCGTGGGGGTTAAAGCTTAAGCCTCTGCTTAGTAATGAGATCATCCCACTGTTGAGAGTGTGCGAGGAAAGGTTAAGTACCTGTACACCCTGATCCAGAAGATCTATTTGTTCTTCCCGTCCCCGGATCTTAGTTTCTTCTTGTACTCTTCTGAGTCCTGACCTCTTCCCTCTACTGGTTTTCTGTCTTGGACTCCTAGTCTTTGTTGTGTTCTGTTCTCCCTTCGTATTGTTTGGACCTCCCGTAAAAAAGATGATTTGTTGTGGATTGGTCTATTCAAGTTGCTGGTTTGGTTATCAGTTTCACCGTCACTGCTGGCAATGGTGTTAAGAGAGGTGGAACTGGATGAGATAGATGAAGTGTCTGTTCTGATTGATTTGTTACCCTGTGGGGCGGTCTGAAGTAACTGGTCGTATTTCCTGGCGAAAGTGAAAACACGTCCCTCTCTGTAGTCAGCTTCGTCTCTTTTTAATTGTCGGGTCTTTCTGTCTTTTATCTCGTTTTGGTGTTTTAACAGGACGTCATTTGAGATGACGTAATTCTTTTCTGTGGCTTCTTTTAAGTCTAGGTCTGCAATTTCTTTTTCTAAGTTGGAAATTTCAATCTGAAGGTTTGCTACTTTGCGTTCTGCGTTCTCTATTAATATGTTGATGAGTGTGTTTGAGTTTGAAGTGAGAGTTTCTTCCCATTTACCTAAAAGGTCATCGTCCAGATCGTCAAATGTGGGAAAAATCTGGGAGCGAAGCCCTCTTGGGACTCTATTGAGTCTCAGATATTGCTTCAAGGTGGCACTGTCCCACCACCTGGAATTCTCAGTTTTCTTTAATCTCTCTAGTCTTAAGAATTTCTCTTTCAGACCTTCTCTACGTGGTGGGTTTCCACTAGTGGATGCCGTACTTATAGTGATCCCTTTTGATAAATTGTCAAACAGTTCTGATGCGACCCTATCTCTATCCATAGCCTGATCTACAAGTGAAGTGATAGTAGTGTTTAAAACGCTGCGGCTGCTCTTCCTGAAACCATGAAGTATGTGTTAGTGTGGGTTTTTTAGTATCGACAGGAAGAATGGCGCTCAAGCTAATTCACGCTATGTCTTGTTGTGGTCGGAGTATGCACGGTGCAAGCCAGGTCGGGGGAAATGCCCTTAAACCCTCGTGATAGTGTGGATTGAAATCCACACAAATGAAGTAGGTACGGTCCTGGGCACACGTAATGAGGGTATAACAATGGTAGAAATGTCACGTTTAGTAGAAATGTTGATGGTCTACACCAGAATGTTAACCCCTTGACCGCGATCGGAATTCCGCTCGTATGCTGGACATTCCGATCGCGGGTGGGGTCGTGACGAGCTCAGCTCGTCATGCGCACAGCGCTACCGCGCAGCATGACGAGCTGAGCTCGTCATGAGCACGGAAAGGGTTAATCATACATTTTTTAATACAGCAACAAAGAAAAAGCAACCAGCCGACACGTGTTTCGTCACATAGGGGTAGTAACCCGTGACTCTTCAGGGCTGGGAAGGATACAAAACATAAAATAAACTGATGGGAAATCATAAAGTAGGTGTGTAGCAGAAACTGGGGATTATGTATAGTGGGAATTGAAAGTGGAAACCTTGTTTCAAAATCTGAACACAATGATGAAAAGCAACTGAACGGTGCAACAAGATCCCGAATGATCTAAATGTGACTGTGCGGGGGAGAAAAAAGTGGATGGAATTGCAGACAGAAAAGTGAAACAAATAAGTACATGGTGAATAAGGTGCCAAAAAGGGTTTACAAGTGTGTACTAGAGTGAGAAGCCTGTTAAATGGAACAATAATGCAATGAAAGGTACACAATGGTATTAAATACAGGAGATTAAGGCGACCAGTACTGGAAAATAAGCAGGCTCTAAGAGAGGCTAGGTTCGCAAGATCGAGTGTATGAAAGGCATCTTAGGCAGGAGACAAAATTAATGTGCAAAGGCTCCAAAATTGGAGTGTAGGCTACCATGAGATCAAAAGATTGACTCCTGTAAAACAAAATTAATAAAAACAAGCGAACGGTAAACGGAAAAGTAATTAAACGCAAGCTCCATGGTGAGCTAGATAGGCGAAACAGTAAAACATACAGGCAATTGCGGGGGAAACAAAACCTTGTACAGAGGCTCAATGGGAAAGTGTGGGCTGCCCTAAGATAAAAGGTCAATTGATGCTATACTCAAGTACGTGATAAAAGAAAACAGAAAACATGTGAAAGAAAATACCTGAGTGGTGGTACAACGAAAAGGTGGTTTCTATGGAGAGGAGAATCAGAGAAGAAACAGATGAGGAGAATGAGCGGGGTGGGTTGAGAGAGGAAAATAGTGCATGAAGAGAATATTAAAAAAGATGCTCACCAAGTGGCCGGTGAAAATTCCAAACCGGCAAGGGGGTAAGAAGCGGACCAAGGTGGGTGATCCACTGCAGGGTGAGAGTAGAAAGGGGAGAAAGATTCAGAACCAGGGCGGGTAAGCCACAAGTTGACTGCTGACCTGATGGAGGAAAAGGAAAGGGGGATGAGGTGATGACCCAAGGGGTGGGGGAGGGGATGTCGAGACCGATAACTGGGAAGCTTACCTAAAATAAGGAGGAAGTCTGTGGCAACATATCACAGCAGCAGTGCGGGATGCACAGTAAGAGGGACCGTAGGGAGTGCGTTCAATTGAAGGTCAGTATATCCGGTATGGTACAGGCGGGTACGCCGGTAAGTGAGAAAACTGATGAGAAAAGGGGGGGAAATAGTTGTAAAATTGGAAGGGGCATACTGGCTGAAAAGCTAGTGGCTCGTGTGGAGGAGAAAGGAGGCTTACCTGAGAGAACTAGTGTTCAGGGCGGAGGAAATGGTTCCGGGCGGATATCCGGAAGGGAAAAGGCGGAGGCGGTGTTAAATAGGCGCAGTGGAAAAGAACTAGACCGCGAGAGGTAAAACAGGGCAGGCCGCAGAGGACGTCATGTCTAGTGTAGGAAACGTGTTGAATGTAGAAAAGAAAAGGGAAAGAAAAAACCCGTGGCTGAAGAAATGAAGGAAATAGGGTGGAGAGGAGAAACGTACGCAGACAGAGTTAAAGAACAGGTAGGTTAAAGACAGCAGAGAGAGAACTGAAAAGGATGTGTGTAAAATGCTCTCATTGCCTAAAGAAAGGCTCCTGAAGCATAGTGTGCATGCGAAATCATTGAAACAATTATGCCGAACAGTACGAAATAAAATACGGTAGTAGCCCGAAGGGAGGTGGCTGGAACAGAGTGTGCCACAATATGGACATAAGCTTGATGGGTAAGAAACATATAAAATATGTACATAAGTGACACTATAAATGCTGCTCTTACATGACGCTAGTCAAAGGGAAAACAGAGTGACATAAGACATAAATGAGGTGACACAATGGAAGCCGCTCTAACATGACGTTTGCCCGTGGGGTAAAAGGAGTGACATAAGACAATAATATGGTGACATCATAAGTACAAACATGGACGAAAATCATCCATGGTGACAAAGGTTAAATAAGTGTGTGATCAATTAATTATGGAGCATAGGCTGTTGGCTGCTAAGCCCTATCTCATGACTATAACAGAAGAGATGTAAGTTCTTGATCCCAGTAACAAGAGCAGGTACACAAGAGTATCTGGTCCATAGTGCATTCCTCAAGAAAGTAATGAAGCTCATGGCTCATGGAAAAGTCAGTGACCAGAGTTTATTCACCTAGAAAATAATGAAGCTCATGATCAGTGTTTAATCCGTGTTGCACCGTCTGGAGGCGCATAATCCATGTGGCTTCCAGACGTCTAAGCCTCAATTCTCTGTTGACACCTCTGGCGTTGGTGGCAGCAACATCAAAACCGAAGAACGATAGGCGTCTTTGTGAGCCTTGCGTGGGGCAAGTGGCTGCGTGTACTGCCATTGGGTATCAGGAATCTTGGCGTTGGAGTGCTCTGATGTGTTCACCAATCCGTTCTTTTAATGGTCTGATGGTGCTCCCTACGTACCATTGTTTGCAGGTGCACTCTAGAATATATATCACAAATTTTGTGTTGCAATTGATGTTACAGTTGATCAGGTATTTCTTCTTGTTGATCGCTGTAAGGTTCTTGATACCATTCTGGGCAAATCTACAGACCCCACAACAACCACATTTAAAGAAACCCAAAGTGTGCGTTTTGAGCCATGAGTGACTAGTGTGGGGGCGAGGCACAGTGGGACTGAGTCTCGTTCTAAGAGTTCTGCCACGTCTGTAGGTGATCTGAGGTCTTGTAGTGATGATATCTCTAAGCGTAGTATCTGCTAGTAAGACACCCCAATGTTTGTTAAGACTTCTCTTTATGGCTAGACCCATGTCACTGTAATCGGTAATCAATCTCACTGGTTGCTCTTGTTTGGTGACTATATTTTTATCACATAATGTCTCATGTCTCCCTACCCTTTGGATTCTTTTCTCTGCTTTGTGTATGGTGCGTGCATTATAACCCCTGGCTTTGAATCTATTCTTCATGTTAGAAATGCACTTCTGAAATTCAGGTTCTTCACTGCAGTTCCTCCTAGCTCTGACGAATTCACCGTAGGGGATCCCCTGAAGTTGATGGGAAGGGTGAGAACTTTCAGCATGCAGGATGGCATTGCATGACGTTTCTTTCCTGTGTAGTCGACTATGTAGTGTGTCTGACTTGATGTAGAGTTCCACATCAAGAAATGTGATGCTCGACTTGCTACAAACACTCGTGAACCTCATGTTCATGTCATTGGAGTTAAGATGAGTGAAGAACTCTTCTAGTTTCTCTTGGGTCCCTGACCAAAGTAAAAGACAATCATCTATGTAGCGTCCCCAAAAATTATGCAGTCAACCCAAGGTGCTCCCTTGTTACCCCAGATCCAAATGGATTCTAGAACACCCATGTAGAGGTTGGCAAATGAGGGTGAAAATTTGGAGCCCATGGCTACGCCTTGGGTCTGTTTGTACCAAGCGTTGTCATAGACGAAGAAGTTGTTATTGAGAATGATGTCCATCATGGTAATCAACATGTTGGTGTGTTGCCAAAGTGTGGCTGGCCTATTGTGTAAGAGGCTGGTGATTGCTTTAAGTCCCACCTCAGGTTCAATGGTGGTGTAGAGAGAAACCACATCTAAGGTGGCTAAAGTCATATCAGGTTGCCATTGGACATCAGCCAAGATACTCAGGATGTGTTTGGTATCCTGTATGTGTGATGGTAAGTTTTTGACCATGGGACCCAGAAAAAGGTCAACATATTGTGCAAGTCTCTCTGTGGGACCGCCTATGCCTGATACAATGGGTCTACCTGCTGGAAAAGGTGATGGTTTGTGTATTTTGGGAAGGGTGTACAGCCAGGGGAATGCAGGTCTGTGTACCTTCAAATAAAGAAGTTCCTGATCGTCAATGAGACCCAAAGAATGCCATTCAGAAAGGCACTTATTGATCTTAATGATAAGTTTACCTGTGGGATTTTGAGTCAGTTGTTCATAACAGGAGGTGTCCTCTAATTGAGTCAGAATTTCATTGTGGTAGTCAGTCCGATTCATTACCACGACATTTCCACCTTTGTCGGCCTCTTTGATTATTATGTCTGGATTAGAACTTAATGTTTTAAGAGCCACCCGTTCCTCTCTATGTAAGTTGTCTTTGGTCCTATGTTTGGAGTTAAGAGTTTTCTTTTCATGTTTGTCTATGTCCGTCAGAACTAAGTTGTAGAAAGTGTCTACGGAATTGCCCCCTGGGAGAATGGGAGTCCATCTAGACTTAGTCTTTAGACCACTATTAAGAGTAAGGTCTGTTTCAATATCCAGTTCCAGGAGAAGATCTTCCATATTAATGGGAGGGTCGTCCATATCCGTAAGGGACAGGAGTAAATGTGTGTCCTGAATGTCTTTTATGCTTTGCACACCCAAGGGATTATCAGTACAGATGTTCTTAATGGTCTTAGTGGTAGATGGGAAACTACTAAAATGTTTTCTGATCTTCAGACCCCTGATAAATTTAAAGAGGTCTATTTTGTGTCTACAGGTGTCACCTTGTTCGTGGGGGTTAAAGCTTAAGCCTCTGCTTAGTAATGAGATCATCCCACTGTTGAGAGTGTGCGAGGAAAGGTTAAGTACCTGTACACCCTGATCCAGAAGATCTATTTGTTCTTCCCGTCCCCGGATCTTAGTTTCTTCTTGTACTCTTCTGAGTCCTGACCTCTTTCCTCTACGGGTTTTCTGTCTTGGACTCCTAGTCTTTGTTGTGTTCTGTTCTCCCTTCGTATTGTTTGGACCTCCCGTAAAAAAGATGATTTGTTGTGGATTGGTCTATTCAAGTTGCTGGTTTGGTTATCAGTTTCACCGTCACTGCTGGCAATGGTGTTAAGAGAGGTGGAACTGGATGAGATAGATGAAGTGTCTGTTCTGATTGATTTGTTACCCTGTGGGGCGGTCTGAAGTAACTGGTCGTATTTCCTGGCGAAAGTGAAAACACGTCCCTCTCTGTAGTCAGCTTCGTCTCTTTTTAATTGTCGGGTCTTTCTGTCTTTTATCTCGTTTTGGTGTTTTAACAGGATGTCATTTGAGATGACGTAATTCTTTTCTGTGGCTTCTTTTAAGTCTAGGTCTGCAATTTCTTTTTCTAAGTTGGAAATTTCAATCTGAAGGTTTGCTACTTTGCGTTCTGCGTTCTCTATTAATATGTTGATGAGTGTGTTTGAGTTTGAAGTGAGAGTTTCTTCCCATTTACCTAAAAGGTCATCGTCCAGATCGTCAAACGTGGGAAAAATCTGGGAGCGAAGCCCTCTTGGGACTCTATTGAGTCTCAGATATTGCTTCAAGGTGGCACTGTCCCACCACCTGGAATTCTCAGTTTTCTTTAATCTCTCCAGTCTTAAGAATTTCTCCTTCAGACCTTCTCTACGTGGTGGGTTTCCACTAGTGGATGCCGTACTTATAGTGATCCCTTTTGATAAGTTGTCAAACAGTTCTGATGCGACCCTATCTCTATCCATAGCCTGATCTACAAGTGAAGTGATAGTAGTGTTTAAAACGCTGCGGCTGCTCTTCCTGAAACCATGAAGTATGTGTTAGTGTGGGTTTTTTAGTATCGACAGGAAGAATGGCGCT
Organism: Calotriton arnoldi; assembly: GCA_963921515.1. Lineage (NCBI taxonomy): Eukaryota > Metazoa > Chordata > Amphibia > Caudata > Salamandridae > Calotriton > Calotriton arnoldi. The sequence goes on from CAWUFW010000927.1 coordinate 289,548, forward strand.
CAAGCTAATTCACGCTATGTCTTGTTGTGGTCGGAGTATGCACGGTGCAAGCCAGGTCGGGGAAATGCCCTTAAACCCTCGTGATAGTGTGGATTGAAATCCACACAAATGAAGTAGGTACGGTCCTGGGCACACGTAATGAGGGTATAACAATGGTAGAAATGTCACGTTTAGTAGAAATGTTGATGGTCTACACCAGAATGTTAACCCCTTGACCGCGATGGGAATTCCGCTCGTATGCTGGACATTCCGATCGCGGGTGGGGTCGTGACGAGCTCAGCTCGTCATGCGCACAGCGCTACCGCGCAGCATGACGAGCTGAGCTCGTCATGAGCACGGAAAGGGTTAATCATACATTTTTTTAATACAGCAACAAAGAAAAAGCAACCAGCCGACACGTGTTTCGTCACATAGGGGTAGTAACCCGTGACTCTTCAGGGCTGGGAAGGATACAAAACATAAAATAAACTGATGGGAAATCATAAAGTAGGTGTGTAGCAGAAACTGGGGATTATGTATAGTGGGAATTGAAAGTGGAAACCTTGTTTCAAAATCTGAACACAATGATGAAAAGCAACTGAACGGTGCAACAAGATCCCGAATGATCTAAATGTGACTGTGCGGGGGAGAAAAAAGTGGATGGAATTGCAGACAGAAAAGTGAAACAAATAAGTACATGGTGAATAAGGTGCCAAAAAGGGTTTACAAGTGTGTACTAGAGTGAGAAGCCTGTTAAATGGAACAATAATGCAATGAAAGGTACACAATGGTATTAAATACAGGAGATTAAGGCGACCAGTACTGGAAAATAAGCAGGCTGTAAGAGAGGCTAGGTTCGCAAGATCGAGTGTATGAAAGGCATCTTAGGCAGGAGACAAAATTAATGTGCAAAGGCTCCAAAATTGGAATGTAGGCTACCATGAGATCAAAAGGTTGACTCCTGTAAAACAAAATTAATAAAAACAAGCGAACGGTAAACGGAAAAGTAATTAAACGCAAGCTCCATGGTGAGCTAGATAGGCGAAACAGTAAAACATACAGGCAATTGCGGGGGAAACAAAACCTTGTACAGAGGCTCAATGGGAAAGTGTGGGCTGCCCTAAGATAAAAGGTCAATTGATGCTATACTCAAGTACGTGATAAAAGAAAACAGAAAACATGTGAAAGAAAATACCTGAGTGGTGGTACAACGAAAAGGTGGTTTCTATGGAGAGGAGAATCAGAGAAGAAACAGATGAGGAGAATGAGCGGGGTGGGTTGAGAGAGGAAAATAGTGCATGAAGAGAATATTAAAAAAGATGCTCACCAAGTGGCCGGTGAAAATTCCAAACCGGCAAGGGGGTAAGAAGCGGACCAAGGTGGGTGATCCACTGCAGGGTGAGAGTAGAAAGGGGAGAAAGATTCAGAACCAGGGCGGGTAAGCCACAAGTTGACTGCTGACCTGATGGAGGAAAAGGAAAGGGGGATGAGGTGATGACCCAAGGGGTGGGGGAGGGGATGTCGAGACCGATAACTGGGAAGCTTACCTAAAATAAGGAGGAAGTCTGTGGCAACATATCACAGCAGCAGTGCGGGATGCACAGTAAGAGGGACCGTAGGGAGTGCGTTCAATTGAAGGTCAGTATATCCGGTATGGTACAGGCGGGTACGCCGGTAAGTGAGAAAACTGATGAGAAAAGGGGGGGAAATAGTTGTAAAATTGGAAGGGGCATACTGGCTGAAAAGCTAGTGGCTCGTGTGGAGGAGAAAGGAGGCTTACCTGAGAGAACTAGTGTTCAGGGCGGAGGAAATGGTTCCGGGCGGATATCCGGAAGGGAAAAGGCGGAGGCGGTGTTAAATAGGCGCAGTGGAAAAGAACTAGACCGCGAGAGGTAAAACAGGGCAGGCCGCAGAGGACGTCATGTCTAGTGTAGGAAACGTGTTGAATGTAGAAAAGAAAAGGGAAAGAAAAAACCCGTGGCTGAAGAAATGAAGGAAATAGGGTGGAGAGGAGAAACGTACGCAGACAGAGTTAAAGAACAGGTAGGTTAAAGACAGCAGAGAGAGAACTGAAAAGGATGTGTGTAAAATGCTCTCATTGCCTAAAGAAAGGCTCCTGAAGCATAGTGTGCATGCGAAATCATTGAAACAATTATGCCGAACAGTACGAAATAAAATACGGTAGTAGCCCGAAGGGAGGTGGCTGGAACAGAGTGTGCCACAATATGGACATAAGCTTGATGGGTAAGAAACATATAAAATATGTACATAAGTGACACTATAAATGCTGCTCTTACATGACGCTAGTCAAAGGGAAAACAGAGTGACATAAGACATAAATGAGGTGACACAATGGAAGCCGCTCTAACATGACGTTTGCCCGTGGGGTAAAAGGAGTGACATAAGACAATAATATGGTGACATCATAAGTACAAACATGGACGAAAATCATCCATGGTGACAAAGGTTAAATAAGTGTGTGATCAATTAATTATGGAGCATAGGCTGTTGGCTGCTAAGCCCTATCTCATGACTATAACAGAAGAGATGTAAGTTCTTGATCCCAGTAACAAGAGCAGGTACACAAGAGTATCTGGTCCATAGTGCATTCCTCAAGAAAGTAATGAAGCTCATGGCTCATGGAAAAGTCAGTGACCAGAGTTTATTCACCTAGAAAATAATGAAGCTCATGATCAGTGTTTAATCCGTGTTGCACCGTCTGGAGGCGCATAATCCATGTGGCTTCCAGACGTCTAAGCCTCAATTCTCTGTTGACACCTCTGGCGTTGGTGGCAGCAACATCAAAACCGAAGAACGATAGGCGTCTTTGTGAGCCTTGCGTGGGGCAAGTGGCTGCGTGTACTGCCATTGGGTATCAGGAATCTTGGCGTTGGAGTGCTCTGATGTGTTCACCAATCCGTTCTTTTAATGGTCTGATGGTGCTCCCTACGTACCATTGTTTGCAGGTGCACTCTAGAATATATATCACAAATTTTGTGTTGCAATTGATGTTACAGTTGATCAGGTATTTCTTCTTGTTGATCGCTGTAAGGTTCTTGATACCATTCTGGGCAAATCTACAGACCCCACAACAACCACATTTAAAGAAACCCAAAGTGTGCGTTTTGAGCCATGAGTGACTAGTGTGGGGGCGAGGCACAGTGGGACTGAGTCTCGTTCTAAGAGTTCTGCCACGTCTGTAGGTGATCTGAGGTCTTGTAGTGATGATATCTCTAAGCGTAGTATCTGCTAGTAAGACACCCCAATGTTTGTTAAGACTTCTCTTTATGGCTAGACCCATGTCACTGTAATCGGTAATCAATCTCACTGGTTGCTCTTGTTTGGTGACTATATTTTTATCACATAATGTCTCATGTCTCCCTACCCTTTGGATTCTTTTCTCTGCTTTGTGTATGGTGCGTGCATTATAACCCCTGGCTTTGAATCTATTCTTCATGTTAGAAATGCACTTCTGAAATTCAGGTTCTTCACTGCAGTTCCTCCTAGCTCTGACGAATTCACCGTAGGGGATCCCCTGAAGTTGATGGGAAGGGTGAGAACTTTCAGCATGCAGGATGGCATTGCATGACGTTTCTTTCCTGTGTAGTCGACTATGTAGTGTGTCTGACTTGATGTAGAGTTCCACATCAAGAAATGTGATGCTCGACTTGCTACAAACACTCGTGAACCTCATGTTCATGTCATTGGAGTTAAGATGAGTGAAGAACTCTTCTAGTTTCTCTTGGGTCCCTGACCAAAGTAAAAGACAATCATCTATGTAGCGTCCCCAAAAATTATGCAGTCAACCCAAGGTGCTCCCTTGTTACCCCAGATCCAAATGGATTCTAGAACACCCATGTAGAGGTTGGCAAATGAGGGTGAAAATTTGGAGCCCATGGCTACGCCTTGGGTCTGTTTGTACCAAGCGTTGTCATAGACGAAGAAGTTGTTATTGAGAATGATGTCCATCATGGTAATCAACATGTTGGTGTGTTGCCAAAGTGTGGCTGGCCTATTGTGTAAGAGGCTGGTGATTGCTTTAAGTCCCACCTCAGGTTCAATGGTGGTGTAGAGAGAAACCACATCTAAGGTGGCTAAAGTCATATCAGGTTGCCATTGGACATCAGCCAAGATACTCAGGATGTGTTTGGTATCCTGTATGTGTGATGGTAAGTTTTTGACCATGGGACCCAGAAAAAGGTCAACATATTGTGCAAGTCTCTCTGTGGGACCGCCTATGCCTGATACAATGGGTCTACCTGCTGGAAAAGGTGATGGTTTGTGTATTTTGGGAAGGGTGTACAGCCAGGGGAATGCAGGTCTGTGTACCTTCAAATAAAGAAGTTCCTGATCGTCAATGAGACCCAAAGAATGCCATTCAGAAAGGCACTTATTGATCTTAATGATAAGTTTACCTGTGGGATTTTGAGTCAGTTGTTCATAACAGGAGGTGTCCTCTAATTGAGTCAGAATTTCATTGTGGTAGTCAGTCCGATTCATTACCACGACATTTCCACCTTTGTCGGCCTCTTTGATTATTATGTCTGGATTAGAACTTAATGTTTTAAGAGCCACCCGTTCCTCTCTATGTAAGTTGTCTTTGGTCCTATGTTTGGAGTTAAGAGTTTTCTTTTCATGTTTGTCTATGTCCGTCAGAACTAAGTTGTAGAAAGTGTCTACGGAATTGCCCCCTGGGAGAATGGGAGTCCATCTAGACTTAGTCTTTAGACCACTATTAAGAGTAAGGTCTGTTTCAATATCCAGTTCCAGGAGAAGATCTTCCATATTAATGGGAGGGTCGTCCATATCCGTAAGGGACAGGAGTAAATGTGTGTCCTGAATGTCTTTTATGCTTTGCACACCCAAGGGATTATCAGTACAGATGTTCTTAATGGTCTTAGTGGTAGATGGGAAACTACTAAAATGTTTTCTGATCTTCAGACCCCTGATAAATTTAAAGAGGTCTATTTTGTGTCTACAGGTGTCACCTTGTTCGTGGGGGTTAAAGCTTAAGCCTCTGCTTAGTAATGAGATCATCCCACTGTTGAGAGTGTGCGAGGAAAGGTTAAGTACCTGTACACCCTGATCCAGAAGATCTATTTGTTCTTCCCGTCCCCGGATCTTAGTTTCTTCTTGTACTCTTCTGAGTCCTGACCTCTTTCCTCTACGGGTTTTCTGTCTTGGACTCCTAGTCTTTGTTGTGTTCTGTTCTCCCTTCGTATTGTTTGGACCTCCCGTAAAAAGATGATTTGTTGTGGATTGGTCTATTCAAGTTGCTGGTTTGGTTATCAGTTTCACCGTCACTGCTGGCAATGGTGTTAAGAGAGGTGGAACTGGATGAGATAGATGAAGTGTCTGTTCTGATTGATTTGTTACCCTGTGGGGCGGTCTGAAGTAACTGGTCGTATTTCCTGGCGAAAGTGAAAACACGTCCCTCTCTGTAGTCAGCTTCGTCTCTTTTTAATTGTCGGGTCTTTCTGTCTTTTATCTCGTTTTGGTGTTTTAACAGGATGTCATTTGAGATGACGTAATTCTTTTCTGTGGCTTCTTTTAAGTCTAGGTCTGCAATTTCTTTTTCTAAGTTGGAAATTTCAATCTGAAGGTTTGCTACTTTGCGTTCTGCGTTCTCTATTAATATGTTGATGAGTGTGTTTGAGTTTGAAGTGAGAGTTTCTTCCCATTTACCTAAAAGGTCATCGTCCAGATCGTCAAACGTGGGAAAAATCTGGGAGCGAAGCCCTCTTGGGACTCTATTGAGTCTCAGATATTGCTTCAAGGTGGCACTGTCCCACCACCTGGAATTCTCAGTTTTCTTTAATCTCTCCAGTCTTAAGAATTTCTCCTTCAGACCTTCTCTACGTGGTGGGTTTCCACTAGTGGATGCCGTACTTATAGTGATCCCTTTTGATAAGTTGTCAAACAGTTCTGATGCGACCCTATCTCTATCCATAGCCTGATCTACAAGTGAAGTGATAGTAGTGTTTAAAACGCTGCGGCTGCTCTTCCTGAAACCATGAAGTATGTGTTAGTGTGGGTTTTTTAGTATCGACAGGAAGAATGGCGCTCAAGCTAATTCACGCTATGTCTTGTTGTGGTCGGAGTATGCACGGTGCAAGCCAGGTCGGGGGAAATGCCCTTAAACCCTCGTGATAGTGTGGATTGAAATCCACACAAATGAAGTAGGTACGGTCCTGGGCACACGTAATGAGGGTATAACAATGGTAGAAATGTCACGTTTAGTAGAAATGTTGATGGTCTACACCAGAATGTTAACCCCTTGACCGCGATCGGAATTCCGCTCGTATGCTGGACATTCCGATCGCGGGTGGGGTCGTGACGAGCTCAGCTCGTCATGCGCACAGCGCTATCGCGCAGCATGACGAGCTGAGCTCGTCATGAGCACGGAAAGGGTTAATCATACATTTTTTAATACAGCAACAAAGAAAAAGCAACCAGCCGACACGTGTTTCGTCACATAGGGGTAGTAACCCGTGACTCTTCAGGGCTGGGAAGGATACAAAACATAAAATAAACTGATGGGAAATCATAAAGTAGGTGTGTAGCAGAAACTGGGGATTATGTATAGTGGGAATTGAAAGTGGAAACCTTGTTTCAAAATCTGAACACAATGATGAAAAGCAACTGAACGGTGCAACAAGATCCCGAATGATCTAAATGTGACTGTGCGGGGGAGAAAAAGTGGATGGAATTGCAGACAGAAAAGTGAAACAAATAAGTACATGGTGAATAAGGTGCCAAAAGGGTTTACAAGTGTGTACTAGAGTGAGAAGCCTGTTAAATGGAACAATAATGCAATGAAAGGTACACAATGGTATTAAATACAGGAGATTAAGGCGACCAGTACTGGAAAATAAGCAGGCTGTAAGAGAGGCTAGGTTCGCAAGATCGAGTGTATGAAAGGCATCTTAGGCAGGAGACAAAATTAATGTGCAAAGGCTCCAAAATTGGAATGTAGGCTACCATGAGATCAAAAGGTTGACTCCTGTAAAACAAAATTAATAAAAACAAGCGAACGGTAAACGGAAAAGTAATTAAACGCAAGCTCCATGGTGAGCTAGATAGGCGAAACAGTAAAACATACAGGCAATTGCGGGGGAAACAAAACCTTGTACAGAGGCTCAATGGGAAAGTGTGGGCTGCCCTAAGATAAAAGGTCAATTGATGCTATACTCAAGTACGTGATAAAAGAAAACAGAAAACATGTGAAAGAAAATACCTGAGTGGTGGTACAACGAAAAGGTGGTTTCTATGGAGAGGAGAATCAGAGAAGAAACAGATGAGGAGAATGAGCGGGGTGGGTTGAGAGAGGAAAATAGTGCATGAAGAGAATATTAAAAAAGATGCTCACCAAGTGGCCGGTGAAAATTCCAAACCGGCAAGGGGGTAAGAAGCGGACCAAGGTGGGTGATCCACTGCAGGGTGAGAGTAGAAAGGGGAGAAAGATTCAGAACCAGGGCGGGTAAGCCACAAGTTGACTGCTGACCTGATGGAGGAAAAGGAAAGGGGGATGAGGTGATGACCCAAGGGGTGGGGGAGGGGATGTCGAGACCGATAACTGGGAAGCTTACCTAAAATAAGGAGGAAGTCTGTGGCAACATATCACAGCAGCAGTGCGGGATGCACAGTAAGAGGGACCGTAGGGAGTGCGTTCAATTGAAGGTCAGTATATCCGGTATGGTACAGGCGGGTACGCCGGTAAGTGAGAAAACTGATGAGAAAAGGGGGGGAAATAGTTGTAAAATTGGAAGGGGCATACTGGCTGAAAAGCTAGTGGCTCGTGTGGAGGAGAAAGGAGGCTTACCTGAGAGAACTAGTGTTCAGGGCGGAGGAAATGGTTCCGGGCGGATATCCGGAAGGGAAAAGGCGGAGGCGGTGTTAAATAGGCGCAGTGGAAAAGAACTAGACCGCGAGAGGTAAAACAGGGCAGGCCGCAGAGGACGTCATGTCTAGTGTAGGAAACGTGTTGAATGTAGAAAAGAAAAGGGAAAGAAAAAACCCGTGGCTGAAGAAATGAAGGAAATAGGGTGGAGAGGAGAAACGTACGCAGACAGAGTTAAAGAACAGGTAGGTTAAAGACAGCAGAGAGAGAACTGAAAAGGATGTGTGTAAAATGCTCTCATTGCCTAAAGAAAGGCTCCTGAAGCATAGTGTGCATGCGAAATCATTGAAACAATTATGCCGAACAGTACGAAATAAAATACGGTAGTAGCCCGAAGGGAGGTGGCTGGAACAGAGTGTGCCACAATATGGACATAAGCTTGATGGGTAAGAAACATATAAAATATGTACATAAGTGACACTATAAATGCTGCTCTTACATGACGCTAGTCAAAGGGAAAACAGAGTGACATAAGACATAAATGAGGTGACACAATGGAAGCCGCTCTAACATGACGTTTGCCCGTGGGGTAAAAGGAGTGACATAAGACAATAATATGGTGACATCATAAGTACAAACATGGACGAAAATCATCCATGGTGACAAAGGTTAAATAAGTGTGTGATCAATTAATTATGGAGCATAGGCTGTTGGCTGCTAAGCCCTATCTCATGACTATAACAGAAGAGATGTAAGTTCTTGATCCCAGTAACAAGAGCAGGTACACAAGAGTATCTGGTCCATAGTGCATTCCTCAAGAAAGTAATGAAGCTCATGGCTCATGGAAAAGTCAGTGACCAGAGTTTATTCACCTAGAAAATAATGAAGCTCATGATCAGTGTTTAATCCGTGTTGCACCGTCTGGAGGCGCATAATCCATGTGGCTTCCAGACGTCTAAGCCTCAATTCTCTGTTGACACCTCTGGCGTTGGTGGCAGCAACATCAAAACCGAAGAACGATAGGCGTCTTTGTGAGCCTTGCGTGGGGCAAGTGGCTGCGTGTACTGCCATTGGGTATCAGGAATCTTGGCGTTGGAGTGCTCTGATGTGTTCACCAATCCGTTCTTTTAATGGTCTGATGGTGCTCCCTACGTACCATTGTTTGCAGGTGCACTCTAGAATATATATCACAAATTTTGTGTTGCAATTGATGTTACAGTTGATCAGGTATTTCTTCTTGTTGATCGCTGTAAGGTTCTTGATACCATTCTGGGCAAATCTACAGACCCCACAACAACCACATTTAAAGAAACCCAAAGTGTGCGTTTTGAGCCATGAGTGACTAGTGTGGGGGCGAGGCACAGTGGGACTGAGTCTCGTTCTAAGAGTTCTGCCACGTCTGTAGGGGATCTGAGGTCTTGTAGTGATGATATCTCTAAGCGTAGTATCTGCTAGTAAGACACCCCAATGTTTGTTAAGACTTCTCTTTATGGCTAGACCCATGTCACTGTAATCGGTAATCAATCTCACTGGTTGCTCTTGTTTGGTGACTATATTTTTATCACATAATGTCTCATGTCTCCCTACCCTTTGGATTCTTTTCTCTGCTTTGTGTATGGTGCGTGCATTATAACCCCTGGCTTTGAATCTATTCTTCATGTTAGAAATGCACTTCTGAAATTCAGGTTCTTCACTGCAGTTCCTCCTAGCTCTGACGAATTCACCGTAGGGGATCCCCTGAAGTTGATGGGAAGGGTGAGAACTTTCAGCATGCAGGATGGCATTGCATGACGTTTCTTTCCTGTGTAGTCGACTATGTAGTGTGTCTGACTTGATGTAGAGTTCCACATCAAGAAATGTGATGCTCGACTTGCTACAAACACTCGTGAACCTCATGTTCATGTCATTGGAGTTAAGATGAGTGAAGAACTCTTCTAGTTTCTCTTGGGTCCCTGACCAAAGTAAAAGACAATCATCTATGTAGCGTCCCCAAAAATTATGCAGTCAACCCAAGGTGCTCCCTTGTTACCCCAGATCCAAATGGATTCTAGAACACCCATGTAGAGGTTGGCAAATGAGGGTGAAAATTTGGAGCCCATGGCTACGCCTTGGGTCTGTTTGTACCAAGCGTTGTCATAGACGAAGAAGTTGTTATTGAGAATGATGTCCATCATGGTAATCAACATGTTGGTGTGTTGCCAAAGTGTGGCTGGCCTATTGTGTAAGAGGCTGGTGATTGCTTTAAGTCCCACCTCAGGTTCAATGGTGGTGTAGAGAGAAACCACATCTAAGGTGGCTAAAGTCATATCAGGTTGCCATTGGACATCAGCCAAGATACTCAGGATGTGTTTGGTATCCTGTATGTGTGATGGTAAGTTTTTGACCATGGGACCCAGAAAAAGGTCAACATATTGTGCAAGTCTCTCTGTGGGACCGCCTATGCCTGATACAATGGGTCTACCTGCTGGAAAAGGTGATGGTTTGTGTATTTTGGGAAGGGTGTACAGCCAGGGGAATGCAGGTCTGTGTACCTTCAAATAAAGAAGTTCCTGATCGTCAATGAGACCCAAAGAATGCCATTCAGAAAGGCACTTATTGATCTTAATGATAAGTGTACCTGTGGGATTTTGAGTCAGTTGTTCATAACAGGAGGTGTCCTCTAATTGAGTCAGAATTTCATTGTGGTAGTCAGTCCGATTCATTACCACGACATTTCCACCTTTGTCGGCCTCTTTGATTATTATGTCTGGATTAGAACTTAATGTTTTAAGAGCCACCCGTTCCTCTCTATGTAAGTTGTCTTTGGTCCTATGTTTGGAGTTAAGAGTTTTCTTTTCATGTTTGTCTATGTCCGTCAGAACTAAGTTGTAGAAAGTGTCTACGGAATTGCCCCCTGGGAGAATGGGAGTCCATCTAGACTTAGTCTTTAGACCACTATTAAGAGTAAGGTCTGTTTCAATATCCAGTTCCAGGAGAAGATCTTCCATATTAATGGGAGGGTCGTCCATATCCGTAAGGGACAGGAGTAAATGTGTGTCCTGAATGTCTTTTATGCTTTGCACACCCAAGGGATTATCAGTACAGATGTTCTTAATGGTCTTAGTGGTAGATGGGAAACTACTAAAATGTTTTCTGATCTTCAGACCCCTGATAAATTTAAAGAGGTCTATTTTGTGTCTACAGGTGTCACCTTGTTCGTGGGGGTTAAAGCTTAAGCCTCTGCTTAGTAATGAGATCATCCCACTGTTGAGAGTGTGCGAGGAAAGGTTAAGTACCTGTACACCCTGATCCAGAAGATCTATTTGTTCTTCCCGTCCCCGGATCTTAGTTTCTTCTTGTACTCTTCTGAGTCCTGACCTCTTTCCTCTACGGGTTTTCTGTCTTGGACTCCTAGTCTTTGTTGTGTTCTGTTCTCCCTTCGTATTGTTTGGACCTCCCGTAAAAAGATGATTTGTTGTGGATTGGTCTATTCAAGTTGCTGGTTTGGTTATCAGTTTCACCGTCACTGCTGGCAATGGTGTTAAGAGAGGTGGAACTGGATGAGATAGATGAAGTGTCTGTTCTGATTGATTTGTTACCCTGTGGGGCGGTCTGAAGTAACTGGTCGTATTTCCTGGCGAAAGTGAAAACACGTCCCTCTCTGTAGTCAGCTTCGTCTCTTTTTAATTGTCGGGTCTTTCTGTCTTTTATCTCGTTTTGGTGTTTTAACAGGATGTCATTTGAGATGACGTAATTCTTTTCTGTGGCTTCTTTTAAGTCTAGGTCTGCAATTTCTTTTTCTAAGTTGGAAATTTCAATCTGAAGGTTTGCTACTTTGCGTTCTGCGTTCTCTATTAATATGTTGATGAGTGTGTTTGAGTTTGAAGTGAGAGTTTCTTCCCATTTACCTAAAAGGTCATCGTCCAGATCGTCAAACGTGGGAAAAATCTGGGAGCGAAGCCCTCTTGGGACTCTATTGAGTCTCAGATATTGCTTCAAGGTGGCACTGTCCCACCACCTGGAATTCTCAGTTTTCTTTAATCTCTCCAGTCTTAAGAATTTCTCCTTCAGACCTTCTCTACGTGGTGGGTTTCCACTAGTGGATGCCGTACTTATAGTGATCCCTTTTGATAAGTTGTCAAACAGTTCTGATGCGACCCTATCTCTATCCATAGCCTGATCTACAAGTGAAGTGATAGTAGTGTTTAAAACGCTGCGGCTGCTCTTCCTGAAACCATGAAGTATGTGTTAGTGTGGGTTTTTAGTATCGACAGGAAGAATGGCGCTCAAGCTAATTCACGCTATGTCTTGTTGTGGTCGGAGCATGCACGGTGCAAGCCAGGTCGGGGGAAATGCCCTTAAACCCCCGTGATAGTGTGGATTGAAATCCACACAAATGAAGTAGGTACGGTCCTGGGCACACGTAATGAGGGTATAACAATGGTAGAAATGTCACGTTTAGTAGAAATGTTGATGGTCTACACCAGAATGTTAACCCCTTGACCGCGATCGGAATTCCGCTCGTATGCTGGACATTCCGATCGCGGGTGGGGTCGTGACGAGCTCAGCTCGTCATGCGCACAGCGCTACCGCGCAGCATGACGAGCTGAGCTCGTCATGAGCACGGAAAGGGTTAATCATACATTTTTTAATACAGCAACAAAGAAAAAGCAACCAGCCGACACGTGTTTCGTCACATAGGGGTAGTAACCCGTGACTCTTCAGGGCTGGGAAGGATACAAAACATAAAATAAACTGATGGGAAATCATAAAGTAGGTGTGTAGCAGAAACTGGGGATTATGTATAGTGGGAATTGAAAGTGGAAACCTTGTTTCAAAATCTGAACACAATGATGAAAAGCAACTGAACGGTGCAACAAGATCCCGAATGATCTAAATGTGACTGTGCGGGGGAGAAAAAAGTGGATGGAATTGCAGACAGAAAAGTGAAACAAATAAGTACATGGTGAATAAGGTGCCAAAAGGGTTTACAAGTGTGTACTAGAGTGAGAAGCCTGTTAAATGGAACAATAATGCAATGAAAGGTACACAATGGTATTAAATACAGGAGATTAAGGCGACCAGTACTGGAAAATAAGCAGGCTGTAAGAGAGGCTAGGTTCGCAAGATCGAGTGTATGAAAGGCATCTTAGGCAGGAGACAAAATTAATGTGCAAAGGCTCCAAAATTGGAGTGTAGGCTACCATGAGATCAAAAGGTTGACTCCTGTAAAACAAAATTAATAAAAACAAGCGAACGGTAAACGGAAAAGTAATTAAACGCAAGCTCCATGGTGAGCTAGATAGGCGAAACAGTAAAACATACAGGCAATTGCGGGGGAAACAAAACCTTGTACAGAGGCTCAATGGGAAAGTGTGGGCTGCCCTAAGATAAAAGGTCAATTGATGCTATACTCAAGTACGTGATAAAAGAAAACAGAAAACATGTGAAAGAAAATACCTGAGTGGTGGTACAACGAAAAGGTGGTTTCTATGGAGAGGAGAATCAGAGAAGAAACAGATGAGGAGAATGAGCGGGGTGGGTTGAGAGAGGAAAATAGTGCATGAAGAGAATATTAAAAAAGATGCTCACCAAGTGGCCGGTGAAAATTCCAAACCGGCAAGGGGGTAAGAAGCGGACCAAGGTGGGTGATCCACTGCAGGGTGAGAGTAGAAAGGGGAGAAAGATTCAGAACCAGGGCGGGTAAGCCACAAGTTGACTGCTGACCTGATGGAGGAAAAGGAAAGGGGGATGAGGTGATGACCCAAGGGGTGGGGGAGGGGATGTCGAGACCGATAACTGGGAAGCTTACCTAAAATAAGGAGGAAGTCTGTGGCAACATATCACAGCAGCAGTGCGGGATGCACAGTAAGAGGGACCGTAGGGAGTGCGTTCAATTGAAGGTCAGTATATCCGGTATGGTACAGGCGGGTACGCCGGTAAGTGAGAAAACTGATGAGAAAAGGGGGGAAATAGTTGTAAAATTGGAAGGGGCATACTGGCTGAAAAGCTAGTGGCTCGTGTGGAGGAGAAAGGAGGCTTACCTGAGAGAACTAGTGTTCAGGGCGGAGGAAATGGTTCCGGGCGGATATCCGGAAGGGAAAAGGCGGAGGCGGTGTTAAATAGGCGCAGTGGAAAAGAACTAGACCGCGAGAGGTAAAACAGGGCAGGCCGCAGAGGACGTCATGTCTAGTGTAGGAAACGTGTTGAATGTAGAAAAGAAAAGGGAAAGAAAAAACCCGTGGCTGAAGAAATGAAGGAAATAGGGTGGAGAGGAGAAACGTACGCAGACAGAGTTAAAGAACAGGTAGGTTAAAGACAGCAGAGAGAGAACTGAAAAGGATGTGTGTAAAATGCTCTCATTGCCTAAAGAAAGGCTCCTGAAGCATAGTGTGCATGCGAAATCATTGAAACAATTATGCCGAACAGTACGAAATAAAATACGGTAGTAGCCCGAAGGGAGGTGGCTGGAACAGAGTGTGCCACAATATGGACATAAGCTTGATGGGTAAGAAACATATAAAATATGTACATAAGTGACACTATAAATGCTGCTCTTACATGACGCTAGTCAAAGGGAAAACAGAGTGACATAAGACATAAATGAGGTGACACAATGGAAGCCGCTCTAACATGACGTTTGCCCGTGGGGTAAAAGGAGTGACATAAGACAATAATATGGTGACATCATAAGTACAAACATGGACGAAAATCATCCATGGTGACAAAGGTTAAATAAGTGTGTGATCAATTAATTATGGAGCATAGGCTGTTGGCTGCTAAGCCCTATCTCATGACTATAACAGAAGAGATGTAAGTTCTTGATCCCAGTAACAAGAGCAGGTACACAAGAGTATCTGGTCCATAGTGCATTCCTCAAGAAAGTAATGAAGCTCATGGCTCATGGAAAAGTCAGTGACCAGAGTTTATTCACCTAGAAAATAATGAAGCTCATGATCAGTGTTTAATCCGTGTTGCACCGTCTGGAGGCGCATAATCCATGTGGCTTCCAGACGTCTAAGCCTCAATTCTCTGTTGACACCTCTGGCGTTGGTGGCAGCAACATCAAAACCGAAGAACGATAGGCGTCTTTGTGAGCCTTGCGTGGGGCAAGTGGCTGCGTGTACTGCCATTGGGTATCAGGAATCTTGGCGTTGGAGTGCTCTGATGTGTTCACCAATCCGTTCTTTTAATGGTCTGATGGTGCTCCCTACGTACCATTGTTTGCAGGTGCACTCTAGAATATATATCACAAATTTTGTGTTGCAATTGATGTTACAGTTGATCAGGTATTTCTTCTTGTTGATCGCTGTAAGGTTCTTGATACCATTCTGGGCAAATCTACAGACCCCACAACAACCACATTTAAAGAAACCCAAAGTGTGCGTTTTGAGCCATGAGTGACTAGTGTGGGGGCGAGGCACAGTGGGACTGAGTCTCGTTCTAAGAGTTCTGCCACGTCTGTAGGTGATCTGAGGTCTTGTAGTGATGATATCTCTAAGCGTAGTATCTGCTAGTAAGACACCCCAATGTTTGTTAAGACTTCTCTTTATGGCTAGACCCATGTCACTGTAATCGGTAATCAATCTCACTGGTTGCTCTTGTTTGGTGACTATATTTTTATCACATAATGTCTCATGTCTCCCTACCCTTTGGATTCTTTTCTCTGCTTTGTGTATGGTGCGTGCATTATAACCCCTGGCTTTGAATCTATTCTTCATGTTAGAAATGCACTTCTGAAATTCAGGTTCTTCACTGCAGTTCCTCCTAGCTCTGACGAATTCACCGTAGGGGATCCCCTGAAGTTGATGGGAAGGGTGAGAACTTTCAGCATGCAGGATGGCATTGCATGACGTTTCTTTCCTGTGTAGTCGACTATGTAGTGTGTCTGACTTGATGTAGAGTTCCACATCAAGAAATGTGATGCTCGACTTGCTACAAACACTCGTGAACCTCATGTTCATGTCATTGGAGTTAAGATGAGTGAAGAACTCTTCTAGTTTCTCTTGGGTCCCTGACCAAAGTAAAAGACAATCATCTATGTAGCGTCCCCAAAAAATTATGCAGTCAACCCAAGGTGCTCCCTTGTTACCCCAGATCCAAATGGATTCTAGAACACCCATGTAGAGGTTGGCAAATGAGGGTGAAAATTTGGAGCCCATGGCTACGCCTTGGGTCTGTTTGTACCAAGCGTTGTCATAGACGAAGAAGTTGTTATTGAGAATGATGTCCATCATGGTAATCAACATGTTGGTGTGTTGCCAAAGTGTGGCTGGCCTATTGTGTAAGAGGCTGGTGATTGCTTTAAGTCCCACCTCAGGTTCAATGGTGGTGTAGAGAGAAACCACATCTAAGGTGGCTAAAGTCATATCAGGTTGCCATTGGACATCAGCCAAGATACTCAGGATGTGTTTGGTATCCTGTATGTGTGATGGTAAGTTTTTGACCATGGGACCCAGAAAAAGGTCAACATATTGTGCAAGTCTCTCTGTGGGACCGCCTATGCCTGATACAATGGGTCTACCTGCTGGAAAAGGTGATGGTTTGTGTATTTTGGGAAGGGTGTACAGCCAGGGGAATGCAGGTCTGTGTACCTTCAAATAAAGAAGTTCCTGATCGTCAATGAGACCCAAAGAATGCCATTCAGAAAGGCACTTATTGATCTTAATGATAAGTGTACCTGTGGGATTTTGAGTCAGTTGTTCATAACAGGAGGTGTCCTCTAATTGAGTCAGAATTTCATTGTGGTAGTCAGTCCGATTCATTACCACGACATTTCCACCTTTGTCGGCCTCTTTGATTATTATGTCTGGATTAGAACTTAATGTTTTAAGAGCCACCCGTTCCTCTCTATGTAAGTTGTCTTTGGTCCTATGTTTGGAGTTAAGAGTTTTCTTTTCATGTTTGTCTATGTCCGTCAGAACTAAGTTGTAGAAAGTGTCTACGGAATTGCCCCCTGGGAGAATGGGAGTCCATCTAGACTTAGTCTTTAGACCACTATTAAGAGTAAGGTCTGTTTCAATATCCAGTTCCAGGAGAAGATCTTCCATATTAATGGGAGGGTCGTCCATATCCGTAAGGGACAGGAGTAAATGTGTGTCCTGAATGTCTTTATGCTTTGCACACCCAAGGGATTATCAGTACAGATGTTCTTAATGGTCTTAGTGGTAGATGGGAAACTACTAAAATGTTTTCTGATCTTCAGACCCCTGATAAATTTAAAGAGGTCTATTTTGTGTCTACAGGTGTCACCTTGTTCGTGGGGGTTAAAGCTTAAGCCTCTGCTTAGTAATGAGATCATCCCACTGTTGAGAGTGTGCGAGGAAAGGTTAAGTACCTGTACACCCTGATCCAGAAGATCTATTTGTTCTTCCCGTCCCCGGATCTTAGTTTCTTCTTGTACTCTTCTGAGTCCTGACCTCTTTCCTCTACGGGTTTTCTGTCTTGGACTCCTAGTCTTTGTTGTGTTCTGTTCTCCCTTCGTATTGTTTGGACCTCCCGTAAAAAGATGATTTGTTGTGGATTGGTCTATTCAAGTTGCTGGTTTGGTTATCAGTTTCACCGTCACTGCTGGCAATGGTGTTAAGAGAGGTGGAACTGGATGAGATAGATGAAGTGTCTGTTCTGATTGATTTGCTACCCTGTGGGGCGGTCTGAAGTAACTGGTCGTATTTCCTGGCGAAAGTGAAAACACGTCCCTCTCTGTAGTCAGCTTCGTCTCTTTTTAATTGTCGGGTCTTTCTGTCTTTTATCTCGTTTTGGTGTTTTAACAGGATGTCATTTGAGATGACGTAATTCTTTTCTGTGGCTTCTTTTAAGTCTAGGTCTGCAATTTCTTTTTCTAAGTTGGAAATTTCAATCTGAAGGTTTGCTACTTTGCGTTCTGCGTTCTCTATTAATATGTTGATGAGTGTGTTTGAGTTTGAAGTGAGAGTTTCTTCCCATTTACCTAAAAGGTCATCGTCCAGATCGTCAAATGTGGGAAAAATCTGGGAGCGAAGCCCTCTTGGGACTCTATTGAGTCTCAGATATTGCTTCAAGGTGGCACTGTCCCACCACCTGGAATTCTCAGTTTTCTTTAATCTCTCTAGTCTTAAGAATTTCTCCTTCAGACCTTCTCTACGTGGTGGGTTTCCACTAGTGGATGCCGTACTTATAGTGATCCCTTTTGATAAGTTGTCAAACAGTTCTGATGCGACCCTATCTCTATCCATAGCCTGATCTACAAGTGAAGTGATAGTAGTGTTTAAAACGCTGCGGCTGCTCTTCCTGAAACCATGAAGTATGTGTTAGTGTGGGTTTTTAGTATCGACAGGAAGAATGGCGCTCAAGCTAATTCACGCTATGTCTTGTTGTGGTCGGAGTATGCACGGTGCAAGCCAGGTCGGGGGAAATGCCCTTAAACCCCCGTGATAGTGTGGATTGAAATCCACACAAATGAAGTAGGTACGGTCCTGGGCACACGTAATGAGGGTATAACAATGGTAGAAATGTCACGTTTAGTAGAAATGTTGATGGTCTACACCAGAATGTTAACCCCTTGACCGCGATCGGAATTCCGCTCGTATGCTGGACATTCCGATCGCGGGTGGGGTCGTGACGAGCTCAGCTCGTCATGCGCACAGTGCTACCGCGCAGCATGACGAGCTGAGCTCGTCATGAGCACGGAAAGGGTTAATCATACATTTTTTAATACAGCAACAAAGAAAAAGCAACCAGCCGACACGTGTTTCGTCACATAGGGGTAGTAACCCGTGACTCTTCAGGGCTGGGAAGGATACAAAACATAAAATAAACTGATGGGAAATCATAAAGTAGGTGTGTAGCAGAAACTGGGGATTATGTATAGTGGGAATTGAAAGTGGAAACCTTGTTTCAAAATCTGAACACAATGATGAAAAGCAACTGAACGGTGCAACAAGATCCCGAATGATCTAAATGTGACTGTGCGGGGGAGAAAAAAGTGGATGGAATTGCAGACAGAAAAGTGAAACAAATAAGTACATGGTGAATAAGGTGCCAAAAGGGTTTACAAGTGTGTACTAGAGTGAGAAGCCTGTTAAATGGAACAATAATGCAATGAAAGGTACACAATGGTATTAAATACAGGAGATTAAGGCGACCAGTACTGGAAAATAAGCAGGCTCTAAGAGAGGCTAGGTTCGCAAGATCGAGTGTATGAAAGGCATCTTAGGCAGGAGACAAAATTAATGTGCAAAGGCTCCAAAACTGGAGTGTAGGCTACCATGAGATCAAAAGGTTGACTCCTGTAAAACAAAATTAATAAAAACAAGCGAACGGTAAACGGAAAAGTAATTAAACGCAAGCTCCATGGTGAGCTAGATAGGCGAAACAGTAAAACATACAGGCAATTGCGGGGGAAACAAAACCTTGTACAGAGGCTCAATGGGAAAGTGTGGGCTGCCCTAAGATAAAAGGTCAATTGATGCTATACTCAAGTACGTGATAAAAGAAAACAGAAAACATGTGAAAGAAAATACCTGAGTGGTGGTACAACGAAAAGGTGGTTTCTATGGAGAGGAGAATCAGAGAAGAAACAGATGAGGAGAGAGGAAAATAGTGCATGAAGAGAATATTAAAAAAGATGCTCACCAAGTGGCCGGTGAAAATTCCAAACCGGCAAGGGGGTAAGAAGCGGACCAAGGTGGGTGATCCACTGCAGGGTGAGAGTAGAAAGGGGAGAAAGATTCAGAACCAGGGCGGGTAAGCCACAAGTTGACTGCTGACCTGATGGAGGAAAAGGAAAGGGGGATGAGGTGATGACCCAAGGGGTGGGGGAGGGGATGTCGAGACCGATAACTGGGAAGCTTACCTAAAATAAGGAGGAAGTCTGTGGCAACATATCACAGCAGCAGTGCGGGATGCACAGTAAGAGGGACCGTAGGGAGTGCGTTCAATTGAAGGTCAGTATATCCGGTATGGTACAGGCGGGTACGCCGGTAAGTGAGAAAACTGATGAGAAAAGGGGGGAAATAGTTGTAAAATTGGAAGGGGCATACTGGCTGAAAAGCTAGTGGCTCGTGTGGAGGAGAAAGGAGGCTTACCTGAGAGAACTAGTGTTCAGGGCGGAGGAAATGGTTCCGGGCGGATATCCGGAAGGGAAAAGGCGGAGGCGGTGTTAAATAGGCGCAGTGGAAAAGAACTAGACCGCGAGAGGTAAAACAGGGCAGGCCGCAGAGGACGTCATGTCTAGTGTAGGAAACGTGTTGAATGTAGAAAAGAAAAGGGAAAGAAAAAACCCGTGGCTGAAGAAATGAAGGAAATAGGGTGGAGAGGAGAAACGTACGCAGACAGAGTTAAAGAACAGGTAGGTTAAAGACAGCAGAGAGAGAACTGAAAAGGATGTGGGTTAAAGGCTCTCATTGCCTAAAGAAAGGCTCCTGAAGCATAGTGTGCATGCGAAATCATTGAAACAATTATGCCGAACAGTACGAAATAAAATACGGTAGTAGCCCGAAGGGAGGTGGCTGGAACAGAGTGTGCCACAATATGGACATAAGCTTGATGGGTAAGAAACATATAAAATATGTACATAAGTGACACTATAAATGCTGCTCTTACATGACGCTAGTCAAAGGGAAAACAGAGTGACATAAGACATAAATGAGGTGACACAATGGAAGCCGCTCTAACATGACGTTTGCCCGTGGGGTAAAAGGAGTGACATAAGACAATAATATGGTGACATCATAAGTACAAACATGGACGAAAATCATCCATGGTGACAAAGGTTAAATAAGTGTGTGATCAATTAATTATGGAGCATAGGCTGTTGGCTGCTAAGCCCTATCTCATGACTATAACAGAAGAGATGTAAGTTCTTGATCCCAGTAACAAGAGCAGGTACACGAGAGTATCTGGTCCATAGTGCATTCCTCAAGAAAGTAATGAAGCTCATGGCTCATGGAAAAGTCAGTGACCAGAGTTTATTCACCTAGAAAATAATGAAGCTCATGATCAGTGTTTAATTTGTGTTGCACCGTCTGGAGGCGCATAATCCATGTGGCTTCCAGACGTCTAAGCCTCAATTCTCTGTTGCCACCTCTGGCGTTGGTGGCAGCAACATCAAAACCGAAGAATGATAGGCGTCTTTGTGAGCCTTGCGTGGGGCAAGTGGCTGCGTGTACTGCCATTGGGTATCGGGAATCTTGGCGTTGGAGTGCTCTGATGTGTTCACCAATCCGTTCTTTCAATGGTCTGATGGTGCTCCCTACGTACCATTGTTTGCAGGTGCACTCTAGAATATATATCACAAATTTTGTGTTGCACTTGATGTTACAGTTGATCAGGTATTTCTTCTTGTTGATCGCTGTAAGGTTCTTGATACCATTCTGGGCAAATCTACAGACCCCACAACAACCACATTTAAAGAAACCCAAAGTGTGCATTTTGAGCCATGAGTGACTAGTGTGGGGGCGAGGCACAGTGGGACTGAGTCTCGTTCTAAGAGTTCTGCCACGTCTGTAGGTGATCTGAGGTCTTGTAGTGATGATATCTCTAAGCGTAGTATCTGCTAGTAAGACACCCCAGTGTTTGTTAAGACTTCTCTTTATGGCTAGACCCATGTCACAACTGTTTCCCCCCCCCCTTTTCTCATCAGTTTTCTCGCTTACCGGCGTACCCGCCTGTACCATACCGGATATACTGACCTTCAATTGAACGCACTCCCTACGGTCCCTCTTACTGTGCATCCCGCACTGCTGCTGTGATATGTTGCCACAGACTTCCTCCTTATTTTAGGTAAGCTTCCCAGTTATCGGTCTCGACATCCCCTCCCCCACCCCTTGGGTCATCACCTCATCCCCCTTTCCTTTTCCTCCATCAGGTCAGCAGTCAACTTGTGGCTTACCCGCCCTGGTTCTGAATCTTTCTCCCCTTTCTACTCTCACCCTGCAGTGGATCACCCACCTTGGTCCGCTTCTTACCCCCTTGCCGGTTTGGAATTTTCACCGGCCACTTGGTGAGCATCTTTTTAATATTCTCTTCATGCACTATTTTCCTCTCTCAACCCACCCCGCTCATTCTCCTCATCTGTTTCTTCTCTGATTCTCCTCTCCATAGAAACCACCTTTTCGTTGTACCACCACTCAGGTATTTTCTTTCACATGTTTTCTGTTTTCTTTTATCACGTACTTGAGTATAGCATCAATTGACCTTTTATCTTAGGGCAGCCCACACTTTCCCATTGAGCCTCTGTACAAGGTTTTGTTTCCCCCGCAATTGCCTGTATGTTTTACTGTTTCGCCTATCTAGCTCACCATGGAGCTTGCGTTTAATTACTTTTCCGTTTACCGTTCGCTTGTTTTTATTAATTTTGTTTTACAGGAGTCAACCTTTTGATCTCATGGTAGCCTACACTCCAATTTTGGAGCCTTTGCACATTAATTTTGTCTCCTGCCTAAGATGCCTTTCATACACTCGATCTTGCGAACATAGCCTCTCTTAGAGCCTGCTTATTTTCCAGTACTGGTCGCCTTAATCTCCTGTATTTAATACCATTGTGTACCTTTCATTGCATTATTGTTCCATTTAACAGGCTTCTCACTCTAGTACACACTTGTAAACCCTTTTTGGCACCTTATTCACCATGTACTTATTTGTTTCACTTTTCTGTCTGCAATTCCATCCACTTTTTTCTCCCCCGCACAGTCACATTTAGATCATTCGGGATTTTGTTGCACCGTTCAGTTGCTTTTCATCATTGTGTTCAGATTTTGAAACAAGGTTTCCACTTTCAATTCCCACTATACATAATCCCCAGTTTCTGCTACACACCTACTTTATGATTTCCCATCAGTTTATTTTATGTTTTGTATCCTTCCCAGCCCTGAAGAGTCACGGGTTACTACCCCTATGTGACGAAACACGTGTCGGCTGGTTGCTTTTTCTTTGTTGCTGTATTAAAAAAACTTATGATTAACATTCTGGTGTAGACCATCAACATTTCTACTAAACGTGACATTTCTACCATTGTTATACCCTCATTACGTGTGCCCAGGACCGTACCTAATACACATATTAGTGTCGCAACCTGGATATCCCTTCCCTCGTAGCTTCCTATAATACAAACAAGGACCGGGATATCCCATCCCAAACTCACCCTTTACCTCTATGAATTGGGGAGGGCGAACATACGTATAATTAACCAGTGACAATGGGTAAGCAGTCCATAAACTTGTAACAGATTCAGTACGGTAACAAGCTGTACCTTCACCAAAGAATTTCTTATGCGTATCTAGAAATACATTGCTCGGGATTGTCCTTTTTGTACGAACTTGAGAATCAATCTTGTGTGTAGTACATGATGGTGCATTCTGATCACATTCCAAAACCCAAGACACCCCGCCTGAAATCAACAACAGCACCAACACAAGAACAGCACAGAGCACTTTTTGCTTAGTAGACCAAAATCTTCGTACATGAACAGGGGGAATTACTGGCTGCTCTTCGTCGACAATCATTCTGCCAAAGGGGTGCTTAGAAAATGATGAAGCAAGGGGGCAAATTGTCAACAAGAGAAGTATACAAGTTCCCAGTGTCCATCAGAGCCTCACTGGTACAGGCTCCTATTGTTCATCAAAACGTTGGCGCTTTTGAGCACCGGCGGTGGAGCTTGCTCTGTCCTAAGCTCTTGATGTATCCCACGCCGATCAGGATAATGTACCCCCCAAGGGAGTACGTTCGATTTATCCTGTCCAATGTTCACACAGTGCACAAATCTCACATCACCCTAAACTAACTCCGTTGGTAGTACTGCAAAGTACACCCTAACTTGCACAGTCCATCCCTGTCTAATCTGACTTCTCCTTTTGTGCACTATTCCTCAACCGAGGTCGCAGATTGTACCTGTTGACTCCAGGCACAGAGGGATCAGTGAAAAGGGGTTCCTGAATAGCTCTTATCTCTGTTGGGACAGCCTCGTTCAGGATGTCATCATTCTCCTTGTCACTTTGTGTCCATGTGAGGACAGCGTCGCTGAATGGAACAAAACGAGGAATCTGCTCACACTCCTGGTCAGCTACCCCCTCCTTAACCCACTGATCATAGGGTAACTGCAGGGGCACCCTCCTACAATGGGAGGCATGAATCCAGTTCTTATGGGCAGAAACTTTAATGGCGGTGCGGGTTGCAACAAGACCTGAAGTGGCCCCCTCCAACGCGGCTCCAAACTCTTCTTCCGCTGAAATTTTCGAACTAAGATGTAATCACCGGGCTGAATATCGTGTCCGGGCCCCTCTGGCGTAGCTGGTAGGGTCTCCCGGACCTGGTGGTGAATAGAACGCAAATTTTCAGTTAACTGGCACAGGTAATCAATCAACAAGGGGTACTCAATATCAGAGAACCGTCGAGGGCGCGGGACTCCCCAGACATTTGCCGGGTGTCCAAACACGACCTCATTTGGTGACAATCCTGTCCTAGAATGTGCTGTAGTTCTTGTTGACAAAAGTGCTAATGGTAGAGCATCTGATCACTGTAACCCTGTCGTCTCCTGAATGTTTGCCATTTTCAGTTTGAGAGTACCATTGTACTTCTCAACCAAACCTGCTGACTGCGGGTGGTTTGCAGCATGAAACTTCTGTTGTATGTGCAAACCATCACAAATTAACTGAATGGCCTTGGCACTGAAATGACTTCCGTTATCACTCCAAATCAAACGGGGCAAGCCGAAACGAGGAAAGAACTCCTTCAGGAGTACCTTTGCAGTCGTAACGGCTGTATTGTCTTTAGTAGGATGAGCTTCAACCCATTTACTGAAAGCGCAAACAACCACTAAAACATACTTCAAATTATTGCACCGCTCCAGTTCTATGAAATCCATCTGAAAGACTTCAAAAGGGAAAGTAGGTGGTGCAAAATTGCCGGGTGGGGTAGGAGTATCTTTTCCTGGATTGTGCATCATGCACACCATACAATACTTCACTAAATGTGCAGCAGTCTTCGAAATGTTATCATTCTGCCATACAGGATCTAACAACTTGCAAATACCCTTAGCACTAATATGGGCTGGGCCATGGGCCATTGTAACTACAGGGAGAACATATGCATCTGGCAACATCCATCTCTGTTTCCCTGACTTGTCAACCCAACATCCCTCATTGTTCAATTGTGCTGTACTTTCTTGCCACACTTCTAACTCTTCTGTTGTGGCCTCGCTTTGAATCTCCTTCACATTCTCGAGTGTGTCTTCGAACATAGTAACCTCAGGCACCCACCTAGCGGGACCTGCTACAAACATTCTTTTCATTTTGGTCCGGGCTGTTTCCTTAGCTGTCTGATCTGCAAAAGCATTTCCCCTACCTACATCATCAGTAACTTTCTGATGGGCACTACACTTTACTATAGCCATTTTCTTAGGGAGCACCAAAGCAGATAGAAGCCGCAATATAAGGTGCCCATGTTGAATCTTGGTACCATGTGAAGTGAGAAACCCTCTCCCTGCCCAGAGTCGCCCAAAATTATGCGCAACTCCAAAGGCGTATTGGCTGTCCGTATAAATATTGACAAACAATCCCTCACTCAATTCGCAAGCTCGTATCAAAGCAACAAGCTCCGCAGTTTGAGCCGATTGGTAGGGAACTCATGATGTCTCAACTACCGTACGCAGTGTGGTGATAGCATACGCAGCAGTTGTAGTGCCATCTGGTAATTTAAAACAAGAGCCATCGACATATAGTTCCCCTTGTGGGTCAGATAAGGGAACATCAGTCAGGTCTACCCATCCCTTTGTCTCTTCTTCCAAACGGAAGATACAGTCATGTTTATCAATCTCATCTTTCTCAGAAGGGAGGGGCAGTAATGTGGCTGGATTCAGAGTGGCACATCTTTTAATCGTAATATGTTTTGCAAACAACGTCAATTCATAGCCTGTCAGACGTGCACTGGTGAGGTGCTGTGTCTTCGTCTTATTCAAAAGTGTATCCACAGCATGGGGTACCATAACTGTGAGGTCAGTATCAAGTACGAGTCCAGCCAATTGTCTTATCGAGATGGCCACAGCCGCGACTGCTCTTAGACAGCTCAGGAGGGCTTGTGCGACAGGGTCAAGAACAGCAGAGAAATAAGCACACGGCCGTTGCTTATCTCCAATTTTTTTGTTAAAACAGAAAGTGCGCAACCGGACATCTCATGGACGCACAATACAAATGGTTTAGTGTAGTCTGGGGTGCCAAGTACTGGAGCCGAACAAAGCACAGTTTTCAATTGCTCAAAAGACTGCTGACATTCAGGCGTCCAAGGCAGGGACTCATGCACGTCTTTATATGTTAGAGCAAGCAGGGGTTTGATTAATAGCGAGTAGCTAGGTATCCACTGTCGACAGTAGGAAGTGATACCTATAAAAGCGTGCACATCTTTCTGAGTTTGTGGAATGGGCATTTTGACAATGGTACTGATGCGCTCCGGGGTCAATCTCCTACCCTCCTTCGACAGTAGGTGGCCTAGATAGGTGACCTCCTGTCGACAATATTGAAATTTGGAAAGAGACACCTTATGGCCATGTTGGGCCAAATGCAACAACAATTTAACTGTACTGTCCTTGCAACCTTGTTCCGTGTCAGAAGCGATGAGCAAGTCATCAACATACTGCACTAATACATTACCTGCAGGAAGCGAAAGGGAATCCAACTGGCTCTTTAATGCTTGACTATAAATACTCGGACTTTCAGTATAGCCCTGAGGAGCTCGACAGAATCTAAAGCTCCTAACAGCTAGGGTAAAACCAAACAAATACCTGCTATCTGGATGAATAGGAATACTGAAGAATGCGTTTTTCAAATCAATGACAGAGAAAAATTTAGCAGTAGAAGGAATCATTGTCAAAGAGTAGTAATATCAGGAACCACTGGAAATTGAGGGACCACTATTTTATTAACTTCGCGCAAATCAATCACAAAACGATAAACATCTTCATGGTCATCAGAAGAACCTGAGGGCGCCCTTTTAAGAATTGGTAAAATAGGGCTATTGCAAATATTAACAGTTGTCTCCTCAACCACTCCCTTCCTAATCAAATCCTGAATAATTTGCAATAAAGCTCGCTCTCCTGCCTGCGGTATTTTATACTGAGGGATACAGGGCAAAATAGCACCATCCTTAACCTGTATCAAAACCGGCGATATCTGTAACAATCCCACATCTGTGTCACCTGTCGCCCACAAAGTGGGTGGCACATCTTTAAACTCAACAAGAAGGGGTGCATCTTTGGACAAACACTGCTTAGCACGTGCTACATCTGGACCCATGGTCATATAGACACCTGCCGGAGAACAATAAATCGTGGCATGCAATTTTTTCAACAAATCCAAACCCATCAAATTTTCACCACAATTAGATGTCAGCAAAAATGGCAAATCCACAGTGAAAGGACCAATAGTCAATGCAAGAGGTTTTGAAATGGGGCTTACAACCGGTACACCAGAGAAACCAACCAACACATTATTATGGCCAGACAGAGCTGCCCCAGGGACCATATTTTGAGAAACAGAACTTTTTGTCGCACCTGTGTCCACCAAAAATTCCTTAGTCGAACCTTGCAATTCCGCTATTACATAAGGACCACGCTGGTGTACAGGTATCTGAACTGGTCCACCACTCTGCCCCTGGCTGTCCTAGCTATAAGACATTCCTGTCACTTCATCCATATCATAATCATCATGATAGTACTGTCCATCTCGAGGGTCATCGAAATAATTATTATCAGAACGACCCTGTGAGGGTGCAGCACTTAGCGCCCTATCAGCCCCACCAGCTCCACGACCCCGACCACGAGAACCTCGTCCTCTAGGGACTGCTACCTTCTGCAAGATCACAGAACACTTGCTGCGCCAATGTCCCTCCTCTTTACAATATGCACACTGATTCGGACCCAAGGGCGTAGTTGTTGGCTGCCTACTAGTGCGTGGAAGCTGTCGAGCAGGACCACCATGTCCTCTCCCATTCCCTCTAAAAGCCTGTTGTAACAACACCTTCGTCTTTAAATCCTTATGCCTCTTCTCTGTCCTCTCCTGTTCCTCATTATCCCTATGCTCATAATACTGTGCCATGTTCAAAATAACAGAGGGAGAAGATGTGGACCAGGTACTCTCAGAAGCTTGCAATCGAGTCGCAATTTCAGGAAGCAAGTTAGAAATGAATCTATTGACAAACAACCGAACACCTCCCTCAACAGACAAATCCTGTCCACTATAATCCAAAAATGTACCCTCAAATCGAGTAAAGAAATCAGACACACTCTCACCTTTCTTCTGTCGACAAGCTGACAATTTATCCCAATCCACCTTTCTCAGTGGAATAAGAGAATGCATGTATGTAATGTTGCAGCCTGGCAAAGCAAGTATCTCTACCCGAGGCTTATCACCTGCCTTTCTTTCCTGGTCCTATGCCTTCATTTGATCCCAAGTACCACCCAACTCCAGAACATGATCTTGAGTATGGACTTGCCTCCAAATATCAACCGGAACAAGAAGACCAAAAAACATTTCAATGTCAGCAAGAGTCATTACAGTCGAAGAAGGAGCTTCAGTCAACTCTTTATAATGAGCAGTAGGATTCTTTCTAGGGTCAGGCAAATGAGTTTTAAGGGATAAAACCTCACTTCCTTTCCATGGAGTATAAACCCATTGTTCTTGAAACCGGGCCGCCACTGCCGCTCGAGTAACATTACCTCGCCCATCCGTTAACTCTGGTATCTCTGGGTGATATATAGGATGAACCTCTCACATTGGAAACTTGGATACCGACTTGGGGCTTTTCTCATGCAGTCTTCCCCTGTAAGCTATGATTGTCGTAACATTAGCAAAGACTTGTTCCGGCCCCAATTCACTAATATACACTCGATCTCTAATGTCATATAAAATTTGAGGCGCCTCCGATCCAAAGTACTGTTGCCAAAGATCAATCAAAGGAGCTGACATATGTTTAAGGGCATGCTGCTGTATAAAAGGCTCAAAAGCTCCCATAGTCGCCCAGACACCTCTGCACTATAAATAGGATTACGGGCCCACTGCGCAGCCTGATTGGCTATTACCTGTTTCTCTTCATCTCCCACATCAGACCTCACTAATGGTCCCATGCGTTCCTTAAACTTTGTCCAATCCCTATCCTCTAATCCACGCGCCGGCGTCCCACTACTTACTAATGTCGGAGGATGAAAAACCACAGTGGGAGAGGCAACAGTAGTAACAGGCACTATCGTCGCTGGGTGTTGTGTCGCGGGTTAAAGAGTTGGTGAAAAGGATGCTGAGACAAAAGGTGCAGCAGGAGTACTAACAGTCACAGTTGCCACTGACGGCAAAGTAACAGAAGAGGAGGAGGAGGAGGAGCCGAAGCCACAGCCGTTGGCGTAACAACGGTGGACACAGGGACAGAGACAGTAGACTCAACTGTAACGGGCGGCTGTGAGGGGGCCGGAACAGTAGGATATATTCTCTGCGGGACATATGGAGGCGGGGGTCAGGCATCCAACAATTCTTCCACAAAAGTATCATCTTCCTCCTGAGCCACATATGATTTGTCAATATGTAATGGAAACCGTCTATCTTCACATTCAATACCCTTCTCCTGCCTTTCCCTGTCATATGCTACAGCCTTCTGAGTCAGCGTCTGCATTCTCCCTTTCCGGGCCTATTTCTCTGCTTTCATTCGTCTCTGCTTAGCTGCTTTGTGCCACGTTCTGAGGGAATCAACCATAGACTGCCTACTTTTTTTCTTAAACAACTGTTCTTGTAAATCCTCAATCTTTTGTTCATCAAAAGTGCCCGTCAACGGCCACTGCGATTCGGCATTGTCCCTTGTATATTTGTGCCATAGTGTACTAAACATAATAGGGCCAAGACCATGCTTCACATACATATAAAAATTTGGAGTGCCTTCTGGAGGCGCCGGCTGACTTTCTTCCAATCGAGCATCAGTAGAGCAACAACGACAGCACAAGGCAAACAATTTACTAAAACTAGGCATTTTCAAAAGAGAACAAATTCGCTATTCTATGCCTAGCAAAAAAATTGCAATTGCTTTTGTCCCAAAGACGGTCCTTAGACCATACCAAATACAAACCCAAATGGTACCATATCCACAAAGAACCAAAACAAACTCACCTGTTATATGCAGGTCAAAATGAATCTATTCTCCACTGCCGACTCATCAGACCAAACGGTCAGATCCAAGGGCTTCGCCTTTCAGGACTCCAGTCGGGATGACCACTGGGCGAGGCACCGTCCGGCCAGACAGAAGGGGCAGCTGCGAGTATCAGAAACTCTTTGTGCAGGGATCCCTGATCCGTTCGCCCGACCCGACGATAGCCTCAACCCCCCCCCCCCCGTCCGGGGAAGGGTCACTCACCCGAAGGAGTCCCTGTTCGGGAGCCAACTGAAGGAAGTGGCCCGATTCGGGTCACTCACGACCACCTCTCTGCCTTCTGCGAAATGAAGAGTCGGTCAGACAGTAGAGAATACAAACCAATAACAGTTTATTCAAAGTTCGCTCAGAGCAGAGCCCTGTCTGCCCAGTCGCTAAGAGTGCTGCAGAGAGAGTCTAACTTCAGCAAGCATAACGATATATTATGTACATTTCAGAATCAATGAAAACACGCTCACCATGGAATTTTCCAGAAAAACGCAGCTGGACAGTAAATTACAAAGGAGTAAGTTTCGGTTCTGAAGCCGGGCACACATTATCTATCAGTCAATGCAATCCTTCCTGTGCCCGCCAATAGACAAGTGGGAGAGGGCTTACATCTAGAGGAAGGGTATGCGCTAATAAGAACAGGGCATTCATTAGTGTGGCAGAACTCAGCTCCGAAAAAATATAACCTAAAGAAGGCCGTTTCTCGGAAATGGCAGAGAATTAGTTTCGACCATAATACAAAATGGCGCCGGTACACAAAATGGCGCCGCGAATGCTAACTTATGTAAAGACAATACGAAAGCATATTTTTATTCTAACAGCTATTGTCAAGCACGGACCGATTTGCTTTGTGTGATTTTATGTTTAGAGTCAGAGTCTCCAATTAAGTGTATGTATCCTATATAAGTTGCCAACAGGTGAGTTAAACATAGTATTTTGTCACCTCTGAGAAGACTGGAACACTTACTTATTTGATACCCCAATAAAGACAACCTTTCACAGAAGCCACCGTAGTCTGTCATAAAGGCGACGAAGATGACTCCTTTCTTGTTTGTCTTTATTTGTACACTGTCTCTGCCTGGTTCCTTGACTTTGTTCTGACGTGGACAGATCCCCCTCTGCAGAATTCAGAATATTGAGGATTTGAAGAGCTTCTTGTTTAGAGGATATAAAGTGATGGTTTTCTTTGTAGCTGAGTGCAAGTCTGAAGGAAAAGCGACAGAGAATATTTTCATTCTGGGGGAAGTTTCTAATCTCTTTTGCATCTTCTGTACAGTGTATGAATAGAAATGTCCTGGAAAATGGCGATATTGTCTCCTTCAAATAGTGAGGTTTCAGTTCATCTAGCTGCCATGGCGATTTCTTCTTTAAGTCAGAAAAAGCGAACTCCAGTCAGACGTCCACAACTTGAAAGCCCTGATTACGAATGACACGATTGAGAAGGCAATTATCATCGCACCTTTTAAAATCAGATTCCACAGGGATTGATATTTAAAAGGTACATTAATTACAAGTTGTGCCCTTTGAACTGGGGCATAACAAGCAGATTTTTGGAGCTTTGTGCACCAACATTTGCATGTACCTCTGGTAAAATTCAACAGGTTTTGCTGCCGAAATTTACATGGGGAAAATTGCAAGGCATGTGGTAAAACTTGTAATTCCAATTCCTGTGCAAACATTTCCCTGAAATAATATAGACCTGCCACCCAGTTGATCCTGTCATCCATTATCTGAGCGAGGACGACATCAAAGAACTGATTAAATTTTACAACTCAATCGGATTCGTGGATGAAACAAGCACATCCTGAGCCATTCCAGGTATTAGAAGTGGATCCAGGCAACCCCTCAACACAACAAGAATAAAGTTAACTGTGATATTCTCATATTCAACCTCAACAACTGTTTACACTGTTCAAGCCTCCCTCAGCACTTTGCCTCACAGCTGTGGCCAATCTCAGCTCTGAGATGAGAAATTGAAGAGCTGATCCGGTTATCCAACCTACACATTTATACTCTGCTGAAGTGCAGATAAAAACAGGGAAAATATGAGGAAAAAGTGCGTTCAGGCTTCGCACTGTTTCCTCATATTTAAACTATGTCTGCACCAGTGGAGAAAGGGCGTTTAACTCTGCTTAAAAAACGTTTTTAGGTCTCGCCTAACGTTGCTCTGCAAGATTTATTGCTAATGAGGAGTTTGAGAAAAGGGCTTTAAACCCCGCCCCTTATTTCCATTGGCTGGCGTCACCGTTTATGGTAAACGGTGGCCTGCCATTGGAAATAAGCTTTCTGGGGTGCCTCCTTTTCGCTTTTTTGTCCAGCCCATCCGGACTGGATCGCCTGCTTCACGGCTGTCGTGAAGCAGTTTCTTATCGCAAGGAGGCGTGTTATGGAAACAAGCCATGCGACACAGTCCTGATGGGCCGGACAAAAAAAGGAGACATGGCGCCGCGTGTTTATTTTTGCATCTCGCTTTCACTTTAAAGTGAAAGTGCAATGCAAAAATAAACAGCGGATGCATGGCGAGCGCTTGTTGCTCGCGCTTCTTGTTTTTAATTGTATATAGCGTTAACTCGACACGAAGGTATTGGAGCGCTTTAAATGAGCTCCAGTGACGTTACACGAGGACATATTCATTTTCTCGTAGGCACTTGGAGATTAAGGGAAGTGCGCAGAATCACAGGATGTTAAGCCGAGGACAACATTGGAACCTGGGGCTCCCGGCCACGGGACGGTGGACAGATGTGCCTTCTCTCCACCCTTTTAACCCTTTCCAACCCCTCGCTGCTTCCCAGGGAACGGCATGTTAAATGTGAAATGTATAATGCAAAAAGTTCCATTGATGCAGTGGGCCTGCAGTTCGAGGATTTTTTAAAATTGTATATAGCGTTAACTCGACACGAAGGTATTGTAGCGCTTTAAATGAGCTCCAGTGACGTTACACGAGGACATATTCATTTTCTCGTAGGCACTTGGAGATTAAGGGAAGTGCGCAGAATCACAGGATGTTAAGCCTAGGACAACATTGGAACCCGGGGCTCCCGGCCACAGGACGGTGCACAGATGTTCCTTCTCTCCACCCTTTTAACCCTTTCCAACCCCTCGCTGCTTCCCAGGGAACAGCATGTTAAATGTGAAATGTACGATGCAAAAAGTTCCATTGATGCAGCGGGCCTGCAGTTTGAGGATTTTTTTTAAATTGTATATAGCGTTAACTCGACACAAAGGTATTGGAGCGCTTTAAATGAGCTCCAGTGACATTACACGAGGACATATTCATTTTCTCGTAGGCACTTGGAGATTAAGGGAAGTGCGCAGAATCACAGGATGTTAAGCCTAGGACAACATTGGAACCTGGGGCTCCCGGCCACAGGACGGTGCACAGATGTTCCTTCTCTCCACCCTTTTAACCCTTTCCAACCCCTCGCTGCTTCCCAGGGAACGGCATGTTAAATGTGAAATGTACAATGCAAAAAGTTCCATTGATGCAGCGGGCCTGCAGTTTGAGGATTTTTTTAAAATTGTATATAGCGTTAACTCCACACGAAGGTATTGGAGCGCTTTCAATGAGCTCCAGTGACGTTACACGAGGACATATTCATTTTCTCGTAGGCACTTGGAGATTAAGGGAAGTGCGCAGAATCACAGGTTGTTAAACCGAGGACAACATTGGAACCTGGGGCTCCCGGCCACGGACCTCAGATAGAGTGAATACTTTAGATGCAC
This sequence comes from Calotriton arnoldi, assembly GCA_963921515.1. NCBI lineage: Eukaryota > Metazoa > Chordata > Amphibia > Caudata > Salamandridae > Calotriton > Calotriton arnoldi. The sequence continues at coordinate 323,212 of CAWUFW010000927.1, forward strand.
TTTATTTTACACTTTATTGAGAAATTTTGGTACGCATGCGCGGCTTAACTACCTCCATTTTTTTCTTCATAACATTGACTGAACTTTAACAATTCTCCCCGTGTGGTGCCCTCCCTCTCAACACCTAAATCTACACTCCTCCCACCCCTGTTTCCGGGTTAAGGAGACTGCCCTTTGTCATCGGCCGCCCGAGCTCAGCCTATGTACCTTAATGAATGGATTAAGGAATATAGCTGAATAAAGTACCTGTGTTTCAGCAATGCTAAACTTATAGCAGTACCTCACTTCCAAAGACAACGGAGGTGAGGCTCTTCCTTCATGGTCAGAGCGGCAAGTATGTAGAATCAGCTGCCTGATTACTTGAGGTCTATCTTGAAGGAAGTTACATTTAAAAAGAAGCTGAAAACACTCTTATTCAGACTTCAGTGATGTTAGGATCTCAGCGGTTCTATGCTCTGCTCCCTTCAGTGCCTAAAAGCACCGGGACAATCCTCTGAGTAGCTGTGTGCTATAGAAGAATCATTCATTCATTCAGGGAGACCAAGCAGAAACCCAATGCAGCAAAAAGGACCTAATAAAATCAATCTAAAGTGAGACCTGCCTCCTCCTTACAGCTTCATGAACGTCAGCAATACAATTCTACCATCTGGAAAAAAACACAATTCCACTTGGTGAAGATCATCAGGACACAAGCTTTTAAAATGAAACTCACAGACTTCCATTACTCTGTTTTACTCAAACACACAATAAAAATGCATCATGCAGGCCACACCCATACATACGTGTATGCAAATATGCACTAGAATTGTAGTGCTGGGACCTAGGTTAGTGCATATCAGTGGGACTTTACTTGAGTGGGCCAATAGGCCTTCACTCATGTGGAACAGATAAAAAGGTCTGGTTATAACTACTGATTCAGAGAGCAGAGTCCGCTGCCAGAACAGTTAATCCCATGACAGGGAAGGTAGGCCAATGTCAAAAAAATGAGGGCATGCTTTGCACATCCCTTCTCAAACACATTAGAAACTAAAACCAACAGGCATTTGCAATGCAACAGGTCTCACATATACGTGAGTTTGAGCTATTGGCATTGTAAATAACAATGCCTTTTATTTATGATTTGGTTTTTGAAACATAAATAAAACGCATTTTCATTTACAATGCCAATAGCTTACACTTGCGTAAATGCGAGACCTATTGCATTGCAAATGCTTGTTTTAGAGTGGAAGGTGGTGGAAAAGTGAGGTGAAATTGCGGTTTTATATTCCGCTATTTTATCACACTTTGTCCTCATACCTCCCATTTATACTTCACTGGGGCACTGACAGGGTGGTAGGGAACGCCATTAAAATACCGACTGCGTCGAGGTGGCGTTAGAGAGTTTTGGGTTAAGAATACTGAAAACATTGCTTCTGCAGGTATTTCAGTCTAACTAGAACAGCAGTAAAAGGCCTCCATGGACACCAGAGTTCCGTCCAGAAACTAAATAGATGTGTGGAGCATTACGTCACTTGCACTTTTTTTCTGGAACCCTCTTTCTCATTCTCTTATTGACATTTTTTCCATTTTTCTTTCTATCGGTGCTGCTCTGAATTCAACACCGTGCCTCTGTCTCTTGGCTTGGCCCGCTGAGTTCTCTCATTCCTTCGTTTTCAATGCGCCATAGCAAAAACCATACATAACTCAGATGCACTGTGGCCCCGGTGCCACTGCACGTACTGCGGGAAACAGCCATTACAACGCGGCTGTTTCCCCGCATGCCATTACATCGCAAGCGTTACATCGCTTGCAATGTAACAACGCATAGCCATTACTACGCATTTTTTTACATCGCATGCGCTTTTACAACGCAGCGATGTAAAAAAAAAAATTGCAATCCACCTCTTTGTGAGGAAACAGAGGCTCTTCCGTTTCCTCACAACAACTTGCACCGCCCCTCAGAGCCGACGTGAAGCAGGAACCAGGAGCAGAGAGGAACCATGAGGAAAGAGAGGTAAGGGGGATTGGTCCTGGGGTGGGGGTTACTTTTTTAGGGTAAAAGGGGGTCGGGTGGGGTGTGTGTGTAGTGCAGGGTAGTGTTTTAGGGTTTAGGGTAGTGTCGGGGGGGTCATGCAGGGTATTGTTTAAGTGTAGGGTGAGGACTGGGGGTCGGGGAGGGTCGTGCTGGGGGTAGTGTTTTAGGGTTTAGGGTAGCGTCGGCGGGTCGTGCAGGGTAGTGTTGTAGTGTAGGGAGAGGACTGGGGGTTGGGGGAGGGTCATGCTGGGGGTAGTGTTTTAGGGTTTAGGGTAGTGTTGGGGGGTCATGCAGGGTGGTGTTTAAGTGTAGGGAGAAGACTGGGGGTCGGGGGAGGGTCGTGCAGGGGGAGTGTTGTAGGGTTTAGGGTAGTGTTGGGGGGTTATGCTGGGTAGTGTTTAAGTGTAGGGAGAGGACTGGAATCGGGGAAGGGTCGTGCTGGGGGTAGTATTTTAGGGTTTAGGGTAGTGTCGGGGTCATGCAGGGTAGTGTTTTAGTGTAGGGAGAGGACTGGGGGTCGGGGGAGGGTCATGCTGGGGGTAGTGTTTTAGGGTTTAGGGTAGTGTCGGGGGGTTCGTGCAGGGTAGTGTTTTAGGGTAGGGAGAGGGTTGGGGGAGGGTCGTGCAGGGGTACTAAATTAGGGTTTAGGTAGGGCAGGGTAGTGTAACTTACCTTTCATACTTTTACCATGAGTATACCTTTACCACGCATGCCTTTGCGTTGTAATGGTATGCGTGGTAAAGGCATATTCGTGGTAAAAGTATGCGATGTAATGGTAGGTCGTTGTAATTGACAACTCGTAGTAATACCCGCGTTGTAATGGCACGCGTGGTATTAGTACGCGTTGTAATGAGTCATATTCACCTACTGCACTATTGATAGCCACATCCCTGCCGGTGGGGTTAAGGGGGGGGAGTAGAAGCTCTCACTGTCGATCCTGCTCGTGAGATGCACATTAATAAATGTGAACATCAGCAGACATCTTTTTCCGAATTCAAGTGCCACGATGACTGTTTTCAAACTAGGGCCTTTAGTGTTGTGCATGCATTACAGTGTCTTCACTAAAGATGGCATTAAAATTATGAAAGTGCCTTTAACGGGGGACATGAACAGTCGAAGCCCGAGCAGGTGCTCAAGGGATGAACAGGTGACGCTAAGAAACGCAGAGATCCGAGATCGACGCAAAACATTCCCTCCTTGCCAACACTATGTAAGAAATGGCTTCATGTGAGGCAATGAATTCTTCTGACATGCACTACTTTATGTGCATATGAAAATCTAAACTTCAAACCAGTATTAAAACGGTTATTGGAAGATTGCATGTTATTCTGCCATATGGCTCATCGCCTATGAATGGAGCATGATATAAAATGCACATTATAGCAGCGTATGGTTGGAAAGGCTGCACTGCACATAATAGTCGCTGTCAATTTATTTATTTTAATTTTATTTAATGCATTTTTATGTAGCGCGGACTTTACCCAAAGGTGTCAGAGCGCTTTACAATAGAATCAATATGTTACATAAGGAGATTTACATACTTACACGTTACAAATACAATCGGGATAGTTAAAAAAGTAAAATAAAATAAGAGGTGGCAAACACAAAACAAAACAAAAAAAGACATTAGGTTAGTACAGGCATACAATACATATTTACAATGTTGGGCTGAATGCCAAACGGCCTTGCGGGACATGAAAAGGGATGTATTAATTCTGGAAGCATCTTTGGAAGAGAAGAGATTTGAGGTCTGTTTTGAAAGTCCAGGGAGAGGTGGTGGTTCGGAGTAATGGAGGAAGCGAGTTCCAGATTCTAACCGCATTGCCTGAGAAGGTTTGAGCCATAGATCTTTCCCTTTTGAAAGTAGGGGGCTCAAGCAGTACGTTTTCAGCATTGCGTGAAGGTCTAGAGCCGCCTGAGATTTTAAGTTTATTCGCCATGTATCGAGGGAAGGAAGTGTGCAAGGCTTTGTGGGTGATACAGACAGTCTTGTAGATTGACCTTGCTTCGCTGGGAAGCCATCAAAGTGAAAACAGTATGGGTGTGATGTGATCATTTCTTTTGGCCCCATAAACAAAACGAGCCACTAAATGGAGTACAGATTTAAGAGGGGAAAGGTGGGATTTGGGGAGGCCAGCAAGGAAAGAATTGCAATAGTCCAATCTAGAGAGAACCAGAGATTGGACCAAGGTTTTTAGGTCATGCTCCGGGAAGAAGCACCGAATCCCCAGAGAAGGCGCAGTTGGTAACGTGCATTCTTGGAGATGGAATTGATGTGGGAGTGTTGATTGAGCCTTTTGTCTAGTATGACACCAAGGAATTTAGCGCTGTCGACAACAATAGGTTTGTTTTTAAGTAAATTCAGCTCATCCATCCAGGATTGAACAGGAGGAGGAGAGAGTGAGGTAGAGAGAAGGAGGAATTCAGTTTTGGAAGGATTCAGAATGAGTTGATATCCAATTTTGGATAGAGTTGAGAGTGGTGTTGAGGATTCAGATGTAGCGTGCAGAAGACACCTTAAGGTAGATTTGGGTGTCATCAGCATAGAGGTGGTAAAGGATCCTAGATTTACTTAGGAGATTTCCCAATGGTTCCAAGTAAAGACTTAACAAAGTGGTTGCGAGGATAGATCCTTGAGGAACACCTTGACCTACCGCGATTGAAGTTGAAAGGCTGTTAGCTATTTTGATCAATTGAGATCTACCCGAGAGCAATGAAGCAAACCATTTTAGCACTGTGCCTTCCAAGCCCATTCTTTGTTTTAAAGTGTTCAGAAGAGTGTTGTGATTAACCGTGTCAAAGGCTGCAGAAAGGTCAAGAAGAATCAAGAGACAAGACTCCCCTGAGTCAAGTACACGCAGGGCATCGTCGATCACTTGCAGCAGGGCTGTTTCAGTGCTGCAGTCTTGCATGAAGCCAGATTGGAATTCGTCGAGAGGATTGTTATCCTTGATAGCTAGGGAAAGTTGTTTCGCTACACATCTTTCTGTGATTTTCACAAGAAAAGGGAGGTTGGTGATAGGGCAGAAGTTGTTGAGGTCATTCGCATCAGCGGAGGGTTTTTTAACAAGTGGGGTAACCTGTCCTGTTTTAAGGGTAACAGGAAGGGAGTCTTGGCTGAGGAAGAGGTTAACCAGACAGGTCCAATAGGAAAGAGTCTGGGTGTAGAAGTCAATGGCGAAGTCACTAGGGATGGGGTCGAAAGAGTGGTTTGAGGGTTTTGTTTCAAGAATGCTTTTAAGGAGGGCATCTTCAGTGATGACGTCAAAGATCTGCCAAATGACTAAGGAGTTGCGCTCTTCTAGGGGGATAGGGTGAATGACCTGATCCACCAGCGATTTCACTTTTTCATCAAAGAAAATAGCGAATTCTGGCGTTTTCTTTGGAAGATTGTCAAACTTGATGGTTGAGGGAGAGATGTTTGTATTTTTGATGAGGTAAAATATTTTTGGGGTCTGTTTTTGGCTGAGTCAAGGAGGGTTCTGAAGTGCGACACTTTTTCATGTGTTTGTGGTAGTTTGATCTTGCTGAACGTAAATTAGAGAGATTAGTGGTGGATGGAGATTGTCTCCATTGTTTTTCCAGGAACCTCAAGTTCTTCCTTTCTTCATAAAGGGATTTATTGAACGATGGTGCAGAAGGAATAGGCCTTTTCTTTTTGCTTTGAAGTGGAGTAACATTTTCATTCTCAACTGCAAGACGGGAGAGGCATTGGTAGGTAAGATCGTTGACATCAGAGTTAGGGTCTAACATTGGAAGTGATAGCATAGCAGAATTGCACAGAATGTCCAAGTCAATGTTTTTGGTGTTACAGGACAAGGTAGTAGTCCTTTTAGGTTGGCCAAGAGTTACAGAGTGAGATAGGTGCAGAGAGAAGGGGATGAGAAAGTGGTGGACCAGTCTATTTGAATAGGGTCAGCAACAGTTAGCATTGGCTATAACAAGGTCAAGAATGGCGCCCTTAGAGTGTGTTGGTTCTGTGCAGTGATGGATAAGATCATTTACTGAGAGAAAAGTGGCAAGCCTGTTGGCAGCTGAGTCTTCCAAAGAGCCCCAGTGCATATTAAAGTCTCCCAGAAAGATCTGTCTGTCACTTTGAGAGTATTGGTCGCTGGCGAAGTCTGTGAATTCCTCCATGAAGGTGGAGCAGTCACCAGGCGGGTGATAAATGGCATGCAACCTGAGAGGGAAGGAGTGTTGCACTTGAAGCTCCAGAGAAAGGCATTCAAATGTATGGAAGGAGCTGTTGGGAAAAACCTTGAATTGTAGGGAGTTTCTGAAGATGACTGCAACGCCTCCCACAACTTTATCTACTCTGTCATTTCTAAAGATGGAATAGTCGGTGGGTAGCAGAAGATCAAAAATAGTATGAGAGGTGTCGTTGAACCAGGTCTCAGTGAGGAAAAGTATATCAAGATTGTGAAGATTGATGGTGTCTGAAATTTCCAGCTTGTGTTTGTTTGCAGATCTTCAGTGGAGCAAACAGCGCAACTCTGACACAACTGTTTTGGTGAAGGGGGTGTTAGGGCTTTTAGGGGCGATAGGGATAATGTTCCTGAATGAAGGTGCCAGGGTAGAATAGGGCTGATGTTTAGTTCGGGCAGAGGAGATGGTCAGAATAATGCAAAGATTAGAATTATCTGGAGAGGAGAGGGAGAGGGGGGTGGCGTTAGAAGTCTTTTAACTAGCCAATAAATTAGAGATGTCTGAAGGGGACAGATTGTGTGTGGCTTTTTTGGGGCGCGGGAGCAGGGTACTCCTCGGGAGTTTGGGGAAGTGAGTACTCGCCAGGGGGATTGGGTTGTTGTGTAAAGTGGATATTTTAGCACTTAGGAGTGAGATGGGAGCTTCAAGCTGGGAGATAGAGGAGATAAGAAATCCTAGTGTGTTTTCTAAGGAGAGTAGGGCTGAACACGGAATGTTAGGTGGCTCGATAGGTTCTGGAGGGAGTGCAATTTGCGGAGGAGGGCAAGGAGAGGAGGAAGGGAGGAAGGAGTATTGGGGTGTAGGAGTAAAAGGTGGAGGGAGACTTGTGATGTTGGTTGGTAGAAGTTATTGGTGCATTTGAGTTGGAGAGAAAATTGCCCGGTCAAATGATGAACAGAGGAGAAGCATTGAGATGGGTGTGGGATGTGGTGGGAGGGCGGAATGCGGGGAGGGGAAAGAGGGGAGTCACAGAAGGGCAGTAGGTTGGGGGAGAAGAGATGAGTAGTGGCTGGAGAGGTTACGTGAGGTAGGAGAGGTGAGTGTATGGGGACTGGAAACAAGCACAGTGGGGAGGATTGACCTGGAGGGTGGTTGAAGAGAGAGTATGGTTCTATTAGGCCAGGGGGAGGGAAAAGGAAGAGATTGCCATGGGAGGATAGTGGGTCGAGCAGCATTACTGGAGAGATGGGGGGATGAAGAGAGATGAAAGGGGTTTGTGCAGAATTCAGGGTACAGGGAGAGGGGGAGAGCTGGTAGGGTGGAAGAAAAGGGAGGGCATAAGGTGGAAAATTCACAGAGTTAACTGGGAGATCAGGCTGTTGGAAAGATGGATTAAATAAGGGGGTGGTTAGCCTGGTGGGGGGGGGATACTTTGGAATTCCAGTATGGTGCAAAGAGGTAAACGAGAGTGCTGGCCATTGGTATGGCTGGTGTGTTGAGGGTAACGTCCCATTTGGAAGGGGGTAGAATGGGAGATGGGGAAGCAGGGGAGAGGGAGGGGAAAGGGTTGGCTAGGGGAGGCCTGTACCTCCCGGGAGAGCAGTCTATTGGAGTTCAGGAGGGTCGGGGGAGGCGAGAGGGAGTTAAGGGAGGAGTTTGTTGAAGAATCAGGGGAGATCACAGTCCCAGGGATGGGGAGTAGGGATGGAAAGAGGTAGTCGAAAAGAGAGAGACAAGTGTCTTTAGCTTGAATCAAGACAGTGCCGTTGTTATAGAGTGAGATAGTGAGTGAGCCATTGAAACAAGCAGAGGGGGAGATTTTTAGCTGTTGCCCGTGCGGGATAGAGTAGGAGGAGGTCACGTTGAAGGAGTTGTTGAACATAGTGGTCCTGAAAGGGATGTCGTAAGTGGAGAAAATGAGGCCAGTTTTAAGCTCCCATAGCGACCACTATGGTTTTGGTCAACGAAGAGGGAATCAGGAAATTGTTCAAGGGTGTTATGTTTGAACCGTTTTGCTGATGCTTTGGGCAAATTAGGAGGGTAAATGATCTTGAAGCAGTTAACTCCAGTCTTAACTCGATTGGTTGACATAGTTGAAAAATGTGGAGGGAGAGGATGGTGGGGGGGAGGAGGAAAGCGCCACGAGGGTAGCGACAGTGAGTAGAAGCAATAGGAGGAGATGGCACATAGCTCGGGGGGCCTTGATCAAGACATGTGAAAGGAGAGGAAAGGTATAGAAAACACTGTTGAAGAAGCTGAGTCTCCGGAGCAGGGGGTGTAAGAGTCATAGAAAGATGTACATTGAATCAGCAGACCTCCGGTAATGTAGGACGAGACCTTCTTTAGTGCAAGAGGGCTTGTGCTGCTGAGTCATTCCTTAGTAGTGGAGTCCGACATACGACGGACAGAAGTAAGGTAAGTAATTAAATAAATAAAACAATTTACCTTGCGCGCGCTGCTTCGCCGAGTTGGTGATGCAGCGCGCGCAAGGTAAATTGTTCAATTTATTTCATTACTTACCTTACTCCTGTCCGTCGTATGTCGGACTCCACTACCCCCCCCCACTCAGCCCCTCCCCCACCCCCCAGCCCCGCAGCACTCCCTCGGCAAGCCGCCACTGCATCTGTTATTCAGCGCCAAGATACCCTTGGGTGAACGTGCGCTTTACAAATACACGTTATGTTATGACTAGGGCTCCCGGTTTTATGGTATTTATTTTTTTGACATTTCCGTCTGTATTTATCCATATTTATTTTTTACTAATTTTATCTGTATTTATCTATATTTATTTTGGGTCTTGTGGAAAAATTAAGCTGAAATTAGTATATTTCCACATTTATTTAACCGGTAAATATGCACTCATGCTTGAATGGCTACTAGGTTTCAATGCTGTAAATACCCGCAGAATATAAATCAATGCACATATTTAAAAAGTACATTTCAGTATCAACCTTGTGCATATCTACTGCTGTTAAAGTCTCTTTACTAAAATTTCTTTCTTTTTTTAGCCCCCTTACCTATCAATCCACACAGCTTTTGGCCTGGTAGACATTGCAGACAGTATTTAGAATTACTCAAAAAGCAACCCAATATCCGTTTTTATCCACATTTAAAAATAAATACAGACAAGAAAATAAATGTTTTCTGTCTGTATTTATCTGTAAAAATCAGTAAAAACGGAAAACAGGGAGCCTTAGTTATGACCTCCTCTTTCTAGTGGCACTACTTTAAAGCTGTTTCACTAAAGAAATAAAAATCCACATTGAACAAAGCTGGCTTCTCAACAATCTCTAATCAAGATTTAGACCATTGTGCAGTGCGGAAACATCAATGTTATACCTAGTGGATGACTCGATTTGCACCCTTGATAGTGGTGAGTGTAGACTTCTCGGTCTTCTTAACATATCTGCAATGCTCAACGCAGTCTGTCTGGCCTTTCTCTTTAAAATAATAGAAGAACCTATCAAGGGTTTGGGCATAATTCAGTGATAAATTGAGTCCTAACTTGCCAATCGCTCAAAAATAGTAAAACTGTCATACTCTATCTAGCCCTTCATCACTTCGACAACAAGTTCCTCGGGGGTCCAATCCCTACCCCACTCCCCTTTACATTGAGTTCCTTAGTTATTTCCTAAGAAAATATAAAAATGCTTTTCATCTATACGTTGATGACACTCAGTTGTGTTTTAAAATCTCCCTACAAGCGTACTTAGTAAGGCTAACTAGTATCCTAGAGAACGTACTGCAGGCTTCTCCAATAATTAGCTTATCAACTACTGGTAGCTCTCCAGCTACCTGTAAGTAGCTCCCCTGTGTGCAGCCCAGCCTAGTAAAGTAGAAGCTTTTGCTTGGATGAATTTAATATGTATATCAGATTTGAAAAACATATATTTGAGACAAAAACGTGTGTATTTTCAGAACTCATATGCTGATGTTTGGGGGACTTACTACTAATATTATTGCCTTGGTTCCAGGGGCATTGCAGCTGTGGTTGTTATGTATTACCCATGTGGAGACATTCCACATTGACAAAGCATTTTTACATTACTGTTGAGAACCATGCCTGATGCACTGAGTTGATCTCTGCTGGCAACCGTCCATATGGTTACGACTAACGAAATTTTGTCCGTCGTGAACACTATCAAACCGAATAATATTAGTAACTTGGGATAATTTTAACTGAAAATAAGTAGCACGTATTACAGAAAAGGTTGGAGAACCTTATCTATAGTAATGAATGACTTTGCATCATCTTAAATTGCACTCCGAGAAAACAGAGGGCCTCCTGATATCACCTTCACTGCAGAACACCCACAGAAATATGACTTACCAAAATGAATCTACTCAACTGCAAACTCACAATTATCAATATCCCAAACACGAAATCACTGAGCTTTATCCTAGGCAATAACCTGAATTTACACACTCACATCAGTGCCATTCCAAAAGAACCCCAATATCAATTCGGATTCCTTTGAAGAATCTGCCGGATTCCTTTGAAGAATCTGCCATTCTTTCCAACTGAGAACTTTTAAACAGTGGTCCAGTCGCTACTCCTTTCGGGGATTATGGCGATGCCCGCCTGACCGGCATTCCCAGAATCCACATGGCCCCTTTGATAGCAGCCATCAACACAGCAGCTAGACTGGTTACCAGTTCCAAAACATCAGACTGCATCACACTTTTTCGCCTTACATTCATGGTTGTAATTTTGGGGATGCCAGGGGTTGCAGCTTTGACCCCTGGGTTGCCCCTTGCAACCCCTGGCAATGCCTTTGTGACCCTTGGTCTTAGAGGTAGCAAAATCAGTGCCTGGATTACAGGGGGAGCTCGTCCTAATGGACGTCAGTTGGAATTCCACTTTCCTGGATTTCTGTTAAATTTTTCATTACACAAATAATGAATAATATTATTCACTATTAGTGTAAAAAAAAATGGAGGACAATTAGCTGGAATATGACCCTATCTGGCAGATAAGGTAAGCAAAAAATGCTTTTAAATGTCTGTTGTATGCGTGCTTGTAGGTGAGAGTGTGTTTATATAATATGTGTGTATGTGTAAGCATGTGTTTGTAAGACAAGATAAAGGTCAAATGGCGTGAGGTGTCACTCAGCCTATGTGATTAGTAAGGCCTTGCATGGGGAGTCGCCGAACGGCCTCACTCATAAATGAAAAGATCTAGACTCACTCAGATGCTCTGACATGCTCTGCCTAGAAACTCCACTTTTGAATAAAGTCAGAATTCAGAAGCAAGCTTTCTCAGAAAACCCTCGAATATCTGTAACTCATCCCTCAAGATGCAAAGACTAACCCATCTTACGTCATTATTAGGTTGTAGCAAACTGCAAGAATTTCCCATTCAGAGAAGTGGTGTACATGCATTTTTGAATCAGTAATACCGTTATTTATTTAATTTTTTTGTTACAAGGCTGTTTAGAGCAATTGCACAATTACAGTAATTGCAGTACAGCCATTGGAGATCATGATATCTCTGCATGTTTAGAATTCTCCCTCAAGTCACTATTAAAAGGTAAAAGGGATTAGGTGGCACGACTCATTATTAATTTACTAAATAAAGTCGGCCTATCCCCAAAAAACAGGTATCAGAAAAAATGGTTTTCCATTCAACTATCAGTCGTGGACATTATCACTTTAATTTATTATTAATTATATATGGGGAAAGGGGTTACACGAGTTAAGTGGCCGTGCGTCAATGCAATAATGAATCTATTTTTAACATACTTTGCACAAAGAAATAATCTTGAACCCTTCTTGAACAGGGCACTTCATCGACCTCAAAAACCATGTATTTGGGGGTATCTACTAATGGACTCTCTATTTCATGAATTTTGTATTGCAATTTAGCTACATATACATAGCTCTGTATACCCCTGGCCTGGTGGCAAAGCTTAGACCATGCGACAGCATTCCACTGCAGGAGGGATCGTGTTCCTTTGCGTCACCCGGCACATGCATGCCATGAGAGATTTCAATACTGTAGGCCAGGTCAAGCTGCCTACACTCTCTGCAACCTTTGCTTTTTGCACCCAGGGCGCCTTATTAGCTGGGTCCCTGGATCAGCTGAGGCTACCTGATCCCTTCAGGGTCGCGAGATTGCTGTCACTATCCTGCTCCACCTGCCACCTCGTCACAGTCCCTGTGCAGTGTCGGAAGAAGGCTCTGTCCGTGATTCTTCCTCCCTGATCCTCTCACTGTGCCAGTGCACTCCTGGCACTGATGTCCTGTTCCCTAAGTCAATATATGAACCTTCCATCTAAGTCCGGGTTCTCCAAAGTCGGTCCTGGAGGGCCGGATGCATGGCAGATTTTTAAGATAACTAGATTTATCTAAATGGGGATATGCAAAAAAACTGGCATGGATCCGGCACTCTAGGACCAACTTCGGAGAACCCTGATCTACCCATTGCCAAACCTAATGGCAAGGGTGTAGCTTTAGGGGGGCTGTTTGCTAATAAATGTATTTTCTGCTAAATAGTTGGGTGCAGGTGCTTTCAGTCTGATTTCACCAGGAATATTTACATATGCACAGACAAAACCGCACACACAGTCTCTCCCTCTCTCTGTTTTTGAAAGTCCTAAATAATGCTAGTTATTTTACAAAATATTATGTTTTCTATCACTTAGGGGCATATTTACAAGCCCCTATCACCACAGGAACGTCACTTTTTATGTCGTTCCTGTGGCGTAAGGGGCGACGCCTTATTTACAAGGCGGCGTTCAGCCACTTAACGTGGCTTAACGCCGCCTTGTAAATTAGGCACCCTTTCACGCTTTACTTAGCGTGAAAGGGGTGGGCAATGGGGGACGTTCTGCTGCAACACCCATTGCTTTTGATGCTGGCCCTTATTTACAAGGGTGGCGTAAATAAGAGGCAGCGCCAAAATTAAGACAAGGGAAAACCTGGTCTTAACATGGCGAAACAAGGAGAAATGCTCTATTTCTCCCTGTTTTTGCTGTTTCTATGTTTGCTGATTTGTGCAGCACACATAGAAACAGCAAAACGCCTTGAATGATTGTTACGTGCAGGTAGGTGACCCTTCCTGCACATAAACAATCATTTAAAAATTACGATTTGCAACTTCTATGTGTGCTGCACAATGCAGCACATATAGAAGTTTCAAATCGCCATTCGGGATTGTTTATGTGCAGGAAGAGACACCTTCCTGCACATAAACAATCATTCCCTCAATGCAGGCACCCTTGCGCTAAGGTGCAAGGGTGCCTGCGTTGGCGCTAGGCAGCTTAATTTAGTGCCAGTGCAGGGAGAAACGCAGGGGTGCACTGTATTATTGTAAATACGGTGCATCCCTGCATTTCTAAAGTGACGGAGCCTGGCGTTAGCGATTTTGGAGCTAACTAGCGCTCCACCACTTTATTGTAAATATGCCCCCTAGTACTCCTACCAATCCACACTCCTCTCCCTTTCTACTGCCTCGAAGGACCCTCTCATGCACCCTGCTTGTTGTATAATGTATTTTAACATTATATGCCAGCATGATTGTTGGAAAATCTGAAGCTCACACCCCCTAATCTTACTGACCAAGCTCCGCCCGTGCCTACTGGCTAATTGTCAACAATCTGTCATTCCACAGGAGCCTGACTCTCTTTGAAAGGTCTTGGCTAAAGGTAGCCATTGGATTGATTTCACTTAAAGCCCTGGGTGTAAGTTAAAACTCCTGCAGCTCCTCCCCCACTCCACAGGGTCTACGTGATCCATGGCCTTTGTAGGTAACTGCAGCACAATCTCAGGAGGTTTTCTTGGGCAAAGCGATGGTGGCGGGATCGCTGATAGCATTGGCTTTGGGTCTGTGAGAAAAAATTATTTTTATTTACATACTTCACATGTAATGTTTGGCATTTCATACCACGCAGGAATAAAAATTTGAAAGGTACACATCTTCATATTCACTGAATCACAGTGGGGTGGTTGGACTAATTTTTTCTCAACCCCTTACAAGGCAAATGGGTTGATCCAAAAGGCCCATCTATTTGCAGAGTCTGCTGCAGTTTCCCTCGGTTTCATGGTTGTCGCGTGGTGTGAGTTTCCTTGCATGATCTGCCCCAAAGCGCGTGACAGCATTCCACTGCTGAGAGGCCTCCTATCCATCAGCATACCTGTCCCCGTATGTGCGCATAGACGTCACAAGAGCTTTGAATACTGTAGGATGGGTCAAGCTGTCTCCTCTTTCCGCAGCCTTTACTTTATGTGCACCTTCTTCGCTAAGTCCTTGGAGACGCCGAGGCTATTTGATCCCTTTGGGGTCGCCAGATTGCTGCCACCGTCCTGCTCCACCTGCCACCTCTTGTCACTGTACATGGTTGTGTCCATGTCCCTTCTCCCTGAGCCTCTCTCTGTGCCAGTGAACTCCTAGCACCTAATGTCCTGTTCCACAACCCTTTGAATGAACCTTTTGTCTAGGCCTGTGGCCAATCCTATTGGCTGACGGCCAACAATTTGTCATTCCGCAGGAGCCTGGCTCTCCTCGATAGGCTTCGGTTAAAGATAGTGCTCCAAACCAGAGGTGCGACACAGACCCCTGCAGCCAATGTAGTGGGTGGGAGAAAGGGGCATAATGCATTATCAAGGGAAGGCAGCCTTGGTATTCCTTAGCTCTACTATTCAGCAGCAGCGGCTAACTCCTAAGAAAAATGTGGGCATCTGAATCTATTGTATTACAAATTAAGGACTGGTCGAAGTAGTGTGCCCGTGGGGTCCATGAAGAGTTTAACACAAATGTTAAAGTGGGGGGCAGACTAAAGTGGCCTTGTGATACCGTTCATGTGACAGGGCGGGTTAGTAGCTGCAGGCTAGGAGGAAAGAACTGAACTGTTTAAGTGGGTGGCTCTTCTTCTGGGACTTGTTGTTTTATTTCCCATTATAAATATGGACCATGAGTCCCAGCATGCCTAGGAATTTACTCAAAAATCAGAACTGGCTGGAAATTAGGCCATACTTTCTAGCCTTTGAGGAAAAAGCAGTCTGTTGTGAAATGTCATGATCTCTTCAGAGGCCAGTCCACCTTTGTCAGTAGAGGAGGGAGGGGAGATATGAGAACATAGGATAAAGGAAATGCATGCACTCTAGATTCTTAAATCTGGACCCCTTTTCAGTTACTAACAGCTTAGTGTTGCAGGTGTTTCAAATGAGGAAACCCTTTTTGGTAAATCTAGATTTTTGTCTCGTTTAGGATTGCCAGGAGGTGGGTCTAGGAAAGGTCTTAGGCCCTAACCGCCCTAATGACTGATGAAACCAACGCTTACTAAACCAAGACCATCATTTACAGTTTTGTTGGCCTTTGTGGTAAAACCAGAATACTGTTAACTGTTTTATTTCAATCAGTAAACATGATATTATCAGAAATGTAAAATTAAAAGGGGAATAACGTGCAGAAACATTGTTTCTGCTTCTTTTTCCACAGGTGTCAAGGTAAAACCAATTGTTTTCGGATGCTAATGGGCATTAAATTCCCATTCAGAGAATTAGCTTTACTGCATTTTTAATACAGTAATGGCACTATTTTCTAAATACAAAATCACACTAAATGCTTAGAAATCTACTTTGGATGATGCTTCACACCTCATAATGAACTTTGAGGCTTCATTCAGAGATTGTCAGTCTGTTCTAGGCAATAAACACAATTCCAGTAACTGCAGCACTTCAACTGGAAATTGTTATATCACTGTCATTCAGAATGGCCTCTCAATGCATTATTAAAATAGAAAAGGGGAAAGAAAGTAAGACATGTAATTCATTTTGGAACTGTAGTTGGCCATCGCAAAAATATACATCTGGAAAAAATGCTTCCCACTCAAACTAATTGTTTAATATTATTTTGAAATGGGGAAAAAGGGTGAAATGAGTTAAGAGGCCATGGGTCTGTGCAATAATGTATCTATTTAAACATACTTTGCATCCCAAAATAATCTTGAACCCTTTTGGTATAGAGCACATGACTGACCCCAAAAACATCTATTTGGGGTGTTGCTGACGACCCCTCTATTTCATGGATGACAGCTACTTTTAGTTTCCTACTTGAAATTTCCCCTATATGGTAATCAATCAATCAGGGGTTTGTAAAGCGCACTACTCACCCGTTAGGAGGAGTTGTGTGCAGCTCCTTTGGGGGTCATCTGAAGAGCCAGGTTTTGAGGTCTTTCCTGAACTGGAGCAGTGTAGGGCTCTGCCGGAGGTGGAGGGGGAGGTCGTTCCAGGTCTTGGCTGCGAGGTAGGAGAAGAACCTTCCACCCGCTCTGTTCCTGTAGAAGCGTGGGACTGTGGCAAGGGAGAGGTCGGCTAAATGGAGGTTTCTCTTGGGGGCGTGGAAGGAGAGACGGTTGTTGAGGTATTGTGGTCCGATGGTGTGGAGGGCCTTGTAGGCGTGCGTGAGCAGCTTGAACGTTATCCTTCTTTCGACGGGGAGCCAGTGGAGATTGCGGAGGTGTTGGGTGATGTGGTTGTGCTGGAGGATGTTGAGGATTAGTCTGGCTGCGGTGTTCTGGATGGTCTGGAGCTTGTAGAGGAGTTTTTTGTTGATTCCGGCTTAGAGGGCGTTGCCGTAGTCCAGTCTGCTGGTGAGGAGGGCATGAGTGGCCATTTTTCTGGATTCCGAGGGGATCCATTTGAAGGTTTTACGTAGTATGCGGAGGGTGTTGAAACAGGCTGAGGAGACGGCGTTGATCTGTCGGTTCATAGTGAGTGATGAGTCCAGTATGATGTCGAGGTTACGTGCATGGTCGGTCAGTGTGGGTGTGTTTCCAAGGCCGGGTGGCCACCAGGTGTCGTCCCAAGCTGACGGGGTAGAGCCAATGATGAGGACTTCTCTGAGTTGAGTTTCAGGCAGCTGTTCTTCATCCAGGTTGTGATGGCTTTCATCCCTTCTTGGAAGTTGTGCCTGGTGATGTTGGGTTCCTTGGTGATGGAGAGGATGCGCTGGGTGTCATCGGCGTGGGAGACTATGTTAAGCCCGTGGTTTCTAACAATGGTTGCGAGGGGGGCCATGTAGATGTTGAAGAGGGTGGGGCTGAGGGAGGATCCCTGGGGTCCTCCACATCAGGTCTCTGTCGGTTCTGAGAGGTAGGGCGGGAGTCTGACTCTCTGTGTTCTGCCTGTGAGGAATGAGCGTATCCAGTCTAGGGCCTTTCCTCGGATGCCGGCATCGTGGAGTCTGGTGGCTCGTGTGCGGTAGGAGACGGTGTAGAAGGCTGCTGATAGGTCCAGGAGGATGAGGGCTGCCATTTGGCCGTGGTCGAGAAGGGCGGTCTCTGTGCTATGGTTGCTGCGGAATCCAGATTGGGAGATGTCTAGGACGTTGTTGGCTTCGATGAAGTATGGTAGCTGGGTGTTGACGGCCTTTTCAATGACCTTGGCTGCGAATGAAAGCAGCGAGACTGGCCTGAAGTTCTTGAGGTCCGTTGGGTCTGTGGAGGGTATCTTCAGGAGGGGGTTGACTTCGGCGTGCTTCCAGTCTTCGGGGAATGTGGCGGTCTCGAAGGAGCAGTTGATTGTTCGACATAGCTTTGGTGTGATGGCTGTGGCGGCCCTTTAGACGATGTGGGGCAGACAGGGGTCTGAGGGTGCTCCGGAGTGGATGCTCCTCATGGTCTTTAAGGTGTCTTCTGTCGTGAGCGGGGTCCAGGTGAGTAGGGTCTGTTGAGTGGCGTCACTGGGGGTGGGAGTTGAGGTGGTGCAGAGGTCTTGGTCGTCGAAGTTGTCGTAAAGCGTCTTGATCTTGAGGTGAAAGAAAGAGCTGAGTCTGTTGCAGAGGTCTTAGGAGGGTGGGACGTCTGTTGTTTCGCTGTCAGGTTTGGCAAATTCCTGTATGATGGAGAAGAGTTCCTTGGAGTTGTGGGCATTGGAGAGGATTCTGTCTTGGAGAAAGTTCTTCTTTGTGGCTTTGATGAGTTGGTGGTGTGCTGTGGTGGCTTAACTGTAGGCGGTGCATGTTTCTGGGGTTTTGCTGTTTCTCCATGTCTTTTCAGGTCGTCGGCAGGAGAGTTTGGATTCTTGGAGTGCCGTGGTGAACCAGCTTGCTTTCTTGTTGTGTCGTCCTGTAGCCATCTGAAGGGGGGAGAGTGTGTCGACGCAGTTGGTGATCCAACGGTGGAGGTTGCTTGCCGTGGTGTTGGCGTCTGGCGTGGTTGGGGTGGAGTGCTGGTGAGGGCAGAGATGAGGTGTTCTTTGGTGACTTTGTTCCAGCTTCTGCGTGGGAGGCGGCGCACATGCTTGTGTGCAGTGGATTTTCTGAAGGAGAAATAGATGCAGAGGTGGTCAGTCCAGGAACACAACCTTTTCTCAAAAAACTAAAAACACTAGCTCCGCAACTAAGGTTAATACCCGTTTTGTGACCCTGTATCAAACCTAATTACATAAGAAAACCAAGGGACGAAGCGCGTTGGCTACATTGGCTGAAGATTTTATTATTGATATGAATAAAGAGTTTTTCAATTAACAACGCGTTTCAGTACATTAGATTTAAAGCAGCATGATTTGGATAATAACTATTTATAAGGAATAATTTATGTGTCTGTAATTGCAAATACTTTCTAGTTCATGATATACAATTAGAGGAAATTTCTGTTAGTGAGTACCGATCTCCCCAATTCATACGTTTGCGGATAAAGTCAGTTCATGGGGGTTTAGGAGGTCATTCCCCCCTGATCAGTGCACCACTCTCTTATTACTATCCCCAAAGTATGATAGGTAATCTACCATTACTTCGCGGGCATTTCTACGTATTACTATTAGTGCACATTTTTTACTTCGCAGGAACTTTTAGTACGCATGGTTTTACTTAGCATGCTGTTACTACGCAATTACCGTTATTTCGCAAAGTGAAATACTTTGCAGACTATCCATATCGTTGTTTGGAAAAGGAGGCGCTTCCATTTCCAAACAACGACGTGCTGCTCTTAAGACGCTTGAAGAAGGAGAAGAGTGGATCCAAGAGTGAAGGTGAAGAGAGGGACCACGAGGGGAGAGAGGTAAGTGGGGCAGTGTATTTTTTAGGGTCGTGCAGGGGAATGTGTTTAAGGTTTAAGGGTTGTGTTTGTGTAGTGTAATTTGGGTTTAGGGTAGTGACGGGGGTCGAGAAGGGTAGTTTTTGGGAGTAGGGACAGGACTGTGGGTCGGGGAGGGATGTGCAGGGGGTAGTGAATTAGGGTTTAGGGTAGTGTTGTGCTGTTTGTGTAGTGTAGGGTAGTGTTTTAGGGTTTAGGGTAGTGTCGGGGGGCGTGCAGGGTAGTGTTTGAGTGTAGGGTTCGGAATGGGGGAAGGGGGAGGGGCGTGTAAGGGGTAGTGAATTAGGGTTTAGGGTAGTGGTGTGGTGTTTGTGTAGTGTAGGGTAGTGTTTTACGGTTTAGGGTAGTGTCGGGGGTCGTGAAGTGTAGTGTTAGAGTGTAGGTTCCAGGCAGGGGGAAGGTCGTGTAGGGGGAAGTGTATTAGGGTTTAGGGTAGTGTAGTGGTGTTTGAGTAGTGTAGGGTAGTGTAGTGTGTGAGTGTTGAGATTTTATGGGTTAATGAGAATGTGTAGAAATAGCAGGAGGAGGTACAATTAATTTGGAAAAGATATTGTATTCAAAAACATATAGACGTTATTAATTGAATACATAATGATATATACATTGTATGTTAGATTTATGTACACAGAATAAATTATTAAATGAATTATTAAAAAAAGATTTATTTTCGGACGAATAATTTTGTAAAAGGGTGAAGGACATATTAATTGTGAAAAATGTATGAAATATGTGAGATTTTAAAAAGGATATTTTTTTATAATTCACGATTATTTAGTTAATAGCCGATTTTAAGAAAAACTCCCCCACCCTAAAGCCCTTCGCATGATTTTAGTGCAATTTTTTTAATTAGCATAAACGTAGCAAAACGTAGTAGTGCTATGCGTAGTAATAGAATGCGGAATAAAAGCATTTAAAGTACATTTCTAACCATTTGCGTTATAAATGCATGCGCAGTTAAAACTTGCGAAGTAATGGTTTATGCTAAGTAAAAACATCGCACTAAAATCATGCGAAGTAATGGTATGCGAAGTATCGACATACATCCCTCCTTTTGTAAATCGTTTGCTATCTGGAATTGAGTTTAAAGTCTGCATTTCAGGTTCTCAAGAACTGGGACGTGGTGTGCATGGTAGGGCAGTCCATTGAGGGTTTGATAAAAATATTAAAGTGGGGGCAGAATGAAGCGGCCCTGCACTACCCTTCATGTGACAGAGCTGGGTAGACGCTGCACCCTAAGAGGACAGAATTGAGCAGTTTCAGTGACTGGACTGAGTCATTTGCGGAGATGTGTTGTTTTATTTCCCATTATAAATATGGGCCTACGAGTCGCCGCATGAGAACGGGACTTTATTCAGAAATCAGAACTGGCTGGAAGTCACCATCATGGCATAGGGCCAGTGCCTTAAATGGGCAGGTAGTGTCTGGTACTGATTACCTGCACTTCTTCAATTTGAAAGGAAGATTACCAGCACTTCTCAGGAGCAAACAGGTACTCTAAATAGTGAGTACCTGCACTTCTACATTTCCTTTTAAAGCACTGCATAGGACCAGTTGAGCGCTATACTTTCTAGTCTTTGAGAAGAAGCAGTCTGTTGTGAAATGTCATGAACTGCAAGACATAGGATAAAAGACATTAGTGCTTTGTAGTGTATGAAAGTGTTGCAGGTGCTTCTCACTAGAAAGCCCAGTTTGGCAAATCTAGATGTTTGCCTTCCTTAAGATTACCAGGATCTGGGTCTAGGAAAAGTCCTAGGTCATAATCTCCCTAATGCTTGATGACACCTGCGCATAGTATACTAACACCTTCAATTGTGTTGTTTCAATCAATAATCACGATATTATCTGGAAAGTTGAGTTAAATGGGTAATAACATGCAAAAACATTGTTTCTGCCTGTTTTTAGATGGATGTAAATTTAGCACCATTTTTTCTGGTGCTAGTGGGCAAGAGAGTCCCATTCAGATACAGTAATACCACTTTTTTCCAAGTCCAAAAATCGAATTAAATGCTCATAAATCCACTTCCCACATAATTAGCACAATTTCTCAAACCTCCTGACAAACTATAAGTCCTGATTTAGTGACTGACAGTCTGTTCTAGGCAATACCACAATTGCAGTAACTGCAGTACTTCAACTGGAAATCATTATATCTCTGTGATTCAGAGTTATTCCTCAGTTCAACATTAAAATGGAAAAGGGAGTAGGAAGCAGGATTCCTAATTAATTTTGGAACTCTAATTCGCCATCAGAAAAGTATGCATCAGGGAAAAAAGCTTTCCACTAAAACAAGTATATAGGCGTTGTCTGGTGACATTATCACTTTAGATTTAATATAGTTTTGAAATGCAGATAAAGGTAGAAACGAGTTAAGCGGCCCTGGGTCTGTGCAATAATTCAGCTCTTTTTAACATACTTTGCATGCCAAAATAATCCTGAACCTTTCTGGTACAATCCGCATGTCCAACCCTAAAAACGTATACCAAATTGTTCTCCCTGTCTAGCAGCACCTGCCACCCCTCGTCACTGTCCATGTTCAGTGTGAGAAGAAGGCTCTCGTGCTCAACCCACCCTGATGCTTTCTCTCTCTCTGGGCCAGTGTACTCCACTTCTAGCTCCTGATGTTCTGTGCCCCAACCCATATGAACAAACCTTCTGTCTAGGCATGTGACCAACCCAACTCGCTGGTAAGCCTTCAATAAACCAGAAGTTTATAAACTAAAGATAGTCCATAGGTTTGGTTTCACTCCAATCCAGGGGTGTAAGGTAGACCCTTGAAGTCCCCCGCACCCTCACTGAAGGCTCCCAGCGGTCCATGGTCTTTGCAGGTAAGTATGCTTGCAGTTTTATAACCATGCTCTCTGTTTAGGGGCTTGGTTTGCAGCGTATACACCACATTATGTTATGCTATGCTATGCTATGCTATGTTATGCTATGTTATGTGGAGTTTTATAGCACCAAGTCATTCGTGATGGTATCCTGGCATTTTGTAGGTGTGTGGGCAGTCCTTGAGGGCCTTACTCAAACAGCCAGATCTTCAGCTTTTTGCGCATTGCAAGAAGCGATGAGGAGGCTCTAATGTGGTGTGAGGGGTCGTTCCAATTTTGTTTCATTACATTCTGTCACAAGCCGAGTTTGGGGAAGATGTTATGGGACCCATTACTAAGGTTTCACCACTCTCCTAGCAGAAGAGGAAGAGGATGTGGTAAATAAGAAACTTCCACAGTGGGGTAGGGAGAGAGAGATAGAAACACTGCAGCTGGCTCCGCCTGTCTGGCGTTATTTTAGTGCTCGTCCAGTAACCTACTCCCTCAGGTGCTCATGAAGTAAATTACTCCCCCAGGTGCTCACCCAGTAAACTAGTCCCTCAGTTTCTCAGACAGTAAACTACTCCCCCAGGTGTTCATCCAGTAAACTACTCCCCTAGGTGCTTTCCAGTAAACTTCTCCCCGAGGTGGTCTTCCAATAAACTACACTGCCAGGTAAACACCCAGTAAACTACTCCCCCAGGTGTTCATCCAGTAAACTACTCACCCAGGTGATTATCCAGTAAACTACTTCCCCAGGTGTTCATCCAATACACTTCTCCCCCAGGTGCTTATCCAGTAAACTACTCCCACAGGTGTTCATCCAGTAAACTATTCCGCTAGGTGATCATCCAGTAAACTACTCCCCCGGATGCTCATCCAGTAAACTATTCCCCCAGGTGTTCATTCAGTAAACTACTCCCACTGGTGCTCATTCAGTAAACTACTCCCCCAGGTGCTCAACCAGTAAACTTCCCCCCTAGGTGAGCATCCAATAAACTACACTGCCAGGTAATCACCCAGTAAACTACTCTCCAAGTGTTCATCCAGTAAACGTATCCCCCATGTGATTATCCAGTAAACTACTTCCCCAGGTGTTCGCCCAGTACACTTCTCCCCCAGGTGCTTTTCCAATAAACTACTGCTGCAGGTGTTCATCCAGTAAACTACACCCCAGGTGTTCATTCAGTAAACTACTCCCACTGGTGCTCACCCAGTAAACTACTCCCTCTGGTGTTCATCCAGTAAACTTCTCCCCCAGGTGCTTATTCAGTAAACTAATCCCCCGGGTGTTCATTCAGTAAATCTCTCCCTCGGTGCTTATCCAGTAAACTACTCCCCCAGGTGTTCATCCAGTAAACTATTCCCCTAGGTGATCATAAGGTAAACTACTCCCCCAGATGCTCATCCAGTAAACTACTCCCCCAGATTCTCAGCCAGTAAACTACTCCCCCAGATGTTCATCCAGTAAACTACTCCCACTGGTGCTCATGGTGCTCATCCAGTAAACTACTCCTCCAGGTACTCATCCAGTAAACTACTGCCCCATGTGCTCATCCAGTAAACTACTCCCACTGGTTTTCATCCAGTAAACTACTCCCCCAAGTGTTCATTCAGTAAACTACTCACCCAGGTGCTCAACCAGTAAATTTCTCCCCTAGGTGGTCATCTAATAAACTACTCTGCCAGGTAATCCCCCAGTAAACGAATCCCCCAGGTGTTCATCCAGTTAACCTCTCCCCCAGGTGATTATCCAGTAAACTACTTCCCCAGGTGTTCATCCATTACACTTCTCCACCAGGTGATTATCCAGTAAATTACTCCCCCTGGTGTTCATCCAGTAAATCTGTCCCTCCAGTTAAGTATTTCCCTAGGTGATCATCCAGTAAACTACTCCCCAGATGCTCATCCAGTAAACTACTCCCCCGGATGTTCATCCATTAAACTACTCCCACTGGTGATCATCCAGTAAACTACTGCCCCAGGTGACCTTCCAGTAAAGTACTCCTTCAGGTGTTCATCCAGTAAACTACTGCCCCAGGTGACCATCCATTAAACTACTCCCCCGGGGTGTTCATCCAGTAAATCTCTTCCTTGGGTGCTTATCCACTAAACTACTCCCCCAGGTGTTCATCCAGTAAACTATTCCCCTAGGTGATCATCCAGTAAACTACTCCCCCTAATGCTCATCCAGTAAACTACTCCACCAGATGTTCATCCAGTAAACTACTTCCACTGGTGATAATCCAGTAAACTACTGCATCCAGTAAATTATTCCCACTAGTGTTTATCCAGTAAACTTACCCCCCATGTGCTCATCCAGTAAACTACTCCTTCAGGTGTTCATTGAGTAAGCTACTCCCCTAGGTCTCGAATGTAGGCTCCTCGCATAGGCGACTCTTTAAAAAGAGATAAGAAACACACATTAATCTAACATAAAGTAGACACCATGACCCTGATAATTGCATTATTTCAACCAGTAATTGTGATATAACCAGGAACGTAGAATTAAACGTGGAATAACATGCAGAAGTCTGTTTCTGCCGGTTTTCCACATGTGTCAAATTGCCACCAATTGTTTCTGAAGCTAATGGGCAAGGAATTCCCATGCGGATAAGTAGCATTGTTATACTGATGTCATTCAGCATTCTCCCTCGATTCTTATTAAAGTGGGAACATCAGTAGAGAGCACGACTCGTAATTAATGTTGTAATCCTGTTTGGCCATCACAATACATCAGAAAAAATATGCTTTCCGTCTAGGTGAATATATTGGCGTTGTCTGGTGACATTATCACTTTAATTTAATATTATTCTGAAACGGCTAAGGGGGGTGAAACGAGTTAAGCAGCCAGGGATCGATTCATTAATCAGCTTTTTTTTTAAACACACTTTATATTCCAGAATAATATTGAATCCTTCTGGTATGGGGCACGTGACCGAACCAAAGAAACTTGTATTGGGAGGCGCCTGCCCACGGCCCCTCTATTGGAGGGATGCCGCTGGTTTTTAAAGTCCCGCTTGTAATTTGCACGGTATTGTATTGGTAGCTGCATTTACATATCTCTTACACCCTGATGAGGTTGTGAAGCCTGGACCTCGTGACGGTGACGACATTCCAGAGCAGAGAGGTCGCCTGTCCAACGACGTCTCCCTCCGCACGCACGGCAAGGGTGCTTTGACTACTGTCGGACAGATCAAGGCGCCCCCTCTCGTCAACCTTTGCTTTTTGTGCACCCAATGCCTCTTCTCTGAGTCCCCGGACAGGCCGAGGCTATCTGATGCCTTTGGTGTCTCAAGATTGCTGTCGCCGTCCAGCTCCACCTGCCACCTCTCGTCACTGCCCCTGTCCAGTGTCAGGAGAAGGAAGGCTCTGCCCCTTCACCCTGACCCTCTCTCTGTGCCAGTGAACTCCTGACATCTGATGACGTCCTGTTCCCTGACTCTATGAATAAACCTTCATCTAGCAAGACTTACAGCAAAAATGCATGCAACTGAATAACAGTTTTCACGCTAGAATATGAATGAGACCAAGACATATCTTAAATAAGACCATAAAATGGCAAAAGAGTAACTACGAGTCCCAGAATGCAACTTGGGGAAAGTATCGCAAAAGACAGAAAGCTAATCAGCAGCATTGATGTCTCTCTCTCTGTCCGCCTTGCCTCGGTTAGGCGTTGCCTGTGCGCAGGGCACGAGTCGGGTACACGCGGGTCGACGGCGTCCACCCACTTTTTTCACAGGGTGGACGCCGTCCACCCTGCCAAGAAGTTGGGCCCCATTAAAAAAGATGCTGAATTCGTCCCGGTGTAATTTCCAAACACCGGTACACTTTCAGCAGCGCCTGCAGGTTGTTATCTGCTTTCGATCACAACACCCTACAGGAGTGGAAGGGATGGGGCTGTCTTTTTTTTCTGACTCCTGCTGGGCCCATAACAAAGGCCGAATTTGAGGGGTCATCAGGCCTCCTTTTGTTTGAGTCTCCTGGCTGGCAGCAGTCAGGAGCCTCACACCTAGAAGCATGCAGCAGAGGGGAAACAAAGGCTCACACCTTCTTAACACTTCACACATACTTAAGAGAGGCAGCTTTTCACTTTGTTCAGGCTGTTTACAAGATATGCATGCCTGTAAGAATGTCAGATGTGTTGGTCTTTCCCAGTATTTACACAAAATAAATAGCATTTATATAGCGCATACTACCCCTGAGGAGGCGTTGTAATAATTTAAATATCACAATTTTTTTCTTTTAAAGCACTATGGGTAAAGGAAGTTTACGCTGACAAAAGGCAACATTGGTTTATGTGAAGCTTACAAAAGTGTGAATCTTCTGCCTAAATCAGGAGGGTTTGCAAGTATACTCGAAATGTGCTCAAATGTACTCATGATAGACCTGCTAAACATATATGTGAGGGCTTAAGATCTGATGTCACTTCTTGTGATGCCACTTCCTGTGATGTCACGCGCCGCAATGTCACGCGCTGTGATGCCTCTTGCATACCGATTAATTAGGTTAGTCCCCCCACTTCTTTTTTTAGGTCTCGTCTGGCGTTAGCAGCGCGCATGCGCTGCTCTCGCCATGACGAGGGCCTTTTGGAATCGATACGGATTCCAAAGCGTGCACGCGGGGAGACAGAAGAGACAGAAGATGTGCACGCGGGGATTGGATGCTTTACTGGCGGCGTGATACACTGGGGACTTTTTTTTCGCCGCCAGTAAAGGCAGTCCCCGCGTGCACATCTTCTGTCCGTCCTATGACGGGCCGCGCTTGTTTTTTTTACTTGTGTATATACTGCTGGTGGGTGGAGGCAACTGTGTGAGGAAATTGCTGTACAGTCTCACGTCTGCAGTTGTGTTGTTGTGTGTTTATCTGCGACGCCATTCGTGGAGAGGTGTGGTGCAGCGGCCAGGGCAGCTGACTTCGGAGCACAGGGTTCACGGTTCGATCCCCGGCTCCGGCGGCAGCTCAGCTCAGCACCATGTGACTCTGGGCAATAGCTCACTTAATTTCCACTACGGCCCCCAGCGCCTTGAGACCCGTAAGGGTGAGTAGCTGCGCTATATAAAAACGGACTTACATTTTTTTGCCATTCGTTTTGTACTTTTCAGCTCCCGTCTTCCTCGTCATTGTGTTTCCTGTTGTGTTGTAAGAAAACTCACACTAACAACGATCACCCGCCCCTAAGGAAGATTTACACAAAGGCCCAACAAGGGGTCCTAGTATTGCAAAACAACACCCAGGGCTGTCAATTGCATATGTTCAAAAAATTCAAAGAACAGGTTGCTTAACAAGATTGATTTTTTCTTTTTCTTTTCATAATATCATAAAATAGTTAACACATTCCGAAAAATTCATAAATAATTACATATATAATATCTGAAAATATGTCCCACACACAACAATCATACCATCAATCATACTAGCACTCACTCATGGTGACATACACATTTATTCCTCAAAACAAACATATTTATAAAACATCGCAAATCACTCCAGATGGTAAAGCTGCCGCTCGAAGTTTAAGATGGTGCATTCTCGTGTATTCTCCCGGTAGTGGATGGAAACAAGGTCTAAGAGCACGAGAAGAATAAAACGCCAACGCGCGTTTCGGTGTGAGGCCCTCAATAGGGCAACACCTTCGTCAGGGCGGAGGTAGATAAATAGTGTGGGATACACAAACACACCTAAAATCACATAGAAATACATTAACAATTTATACATTTATATATTTTTATTTTTATAGTCAGAATAAACTTGATTTTTGATATCATAATATATACAAGGATATTGTCAAGAAACAACCAAAGGGTAAGACTCAATTCATTTTTAATAATTTTATAATTAAGGGGACACAATGGTCTGAACACGAGATGGAGTGCACAAGAAGAAAATAAATACAAAATAGGATACCAAAAGGAGGGAAAAAGAAAGACCCGTAAGATTCACAATATTGTGCATAAGATGTGAATAGTTCAGAAAGCCAGATTCCAAAGCTTGTGATGAAAATTAAACATGCATGTGAAAGAAAACCCTGCCACACATAGCGTACAAAAATAAAAACACTACTCACACACCAAATCTATCTTGATGAAATGACAATGTTCGCTAAGATTCTTTTTGTAAGGTCCTCAAGAGACCACACCATACAATAAAGATGGTATCTGAAACAGAGGCCCAGACAAAGATATAAATATAAATTTATAGCCATGGGTCAGACATATCAAGTATCAGTTGTCCTGTTCACACATATAGAGACAAAAAAGAGAAAGAAGTACCCATATGCCCAGAGATGCATACCAAAGGTCCGGAGTACTTCATAAGGGTCAATCAAGTGTTTAGTCCAAGGATTATGACCGCTGCCAGCAGCACCGCAGGAGAATCGGTGATGGATCAATTTCATGAGCCCCTCCAAAAACATCAACAAGGGCTAAGGATACTTCCGACCCAAAAACGAGAAAGAGATATGGGTTCAAACGGCAGTTACGACACATGAGGTTATTTAAACATCTTAGAGCATCTGTACTTATTAACGCCACCTGTAACCTGACCAAGCTTCTAATCCATAGTTGTTAACTGATAAGGGGGCATTTCTAAAATTTCAAAGGTCACCCAACGGATCGTAATACAAATAAACAAATGTCACATACGCACTCGTAAGGGGTACAGAACCAGTAGGTTAATAAAGAACTAAGGTAACCAGGGGGTTCTGACTAACAGATATGCGCAGGCCCACCGAGAGATATAAACGGGTGTAGCCATTTCAGGGCTGCGGCCGAATAGATTGAACAGGGAGCAACGAGGATTCGGACAGATGGTAGCCTAAATTTTGGACAGTTCGGGCAGGCCCCGCATAGACAGCTGTACTCACCAGATAACGATTAAGACTCCGTCCTGCGCGGTATTCCTCCTGTCGGACGGCGGGGTGGGAATTCCTCCGACCGAGACAGAATGGAAGAGCTAAACAGTTTAAATATATCCCGGCACCGCCCAGCCTCCAATAGGAGAGAGGAATACGTGAACATACGGAGATAAAAAACGGACAAGAGATAACCCTCGTCCTAAGAAGTAAACATGGCGGCCATCTTTGAAAGAGGGATTTTTAGAAGAGTTACAATAGGATATCCCTCGAAAAAACTATTCTCAGGGGTAGAAGCAGGGTCATAGAAAATGCAATACATAACAAAAATACAGAGTTTTTAGAATCTAGGACAAAATTCAAGAAGAAAATTATAAAAAACTCCAAAACGAAACAGAGGCCAATTTGAGTCCAAGCTACAAGGGTGGCGGAGGTGGTCATTAAGTGATGGCATTTTCCCAAGGGCACTGTTCGTTCAAGCCCTTGTTGACAGAGTTGAGAAGATAAATCCAAAATACCTCTCTTTTCTTCCTGCAGGCAGTCGGGTCCTTTCCTGGGGCAACTAAGATTTTCTCAAGAATGGACCATTTAAGGTCAGTTTCAGTGTGGTCCTTTTCCAGCCAATGATTGACCAACGGGGCCGAGATCTTTTTAATTCGAATGTTGGATTTATGCTCCCCAATTCTTGTCCTGCATTCCCGTCCTGTTTCTCCAATATATATAAGGTCACACGGACAGATGATAATATATATAATATTGGAGGTGCGGCAATTCGTCATTCCTAGTAGGGATATAGATCACTCCTTAATTTTGATGGTATGGCCCACGATGGCATTAGGGCAAGCCTGGCAAGAGCCACAGCGATGATTCCCCTTTATAGGTTCAAGGCCTGTAATCGATTTTTGACATGGGGCCGACGATTCCGAACTTTCTCCTTTCACCAGGTGATTTTTAAGATTCTTGTTTCACTTGAACGCAAAGAGCGGTTTGGGGAGTTTGGTGTCGCTATCATCCATGTTTAAAAGATACCACAGGGAATTAATTGTTTGTCTAATTTTATGGTTGATGTTGGAGTGTTTAGTAACACAAACCAGCTTGTCCATATGTTTAACCTCATTGGTTTGGAACATGGTTTCCCGATTGAAGTATCTGGCCCTTTTGAAAGAGTCTTTGACCAGTTTGCAAGGGTGTCCCCGGTTCGCTAATTTTTCTTTGAGGATATCTGCCTGTTTGAGAAAATCCCTGATATCAGAACAGTTTCTCCGCAAGCGGAGAAACTGGCTGAATGGAATGCTGTCCCTTTGACAGCGGGGGTGGTAACTTCCATATTGTAACAAGGTATTCCTGGCGGTAGGTTTGGTATATAAGGAGACAAAAAGTTCATTTTGGTTGTGCTCGATCCATACATCCAGGAATTCCAGTTTACAATTACTGGAGTGCGCCGAGAATTTCAGGTTTAGATCAGCAGCATTGATCCAAAGAATGAATTCATCTAGGGATATCTGGTCCCCCTCCCAGATGAAAAAGATGTCATCAATAAACCGAGACCAGGCTCGAATATTCTCATGAAAGGGGGCCACCTCATTATATATGTTGACTTGCTCAAAGTGTCCCATATATAAGCAGGCTACACTCGGAGCGCATGACGCTCCCATGCTTACTCCCTGTATTTGGTGGAAATAGTTGTTATTAAATTCAAAGTAATTTTCACTAAGGACCACACTGAGACATTGGATAATGAACGGAGCATTAGTGATTCCAGGTTCATTAGACAGAATCTCTTGTAGCACCATCATTGCTCCTGTTTTGTTGTACACTGTGTTAGTGCTGCAGCGCGCCCCGTCTTCCTCGTCATTGTGGTTCCTGTTTTGTTGTACACTGTGTTAGTGCTGCAGCGCGCACTGCATCCTGGTCAGACTGTGCTGGTCGTGCCAAGTGCGCATTGCCCTGCCAGGCACGTCCGGACGCAGACACCGGCAGACAGAAGCACTGGTACAGGCCATCAATCCCGGCAGCGCAAGGCTGGTGCCGAGCTCGGGACAGGCTGTCAGCCTCCTTCCCAAAATGAAGTGTCTCATTGTCTGCCAGGGGGACGTCCCTGAACCCGCCTGACCCATCGCAGCCTGGAGCCAGGGATTCCCCGGCCATGCACCATCGGAGCCGGGTCTTCTTCGTGTCTCTCATCCGTCCTGTAGGCGGGGACTTTATATGGAGACTGACGTGTGAGGTAACCAGATATTCCTCACTGCCAGGGGCAAGCGGCCACCCCCGGACATCTTAGGGTGACTGGCACTGTCTCCATGATAAACGCGGACACAGTACAGAGGAACCATTCTAGACATCAGCCCTGCACAAGAAGGGCTGGCGCGTGCGGCTTTCAGACATGAGCATGGGCGTGAAGAGACGAGGTCCCTGCCATTGTCTCACATCCTGACGGTTAATGGCACTGCCACGCGCAAAATCACTGACACAGACCCTGTTGTTCAACAGACAATCACCCACCGAGAAAGAATACCCTTAAGCACCCACTTGGAAAAAGCAGTGCTATTCACCCGGCAGGCAATTGCACAACCGCCCACCTCGAAGGCAATAGAAGGGACACCCCAACTGAAGATTTCCTATATCTCCATTCAAATTAAGGGCAAGAGCAAGGCCAGCCAATGGAGAACACTGCTGATCACCCTGGATGAAGGTGCAATGTCACATGCATTGCAGGAAAGCACATGACATCCACATTGCAGGAAAGAGGACTGTCACTCACCACGTTAACTAAAGTACTGTGCTTAACCTGCCGGCAACAGTACACTGTCAAGCACTCCGAAAGAGGGGTAATGCCACCCAACCTACCGGCAAAGGTTATGCCACAACCCCAGCAGATATGACACAGGCAATTAATTACATGCCACCCGCTATGCAGACACAGCCCCTAGTATTCGCCCTGCATTCAAGTAAACTGCCACCCACCCTGGGCTCACCAGCACAGCCATTCACCATTCCCTAAGGAGCATTTCTACACCCAGTGCATTTAACAACACCTCCATCTATCCAGATGAAAAGAGCACTGCCTCCCTAACTGCAGGGGAAAGCTCTACCAACCACCCTTTCATAAGTAATACCCCTACACCCTGTAAACAAGGGAACTGCCAACCACCTTGCAATAAAAAGCACCTATTATTGAAGAGCACGGTCACCCACACTAAACTGAGAACCACTGCCTGCCACAGCGTATACAAGGACACTTCAGCTCACCTTGCACACACACACACTATCCCACCCTGTATAATAGGGTTCTTACATCAAACAATCAAGGTCATTGCCTTTCACCTTGTAGGACATACCATTGCCACCCACAATACATACAAGGTGACTCCAACCCACTTTTCAGGAACCCACACTGATGACAGTAGTACTTTGTACAGCCTCTCTCGGCATGCAAGAGCAATGGCACCCTCAAAATCGACCAAAGCAGTGTGAACCAGCTGACTAAGACACTGCTACCCACTAAGCAGCTAGTGGCATGTCCACCCTACAGACGGAGGACTGACTGACCACTAAGTTTACAAGGGAGTGTGCTGACATTCACCCTGCAGGAAAGAGTACTGCCACCCATGCTCTAGCAACACGTTATAGCAACTACATGCAAAGGTAATGACATTAAACTTCGTTACAGAAGCATGTTCACCCGGCATGAAGGAGGGTGAATGTATTCCTCCATCCATGCAAGGGCGGTGCTATCTGTTCCACCTAAAAAGGCAATGCCATCTACTCTGCCCACAAGGACAGTCCGAACCACTTGCATGCAAGGGCACTGCCACCCATTCAGCACACATGTCCAGCCCCACCCAGCATCAGTGCAAGGCCACTGCCAGCACAGTTTTCTAACTTAGTCCCACGAAATTTCAAATGTGGATACCCCACACTGCAGCCAAGCACTTCCTCCCATAGGGCACCACAAATTATTGCTATTCACCATAGATGTAAGGGTACTCCCATCTAGCCCTAGGCAAGGACACAGCACCCACACCGAATGAAGGACACTCTTTCCCTTCCAACAGACAAGGTCACCACCATTCACCATTAACCTTCCACTAAGGTGGCTCACACCTTCGAGGCAATGGGACTGTGGCTTTACGAATCCGATCAGACTGCCACTTTGGGAGGATATTCTGTTACAGCAGCAGGAAGGGGCATTCAACCGAATCTGCGCGATCTACACCTCCAAGCATAGTGACTGAGCAGAGGGAGTTGACTGTGTTTGATCTGCCGACTGAAGTGGTGAACGTCACCCCCTCTGCTAGGCACCCTTTCATGAAGTCCATTTATGCAGGGCGCTGGGACAAATTTATTTGCCTGGTGTGGTATCCGCAAGCTTTCGGATGTTCTTTTTGTTCATTTAATCTTTGACCCAGCAAGCACTTACAGTGGGCACAATTAAAGATTATTAGTCGGCCCTTTCAGTTTCAAGTCTCGCCTAGGCAGCGCACATGCGCTGCTCTAGGAGAGGGCCTTTAGCAATCGGTCTTCACTTTTCAAGCACTGCACTCATGCTTGTGGAGGCATCCACCTTGCGGGAGCGAGCAGCGGCACGGCCACGTTAATTACAAACATATGGCTCCTGCGCGCCGCTGCTCACTCCGTGGATGCCGCCACAAGCATGAGTGCAGTGCTTGAAAAGTGAAGACCGCTTGTTTTTTTAAACGAACAGAAAGACTTCTCGCACTCAAATCTGAAACACTTTAGTGTTATAAATGTAGAAGAGGCCGTTTTTGTAAAGTAACCTTTAAATGTTTGCCGCAGTCTTTGCTTCAGGGTGTTCTGACCTCACATGCCTTGTTTGTCGCCCACCAGCTCACCCCACTCACCTGCAGTCCATCACTCTTCAGCGTTACTCACTCACCTGCACTCTCTCGCTCATTAGCGATACTCACTCACCTGCACTCGCTCATGACCTCTGCTCACCTACAGTCTGTCACGGAGGTGATCCCGTCCCTTCACTGCAGTCTGTCACTGACAGCATCTCCCTCGCCTGCAGTCTGTCACTCATGAGTTTTACTCACTCACCTGCAGTCTGTCACTCATGAGCTCTAGTCACTCATGTGCAGTCTGTCACCCACTCGCAGTTTGTCGTTTAGTGGTTTCACCCTTAAGCTGGAGTCTGTCACTGGCATCACCTCCCTCACTCGTGAGCGCTACTCACTCACCTGCTCTCTCACTCATTAGCGCTACTCACTCACCTGCAGTCTGTCACTCACTCGCAGATTGTCGTTTAGGTGGGCCCCCATGAGTTGGGGTCTGTCACTCGCCTGCAGTCTGCCATTCACAGACTCTCGCTGACCTGTATCTGACTGTCAGTCACGGCCTCCCAACCTGACTCGCCTGCAGTATGTCACTCAGTCGCAGTTTGTGGTTCAGGGGTTCCCCCTTAAGCTGGACTCTCCTGCAGTCTGCCATTCACAGTCTGTCACTCACCTGCAGTCTGTCACTCACGGCCTCCCAGCCTCACTCATCTTCAGTCTGTTACTCACGGCCTCCAAGCCTCACTCATCTTCAGTCTGTCACTCAGGGCCTCCCAGCCTCACTCATCTTCAGTCTGTCACTGAGGGCCTCCCAGCCTCACTCATCTTCAGTCTGTCACTCACGGCCTCCCAGCCTCACTCACCTGCAGTCACTCTCGCCTCTCACTCCCGGTGTCCGGCTGTCTTTGCAGACTTCCTTCCTCCTGCTGGCCCAGGCACCTGTGTGTGCTGCGGTGTTGTGCACTCCCCTCGCCACAGCAACTGTTGCTAACAGCGTGTGGGCACCGGCGACTGCAGAGCACACACACAAACCGCCCGCAGACAGACACACACACAGTGCCTCTTCGCTCCTCCCCTTCTACACACACACACACAAACCGCCCGAAGACAGACACACACTGCCTCTGCGCTGCCCCCTCTGTCCGCACACACGCACACACACACACACACACACACACGGTTCGCAGACAGACATACACTGCTTCTGCGCAGTACCCTCTGTCTACACACATACACACAAACCACCCGCAGACAGACAGACACACAATGCCTCTCTGCTACCTCCTCTGTCCACACACACACACAAACCGTTCGCAGACAAACAGACATACAGTGCCTCTGCGCAGTATCCTCTGTCTACACACACACAAACAAACCGCCTGCAGACAGACACATGGTGCCTCTGTGGTGCCTCCTCTGTCCACACACACACACACACACAAACCATCCGCAGACAGACAGACATGAACTGTCTCTGTGCAGTACCCTCTGTCTACACACAAACACAAACCACCCGCAGACAGACAGACACAAAATGCCTCTCTGCTACCTCCTCTGTCCACACACACACACAAACCGGTCGCAGACAAACAGACATACAGTGTCTCTGCGCAGTATCCTCTGTCTACACACAAACCGCCCGCAGACAGACAGACACACAGTGCCTCTGTGCTGCCTCCTCTGTTCACACACACACACACACACAAAACATCCGCAGACAGACAGACATGCACTGCCTCTGCGCAGTACCCTCTGCCTACACACACACCTACACACATACACACAAACCGACTGAAGACAGACATTCAGACACACACACTGTCTCTGCGCTGTCCCCTCTGTCCACACACACACCGAACCCAGCACCTGTGAACTACACACTCCACACACACACACACACACACCTCCCGCAGACAGACACACCCTGCCTCTGCGCTGCCCCCTCTGTCCACACACACACAGAGACACAAACCGCCCGCAGACAAACACACACTGCCTTTGCGCTGCCCCCTCTGTCCACACCCACAAACACATACATACACAAACCACCCACAGACAGACACACACACAGCGCCTCTGCGCTGCCCCCTCTGTCCACACACACAGCGTCCCCAGCTGCCCGTCAACTACAGACTCCACTTGTACAGAAACCAGCCTCAGCCTCCTGTGCACTACTCCTCTCTCAACACACATCATTTGCCTCCTGATGTTCGTTGTACTTTTCTTACTGACTGTAATGTATCACGTTCACGGAAGGCTCCTGAAGAGAAACCTGCACACAGCACCATCTAGTGCAAGTGCTAAAAGAAATGAAGGGCAGAATTGTGATGCATTTATTAGCTTACACAGAAACAGAATATTCGTTATGAATTATTTTTTGGTTTATTTTAAGGAAGGGATATTAGTGGATCTGGAGAAAAAAGTCTCGAAACTCTACATTAGTGGCTTTGATGAAGTAACTGTCACTCGCAGTTGATGATTCAAAACTGGTGTTGTGATGCATATAAAAGACGCAGACGCTCAGAGCTCAACCTTATGAAAGAGAAGAAACGTCTGGATTTAACAGAAACACGAAACATTGGCAAGTTAATTGTTAACACGCATTTTGCGTGATAGTAGATAATGTCACCTGCCCTCCCCGATATTGCCAAACTCCCAAAACATATTTTTTTCTCGAAATATTTAGGCTATCGCTTCTATAACTCATCTCTCTCCCTCTGTACCTTATCTCTCTCTTCACTATGCTTCTAAGTTCTCTCACCATGTGTCTCTACCTGTTTCTATTACTAATCTCTCTCTTTCTCTATATTCATACCTTGTCTCTCACTTTTCGCTCTGCCTCTCAAAGCACAATTATCTCTCCATGTGTCTCTATCCAATTTCTATAACTCATCTCTCTCTGTCTTGTCTCTCTCCATTCACTATGCCTTTCAGTTCTCTCACCATATATCTCTACCTGTTTGTTACTAATCTCTAACTCTCGCTCTTTCGCTATCTTTATACTTTATCTCTCTCTTCACTCTGCCTCTCAAAGCACAATTATCTCTCCATGTGTTTCTAACGCTCTCTGTATCCCATCTCACTCAATATATCCTCTCTCTATGCTGCACATCCCTCTGTTCCCTTTATGTTTCTGTTCACTTGTCTATGCTCCAAGCATCTTTTTCTGTATTCCTTATCTAATTCTCTATAGCTGCTGTCCCTTTAGCCTACATGTTTATGGCCCCTTTCTCTACGGCCCTATGTCTTCATGCCCCTGTACCTCTACGTGTGTCTTTCTGCATACTGTCTTTTTGTGCTCTTAAATCTGTTTACTGTCTCTGCCTCTTTGTGCCTCCTCTCTCTGTTACAAACACTAATACTGTCATTATTTTACTATCTCATAAAGTCGCTATTATCATAACACACACTATCTATCCCCCTCTGATTCTGTCATTCTCTCTCTCACTTCCTCTATCTCTCGCTCAAGTACATACATATACAGAAGTTTTATTAATAGCGCCCTCTTGTGGTTTCAACTCGGAGGAGGATTTACCTGCGAGCTACCTGCGTTTGTGGCTGCGACCGCGGTTCCCGCTCTGCTGCCGTGCGGCTGCCTTTCTGCGGCCCTTCTGTCCTTTCTGCGGCCTGTCTGCTGCCGCTGCCGCTGTTGCTACGCCACTATCCCCACATCAGTGCCGCAGCGGTGCGGCTGAGCGGCTGGAGGCTCGGCGGACGGTCCGCTTGGTTACGGCACGCCACGGCCACCGTACTCGGCTGCTTCTGCTGCTCTCTGCGCCCGGCGCTAGTCGAGCACGCCGAACCGAGCCGGGGGGGGGAGGAGGCCTTGACCAACGCCACAGGGCAGTCGGTTTGACCCAGGCTGTCGGTTTGACCTGGTAGGACCAGGGCCATATCATCGCCTGTGCCTGTGCCGGCCGAGAGAGGTGGAGAGTAAAGAGAGCCAGCCAGCCATCCCGGACTTGCCGTCATTTTGCCTCGACAAGGCCCGCAGGCCCGCAGGTACCAAAGGGAGCATCTAGGGGATCAGGGGCTTGTGGTTGCCTCGTGGCTGACACCTGGCCGCTATTTGGTCGTCAGCTGGGCATTCTGTAATTTCACTCTTGGTCTGGGTCTGGGTCATTGAGACAGGGTGCCAACTAAATAAAAAATAAAAAAGGGATAAAAAGGGAAAGAAGAACACAACAGAAAAAAGGGCGAATTATGAGGTCGGGGAGAGACAGAGCGCCCTTCCCTCCAATAAAAAGGAAAAGAAAAACACAAGGAATGACGGCTAAAAACAACAAAGCAAAAGTCGAGGGGGAAGCTCAAACATTAATTTCGCCAGTTTTTCGCATCTTTGCGAGAGCAAACAATGCACCAAGTAAGATTGACTACTTAAAAGACCCAGCAGGAACAATGCTCACCAATCAAGAGAAAGAAAACCAGCTGCCAGCCCCAATCACACCAATTACAACAATAAAGAAAAGAACAACAAGGGACACACAAGTCAAGGATACAAAAGAGACAAATGACCCAAAAACACCTACAGGCTTAACCGAGGTTCTGTCAAAACAAGAACCAACGGCACAAAAAGACAACTCATGGGGGTCCATAACAGATTTGGAACTTATTACACACTTATTTCTACAATACCAACAAGAGGAGTCCGACAGCTCACCTTTGCAAAAAATTCAAGAACAATTTACAAGCGTCAAGGCTCAACAACCAATTGAGGTACAAGTAAAAAAAAAAAATTAATAATCAAACATCCAAGCAAGCACATCATGTGGAAGCCGCTCAAAACATCCAGGCTCCAGAAAAAAACACACAAATGTTAACACCATCACCACTAAAACAATTGCCCAAGGGGATGAACCTGTGTCAAACCCCCGACATAAACGACTCAGTATCAAAAACTAATACAGTGCCAGTAATCGACTCAGGAACTATATGGGACATCTTTTTCAAAACATCACAACTTACCTTAGAGGCACTGAACTACCAATCAAACAAGATGGACGTTCAAGTAGACCATTGTAGCAAATGCAATTACAGGGATTGATCAAAAATTGGCCAACCTGAACTCTCTAATCACGCGAGCACAGGCTTACGCAACCACACTAAATACTGAGTGTGCTTGTTGCCCAACAATTGATAAACTAGCAACAATCCCGGAAGTCCTGACCACTCTCATTGAGGATCTAAAGATCAGAGTAATCGACGATAAGTACATTAACACACTTGCAAGGCCCCAGTATAATGCCATGAAAAAGGAACTAAACAAGGTCAGCGCAAACTTAGACTCAGCACTTGATAATAAACTGACAGTCACCATAGAAAAACCAAATATTGGGGACAAGCCGGAAAACTTAATTCAACCTACGCAGATGAACCTGACAAGGCGCATGAAGAAAAAACTAAGAAAACAAAAGAAGTGCGAAAAGACCTCACAAATTAGAAGAAGTTGGGGTCAGTCAACATATGCCTCAAAGACCCAGCAATAATATCGGACCAAAAACTGGACCTGCAAACGAATAAAAAACCATATCCGATTTTTACTAAACTTCCAAAAACAAATAACCAGCAAAGAGATGGTCCTGCCACGGCGAATATCACAACCGAATTAGCTACCCAAGAAATACAGGAGAAACTTGAACAAGTGGAGGTAGCAAAGAGGGGCACATCGGATACAACAGCAATCTGCTCGGACATAATCACAAATGAGCACCCCAAAGTCAAAACGGGGGAAGGAAAGAAGCGACCTCAGTCTGTCACACCCAATCTTTCAGAAGAGAAATCGCGCCAAGCAATCAAAAATCTGTATAATGTGACTGGTAATAAATTCCATCTTGCCGACACAAGAGAGGTAAATCTAAGCATTTTTCAACCATTTTATAAATCAAAGGGCAGACACGACATCTTTAATAGGGGCAACTTACTATGGCTCCTTCAACATATAACATCACTGTCCAACATAACAAGTGCAGAAATGGAGAGTGTTCACTTCGAACCGAGGGAAGAAGATCCCACCCAGGAAAACACGGTAGTGACCTGGACAAATCATCATATTCCAGAAGCAGTGTTCTTGGAAAAAGAAACCTTTAAAAATTGGGGAATAGCGATCTTGATACCTGAACAAGAAAAATATCCGCTAGTTTTACTTGAACCGTCAAATACTGCCAACTGCACAAAGAAAGTCAAGGAACATCGGCACAGTATACTGAAAGGAACCACGATGACACAACTAGACCAGAATTACAAAAACCTAAGCATATCAGTTAGGACACAGGAGGGAACACCTACAAACAGAACTATAAAAGAAGAGGCACCCCAGAAAATCCGATGGAGGGAGCATCATAACGTGACCAACAGTGACACACAGTGTTGCCCTCGCCATACCTGACGCAAAAGAGCACATTGCTAATCTTTCGGGGGACCTTCAAGCGCAGCCCGATATAAAATTGACCACAGCGGTATATACCGGCTCACCAGACTTACATCAAAAGACACAACATAGCTTTAAACTTGTCTCCTGGAACGTGGCAGGTTTACAAAAAGCTCTTAAACAAGTCACAGCTACAAACAAACTGCTAGAGAATGATATCATATGCCTACAAGAAACCTGGGCTACAGAGCCGGTACACCTGGTAGGATATGCTGGCTTCCACAAACTAGCCACCAAATACAACCACTACGGAAGACCATCAGGCGAGATCTCGACTTATGTTAAACATGCAAAACAACTAACAGTAAGGATTGTAAACACAGACTCAAATATGCTGCAGGCATTTTTAGTCGAAGGACAAAGGGACAGGGAAGAAAGCATCTCGTTGCTTTTAATAAATGTATTCTTAAACGCATTTGGTCAATCAAAATTAGAGGCCACAAAATCCATGATTACAACAATGCAGGAAATTCTATGTACGTACATACTACCGGCAAAAATGCTTGTGGGGGACTTTAATCTGCATCACCTAGGAACAAAGCTGTGCGAAAGGAGGCACTTAACTAGCGCAGAAAGAACGTTAATTTTTTTTTTACAAAATTACGACCTAATTTCAGTCGATAATCTACTAAAAAGTCCAGACCCAAATAATCAAGGGATAACCACATTTAAGATTTGCTCTACAATTGATTATATTTTTTTGTGCAACCAACTTGCTCGCAAAATTGAAAACTTTAAAATTAAAGCAGATGACACTTGCGATCATGCAATACTCCAGGTTGTACTGAACATTGCTATCAAGAAACAGGGAAGTATTACTACGGTAGCCCAATCGACAGGTATTGAGGAACATGCCCTGGTGAGAAGAATAAAATGGAACAAGCATCAGGAGACGGCATTTAAGGCCTGGAAAGAAAAACAAGAACGCACAGGCAACAACTCTGGGGTTGAGCCTAATTTGAAAAATTGGACAGAGTGGACCACTGCCCTGAAAACAGCTTTGAATAAAAGCAAGGAAACAGAGCCCAAATCAAAAGAGAAAATTAATATACAAACAGTGCATAACAACACAAAACTTAGGGACATTACTCGCAACCTAAACAAGGCAAAAAGAGCACATAAGATCGCAGCCTCCAAAAAAACACTGGACAAGCATAACAAACTGCATAAAGAGCGGAAACAATTGCTATGGATGCTCAAGCAAAATAAACTGGAGGAAGAATGGATCACGATCCACGAGCTAACAAAACCTTATAAACATCGACAACTCTGGCAATACATAGCCCAGTTGGATAATGATAAAGTAGATCGGCGTAACTCTGTACACGCCGATGCATGGTTGAGACATGTGTCAGCAATTTATGTGGAAAAGGAAGTTTGCACAGAACTCGGAAGGATCATGGACGTCCCCACAGAGAGCACAAACAACGGAGTGAAACCTACTTCTGTAGTCGTGAGTAATGACCAAGACGTAACAGCTGTTGAAAAAGTAGTTAAAAAGATAAGGAGAGACGGGGCACCAGGACCTAATGGCCTCCCGGGTGCAATGTTTAGGGAAGATCCAACATACTGGGGGAGAGTTCTATCCAATTTATTCACCGAATGCCGTCTACAGGCCATGGTGTCAGACTCGTGGCGCGGGTCAATTCTACAACCTATATATAAAAAGGGCGATAACACAGAACCAAAAAACTACAGATTAATCGCCCTTCTGGACATCGAAGGGAAAGCCTACGCAAATACCCTATTGACAGAACTGAACAGATGGGTTGAAGAAAATGAAATCCTTCCCCCTTATCAAACAGGGTTCCGCAAAGGCTGCTCGACAATCAATAACATCATGGCCATATCATATTTAAGCCAGCAAGCCAACATCAAAAATAAAAAAACAGTCTTTGCCTGCTTTGTAGACTACTCAGCAGCCTTCGACGGGGTCCCACGCGGCAAGCTCTGGTCCAAATTGCGCAATTGGCAAATTCCATCAGGCCTCCTCAACGCCATTATCTCCTTATATAGCAATACTTGGATCAAAGTGAAATTAGCAAATAACACCGTTACAAAAAAGTGTATTACAAATCGAGGCTTAAAACAGGGATGCGTACTCGCCCCAACCCTTTTCAATTTATATACAGCAGATCTGGG
The DNA here is from genome assembly GCA_963921515.1 of Calotriton arnoldi. Lineage (NCBI taxonomy): Eukaryota > Metazoa > Chordata > Amphibia > Caudata > Salamandridae > Calotriton > Calotriton arnoldi. The sequence continues at coordinate 365,431 of CAWUFW010000927.1, forward strand.
CAAGACGCTCCACAACGCCAACCTCGCAGTCCCAAAAATTGGAGCCAACAAAATTCACATTTTACAATATGCGGACGACCTAGTGGTGATGGACCACACAAAAATTGGATTACAAAGGGGGCTAGACGCTTTAAACGCCTACAATCAGTTCAATGAATTAATAATAAATTCAGAAAAGACCAAAGTATTGATCTTCGGGAGTTGTATTAAAAAATCACTGCTCAAATGGCACGTGGGCAAAGAGACAATTACTATTTCAAAGTCGTACAACTATCTCGGGTGCTGGCTGTGTGAGTCGGGCAAAGCGACTTTGCATTTACGCAAAATGAAATCGAAAGTAGAGTCTACAATCTACGCTTTGTGCAAACTACACGAGAAAATGCAAAGCCCAACGACCATCCCAATCAGAAAGGTGTTACAATCTAAAATAAGGTCAATCGCGGGTTACGCACAGCAGGCATTCCCAGGCAAAATGAACACAATGATGGAAAAAGCGCAATGCCGGGCGTACAAACGCATCTTCAAATTACCTAAATACACTCGCAATAGCTGGATTCGCTTGGAGTTTGGCCTGGTACAACAGAGTAAAGAATGCTTGGGAGTGCACGCAAAATACTATTATCAAGTACTCAAAGCTCCGGATGGGAGCTTGAGGAGTATGCTAAAATCCATCTATGGAGGACCTTCTAACCCATGGCAGGCCTATATGCAGGAAGCAGTAGAAATCTTAGACTTGGCAACACAGAATTGGGGTCAAGAGGAAATAAACTATCCGGTTATCAAAAAGGTAATCAACAAACAATGTTACCAATTATCAAGAAAAATTGATCTAGTTCATTTTGAGAGTGGGAGAGGACCATCTGGGATGATCGCCACATACATAGAGCACAAATCCCAGCCTTACCTACACCAAGCATTGGGGAGAAAGGCCCTAAAAAACATTCAGTGGGCCAGACTAGTACCACTCCCAATAAAAGAACTGAATTCGGGGTGGAAAGCCCTTGAACACAAAATCAGCTGCAGAATTTGTAAATTCAAAACAGAATCATTACTACATCTGATGTGCTGTTGTCCGGGCCTGTTACAATTTCGTCTGAGGCTACTAAAGCCAATATGGCTACGCAAAGGTGTTCGGACAGTAAAAGAAGCTGTCGTGGCTCTATTTTCTTGCACTCTACCGACCGACTTGGCCAGATTTGGAAGATACATGGAGGAAGTGCGTTCCAGACTGGTTAAAGAATAAGATCTCACCTACTGCAAGAAAATAGACTTGCAGTGGACAGACGAAGGAACACTTCCTGTCATAATGTTTTAAATACAATTAACTTTTAGCTTTTATATTTTAATTGCATTTTTCATAGAATGAAATTGGTTATAATCGTAAATGAATTCCTTTTAATGCTCTGATTTTTATCACTTTCCTTTTTAGGTCTCGCGCCTAGCGTTGCAGTGCGCAGCACTGCTCGCGCAGCGCGAGACCTCTAGAAAGGGCTTCTGAAAACGACCTACACGCTCGTGCGTGTGGTTTTGTTTTCAGATGCCCTCATTGGCTGTAGCGTGCGTTTTTAGAAAAAACGGCACGCGATTGGGCAAAGGCGGGCGCATGTCCCACCTTCGCTCCTCCCATTCCCGACGGTGGCCAGAACGCGCAGCAGCGCGCGTTCGCCTCGCTGCCGCGCTCCTGGCCCCGCTCCTCTGTGGTGCGCGCGCACCCCATCTTGGAACGTGGATTTGCTTTATTAGATGTGCCAGAATTTCGATAACCGTAATTAAACGGCTGTAACACATGGCTAGGAGCATGTGGTGCCTCCCCAAACCAATGCAAGGACCAACATTAGGCATGGAGAACCCCAACAAATACAGAACAGGACCCAAAACATACTGAAAATAGCGAGGGGACTAATTATCATATGCAATTCACGACACAGGAGTTGAAATTACAAAACTGATGCCATGCTCTTATAATAACCATTACTTAAAAGGTAAAGGGCCTAGTTTGTAGAAACAGCAACTTAACACGATCACATATAAAAACGAAAAGAACATTTGTGGTTTTACTTTTTATAATTCTTGCGTATGTTTTCCATTTATCAAAGGTGAAACTGAGTTTGGAAATAGCTGAAAGTGACATCAGACATGTGGGACTTGTAAATTATATTTTTAAACTGCTTTTGGTGACTAAACAAAATGTTCTAGGTGTATTTTTAAACATTAACGTTGCTGTTAAGATGCATTTGTTTCCTGCTGGTGTTCTTTGTCTGCATGCAAAGCACAAAAATGCCATATATTTGCAGTTTGCTAAACAACCACCTTAGTCTCGGACTAAGGGGAACAGAGACCCCTTGCTAAATCGTGGGGACTACGTCCACTCCCGACTTGTGACAGTAGGCGCCGACAGGCCCGGGGCACCGTGGGTATTCACAAGGGCTCTAGAGCGAGCGGTGCAACCCTCTGTCTGTAGCAAGTCTACCCCCACACGAGTTCCCAAATCAATCAGTGTGATAGAAGTTTAGAGTTAAGCTCTGGTAGTCGACTCCAACATGAGATATGTGATTTTAATATATTTAAGTATTGTTCGTATCTAAAGTGTGGGATCTGAAATGTTGCTTTTGGAGTAAAGCATGTTTTGTTCAGCTTAAGAAACATTTTGTAGAATCTGAGCTCTACTTTGCAAGTGGCCCATTCGCCAGTCTTTGCTTTCTTCTCTCATCGGATCACCCACCTATTAAAGGACCTGCTTTGGCACTCAACATTGCTTGTTCCAAGCAGATCAGGCATATTTGATAGACTGCACATTGCCTAGAGGGACTGTGTAAATCTGGGCACTGCGTCTGCTTTCCAATGTGTCTGCTGCACATCACTCAAGGTTGCTCGGTTGAGGTTAACAATCAATTTGGAAGAATGTGGGAGTCAAGCTGGTGTTCTGAGTGGGTGGGGAAAGTGTAGTTTACACTGAGGCTTATGTATTGGTTCCATTCAGTGTTTGTGTGCTTTGAAGAGTAGTCTGATGGTTCAGAGATATACTAGACAACTTCCACTTAGCAGCCCTTCAGACCAAATGAAGAGATGGCAATTAACCTCTTCAATGTGAATCTTTATTTGTCCAATGCTTTTAATTGCCTACATGCACCCGCGCCTTTCTAATCATCTGCAGAACTCACACCCTGCAACTGAGAATTCGTGGTACGTTTCCTGGACTTCACTACAATGATTACCTTAAAGCACTCTAACTTTTGCACACTTGGAGATTTCGTCAAGATAGTTTGACAAACCGCCCCATATAAAGCCAAAGTGTACTTTCACACTCTTTGAATTGTCTTCCTCTAGTACAGGGTTCTCCGAAGTCGGGCCTGGAGGGCCAAATCCATGCCAGATTTTAAACAGAACTACATTTATCTAAATGGGCACATGCTAAAAATCTGGTTTAAATCATGCTGTTACATTGCAAATGGTTTTAAGTAACTGTGCAATAAATAAAATAATACAACTCGTTGTACAGAATTTCAAACTCATTCTCGCTCTCTTACTACTCTTTCTCTATAACTCTTTATCCTTCCTCAGGGTATAATTCTTTATATTCAATTACTCTCCCCTCATACAAACTCCATCTCCCTTTCTCACATGTTTATTTCTAACCCCCTATACTCACAACATCTTACTTCAAACTTTCGTTCTCTATCGCTGATATCAATGGTTCTATATATATTATATTATATTATACTAATTTCAAACTAATATGCCCCGCTGCCATTACAAACATTGGCAAAACCAATAGCTCTAGCTAAACACTTATAAGGTCCCAAAGGCGAGACCTATTGGCTATGCCAATGCTTGTTAGGACTTGTGCCCTGCCTGTGCGCCAAGAAGACTCATAACACATTTGGCGCCTTCAACGCTCCTATTGGGCCCCATTTTAATTGTGCATGCTGCTACTAGTAGTGTCACCCTTCCCTAATGCCGGTATTGGCCTCCAAGTCCCAGAATGCAAAAGTTCTTATCTATAAATCCAGGAGAAGTCGAAGGGGTGTTATATAACGTGGTTAGAGGTGTTTAAATATAGTGTAAAGTGAGAAAGCTCTGAAGTTGCCGCAGGGCAGGTGTGAGTTGTTCACCAGCCCCGGGTCTCAGTTTGCGTATTTGCAGTCTCGTAGGTGCCCAGCATAAAAACAAAAAAAACATATGGAACCACACTTAAGAAACGAAGGACTAGGTGAACATCCACATCACAGTAAGACAGTTCGAGATGCACCGCTCAAACGTCTGTTTGCCCCAAAATTAAAATTACGCCAATAATTTTCCAGAACATTCTAGCACTCCTAGTGTTGCCCCAACACTTAGCAGCAATGTTCATGAAATCTTTGGGGCGGGGTACACAATGAATTCTGGTAGTTGTAGTTTAATTTGTAACATTGTGAGTGTGCCAAAAGATACCAGAATATAAAGTGCTATTGAATAAATAATAAAAAAGGATTTTTTTTAACGTGTCACTCAACCCACTGGTATACCTGGAGGCGTCACTCATGACGTGGAGACACTCGGCAGCTATGACAATGTAAGCAGCGACTAAGATGCGACGCCTAGGTCTTGAGTGAGACGCATATATATCTTGTCCTGTATTTTCTCACTGTGGGCGTTGTAGTCCCAGGGGCGTATCTTCAGGGGAGGTGTTTGAGGTGTTTACACCGCCCTAAAAATGTATTCTGGAGTAAATAGTTGGGTGCAGGTGCTTTCAGTTGGGAATGGCGAGGTGTCTGTTGGATTTCACCTGGGATTTTCACCTACACATAGATAAAAAACAAACACCCACTCACACTCTCTCTCTCTCTTTTGAAGGTCTTAAAATATGTTGGTTAGTTTTAAACATATTGTGTTTAAGTACTCCTCACATACCGCCCCTTAAGACACCCTCATGCCCTGTTTCTCATATAATGTATTTTCACAAGATACACCAGCGTGATTGTTGGGGAACCTGAAGTCCCCCCCAGCCTTACTCACCAAGCTACGCCCATGTGTAGTCCTTCGTGTAGTGCGCGGAGAAAAGCAAACCAACGCAGGAAGGGAATGCAGTGAATGAACCCAAGACTGACATAAAAGCACTGTTTCAATGGTTGAATTCACAGAACCCACACCTCCCCCACCCTACCCTTTATCTATAGGTTTTTCAACTCACTGGGGCATTTGGAAATGTATGGATTCTGTTGAATAATCAAAGTGGCGACGTATAGGATATTCAATTCCAGCATCAAAGAAGGTTCTGCTACTTCTAAAAAGGAAATGTTACAGTCACAGAACACACTTTATCCTTGTTTATTATTTACGATGCGCTGCACACGTCCCTTTTCGGACCCTTCTTAGCTCTAGATGGCGTCGACTTACTAAGACTGTCAACTGAGTGCCTGTTGCTCCCTGCTTTGGTTACAGTGTGTGATTAAAAACAAATGGACCCAGCTTCCATGGGGCTGAGAAACGGCCCCATTGTTCCCTGCAAACAAACCATTTTAGCACATGAATGAGTTCTCAACGAGATTGTCCAAGTTTTCACCATGAGTGACTGAAGCTGCAGAACTGTAAAATGTCAATTTACACCTACATGGAGTTCCTCCAAGACAGGCGAACTCCTGCCAGCCCCAAGGCATAGGTAAAGTCAACAGTGCTGGAGCAGAAACACCGCAGGAAATGGAGCTCGCTTCTATGGTGACAGGCGCCATTTGAGTAGCGACGGCGCCGTCGGAGGCTATTTTCCAGATCCTGTTGGTTGTAGGGAAGCCTAGAAGTTTCAGATCTGATGCTGACGGTTCTCCTACGAGCCCAAGCATATTCTAGACACTAGAAGTCCATTTAGAAAAAGGCGGTACCACAAAATCTTCCCAAAAATGTTGGCTTCACGTATTGCACCTACGAATATATAACTGCCCTATTTTTTTTTACGGTTTTATATAGCGCGAACTCGAGCTGCAGCGCTTTACATGAGCACCAGTTTAGTTACACAAGGACACATTCATTATTCTGAGTAAGTGGTGGACATGTGAATGGCAGAGACACCTCTGGTGTCATCAGTCTCCACGGTGGGAATATCCACCCAATCCAGGGTGGATTTGTTTTTTTCATCTTGCAGTTTTCTATAGCACAAACTCGACTCGAAGGTACTGGAGCGCTTTACATGAGCACCAGTTACATTACAGAAGGACACATTCATTTGTAGGTCGAAGCCTGCGCTGTCTGGTTTGCTTATGTCATCTTGGGTACATTCGGAAAGCTTCCATGGGAATGCATTCCATCCATTGCTTACCATTGGCTTTGTGGTTCGTAACTCACATTTGCTATCTTTTTCCTTGCTGGCTCAATTTGTTTTAGGCTGTCCAGCTTGAGTTTGTCCCTTCCGTTGCCCAAACTCTATTTACTGCGCAACTCTACTCTGCGCCACTGCACTCCATGCCACAATTGCACTCTTCGCCACTGCACGCTATGCCTTGAGACTCTCATGGGTGAGTAGTTGTGCTTTACCAACCCTGATTGATTGATTGACTGCATTCTCCCACAAGAACTGGATTTCTGTAAACCAGCCTTTAAATAATCTTGCTCTTATCTTGTTTCATCTGCTGTGCATTCAAAAACAGAGGTCAAATGTCAGGCTCTGCCTTCCAGGGAGCTTAGTTTTTACTTTTTATTTCTGTGACTTCAAAGTGAGAGGGTTTATGTGGCAATCTTGCTGGATACTGGGGGTGTACTTGAGGAAGGTTGTACTTTGTTTTCGAGCACACTACAAAATTTCTATGAATGAACTGTGAAGTTTAAGACTATATCCGAATTAGAAAAGCACAAATGAAGCACATTTATTTATAATTCTGAAGTGTGGTGGAAACAAATATTTTAATATAATCAAAACAAATCGATACACTTGGTGATGACATTTCCACACATTATCGTTTGTGTGCTGTATACTTTTATCATTAAAACTGTATGTCTGTGCAAATGTAATGGCCATTTCAATTGAAGATGTGTTGTCTGTAAAGGCAGTGTGCTACCACTCCATGTATACTCCACTTTACCCCACTCTGCTCCACTCTACTCTGCATCACTCCATGCCACTACACTCTACTCCGCACCACTCCACACTACGCCACTACACTCCACAGTGCGTCACTGCACTCTACTCTGCACCACTCTACACCTCTCTACTTGACTCTATGCCCATGCACTCTACCCCACACTACTCTACTATGCATCACTGTACCATTCATCACTGCACTCTTCACCACTCCACTCTGTCACTCTACTCTGCAACACTGCACTCTATGCCACTGCACTCTACGCCAATGCACTCTACTCTATGCCACTCCACTCTATGCCACTCTAATCTCCTCTGAACTCTATGCCACTCTACTCTGTGCTGAAACTCCACTCTGCTCTGAAACAATCTACTCTACACCGCTGCACTCCGCGCTGCTGCTTTCTACTCTGCACCACTGCACTCTACTCTGTGCCACTGCAGCCTACACCAATGCACTCCACACCACTTTACTCAAAACCAATGCACTCTACGCCACTATACTCTACACTGCAACACTTAACGCCACTGAACTATATGCCATTTTACTCTACATTGCTGCACTCTACGCCACTCTATTCTACTCTGCACCACTATACTCTACGTCACTGCTCTCTACCCCACTCTACTCTGCACCTCTCTATGCCACTGCACTCCATGTCACTGCACTCCACGCCAATGCACTGTACTATACACCACTGCACTCCACCAGTCTACCCTGCAACACTGCACTCTATGCCACTTTACACCACTCTACTTTATGTTACGCTACCCTATGCCACTGCACGCTACACCACTGCACTGTATGCCACTGCACTCTACTCTGCACCACGCTTCTCTACCCCACTCTACGCCACTACACTCTGCATCACTTCACTCTATGCTGCTGCACTCTATGCTGCACCACTCCACTCTACTCTGCAACACTCCACAGTACATCACTTCACTTTATGCCACTCTACTCTGCAACACTGCACTCTCCTCCACTGAACTCTACACTACTCTTCTTTGCACCACTTCACTCTATGCCACTGCACTCTACTCTGCACAACTCCACTCTACTGCACTCTATGCCAATGCATTGTACGCCACTACACTGTACACCACTCAACTCTGCATCGCTCCGCTATATGCCAATCCACTCTAATCTACTCTGCACCACTGCACTCTATGACACTGCACTCTATGCCACTGCACTCAACTCCGAAACAATCTACTCTATGCCACTGCACTCTGCGCCACTCTATTCTACTCCGTACAATTCCACTCTACACCACTCCACTCTACACCACTGCAATCTACCCTGTGCCACTCCACTCTGTTCTACTCCACTACACTCTATGCCACTGCACTCAACGCCAATGCACTCTACACCACTTTACCCCAAACCAATACACTCTACGCCACTGCACTCTACACTAATATGCTCTGCACTACTGCACTTCACTCCACTATACAAAACTGCACTATACGAGACTCTACTCTACATGATTGCAATCTATGTCACTTTACTGTGCACTACTCTATGCCACAAAACTCTACACCAATGCACTCTACACCACTTTACCCCAAACCAATACACTCTACGCCACTGCACTCTACACTAATATGCTCTGCACTACTGCACTTCACTCCACTATACTAAACTGCACTATACGAGACTCTACTCTACATGATTGCAATCTATGTCACTTTACTGTGCACTACTCTATGCCACAAAACTCTACACCAATGCACTCTACACCACTATAAAACACTGCACTCTACAATACTCTACTCTGCAACACTGCATTCTCCACCACCTAATTCTATACCACTCTCCTCTGCACTCTTCTCCGTGCCACTGCACTCTACTCTGCACCACTCTACTCTTCTGCAGTGTACGCCACTCTAATCTACTGTGCACCACTGCACTTTATGACACTGCACTCTACCCACTTCACTCTATGCCTCCCTACTCTACTTTATGCCAGTGCACTCTACCCCACTCTACTATGCACCACTGCACTCTTCACCTATGCACTCTACACCACTCCAGTCTAGGCCACTCCACTCTACTGTGCACCACCCCACTCTACATCACTCCACTCTATGCCACTCTACTCTGCAATACTGCACTGAACGTCACTTTACTCTGCACCACTCTACAGAACTGCACTCTATGCCAATGCACTCTACGCCACTACTTTATGCCACTGTACTCTACCCTACACCACTTCACTCTACCCTGCATCATGCCACTCTACGTCACTCCACTCTATGCCACTCTACTCTGCAATACTGCACTCTACGTCACTTTACTCTGCACCACTCTACAGAACTGCACTCTGTGCCAATGCACTCTACTCCACTACTTTATGCCACTGTAGTCTACCCTACACCACTTCACTCTACCCTGCACCATGCCACTCTATGTCACTTCACTCTACTCTAAAACAATCTACTCTATTCCACTGCACTCTACGCCACTCTACTCCACTCTGCGCCACTGCACTCTATGCCACTCTACTCTACTCTGCACCACTGTACTCTATAGCACTGCACTCTACACCAGAACTCTATGCCACTACACTCTACACTGCACCACTCCTTTTTACCATGCACTACTCCATCTTGCGCCACTTCTTTGTACTCTAAAACAATCTATGCCACTGCACTCTACACTACTCTACTTCACCCTGTGCCACTCCACTCTACAACACTGCACTCTATGATGCACCACTCTACGCCACTGCGCTCTACGTCACTCTACTAAACCACTGCACTCTATGCCAATGCACTCAACACCACTTTACTCAAAACCAATGCATTCTATGCCACTGCACTCTACGCCAACTACTCTGCACCATTGCACTCTATGCCACTATACTCTACTCTGCAACACTATACGCTACTGCATGCTATGCCACTCTACACCATTGCACTCTACATCACTGCACTCTATGCAACTCTATTCTATTCTGCACCCCTGTACTCTACACCACTGCTCTTTGCGCAACTCTACTCTGCGCCACTGCACTCTATACCACTGCACTCCACTGCACGCTACACCACTTCACTCTGACACTCTACTCTGCAAGACTGCACTCTCCGCCACTGAACTCAACGCCACTCTACTCTGCACCACTGCACTCTACGCCACTGCATGCTACACCACTCTACACCATTGCGCTCTACGTCACTGCACTCTATGCCACTCTATTCTTCTCTGCACCACTGTACTCTACTCCACTGCTCTCTGCACCACTCTACTCTGAACCACTGTTCTCTATGCCAGTGCACTCCATGCCACTGCACTCTACTCTTTATCATTCAGCTCTATGCCACTCCACTGCACTTTATGCCAATGCACTCTACACCACTACACTCTGCATCACTCCATGCTACTCTAATCTATTCTGCACAACAGCACTCCACTGCACTCTACCCTATGCCACTTCAATCTACTCTGAAACAATCTACTTTACGCCACTGCAATCTATGCCACTGCACTCAACACAACAGCAATCTACTCTGCACCTCTCTACTCTACACCACTGTACGGCACTGCACTCTATGCCAATGCACTCTACACCACTTTACCCAAAACCAGTGCACTCTACGCCACTGCACTCTATGTCAGTGTGCTCTACACCACTGTACTTTACGCCACTAGACTCTAGGCCACCCTACTCCACTCTATGACACTTAACTGTACGATACTCTACTCTATGATGCTCTACTCCATTAAACTCTATTCCACGCTATGACACTTTACTCCACTCTATGCCACTCAACTCTACAACACACTACTCTATTCTACAACACGACTCCACTGTACGACGCTCTATGCAACTCCCTCTATGCCACTCCATTCCACTTTACTCCACTCTATTCTATGACACACAACTCCACTCCACTCTATGCCACTCCATTCTACTCTACACCAATCGACTCTTCAACACTCTACTCCACTTTATGCCATTCTACTCTCCTACATTACTCCACTCTATGCCACTCCACTCTATGACAATATACTCTGCTCTATGTCACTCTATTCTACCACACTCTACTCCACTCTGTGCAGCACCCTCTACACCACTCCACTCTGCTCTACACCACTTCATTACACTCTATGCCACTCCACTCTACAACAGTCTACTCCACTCTGACACTCTACTCTACTCCACGCCACTCAACTCTATTCTATGCCATTCCACACTACGACACTCTACTCCCTCCATTCCAGAACACTCTTCTCCACTCCATGACACTCCACTTCATGCCACTCAACTCTACTCTACGCCACTCCATAACACTCAACTCTACTCCACTTTACGACACTCCACGCCACTCTCCTTTACCCCACTAACTTTTAGCCAAGTTGAACAGCAGCCACGCTGGTGTACAACATTGCTAAAACATATTGACGAAGCCAATAGCTCTTGCATAGGCGAGACCGATTAGCTTTGCCAATGCTTGCTGTTTTTTAGGCCCAGGGAGACTAAATGATTTGCCTAGAATCACACGATGTTGAGCGGACCCCGAGGCGTGAACCTGGTTTCCCAGTTCCAAAGTCGACAGCTCCGGCGTTACGCCACATCGACAATTAATCCCAGGAAAGACTGCCATGGAATTGGTGAAATAATAGCAGGGAAAGACAAGAATAGTGGCCATATAACATCCTGGTATGTACCTCCTAATCCATTAGAGAGACCACTACATGCAACCCTACTCTCTACTCCCTTACATGGAAGATATGAATAAGGGCTCTCTAAATTAGGAGTGTCCGATATTAGACCAGGGAGGCACACCCTGGCCCACCTTGTTGCTGGGGTGGCCGATTGGCACGAGTCATGTCACCTTTGGGGTTGAGTGTCACTTTTTGTGCTGGTCCTGTGGGGTGACGTCACCAGAAGAAAAGTACAAGATCTGTGACGTCGGGTTGGGGGTCGCAAAAACAGGAGTAATTAATTTCAAAAGGCCCGTGTTGGATTTCCTTACCCTTTTTAGGTTTCACCTACAGCGCACGTGCTGTCAGCAAAAGCTATTGGTATAAAAAAAGCTTTAAAATGGGCTTAGACCCGCCCATTACTTACCAATACTTACCATTGGTTAGCTTCCACTGCACTCTTGTTTCCTTGCTTTTTACTGGTCACGCCTCCTGTTTCTTGCCAGTTGCTCATCTCTTTCTGCAGTCTTCAATACTTATCATTGGTTGGCTTCCACTTCTCTCTCCTTTCCTTGCTTCTAACTGGTCATGCCTCCTGATTCCTGCCGACTGTTCACCTCATCATGGTGTCTTCTCCTGGCTTCTGTCCATGCTGTGTAGCATGGACTCAGCACAGCTTCCTGTTTGTGGCCAGTGTTCTTCCACTGGCAGCACTCTCCTGAGGGTACTTTTATTTTTAGGTTTGGCCAAGCTCTCTACAGGAGTGCATGGCACTGTATGGACTCCCTACCCCTGCAATCTGTTTGCTCCCTCCCCCCACCCCGCCACCAGCCTTTTTCCCCGCTATCCGTTTTCCCCCATCACCCGCTGCCCATTTTCACCCCCACTCCGCTTGTCCGTTTTCATCCCCACCCCAGTCTGTTTTGTTCTCCCCCGCCCACAGCCCTCGTGCTATTTAACCACCCCCTCCCCCAGACTGTTTATACACATATTGCACAGCAGCATGAATAGCTGTGCAACCTGGTTTAAAAGAAATAAGCGCTATGACTTGAGGTCAAGGCTGGCCATGTCATAGCGCGTTTTTTAAACTTTAAGCCACGTTGCACAGCAGCTCGCGCTGCTTTGCAACATGTCTGAAAACACATTGACAAAACCAATAGATTTCACAGAGGAGTCACCTATTGGCTTTGCCAGGGCTTGTATTTCCACATCATGACCCGGATCCAACAGCGGCTCTTCAAAAGTCATAGATTCGATTTGCTGTGTGGTGATGGTGACTTCTCGCCCTGCCCTCATTACTAGGGTTAGGGAATTTGGCCATAGTTGGATGGGAGGGGCAGGTCCAGGACAGTTGCCCAGTTGGCTGGTGGCTTAGGATCGCTTCCGATGGATGTGAGCGACTTCACCCATGTGTAATTCAGATAGAATGGGGAAATTGTCTCTAAGGCTGTGACGTCTGCTCCTTAAATATGTAAATATTGTAATTTCATTTCATAGGGGTTAGAACAGTTTTTAAGGCTAATAGGAGATATAGTTTGCAGCGTTATATTTTTACTTATAATTTCAATCAACCTTATGTATTAGTGAAGTATAATGCTGCATTAAAATGTTTTGTCTATTGTTTGTTAATAGATACGGCGCATGTGTTAAACTAAAGGAGAGTTTCAAGGTATCCTGTTGTTGTAGCGTAAACGTATTGGGCCTCATAAATTATTTTAATTGGTCAAACATTTATCTCAGTATAACCTCAGCTACCACACTAATCCCATTAGGTCCTCCGATGAATCTTGTTCTGTGCTGAAAGGGACCAGAATACTTAGGGGATGAACAATTATCTTATGAGGACCTGGAATAAAATAATTGTTAACATTCATTCATTGCTGATGGAATTTCTCAGAATAAATCTACCTTTCGGTCAGTAAATTTTTGAAGCAGATAAATTGGCCACAGCAAATAAGAAAACAGAATCAGTAGAGTAATTTATCTCAATTTGTATCTTTATAAATATCAAATGAATACCATACCAATCTAATTTAAAGAATTGAAAGATTTAATAAGCATTAACAAACTGTGAAATTCAATCTGAAGGGAGTTATCTTCCTCAACCGAGGGAGATCAAATCCTAAAGAAGTGAGTCTATAGAAAGCAATTATCTCTCACACAAACCCTGTGGATGAAAGTTCAGTAAATCACCAAATGACCAGTTCCAGTTCATGGACAGGATTGTCTGCCCCTGTCCGTACTGCAGCGTCAATGCCACAGCTGTTGTCGGAAACCTTCCAGCTGGAGAGATTCCACTATGCAAGCACATCAGCCGGCAGCAAACACAGTATATAATCACAGTTTGTGTTGTTTTTGGAAGTCCAAATCGTCAGTCGCTGTACCGCAAGATGGGTAGAGATGAGATGGACTGGAGGGTACTAGTGGAGATGGGTAGAGGTGAGCCGCCCCTGTCCAGAGTGTGCAATTATACTTCATCGATTTCTGGTTTACACCCCTTGACATCACCAAATTTGGCGGACCACTCTGTCCCATTGGTCAGTTTCAGTAGGATGAGATGATGTAGTAGGTAAAAATGTACAAATCTGGAAGAATTAAGTAATCCATTACTTTGCGTATTCCCTAGGACCACTGTGCTTTGTCATATGATCGGTTGTGACATTAAGGAAATAGGCGAGTTCATGTTCTCATCCTTTGTCAGTTCTTTCCCAAGCATGTGCTCTAGGAAGTAACAATTTTATTGCAAGACTAGTCAAGTAAGCTACATATGTGAAAGGAATCTTTGAGCGTAAGAGCCCAAGTAGAAACTTTACGGAAGGTTCCCATAGGCTTCAGACTATTCAGTTCATAAATTCATGCTAGGAAAGAAAAGGAGGTTTTGAGGCCTTCATGAAACACAGCCTGTGCAAGATGAATTTGTGCTAAAATACGAATCTCTCATCATTGAATACAATGCATTAGTTCTCCAATTAGGCGGATTAATGATTTGGTCAGTGCAACTGCTCTCCCCCCGCACTGCTCCACCACTGAGTACTGCCCCCTGAACCCACTGTTGCAGGGTGTTCAAGGCCCTCCTCCACCTGCAAGCTCCTGCCTGCACCTCATCCCTGATGGTCCAGTGGGAGAGCACTCTGCTCTTCTGCTGTTCAGCCTTTTTTGCATCTTTCCTCTTTTTCTCTTTTTTTCCCTTCTCTGCCTCTTTCCTCTGAGCCCTCTTCCTTCTCTTTCTTTTTCTTGATCTGCTGGCCCCGCGGTCCCTCCCCCCCTCCAGTGTGTCCTTTCCACCTCCCAGCAGACCTGCCCTCCCCCGATCCCTACTTAATGGCGGCCACTACACAGCGGGTGCGCCACTGGCATGCCAAAAGCAAGCCCATCTGTGCCCATCCACGACCTAACTGCGACCAGCACCAGGGACCCTGGTCCTCCGACCTGCATCCACTACAACTCCAGCACCCTCCACGATCTTAACCCCGGACGCAACAACAACTGCCAGCTCTGGACGCCAAACAACACCCAGGGCCCTCTCTCCTGTCTACACTGCCACCGCACCTTCACCCACCTCCGTACTCCAGCAGCATCTCCAAGCCTACTGGACATCACCGCTCACAAACCACTCAACTGCATCCACCTCAAAGTACGTTCCCTACACAAGCACGCCATAGAAATCTGGGACCTCCTCAACCCTACTCGCACAATGTCGCCTACGTCACAGAAACCTGGACCAACGCCAACTCTGCCCCCGACATCGCCACTGGCATTCCCGACGGATACAAGATCCTGCGGAAGGACCACCCCATCTGTCCAAGAGGAGGCATCGCCATTGTCTACAAAAGCATCCTCTGCATGACCATCGTCCCGGAAGTCACAACGACCCTCATGGACCACCTCCACTTCCAGATCCAGACCAAACCTAAAACGACTCTCCGCGGAACCCTCATCTACAAGCCACCAGGCCCTGCGCTCCTGTTACCGATGCCATCACAGACCTCATCGCACCCCACGCCCACACCTCCACAGACTACATCCTACTAGGAGACCTAAAGTCTCACCTGGACAGCCACAACGACTCAAACACCGCCTCCCTCCTAGAGAGCCTCTCCAACATAGGACTAAAACAACTAGTCACCGCCCTCAGTCACACAGCAGGACACACACTCGACTCCGTCTTTGCCGAAGGAAACAGCATCTCCTACAGCCACACCACGGAACTCCTCTGGACAGATCACCACTGCATACACTTCTCCTTCAAAAAACCCACAGTACACAAGCACACCCACCGCCTCCCCCGCAGAACCTGGAACAAGATCACCGAAGACCAGATCACCTCCGCCCTCATCAGCACCCCACCGCTGATGACGCCAGACGCAAACACCACGGCACGCAACCTCCACCGCTGGATCACAAACTGCATCGACACACTCGCCCCCCTCAAGAAAGCCACAGAAAGACAGATCAAGAAAGCAAGCTGGTTCACCCCTGCAATCCAAGAATCCAGACGCTCCTGCAGACGACTCGAAAAGAAATGGAGGAACAACAAAACCCTGGAAACACGCGCCACCTACAAAGCAGCCACCACCACACACCACCATCTCATCAAATCCACAAGGAAGAAATCTCTCCAAGGCAGAATCCTCACCAACGCTCACAACACCAAAGAACTTTTCTCCATCATCAAGGAATTCGCCAAACATGGCAGCGAAACAACAGACGTCCCACCCTCCCAAGACCTCTGCATCAGACTCAGAACCTTCTTCCACCTTAAGATTAAGATGATCTACGACAACTTCGACAACCACGGCCTCCTCACCACTCCAAGTCCCCCTCGATGCGACGCCACCCAACAGACGCTGCTCAAACGGACCCCACTCATGACAGAAGACACCCTGAAGACCATGAAAAGCATCCACTCCGGAGCACCCTCAGACCCCTGCTCACACTGCATCTTCCACAAAGCCGCCTCTGCCTTCGAACCCGAACTACGTCGGACGATCAACTGCTCCTTTGAGACCGCCACCTTCCCCAATGACTGGAAACTCACCAAAGTCAACCCCCTCCTGAAGAAACCCTCCGCAGACCCGACAGACCTCAAGAACTTGAGGCCCATCTCTCTGCTTCCTTTCGTATCCGAGGTCATAGAAAAGGCCGTCAACACCCAGCTTGCAAACTTCATTGAAGTGAACAACGTCCTGGACATCTCCTAATCTGGATTCCGCAGCAACCACAGCACCAAAACCACCCTACTCGCCGCCACCTACGACATCCGCTCCTTCCTCGTCCAGGGTGAAACAGTAGCCCTCATCCTCATGGACCTCTCGTCTACCTTCGACACCGTCTCCCACCGCACCCTAGCCACCAGACTCCATGACGCCAGCATCCGCAGCAAGGCCCTCGACTGGATCTGCTCCTTCCTCACCGGAGAACTCAGTGGGTCAGACTCCCTCCCTACCTCTCTGAACTGACAGAGACCAACTGTGAAGTGCCCCAGGGCTCCTCCCTCAGCCCCACCCTCTTCAACATCTACATGGCCCGCCTTGCAACCATTGTCAGGAACCACGGGCTCAACATTGTCACCTATGCCGACGACACCCAGTTTATCCTCTTCCTCACCAACGAGCCCAACATCACCAAACACAACTTCCAAGAAGGGATGAAAGCCGTCACCACCTGGATGAAGAACAGCTGCCTGAAGCTCAACTCCGAGAAAACAGAAGTCCTCATCCTTGGCTCCACCCCCTCCGCATGAGATGACTCATGGTGGTCCTCTGCCCTCAGAAATCCACCCACCCCGACGGACCATGCACGAAACCTCAAATCATACTAGACTCGTCGCTCACAATGAACTGCCAGATCAACGCTGTATCCTCGACCTGATTTAACACTCTCCTCATGCTTCGAAAGACGTTCAGATGGATCCCATCTGAATCCAGAAAAACTGTCACTCCAGACCGTCCAGAACGCCACAGCCAGACTGACTCTTGACATCCATCATTGCAGCCACATCACCCAACACCTCCACAATCTCCACTGCCTCCCAGTCGAAAGAAGAATCACTTTCAAACTCCTCACCCCGCATACAAGGCCCTTCACAACACCGGACCACATACTCGAACAAACGCCTCTCCTTCCAAGCACCCAAAAGACACCTCCAATCAGCCAATCTCTCTCTCGCCACTGTCCCTCGTATCTACAAGACCATAACAGGAGGAAAGTCCTTCTCCTACCTCACAGCCAAAGCCTAGAATGACCACCCCCTCCACCTCTGGCAAGCTCCCACATTGCCCCAGTTCAGAAGAACCTCAAGACCTGGTTCTTCGGATGACCTCAGCACTCATTGGAGCCGCCCCTCCTCCCCCCCAGCGCCTCGAGACCCTCCTGGGTGAATAGTTGCACTTTATCAACCATGATTGATTGAATGATTTGCATCTACATCATGTAAGTATAAAATACCCCTAATAAAAATAAAACTTTTAACACTTCATTATTATTTAGCATATTAATTTGCAAGTCTCTTTTCACGTTATAGGTTAATACATCATTCAGGATTCGAAAGAACATTTAAAATAAACCATTACATAACACATATTATTATAGCATCTGTTTTCTCATCAATGTCAGTGCTCACATTACACATTCTAATGTTAATGGCCATTTTCTTAACACATAACAGTTTTATTCTTTTATAGAGTTTTCTATGTTATTGTTTATTACATTCATTTATGAATAAAGAAAACATATATCAATATATTTGTTAAACTTTACATTTGCTTATTTGCGGTTAAATGTCATCAAAAACCTACGTCTAACGTTCTGCATGCTTTTACAATGCAATATCTAAATCAAACTTAATTTGTGCGTTTTTCTTAAGCATGGTAACAACACACATTTGTCATGTTTGTGAATTAATGTCACAAATCATTTTTCCAGGGTGAATTCATAGAGATAGATGAAAGATAACATCCATGCTATATCACCTTGCCTCATTGGTGGGATGGGTGTGGTCAGCTCTCGGTGCATCATGGGCCGATTCCCAGTGCCCACATTTGATGCGGAATTTCAGCAAAAATGTTCCTTACAAGGTGAACTCTAAGCGAAAACCAAAATTCTGTATCTCAGACACTTCACAAGGTATAAACCCTAACTGATATTACTACACATAGGGCTCCTCTCTGTTGGCTTTGTGAAGCCTCTGCAGGTCTTGAGTCAACTGCTCCCACACATCAATGGGTTGGTGATACTTTCCGTGTTAAAGCTAATTGATGCAAACTTACAATAAAATGTAGCACAAAGTGAGACAGGGTTCCTATAACTGCAACATCGAGTGACACCAAGCAACATTAAAGGTAACACTGGTGGAAATACAGTTCGTTTGGAAGTTATAGTGGCTCGTTGAAATTGCTGGAGGGTGCAATGGGCCCACCACAGCGGTTCGACTTGCGGTGGGGTCCTATTCCAGCTTTCCTTCGCTGAAATCCTTTGAATGTTGCTGGATGATGTGAGCGAATGTTAAGTTTGCTGTGAGTTTTTAGGTACAATGGTATAGTAGTGTAATCTGTACTTTAGCTGTAATTTATTGCCCTTTGTCGTGCTACTCACTGTTTTTGGAGAAAACCCAGAACATATCTGTCTTCAGTTAGGGGTGGTTGGGTTTTGCTCTCTGTGTTGAATCATTAAAATGTGAACATCCAAGTCTCTTGCTTTGTTGCTTTCTAATTTGTTCCACCTTTGTAACATACTGGATGATTTAATATGGTTAGGCTATGCCCAGCAGCGTTAAAAAGGAGTAAACAAATGCAAATGATCTAAAAACATCAGGCAGACTTTTTATGCCTGCCAAATTGCTGTTCCTTTTCAAGCAACCCATTTCCTGCTAAACCTCAGGAGTAAATTTGAATGATCCAATACAGAGGTAAAACTTGCACCCTGTTCAGACAGGTGTCTGTCCTGTGAGAGGGGAAAACTTAGTGGTAGTGACAGTAAAATAAGATCTTAAGACAGTATTTGACACAGGAGGAAAAGGTGCACTCATCCTACTTAATGTCAGCACCGCTTTTGATACAGTCAAAAGACTGGAACAAGAAAGGATCAGAGATCATACTATTTTAAGATAATTTCACTCTGAACATAAACAAGCAGTTCACGCTCAGACTTCGCGCTATATAAAAACTGCAAAAAAAATAAATATCTGAGAACCTAAATGGCTGGAGGACTCTCTGAAAAAAATAGTCAATTGCTTGATCTTATTCTCCTCATAAGTATACGTTAACAGTGTACACAAATCCATGTTTTTCAAAGAAACACTTGATTATTACACCTAGAAGATGTTCACGTAAAAGTTCCTGGACTTTGTGTTGGACAGAGTGGGATGAATTGCGTATCATCACTGTATTAGTGAACATTGATATACTGTTTGACTAGTAAAACCCACACAGCTCCGTGTAGAGATGGAAGATGATTTGTTAAAGAATTGGGATTCCTATATCTAAAAGATAGAGGGATGATTTGGAGGAGTCCAAGTGTGCCTATTTTCGTCTTCTGGCGAGAACGCAGGTGAAACTTGAGGATGGTCCGAATTATATCAATTTAATCAAGGAGAGAGGATGTGGTCTGACGGCTAGATTGCTGACTTTGGAGCTTGAAACCAAGGTTCGAGCCTCGGGGTCGCGTCCACATCCTGTGATTCTGGGCAAATCACTTAATCTCCCCGTGCCCACCAAAAACATGAATGTGTCCTTGTGTAACGTAACCGGTGCTCATGTAAAGCGCTCCAATACCTTCGGGTCAAGTTCGCGCTATGTAAATCTGCATTAAAAAAAAATGCATGCTGAGTGAGTATTGAGGACTTGGCGATCAACGACATCACAGCAAGGTGGTCCATACTCTGGACTCAATGGCCCCAAACAGTATTATTATTATTATGAGCTTATAAAGCGCACTTTTACCCAAGGGTGTCCTGGCGCTGCACACTGAGTCCCTGGAGCACGGGGGGCCAAATCCCTAAATAACCAAGTCTTCAGCCCCTTTCTAAAAGAGAGGAGCTCCTCGGCCTTCCTGATATGCACCGGCAAGCTGTTCCAGGCCTTCGCTGCACAGTAAGAAAAGCTATGTCCTCCCCAACTAGCCTTTTTTATTCGGGGTACCGCAACTAGTCTGCCTTCGGACGAGCGCAACGCTCTCCCTGGCACATACCAATTGAAGCACCGACTCAAGAACTCTGGGCCACTGCCCTTCATTGCTTTGAAAACGAGGCACAAAGCCTTAAATTGAGCTCGTCTTGATACCGGCAGCCAGTGCAGTAGCCGGAGTCCCTCTCGAACGGAAGCAAACCTTGGGATGCCTGTCAGCAGTCTCGCCGCCGCGTTTTGAACCAACTGTAATCTGTGCAGATGGGTTTTTTTCAGATTCAGATACAGACTGTTGCAGTAGTCCAAGCGCGACAAAATAAGGGCTGAGACTGCTAACCTGAAACCATCGGCTGGAAGAGAAAATTTAATTTTCCTCAATATCCTAAGGATATGGAAGCATGTCGAAACCCACTCTACTAACCTGATCCCCAAAATCAAGTTTCTGGTCCATGATCACGCCCAAATTCCTTGCCGTGCACGTGGGGACTGGGGGCATCCCCAGCGCATCAGGCCACATATCCGGAGTCCAGATGTTAGGATTGTTCCCAAATATCATGACCTCGGTCTTCCCTGCATTCAATTTAAGGCAATTCGAGGCCATCCAGCCCGCAATATCTTTCAGGCAATCATGGCACCTTGCGGCCATATCCACTTGAGACCCTCGCTGTATGGATAACACAATTTGTGTGTCATCTGCATAAAAAGTGAGTTGCAGGCCAAAAGATCTTATCAGAGCCGCCAGTGGGCTAACATAAATGTTAAAAAGCGTGGGGCTCAGAGATGATCCCTGCGGTACCCCACACGGGAGGGCAAAAGGCTTAGATTTATCAGGCCCCAGGTCAACTGTCTGGACTCTGTCGGCTAAAAAGGACTTCAGGAGGCTCCAGGCAATGCCTCCTACCCCCGCCCCCGACAACCTGTCCATCAGCACCCCATGATGGACCGTGTCGAAGGCCGCCGATAGATCTAACAGAATCAAAACAGCCACCCCTACCTGGTCCACCGCCACTCTCACCTCCTCAGTGGCCTTAACCAAGGCCAGTTCTGTGCTGTGTCCTGCACGAAACCCGAACTGCGTCGGGTCGAGTGCCTTAGTTCTTTGAAAAAAAGAGCTTAGTTGCCTGTTTATGGCCTTCTCCACCAACTTGGCCGGAAGCGGGAGACGGGAAATGGGTCTGTAGCTATTAGGATCGTTTTTATCCAGACGCTTGGTCATGAATGGAACTGGAGGGCTGTAGCATGTGTATCCTAAAGCCTTGGAATTAATGTTTTTTGTACTTCTTCACCGATTGCCTGTGAGGCTTATTTGATTGGGGGAGAGTTTATCTATCAACCTCTATGTACAATCTCTTTTATATTTCGCTACTGGGCACAGGCATTTCTCTTCTCTTTTACAGGTTTTTAGTTCCAAGATCCCACCTATACTTTCTTACGCTCTCGAATATACCCCAATAAGACAATGGCAACAAATACAAATTAAAGAAGGGAAAATACTTCGGAAACTGATTAAAGTGCATCAAGCAGTTCCTGCACAAGCTCTGCGCCTCGAGTTAGCTATAGTCAGCTCATATGCCAGAGGAATTACCAACATTATAAAATGGGCCTACAATCTTGTACATGCAGAACAAGGCACTTTAAGATCTTTACTAAAAACAGAGACATTCGACTTAGGGTCACCAAAGTACGTTTTTAGTCAAAATCTAGTTATAGCACTTAAATTAACGAACTGTACAACTGAATTGCTGAAATCTTGGTCTCCTGCACACTTGAGGCTTTTCCTAAAACATTTAACGACGAGGATAAGCTATGATCTTGATATCCAACATTGCTCTAAATTGCACCATTATGAACCTTATGTAGAGACAATAGAATATAAACAAGTGCAACAGTATACTCGTTTTACTTTAAGGCATGGAGTCAGGCGATGCATTATACTACTTCGGCTCGGGATTCTCCCTTTTAAATCATTTACCTCTAAATGGATTTTTAACGAAAATGACTGTAGTTTATGTGACCTTTGTAACGGAGGTGTGCAAGACTTGAAGCATGTTTTGTTTGTCTGCACTAATTCGACAGTGGTAGAAGCCAGAAAACGGTATTTAAAATTAATTCAAACAAGATGTAATAGTACAACCATGCAGAGTTTGATTACGCTTCTTAAGTCACCTCCTAATGAATTTGTGTGTTATAATCTGTTAAAGTTTTTAAAAACCTTTTTAAAATTGTATTAGAATGATCAATTACCAATTTTTAAATAACAAATGTATTTTTATTATCTTTTTAGAAATTTGTTGTTCTCAGCAGAGAACTAAATCAAATAAATAAACTTGTACAATCTCTTTAAAAGCGGTGAGCACACTGAGCACATGTACAGTCATGTGAACACCCGGCCAGCCATGCTCAACAGAGCCACACTTAGACATTCACTTAAGGTTGGTTGACCATTAGGTCATCACAGGTCTATGTTAATTAACTGAATGCCAAAAGGATCACGTTTGGGGGAACAGTAGTGGAAAGCGTTCTTGTTCTCGTATCACTTGAGGACATTTTGCATTCTTTCGTAGCAAGATAGGGGAAGCCAAACTTCAACATATGCCCGGATGAGGGGAAGAAGAACTAAAATTAATTGAAATAGAGGCCACTGTTTGGTTTCAAGCACATGTGCAAATGTCGAGCCTCGGCATGGTGTTTCCAGCCCAGCAAGTTGTGGCTTTGACGCTCTCACATGGCTGGCCAATGTATGCTGGTTGCAACAGTTTCAGTCGAATTTTAATATAATCCTATTGTGTTGGTTTGTATGTTACTGTATGGTGCAAGAAAGCAGTAATAAAGAGGTGCTTGGTTTGTCTTCTGCAATCAAACGGTTTTTAGTGAAAACACTGAAATATAAGTTACTTTGCTACGCACTGTATCGCAGTTTTCAGTGTTTTTTAAGTATCAAACATGTAAAGTATTAAGTATTGCATCAAAATTTCAATTATGTGAGGCAGCTAAATACTGAAAAAACAAGGATTAGAGTGATTGACAAAATAGAAAATGTCTACCTATAATATACTGCCCTGCCGGCTACTGTAATAGAACATGCGTGCAAATCTAAAGAATTGTTTGGCAATTACATTAAAATACAGTAAACTTGCAATAAATTATTCAGGAAAATAGTTTCTATTAAAACATATTTGTCTCCTTATTAATAAAACAGAGGGGAAATGTTCCAGATCTTCTCGTATTAAACTGGGCACAGCACTGGTGATAACCATTTATGAAGAATTTAACATGAAAGATAAGAATTGATTAGCTATAGTTGCCTGCAGCAAGGGGGCTCCCTCCTGGCTACACTGAGTGCGAGCTCAGTAGGCAAGGTGTCACTAGTCAGGAGGCATTGGTTTTCCAAGATGGCATCCACGCTGAGGTACTGACGGGTAAAGCATTTGCAGTCCTAATTCCATACTGAAACCCGACACCTGACGAGCCCCCGGCAGGATTCCAATGATACGCCCTCCTCCAGTGACGCGCGGCCAAAGAAATGCCGGTTCAGGAGGCTCGGCCCCGTTGTGACGTCACGCCGGGCTGGCTGCCTCCCTTGTAAGGCGCCAGCCGGCCGGCACACTACAGCTTGAGCTGAGAGCGCGGCGCGTGGACATTTTTTCCTCTCCGCACTTTTAGGCACTTGAAAAATCCAAATGGCCGGCAGCGCAAGCACCAGGAGAGCAGCCTCTGCACTATTCCGAGCCCTAGTAGAGGCAGACAGCGCGGGGCTTCAGAGGGCGGCTTGCCACGGGCATGGAGTAAGGTGAGAGTCGAGTGGGCACGAAGTAGAGATTTGGATGGGGGAGGGGCGCTTTAAAACCTTTGAGTTGTAATACAGTTTGAATTGACTAGCGTTTCCTTTGCTTAACTTTCTCCTCATGGACTGTCTAATCTCTGGCTTGGTTTTGTTGTATCGTGGCTGGCGTATGAGTAATGTATTTCGGGTAGATCTAGTTACTTGAACGTATTCCTTTAAGGCCTCGTGTGTGATGGTGATTACAGGCGAGTTCGAGGCGACCGTCTTGTGTGAGGGCATCCGTCATCTCATAATTTGTGAGTCGTGGTTTATTGGTTGGGTGAAGCTATTCATGCGAGTGGTGTAACACATTTGTGAGGTGGGAGTGACCGTAGGTTTGTGGGGTAAAATGACCATATTTTATGGTGGGACGGAGTGACAAAATTGTGGGGCTTAAGTGACTGGTTTGTGGGAGATGACGGTGGTTGGGATGACACTCGGTTGTGTAGTAGCATTCCATGAGGGGTGAGTCTTTTCCGTGGGGTGAATCTGGTAGCCTTGTGATTTTGCGACGAGGTTGAATGTATAGCTTGCAAGTGCATTGTCAAGGTAAGCGGGTCACTGGTTGGTGGGCGCTGGATTCAGCCTCCTGCATCTTTTGAATGAGACCCAGTGGAGGGGAGGAGTCCGTCTCTCAGTGGGGGATTAATGCTCCCCTTTGTGTGGGCTTTGGCGCTCGTCAGGTGAATACCGCGCTTTTTCTCTGTGGAAGCTGGTGGCGGCGTGTGATTTGACCCTGCTGGGACAGGTTAGGGTCTGATAGTCAGTTTCCCTGCTGGCCTTGGTAGACCGACCGCGCTTCTACGATTGTGTAATGTTCTGTACTGGTGCCTTGAATCATTCACAAGCTGTCTGACACTTGTACAGACACAGGCCTGGCTACAGCCATTAAACTAAACTGAGGCCCCTTTACAACTCTTGAATGCTTTCTGGCCCCACAGGAGGGCCTCTCTTGGTAATTCCACAGATTATCTGGAATTTCCTAGAAACTGCCATTTCAGGGGCCTGAGGGGGGCAGCGGCTGCTTACCTCTCCGGGACCACCCACCAGCTGCAGGAGGCGCCTCTGTCTGGGATTGTACCTTACTTTCGGATCGCCTTACTTTCGGATTGCCGAGCACTACAATTTCTGAGTTGGCGATCTCTTCTCTCCCCTAGTTTCAGTAGTTGCACGGTGCGCCCCTTTAAATAGAAAAATCTATATTTTTGTCAGGCCTCAATTTTGTCAATATCTTGGCTTCCTGCTGCGCTTGTTGAGTTGTGGCCTTAGTTACACACAATCAATCACAGAATTTGTAAAGCGCACTACTTACCCGCGAGGGTCTCAAGGCGCTGGGGGGAAAAAAAAGGGGGGGGGGTGCTGCTACTGGTCGAACAACCAGGTCTTGAGTAGCCTCCTGAAGGTCAGCAGGTCTTGGGTCTGTCGTAGGCACACGCTCCCCTGTTAACCATTCAATGTCCCCCACCCACTACACACGAGAGGTTGTGTTCACCACAGAACACCCGCACTAAAAGGATACAATGTGTTTATCTCTTGCCCTGCACCCCCAAATCTCCAAAAATCGCTTTCATAGGTACGCCTGGGTCAGCCAGAAAACAATGTAAGAAGTGACACAGCGGGCTGAGGCGGCGGGAATCTCCACTTTGGGGCATTATCGTGCCCCAGAGGTCATCAGTTTGTTCTCGGTCACGGGGCTTGGAGCCGGTATGTGATGACCCCAGGTCGGGTTCCTCTCGTGCACTCATATGTACCCATGTTGCCCCGGCAAAAACAGAACATTCCTCCTTTTCTTTTTTGTGTTTCCAGGAAAGAAGTTAGTCATCTGAGTTACTTGGACACAGCGGCATGAATCATGAGGGTGTGGGGAGGGAGGCGGGGCCAATTACGTTTCCCTACCCCCTGGAATGTCATTTGCCCGGGTGATCATGCCGTTGCAGTCTTCCTTCTACTTAAATGTATGCTCTGTGGCAATCTCCAGGTGTGTGCACCCCCGCGCTATACAAGGAAATTGTGAAAATCTCTTGCTCAAAGCACGTGTAAATACCCCCTCCTTCCAGGGGCAGCGGGGCACTGTCTGTATTGTACACTGAAAGTGGGTAGACGGCGGTTATAATGCCGCGAGTAGAACCTATGCAATCGTTTTGAAGGCACGTGTTTTGCTTACTGCTTCTTGCCAGGTTACGGCTCGTTTCAGGCGTGCGTCTGCGTCGCAGGCTCCTCTGGTGCAACCGAAAGTGGCGGCTCCTGCATTCCAAGGCTCTCCAGTGCAAGCGGAGGCAGCCACCGACGTCCGCCCGAGCCAGGTACCAGGTAATGGTACCATACCTAGCATGAGCAGTGCGTACTACAACCAGCGTTAGGCCCCCCCCACCCTTCCATGGACCCGCTTCTCTACCTGTCTACCCACATAGCCTTCCCGGGATCTTGACTACGTTGCACATCCCGGGCCTGTTCGCCGGCTCTGTAGTAACCGGAAGTATCCTCCCATTGAGCTCGGAATTTGACGTCATGGTGCAAACCTGGCATTACCTAGTAGAGAAGTCCTAAAGTTGGCACGACGCGGTCACCAACCTACTATCAGCGGTGCGGGGGTTTAGAAATGAGTTGCATTACAAAATGCCCTAGTTTCCGAATTTTTCTTAGGTTACCCTTTTAGAGTATATTGCCCTAATCAGCCCTGATGTTTCGTACTGTTGTATTTCCGTTTTTTTTTTTTTTTTTTTTTAATGCCTTTAAACACATACCATGTTCTTTATAGTTCGGGTTCTAATTGTTCGTTTTTAATATATTTTATTGCAGACACTTGAGCTCCTGTGGGATTCTGGCATCGCAAAGCCCAAGGCCGCCCCTGCTTTCATCGACTCTCGCTTACAAGCAGCATGCCCGGTCCTTCATCAACCTGGCAGCGCCTCTACTCGGAAGCAAACGAATGGAGTATTCCGAGGCGAGGGCTCTGGAGTAAGTTTTTGTTTAATGTTTGCAAGACCCTGTTACAGTCCCTACCAGGCTGACCATGCTTTGCAACCGGGCTTGTTCATACATGTGACCCTAAATCAAAAAAGCGTTAATTTGTCAGTCCCAAAGTTAAAGCATCTCTTGTTTTTTAGGTCTGGATTTGATATTATAATGGGCAACCTTTTACAATACACATAGCTTCTTTCAGTCATTGGCTTGTCACTTCTTAGCTGAGCCCATTTTTGTGTTCATCTCCTACTGAATGCTATTGACATTTGGGCTTTGTTCCCACTGCAGCCCTTCCATTAATCTGCATGAAGCTCTGTTTTTAGCCCTCTTGTCAGCTCCTGTGGGCTTCCTCCCCATGTATCGCTCATCACTAGGTCCATGTGTTAGCACATAAAACCCAGACTTATTGGCTTTGCCATTGCTGAGCACGGAGCGTGCACAGGCACCCTAGCACCGAAGGGCTTCATCCTTATTCAGTGATAAGGGTGTAAGTTAGGTTTATGTCCTTTAAGTGTCAATTAGAGGAACGGGGGGGGGGGCGGGTAATATGGAGGTCTTTAGGAAGCACCCAGTCCTGCACTGGGCTCATACTCTACACTCATCCTTTGTATCAATCTAAACCTAGAATTCTTTTTTTTTTTTTTTTCTCTCTTAATCCAGGTATTCGATTGAACAAATGTACGAGGTGGTGGCCAACGTGGCAAACTACAAGCTCTTCGTCCCTTGGTGCAACAAGTCCAAGGTGCTCTCCTGCTGTAAAGGGATCACAAAGGCGGAGCTGGAAGTTGGGTTCCCCCCAATCACCGAGCGCTACACATCTGAGATTTCCGTGATACCTCAGCATCAGATCCGGGTAAGAGTTCAGCTCTTTTTAACTGGTGTATCTGCATGGGACTTGTCGACCATGAGATGGGCATCTTATGTGCCCATATTTCATTGCCAATGAACTGGTGCTGAGAATTTGCTTGGCGCTTTTTCGTGTACCTAATGTAGGTCCGATCCATATTGGGTAGTCAGGACAACCACCGTTAACATAAAAGTAATTGTATTTACATTTGTCCTGCATGTATAGTCAGAACTTCTGGCAAGGATCTGGTTCTCCTGGGCTTACCTAGGACACCCTTGCTCTAGAGTCTTTCTGGCTGCGTTCAGTTTCAGATTTCATTTTAAGTCTCACCTAGGGTTTGCTGCATTCGCCCTGCCCCAAAGATCATATGTCCTCTCCCTCCGTTCTTTGTGATTTGGAGGTTTCCACAGGCCAAGGTCTTTCATGTCTGGGGGTGTGTAGCTGCATTGAGGGAACCAATCGTACCGATGTGGGTTTAGGCATTGTTAAACTGTACCTCATAACAAAGAAGCCAAATATATTGAGAGGAAGATGGGGGCGCTTTGCGAAGTACACTATTTGAGGATGGCCTGCCCCCTCCAGCTAAAGTAGAGGTGGGGGTACTAACATTTAAAAAAAAAAAACACAATTTAAATCATGGCTGTTTACACTGCCTTATACAGTTTCGTTCCCCTTTCAAGTTAATTCGCCAACTTGCTATACGAGGTTTGTGTGTAGTGGACCTGCAGAAATGCAAGTCCTATTGGCTTGTATATTGCGAAGTACCAGCATGTTTGCAGTAAATGTTTGTTGTGGGTGATCTGAGAATATTATCATAAATGTTAATGATGTAACTATTCTCTACACCTACACTTAGTAGAATATTAATGGGATTTTTTTTTTCCTTTCTACAGGCTGTATGCAACGATGGCAAACTCTTCAGTCACATGGAGACTGTTTGGAGGTTCCGCCCCGGGCCACAACCGGATACCTGCATATTGGACTTCTATGTAAGTGTGCTGCGCAGCAACGGGTCTTAATAGCTTGATTTTTCTTTTTATGGTGAATTGACTTTTATGAACGGAGTTAAAAAATTTGGCACTAGATCTTTTAGTCCGGGATACCTTATCTCGTGTTGGACTTTGAAAGTAAATGGCTGGTAGGGGCATCTATGAAACGAGAGCAGACATATTTTTGCCACCCCATGCTGGGTATCTTAGTGGGAAAGGGTAGGAATCTGTCCTCCCATAGTGGAGTTTCATCTTCCTTAAAGATGGTGTCACGTTTTCCACCATATGAAGTTTTAAAATGAGCCTAGTCCAGTGTTAACTTTGGGCAGATTGAATAATTCCTTTATTCTCCTAAAGATGGGCATGGAAGTGGGCGTGGCTTAATTCTGAATAAAGAAGTTGTATACTTCAAGATTTGAAATAATTTGTAAATGCTGCTTCACGCAGATTGTGTGCGTAAGGGCTTTCATGTTTATTAAATATATTCCTTGTAGGTAAGCTTCATGGTTATGCTAAAGTTTGGGAATGTTTTATAGGTTTAGTTGGGAAATATTGCTACCAATAAAGCAAAGTGCAGGGCAATGTAGAGTTTTATAGGGAACCACCGTTTGTAGTAGATTAAATGCAAAGCTTCTGTGAGGAATGGCTGTAACCTACTCCTGTTACAGTTCTCTCAAGCACTTCGAGGGTTTTTTTTAAACTTCAACTGTATGGTTTCGCGCACAGACAGATTGTGACGTCATCAGAGTCCTGAAATTCGCACTGCTTCGCCAGTTTTTACATTCTGCGCAGCACTACACGGAGCAGCTTTCCTGACCTGTGCTCTTATCTCCCGTCTCCAGGTTTCGTTTGAGTTCAGGTCCTTGCTGCATTCTCAGTTGGCCACGGTCTTCTTTGACGAAGTGGTGAAAAAGATGGTGGCGGCCTTTGAGAGGCAGGCGACGAAAACCTATGGAACCGGCGTGGCTGTAATCCCCAAAAAGATGCGGGCAGCTGAGTGTTGCTGACACCGCCTATTACCCCCCCCCCCCCTCCCCCGAACACACACTGTTAAACCCCAACCAAAGAAGGTGCCCCCACCGTCTTGATTCATCTGAAGTCTTTGCCTTCGTGACAGTCCTGCTCTTTATAACTGCATTGTCCAGATTTTTGACTGGACGTTCATTCCTATGTCATGGACTTCAAAATCCATTTTATTTATATTATTTAACAATCGTGCCTCGAGAGAAGTAAATTATTTTTTAAATCTTTTGTTTATTTAAATGTTCTCGGTTTTCGAGGAGACCCACTTTATCAGTTCACAATTCACCAAAAATCTCGTTTTTGAGAGCGACCAAGTATTTGTCTAAAGTATCTTTATTTGTGGTTTGTCTTTGAATAACTGTTTCACTGTCGATTTTGCACAAATTCTATTTTAATGTTAAAAGAAGTTGCTATTTATTTAGTTAGAAAATAAAAATCCTATAGAATCGCAGTGGTTTGTGGGTTTTTATTGAAAAGGGGGGTGGTTTTGCAGTAAGCACAACACACATCTGTTATGGAGTGAGGTTCGGAATGTTTGTGGCCATATCTCAGTAATTCTGTGCTCTGCGGTGTTCTGCACTGGGCAAATCCATATTGCGTTAACCCAGCATAGACTGTGACACATTTGGTCCATCTTTCAGTTCAAGGACTGGCCTGATCATGCCGAGAGCTGCAGGATAAACTTCCCCACCCGCAAGGAAGCAGTTAACTAACTGTAGAGAAAGGGGAGAAGCCTGAAAGTCTCTGGGGGCCGAAAAAGAGGAACCATGTAGTAGACTTTGCCATAGCAGTTTTATCAAGTAGCACAAACTTTAACCCATGTTAAGAACTGTACCTACTTGCAGCAAGGATGATACTGGCCCAGAGAGTGAGTGATAATTGTACCGAGGCCCAGTCCTTGCTGAAAGTTTGCCCATGGGTAACTCCAACGAGGAGCTACAGGTCTATGGCGAGAAATCCATCTCAAATGTTTTAGTTTGCTAGTTAAAAATGATCTGGAATGGGTAAACAAAGTATTATTTACTAACCCATTAGCACTTCAGGGTTGAACATGGAGCCCGGGGGCCCAGCTTCATTGGATTTAAATGTAGTTTACATGGATGTCCTGAATAGCCACTTTCAGTTTTGATCCGCGTTGGGCACTGGCGCGTGACTGCTGCATGCAGATGCTGTAGGCCCGCAGCCGCTTGGCGTTGAAACATTGCTGTACAATGGTGGTTTCACCGATTGCCAAAGTAGTCGTGATCATCATGGGTTTATTGCGGTTCAGTTTTGGTGGAGCGCCAAATGCACTCGTTTACTTATCAC
The DNA here is from genome assembly GCA_963921515.1 of Calotriton arnoldi. NCBI lineage: Eukaryota > Metazoa > Chordata > Amphibia > Caudata > Salamandridae > Calotriton > Calotriton arnoldi. The sequence continues at coordinate 397,206 of CAWUFW010000927.1, forward strand.
GTAGTCTGCTCTGCAGACAGCAATGTTCCCTTTAAGCAAACTTGTAATATTGTCTGATCCTAAAATCTCTGCTAGCCTTGTGCTGCAGCTGTGACTTTGCTCTGACATTCAGACTAAACCAAGTGCACCGTGCAAAGTGCTCAAGTCGGGTATAATTAGATTTTCGACTGCACCTGGCAACCGAGAAGTTGCTCAAGGGTGGAACCTTTTGGTGACGTGCCAGGTTTGTAAATGCAGCTGACTGCTTAATGTGTGCTGAGCACGTCTTGTTAACAGATCTGGCCTTGATTTGCTGAAGCGTCACAGTTTGACCTTGGGAGCCCTAACTCATGACTGGGCTCTGCAATTTGACCCGCAGTGCCACGTCTGGGCTTCTGGTGCCAAGTCTGGCTGGCAGAGCAGTCCATGGATCGCAGTTCAAAAGTTCCCCCAGGGCAGATGTCTCACAGGGAGGTGCAGAAGCCGGGAGGATTCAATGCTTGCAAGGATGCGTTGCATAACGAAAGGTCATGCTATTTGTGAACTGAGGCGATGACGCACATCTTCAATTTGACGGCTCTTCCCATTCTCCACAAAAAGATTGGGAGAGGATGTAGCCTTACGGCTAGAGCGGTCGACTTTGAAGCTGGGGAACAGGGTTCGAGTCTCGGCAACGACGCTCAACATCCTGTGATTCTGGGCAAATCACTTAATGTCCCCGTGCCTAACAAAAATGAATGTGTCCATCTGTAACGAAACTGGTGCTCATGTAAAGCGCTCTGATACCCGATTTATCTGGTCTAGTTCGCGCTATATAAAACTCTTAAACAAAAAATTGAGACCAATATATTGCAAAAAAGTATGGTCTTATTCCCAAAGCTGTCACATTTAGGGCGCATTGCAACTGCATAAAAGCAATAATGAATGCACGTGTAAAGTTCTTACCGTTCATGAACTGTTACTGATTCAGGCTCTATTTGCACCTGTACGCACAACGGGCCCATTCCCAAAGTTCTGTATTACTAACCCCTGCATTTTCAGGAGTAAACCCCTTTATTGAACACAGAAAGCTTTGAGTGACGCACAAGCTTGTTTTTTTTTAATTTTTATTTGTTTTTTTTTATTTTATTTTTTTTAACACAAATTATGTTGGGTCTAGGACAATGTGTGATTTTCTAGGTCATTGTCTTGGGGGTTCCTCTACTGTAGAAGAACAAGAGCAAACTTTCGATAGAAGCTGGGGACAATCGAGCTGGTAAACCCTGGGGGCCTTCGAGCTAAAAATATACTACACTGAAGTGGTTGTTTGGGTAATAACATTGCTGGGAAACCAGACGTTGGCCTGTTCCCAGGCATTACCTTCCGTATAGAGGAAGTTTGCGTCTTCCTGTCTTTCAGAAAAGCTATATCAAAAGCCACCAATCGGGTCTCGAATAAAGACTTCTGGGAGTGTGATGTGCGTGAAAAGCATAATGAGCAGACCAGATCACATGGTGACTGTATGAAGAAAAGGACAGGCAGCCATATCGGGTGTAAGGCATAGCCTGCTGCATGAGTGGGCAAGGTAACTACTTAGGCCCGACACAGGCAAGAGGGTAAAGGTTCTTTTAAAAATAACTTATAACGCGCTCATTCACCATAGGTCTCTTTGCGCTAGTTTACAAGCTCATCGGAGGGTCATAGAACAGCTGTTAGAACGCATATTGGGTGCCTAGACACATTCGGGTAGTATTGTGCGGTACAAATTACATTTTTATTTCATATGCTTGTTTGAAAAGCCATGTCTTCAGAAGTTTACTAAAGGAAAGAGTATCCAACACTGGCAAGTTATCATCGGCAGGAGATTCCAACTAGAAGGGGCTATCCAAAATACATTTCAAAGCTAGGTTATTTAAGTCTCTTACAGTGTAAAAGTATAAATTGTATTCGTTGTCTGACTGGGAGCCAGTGCAGCTTTCTTAACAAAGGGGTAATGTGTGTGCCTAGGAACCCCAGAGACCAGCCTTGCTGCTTCATTCGTTATCACCATAAGTCTGTGCAACGTGGTATCCAGTAAACCGGCATATATTGCATTTGTGAAGCGGGCCTAAATCACTGGACCAGTAATATGAGTTCCAAGCAGGAAGATTGTTATTGCATAAGACTACTTCCATCTTCCTTTTTTTAATTTTAGTTGGTTTAGTTCTATCCAGCGAGCAATGAAACTCATGGTATTCTAAAAGTGTCTGTGCTAGGCGAGTGTGATCTAGGTGAAAAATTAACTGAGAATCATCCACGTAATTGTACATATTAGTCTCCGTTCCCCAATTACTTTATCAAAAATTTCATACAGAGTTTGAAAAAAAATGAGTTTTTTAGCCTGACAGGCAAAAGCTCCCAGTTTTACCGATTGTGTCCGAAAAGATTCAAGCCACTGCAAGGCCCTGGCCTGTATCCCTCCATCCTCCACACGGCCGACCAAAATCTTGTGATCAACAGTGTCAAAGGCTGCAGAGAGATCGAGCAGAACAAATGCAGTGTCTTGCGTGGCCATGTGTGGCTTGGTAAATCTGGAGTGATGAAAGATCGCGCAAGTCGCTGCCTTTCATTACACTGCCCCCAAGGAGGCGTTTCATGGATGATGTATGGGTGTTCCCACACATGGATTTTGGCGCATTCTCAGATTTATTTACCAAGATTGGTAAGCCTAGGAATGCGTCAAAATGGTATGCCTTCCCTAGGGAGGTGTAACTATTCTGCAGCACATATAGAAAGGGGAAAAAGCTTCTGAGGATTGTTTTAGTGCAGGAAGGTGTCCCTTCCTGCTCAAAAATAATCCTGTCTGCAACGCAGGCACCCTTGCACCATGGTGCAACAATGCTTGGGTTTGCACTTGGCAGCAGTTTGGTGTGCCAGCGCAGGCAGATAGGATTGTGCCATCTCCCTTTCTCACAGTGCAGCAAGGTGCATTGCTGCGTTGCATCTCGTAAAATAATGATAAATATGTCCTGGAGTGTCTGATTACAACTTTAGGTGATTCTATAGAAGGGTGACTTGGAACTGAGACTGGTAATTACTCAGGACCGCATTCCAGTCTCTTTTTCTCACAGCCATTCCAGACAGAGGCCAGTCATATGCAAATCACTCTGTCCTGCTCCAATATGAGTAGCCTGGTCTAAACTGCCAGGTGAAGTCAACTGTAGATAGGAACACATGCAACCCCAAACTAACATGCCACCTCCAGTCCTAACTGTCAACAAAACCAAACGAGCAGATACTATGACAAAATTGCAGTAGAAAAATAAACAATGAAACCAGTCTACCACAGAATGTAGGCAGCCTCTAACCCTACTACAAACTGATTGCCAGTACCAGAGATAAATGGGGAGATAGATACTGAGAAGATAGAAAGGTGGCCAACACATCCTGCACATAACACTACAAGTGAGAGAAATCCAATAGACTCCAATTAGCATCACATACCACCTAAATAAAGAAACTGGTCACAGAGAAAAATGCAAGAAACTACAGAAGTACTCCACACTAATATATGAAAGGGGTCAAGCCAAAAACACTGACAACCAGTATCTAGCTTTACGGGTCGAATACCAAAGGAAGCCGAATAGATTCAAGACAACTGCACGAAAGATAAGCATTGGTAAAGCCAATAGGTTTCACCTATAATGTATAGGTGCAGATCTTGCATTAACTGCTTCTCTGGCCTCCTGTAAATATAGAAATGAACCCAAAAAGGAACAAAAGAACTAAGCATAAAAGAGGGAATGTGTGTGAACATTTCACAAACGTCTAAAATGTCAAGAAAAGTACAAATTAATTAGATAGATGCTCTGGATTTGCTTCTCAAACTTGACAAGATAGACAAAGTAGAAAACTCAATTTCTGAATTTCTTGTGACATCACTGTAATGACACTAGAATTATATGAGCTACCAAGAAGAATAACGCCAATCAACGTATCTGAAACAGATACAATAGTCAATTAAAAAATTGTTTTATGTATTTGTTTGTATTTACTCGATTCAGCCACAGTGGCCTTTGCCCGAAATACATCAATACATTGAGTCGAAGACTCCCCTCTTAAAAGAACATTACATCAAAGTGCATTGACCCGCCACAGCCCAGCTTCCTCTTCTATTACTGGTAGACTTTATGCTTGTCTTTGATCATGCACAGTGCTCCTGTTTTTGGCTAGATTTGAGCTTTATAAATACCATATACGTACATGGATACATACGTTGAAATATAAAATGAGTAGATGGCATGCAAGGAGGGACCAGACGGGAGGAGGCATCGCCATCGTACACAAGAACACCATCCGCATCTCGACTAACTCCGACGAGACCTTCTCCGCCGCCGAACACCTACACTGCCAGATACACACTGACCCCAAGACCACCCTCCGAGGCACCCTCATCTACAGACCCCCGGGACCACGCACACTATTCAGCGAAGACATCGCAGACTTCATCAGCCCGCACGCCATGCCCTCAGCCGACTACATCCTCCTAGGGACCTCAACTTCCACCTGGAGAACAACAACGACGGAAACACCACCGCCCTGCTGGACAACCTCGCCAACCTCGGACTCAAGCAACTGGTGAACACGCCCACCCACTACGCCGGCCACACGCTTGACCCCGTCTTCTCGTCCAGCAAGCACATCTCCTTCAGCCACGCCACCGGACTCCACTGGACCGACCACAGCTGCGTCCACTTCAGCTTCAGAAAGACTGCGACCCACCACCACCCGCAACAGGCTCCCCGCCGGAGCTGGAGCAAGATCACCGCCGAGCAGCTCACCGCCTCCCTCAGCCAGAACACACCCACCAACACAACGGACCCAAACGAAGCAGCCAGCAACCTCGCCAAGTGGCTGACCGCCTGCGCCGACGACCTCGCACCACTAAAAAACCCTCCCAGCAGACCCGGAAGCAAGAAAACCCCTTGGTTCACCAACGAACTCAAGGAATCCAAGAAGAACTGCCGCACTCTCGAGAGAACCTGGCGACTCGACCAGACCACAGACAACAGGACCGCCCTCAAGCACGCCACCCGCAAACACCACCAGCTGATCCGTGCCACCAAGAAGTCGGCACTCAAAGAACGACTGGACAACAACGCCCATGACAGCAAGGAACTTTTCAGCATCGTCAAAGAGTTCTCCAACCCCAGCGCCGGAAACGACATCACCCCCTCGCAAGACCTCTGCAACTCACTCTCCGCGTTCTTCCACCGCAAGATCACCGACCTACACAACAGCTTCGACGCACAAACAACGCACCCTACCGCCCAACCAACGCCCGCCACCACCACCCTCTGCAACTGGACCCCGATCAGCACCGAAGACACCACCCGCACGATGAACTCCATCCACTCCGGATCACCAACCGACCCCTGCCCACACCACGTCTTCAACAAAGCCGACGCCACCATCGCACCCCATCTCCGGGACATCATCAACTCCTCCTTCCACACCGCCACCTTCCCGGAGAGCTGGAAGCACGCCGAGCTTACCGCCCTCCTGAAGAAACCAACGGCGGACCCCACCGACCTCAAGAACTACCGTCCCATCTCGCTCCTTCCGTTTCCGGCCAAAGTCATCGAGAAGACCGTCAACAGACAGCTTGCCGCCTTCCTCGAGACGAATGGATCCCTCGACCCCTCGCAGTCCGGGTTTCGGGCCAACCACAGCACCGAGACAGCCCTTATCGCAGCCACCGACGACATCAGAACCCTAACCGACAACGGGGAAACAGCTGCCCTCATCCTCTTGGACCTCTCTGCGGCGTTCGACACCGTCTGCCACCGCACCCTAGTGAAGCGCCTCAGCAACATCGGAATCCGAGAGAAAGCACTGGAATGGATCATCTCGTTCCTCGCCGGAAGAACCCAGAGAGTCCGCCTCCCCCGTTCAGATCCGAAGCCACCGAAGTCATCTGCGGCGTTCCACAAGGATCCTCACTCAGCCCAACCCTCTTCAACGTCTACATGAGCCCCCTCGCAGCCATCGCACGCCGACACAACCTCAACATCATCTCCTACGCCGACGACACCCAGCTGATCCTCTCCCTCACCAACGACCCCACCACCGCCAGAGCCAACCTACACGACGGGATGAGAGACGTCGCCGACTGGATGAGGAACAGCCGCCTTAAACTGAACTCAGATAAGACGGAAGTCCTCATCCTGGGCTCATCACCCTCCGCCTGGGACGACTCCTGGTGGCCCCCGGCCCTGGGCACCGCGCCCAAGCCAACGGACCACGCACGCAACCTGGGCTTCATCCTGGACTCCTCCCTGTCGATGACCAGACAAGTCAACGCCGTCTCATCTTCATGCTTCAACACCCTGCGCATGCTCCGCAAGATCTTCAGATGGATCCCCACTGAAACCAGGAAGACCGTCACCCAGGCACTCGTCACCAGCCGACTGGACTATGGGAACACCCTCTACGCCGGAACCACAGCCAAACTTCAAAAGAGACTCCAGCGCATCCAGAACGCCTCCGCACGACTCATCCTGGACATCCCCCGACACAGCCACATCACCGTGCACCTGAAAGACCTGCACTGGCTCCCCGTCAGCAAGAGAATCACGTTCAGACTCCTCACCCACGCACACAAGGCCCTCCACGACCTGGGCCCAAAGTACCTCAACGACCGCATGACCTTCTACACGCCCACACGCCAGCTACGATCAACCAGCCACGCCCTCGCCACCGTACCACGCATCCGCAGAACCACCGCCGGAGGAAGATCCTTCTCCTACCTGGCAGCCAAGACCTGGAACTCCTCCCCACTCACCTTCGGCGAACCCAGGACCATCTCTCCTTCAGGAAGCAGCTCAAGACCTGGCTGTTCAAGCAGTAACTTACCCCCTCCCCCAGCGCCTTGAGACCCTCCCGGGTGAGTAGCGCGCTCTATAAATGCCGTGATTGATTGATTGATTGAAACGAAAGTAGGGCAAAAAGAGAAGCTGCCCTCTTTTCACTCTGCATTCTAGTAAGGATAGGGCCAAAAACAGCTTTTGTGGCAACCAACCCCCTAACACCTCTCCCCCACTTACACACTTCGTTTCTCTATCCGTAAGTTCCAAGCCAAGTGGCCTGTTATGGACTACGGGCATTTCCTGCTATTTTGTACCATACGATAAGTGCCCTTTGATATAACCTTGAGCATAGCCTGTTGTAGGCTTGTGTCTTTACCTTTTATTGAGAATAGTTGGTGTGGTTTTACCAAACTGTTGGTGCCGTAAGAAGTGCTCATGAGAGAAACTCAACAAGTTGACCTGTTATAAAGGGTGGTTGTGTGTACAGTATTTTGGTCTCAGATGGGGACAGCGTCGTCCTTTGTGTAACTCATATTAGCAAACGAAAATTTGTACAGTTGCTTGTCTTGTTGGTCTCCTGTTTCTGCTGCCATGTCTTCTGGTCACTGTCTTGTTATCCTCGTGATTGGGTTGTACAGTTTTATGCTTGTTTGATTTAATTTTAAGTATTGTGTTCAGAAATACCACCATCTTGCAGGTGAGGACTTGCTCTTGATCTGCTAGGAGATATCCCACTAGGTCATGTTTGATTGGTTATACCTTCCCTACTAGTCACTGTCTAAGTTTTAGTTGGGGTTTTGGAAATCAACAAAGCATGAAGAGGTTTTCAGTTTCTGCATACTGTGGAGAATTTATTTACTACTGCATAAACAGTATATGTGGTCGTGGTCCAGCGATTGACAAGAAATCCTCTGACTTCTTTATAGAATGTATTTACCAGTGAGGTATACCTAGATTCATCTTTGTAGGATGGCACAGAACACTTTTCCCATGCTGCTGCATATGCAGATTTGTGGAATCCATGTGGTTGTCTTTTAGTATATAGTGGCGGTACATTCCACTAACCAAGATTTGGAGAATTGATTTGAGCGACAAACTGCATTTTTTCTTTACTTCGAATTGTAGAATCTGGGTACTATATTAAATTATTGATTACAAAAAAACAAACGCTATCCAGCTTTCCATAGAAAGGGATCTTTGATAAAAGTAATAAACCCCAACCCAACCTTGTGTGCCGTGAAAAATGAGAACTTAGGGAGTTTATGATGGCGAGAACCAACTTGACAGATGATGTAAGAAACAAATGATGGGTTTTGTAGTAAATCTGAGATTTATGAATGTAGTAACCCGAAACAGAAACCTTACACTTCGCGCCTGGTACTAGGAGGTCTGAAGCAAACATAAGATGAACCCATTGTGCTGGCCACCCACATAAAATGGAATGTGAAAATATCCCGGAAGAGCAACTCCTTAAAAAAAAAAAACCAGGGGATCAAACAGTTGAGGCTGTTCAATTGAACTCTCTTCAATCATAAGCAAGGTATAAATTATAGAGGTGTGTTTACTTTAAAGTTACCGTATAGTGTGATAAGTATTTGTGGCAATTTGTGTTGTAGTAAAGTTGATGTCTATTTCTGTAAAATGTGGTGGTTATTGGTGGCAATTTGTGTTACTTTACCTTTTTGTGTGTAAAGCCAATAAATGTGGTAGTATGTGATTTGGTTCAGTGTGGAAGAGTGTGTTTGTCTCTTTGGTAGCTTAAGTCTGAATGGATAAATAGCCAGGATTTCAGAACATTTCTGAAGGGTGTGCTGGGTACTCGATTAGGCAATCGAAAATCTCATGTGGTTAGGCTGCAGTGCAGGGGCGGATGTTCCTTCTCTATGCTGACCCCTCAGATCTGGAACAATCTACTCTTGAAACTTTGAACAATTTTTCAATTGCTTCTATTTCTGTAATTTGCGTAAAACACATTTTTCCGGAGCCTGGGATCTGTGCCCATCGTTTATATGAACAAACCAATGTTAATGGAACCTTGATTCTTAATATGTGGGGTGCATTTAATTCCACAAATATAATGCTAGAATAAAAAGTAAATTACTTTCCATTCTTCTGAAAGAGGCCCTGGTCGCTCTCTATTTGTGTCTTCAGCTCAGTGATTGGTCTTTGCAGAATTTGGATATTTGACTTATAGGAATCCTGGGTCTATACTGTGGAATGCCTTTTTCAGTGCTATGCGATGAAATGTTACCTGCCAAAGTTTTGTAAAAGTTCGCTATTGTGGAACCTAACGGGGCTCTGTTCAGAACTTTCGAATTTTCACCCTTAGAGCTTCGAAACCTACCAGCAGCTGCTTGTAAGCGCTAGGGCCAGCTCTTACTTCCGGGTTCACAGCACACATGCTACTTGCTCTGTTACATTTTATCTCAGACTTTGCCTGTTCCAGGAAGACGTTTAAACCGAGAAATTCCGAGAACCGGTTTGTTAAGAAACAGCCATTCCTTCTTCGTTTCTGTGACACCACTAGGGGGAGGGGCGAGGGAAGTGACTGAGATAAGCAAAATCCACCGAGGTACTTCCTTTCCCGCAACGCCCTGTCTTTGAAGGAAACAGGAACTTCAATTTCTGACAGTTTGGAAAGCCATGCAGATGCAATATTTTGCTCTGTACAAAATGTATATCTTTTTTCCTGTGCTTTTTTTGTTCTTTATGTTAAGGTGTATTTACACAATTTCCCCGTTAAAAAACGGTGGTTTTAGTGAATCTAAGGCTCACCGAAACCTGTTAATCTGCTTAGACGCTAGAGAAACAGGCCTGGGAGGGAGAGAGTTAGTGGCCGGGGCACGGAGATGTTGGCACTGGGCTACGGAGATCTTCTATATGAACTCTGGTAAAGAGAAGCACTAAGACGGGTAGATCGAGGCACATCACCCCTGACCTTTCTGACACCTGCTCACTCTCCAGCAGTCCGAGGCCCGAGCCCGCCCCTAATCCATTCCTCGGTACTTCAGGCAACTTAATTTGTGCTAGTGGTTGGGGGGGAGCTCGGCCCACCGGCGCTTCATTTTCATCATCAGACATCAATCATCTAAAGCAAGATGGAGAAAGGCATGAAAGGAGAAGAAGAGAAAGGAAAACTGACAGTGAGGAGACGTGAAAATAAACATTAAAAAGGCAGGAAGTATGGGGTGGTGGAAGAAAGAAGCATGATGTGGAATCAGGACTATTCAGCCTTGGAATTAGTCAGCCTTGGCATCTGACAGCAGGAACAACTTTGGGCCCCTGTATTTTTTTTGTTGCAAATTCAGGATTGCCATTAGCACAAACACTTTCTACCACATCTCCTAAGCCAATGCCCCTCAAAGTCACAAACCCACAAGCATCCCTCACCTCCTCTGTTCATCCGTATCCTGCACATACCAAATGATGTGGATGGTTGGAGGCCAAAACTCACACTGGCTGCCTTACAGGGAAACACACAAAAGTGACAATTTAAATCCTAATAGATGGTACCTCCATATTGACAATCCTTTAGAACCCTTGGTCTAGGAACTCGTGAATCATTTTAGGTTCCTGCAGTGGGCTCAGGCAATTAAGCCTCTCTGTAAAGTCCTAAATTCCTCCTGGCATCTTGGTACTGTCCTACAGAATTTAAGGAAGTCTTAATTCCTCCAACCAAACTTCTCAAACAATTTTGTAATGTACTATGTAGCAAAGCAGATCAATGGCTCACAGACTTCTGGCCAAAAGGTATAGCCCCATAACATTTATTTTATTTTTTATATTATTTCATGTCAGGTTGTTGGATTTATTGAGGGATTGGGCGGGCTGTGCTCGTTTAAAATTATTTATCAATTCGTGTTAATGAATATGGTAATTATTTTTTAAATATTTTTTTAAAGTTTATTATTTTTAACATTTTTAATTTTGTGATGTGTGGTTTATTGGGGGATTGTACAGTAGTGTTTTTATATATTAATGTTGATTAATATGCTAACTGTTTTATACCTTAATTGTTATTATTTGTTTCAATGTTTATTTTTTAATGAGAAATTAAGTTTTAATTTTGTGATACAGGATTTATTGGGGGACTAGGTGGGTAGTTTTTTAATTTATGTACACAAATCTGTATTTGTTATGCATTATGGATGAATGCATCAATTATGCACTTTTTCATGGAAATTAATACATTGCATCTTAATTAATATTTAAATCTTAATTTTTTAAAATATTTTTAAAAGGCATTTAATATATTTCAACAGGTTACTTATTGGTAACTAAAAATGTAGGTCTGTAAAATTACAAACAATGTTTTGAGTGCTTTACATGTGAAGGATATTTTTTATTTTAAAAATGTTTTTAATAATCTTAACAATTCTGTTATTTATTTTACGTTTTTCAAAAAATATATTTTTTTCCCAAATTTAAGATATTGTAATATTTTTTGATTTTTCTCTTTTTAGTTTTATTTCTCAATTTTTACTGGGTACATATATTAATTCAGTATATTGAATCTAATCCCCAAGTAATGCTCGTTAAACTAGATTTAAAGTAGAAAATTGCACCCCCCCCAATTGTATGCAGTTTCTAACATTTTAGTTTAGACCTCACCCTCCTTCAATGTGTCTGCTTTACCAATATGGTTTTAGGAAAGGATTGGGAACACTAGAACAATGTATTAACTTAGAACGTTTAATAGGCAAATATACGTGTGCAAAGCAGGGGAGTTTATATTTGTGCTTTGCAGATCTAAGTAGTGCTTTTGATCTTGTTGACCATGCCATTTTGTGGCCAGCTCTACTTAACCTTGGGGCCCCCGAACCCATTATTTTCTTCCTTGCAAGGTTATATGAGAGTCTGTCGTGCAAAGTTCGATATGGTCAACGTGGTGAGTGTACCCCAAACTTCGAGGTAAAACGAGGAATCCGCCAAGGCTGTGTTTTAGCACCACTGCTTTTTACACTATTTATAAATGAGGTTGATAAATCCCTCCAGCTGGTGCAGGCGGACGCATCTCAATAGCTGGTAGGCCAATACCGATTCTGCTTTATGCAGATGACGCCGTCCTTTTGTCCAGAACGCCGGTTGGCCTACAACGTTTAATGGACAAGTTTAGTAGCTTTATTACCAGCAAAAAACCTTTAATTAATAAAACAAAAACTTTTATAATGGAATGTGGCCCTAAGCATAAGAAACACAGCACATTTTTTATTGAAGGTACTAAAGTAGAAACCGTTAATAACTTCTGCTATCTGGGAATAAGTTTCTCAGGAAATGGGAATTGGACACACAAAATAACCAACGTCCGATCGAAGATGTCAAAGAGCATACATGGGGTCTTCCGGTTTGCTTCAAAACTGGGAGATCGCCGCATAAAGGATATGACAGTTATATACAAGGCTAGATGTGCTTCAATCGCTTTGTATGGCGCATGTGTGTGGGGCCACAACTGTTGCCAGACTTTGCTACAAGAAGATAACTCTTTTTTAAAACGCCTTCTATGTTTACCTCCCTCTGCTTCTACAGAGATAATGCACCAAGAAGTAGGCATAAATTATCTATCTGACTTGATTGCCATGCGACCAGTAATGCTATGGAGATCTATATGGGCCAAGGATGAAACTAAATTCACCCAAACAATTATTAAGGACTATTTAAAATTGGACAATAGCTTACGTATTCCTTGGCTAAAATATATTGCTGATCTATTTAATGTATTATTTAAGATCAAGATCTATGAAAACCCCAAGCATGTATTAACTTTATCTAAACAAGAGATAAAGGACATCTTTTTGTCCCACAAAGAGAGATTTGCATGAGGGGCTTAGAGAAGCAAACCACATTTATATTTTATAAAGCAATAGAGCTCGAGCGGTTTCCAAGACTATTTGTCTATAGTCACTAAGCCTTCACATCGTTTTGTTTTAACAAGATTGAGACTAGGAATTGTACATCATCTGGTCGCTTACCCAGTTATGAAATCTCGCCCGACGTCCCATGCCCTTGTGATGAGCAATCCAAAACGGAGCACTATGCACTTTTTGTTATTATGTAATTTTTATCTGCATTTTAGATGTTTTTCCCTAAAGCCACTATTTAAAAAATATAATGTGAATATAACCCATGCTACTATGAAACTACTTGTTCCCTTAAATGACCCAGTGATATGTTTTTATGTTGTGTTATACATTCAAAAATCAATTGATGTGAGAAAAGTACTGTCTCTATCAATTGATTTTATGTGTAATTAACTGGATCATTTATGTACGATTGACTGTTTTTATCTTTCTACATTTATCTTTTAACTGTTGTCGCTTTTCTGGTTGTTGTACATACCGAATAAAGCTTGCTGAACTGAACTGATTAAAAGATGCAAGTTGTAGAAATATTCTAACAAGGAATTTAATAGAGGAAAAGCCAGTCTTAACTGCTGTAGATAGTTGATCAAGAGAGAAAACAATGTCCTTATAAGTTCCTCTAATTCAAAAGATGAGTGTCATGTATATTTATGGGATAAAGTACTCAAAACAAGACATTATATGGAAATTGCAAGTCACCAAGGATTTCCGTGACCATATAGCGGAACGAGGCCAAAGGCAGAGTTCTTTTATAATTTCTTGGAACTCCAAGGAGACTTGCAATATCCTTATGTACAGCAGGGGTACTTTATTACTTAAAATATATGGACCCCCATATCCCTTCTGACAAACTACTTATATCCTTGGTGTGGTGCTCTTTCGTATGAAAGAGACAGGATGTTGGAAGCATAAAGAATACATGTATATTCTCTAGTGCAAAATTCAGCGAGACAAAAATCAGCTAGATATTTGTTGCAAAAATGAGATTAGAATCAGTTTAGTACAAGTCCAATTTAAGACAAAAACAGTGCAGCTCAGAATCAGTAGAAACATGCAGAGAGATTCTATCTTTCCTATAGTTATGAAAAGCGTGGAAAAAATATACATGTTGCCATAAATATCCCCTTTCTGCTTATCTACAAAAACAGAGCACAAGAAGGAAAAGCCACATTTCCTTTTTTAAAGTGCAACTTTAATGATGCTCTATGACCTGCCTTTCCCATTGGCTGCTGGCAGCAGGCTTTGTGACATTAGAAACTCAATTGTAATAAGTTATTACAGTTATGGGGCTACGCCATTTCTTTATTACAAGCGACTGAAGATGTCTCAAGTCGTCCGTAACAAGGAAACTAGAGACAGGTTTTTATATGGGGATTAGAGGACCCTATGTATTATATTAAGATTCAAGTATGTCTTAGCAGGCTGTCCTATCAGAAGGCAGAAGCTTTATCCACACTAAAGGCAATATTACCCTTCTCCAACCAGGCACAACACAACTTCCCATCTGAACTCTTAGGGCCAAATTGCAAGAATTTGGTGGAGCGGTGGCGCAGGGGTGCAAACCACTGCGTCACCGCACCGCCAAAGCTTGTGCTGCCCGCCCACCAGATTACAACATATTCATAGTATGGCGGGCAGGTTGCGTGGCGGTTCCCATTGCGGTGCCTTTTAAAAAGGCACCGCATTGGGAACGCCTCACAAGGTTCCTGCATGGCATGGACTTGTAAGTCCATGCCATGCAGGAACCTATGTGCATGCACACAGGGGGGGCACATGTTGTGCCCCCCTGTGTACATCCACATGTTTGAGGCACAGGGGGGCCCTGTAGGCCCACCTTTGTTTCCTCTCCACCAGGCTTTTCATTATGTTGGAACCACAATGAAAAGCCTGGCTGAGAAGAAACTCGTAATATGCTTGGCGGGACCGTGACGGTCCCACCAAGCATATTGTGGCCTCTCACCACCACTCCTACGCCAGGGAACTGACGGAGCAGGAGGTCCCCTGGCGGTCCGACTGCCTGGGTTGTAATCGGGCGGTCGGACTGTGGGTGCGGCAGTGGCTGGATCCACCACCGCCACGCCACCACGATTTTGGCAGTCCTTGGACCGCCAGACTCGTAATAGGCCCCATAGGGCCAAATTACGAGAATTTGGCAGAGCGTTGGCGCAGCAGTGCAAACCGCAGCACCACCTCTCTGCCAAAGCTCACGCTGTCCAACTGTCAGATTACGACTTATTCGTAGTCTGGTGCGGGTGGCATGGCAGTTCCCATTGCAGTGCCCTTTAAAAGGCGGCAGTGCCTTTTAAAAAGGCACTGCAATGGGAACGCCTCACAAGGTTCCTGCACGGCATGGACTCGTAAGTTCATGCCGTGCAGGAACATATGTGCATGCCCACAAGGTGGAACATGTTGTGCCCCCCTGAATGCATCCACATATGTTTGAGGCACAGGGGGGCCCTGTAGGCAATCCTTTGTTTCCTCTCCGCAAGGCTTTTCATGGCTTTGGAACCGCCATGAAAAGCCTGGCGGAGAGGAAAGTCGTAATATGCTTGGCGGGACCGACTCTCACAGCCGCTCCTACACCAAGGAATGGCAGTTCCCTGGTGGAGAAGGCGGTCCGACTGCCTGCGTCGTAATCGGGCGGTTAGACCGCAGGTGTGGCGGTGGCTTGATCCACCAAGTGCCCACTGACTTCTTCTACCGAGTCAAATATTTCAATCGAATCCCTGAAGTGCTGGCTCTGTCTTTAATCAAGGAGATGACTGGCACAGTGGTGGGGCTATGGTTGGGGTATATACCACCACTGGCAGTCATCCTGCTTAGACCAGAGTCTGAGCCACCCGGCTGGCTCCACGGGGCTATCACTGCTGCACTGGTTGTAGATGGTTGCTCTGTTGCATATGTATACAACGTAGGTTAAAGAGGGCTGAATCCATGCCAGATTTTCAGGCTAACCATGGAACACGTAAACAGATTCCAATGATTCAATATAAGTAGATGTATCTTATGTGAATAGCCTTAACATCTGGCATTGATTTCCCTAGACTTAATGTTGACACTAACGCTCTAGTGTCAAGATGCATTTGCATGGAACAAAATTTCCATAAACCGAATCACTGTGCCGCAGTTGTGGCTGCAGCATCTATGTACCTCCTCGCTTAGCTTCTCCACTGTCCACCGACCTGGGGCCTCCACTGCTGCCTCGCTGAAACCAGTGGTACCCATTCCAAAAAACTTAACTACTCCATGGAAAGGAAAAATTTTACATTTTTTCCCATTTTCAAAATGAAAGATCTCCAGATATGGTAACTACTTGGCTGATCCTAACATGGCCACCTCCGAAGACTCCACATATATTAACTCCTTGCCTGTCCCCAACATGGCTGCCTCCTAAGCCCAAGGAGGCAAATTTAATGAAATGATTACAAACCATGTAGAAACTGGGGCGCAAAGCAGTGTATTGTTATCCAGGTGGCGTTAGATGCACTGATTTGCATTAAGACTGCCACACAATCGCAGTACGCTTGTGCACAAGTGTCACCTAGCTCACCAAGGTCCACACAAGTGGACGGAGATGCAAACTGTACAAACACAATTTCTTCTTGAGGCTTCGTGGCCGAACAGAAAGGCCAAGTTTTGTCTTCAAAGTGCTGAATAGTGGCGATCAGCCGGTTGCTAGGCACTCACATATTTGACTAAAAAGATCAGTGAGGCACAGTAATATAACATGATTCTCCTTCGATAACAAAATATTGCACAAATGAGGAAGCCTGGCTTAAAACTTGCAGTCCCTCATTTCACAGCTTGCATTTTGCTGCTAACTCTCTTCTCATCTCATGTATGTACTTTTTTAGGTCTCGCCTACGCAGCGCGCATGCGCTGCATAGGAGGGCCTTTAGCCGTCGCTCTGCTCATTTTCAAGCACACACTCGTGCTTGTGGCGGCATCCACCTTGCGGGAGCGAGCAGCGGCGCGCGTGGTAATTGAAAACATATGGCTCTCGCGCCGCCGCTGCTCGCTCCCGCAAGGCGGATGCCAGCACAAGCACGAGTGCATTTGCCTGCTCGCTCACTCATGCTTCTATCTCGCAAGCTGCGCCACTGTTGTGCAAGCACTGCTCACTGTTAGCGCTTCCGGGTGTTGGACTCCAGATGGCAGTGTGTTGAGTTCTGCGCCGTTGCTAGTACTTCCTCTTGTCGGCTGCGCTCAGTCGCAAAACAGCAGACGCCGCAGAGAGAAAATGTCAAATCAAGAGGACCCGGTGCAACGCGAGATCCATCAGGACTTGGCAAACCGCTATCATTCTGAAATCAATCGAGTCTTTTTTATTGGCAAAGTGAACCTTCTTATTTTAAAACATAACAGGTCTGTGTCGGTGGGTGCGAGAGTGCGTGCGTGTATGTAAGTAAAACTATGCAAATTGTGCCAAAAGAGTAAGGCTTCCAGGCCGGACCAGCACGTTATCAGCGTCATTTTGTTGAAGTGAATTATTCCCTTTGCTGCGCTTATTAGGCCCAGAGGCACGTCACATCAACTTGCTTTGTTTTCAGCCCCCCCCCTGAAATTTATAGTAGCCCCCAACCCCCCAAATTTGGCTCTAGTTGCGCCTCTGATGAACGCCACACTAGCGAGTCCGGAGCTGCCCACTTTGGAGTTGGAGATCAGGGTCGAGTCTCGGCGTCAGCTCAACATCCTGTGATTTTGTGCAAATTACTTAATCTCCCCGTGCCTACCAAAAAGAATGTGTCCTTGTGTAATGTAACTGGTGCTCAGTAAAGCGCTCTGATGCCTTTGGGTCGAGTTCGCGCTATATAAAACTGTTAAAAAAAAAACACATTAACAAAGCTAAAGCCAGCCGGCGCACAGCTGTAAACGGGCAGACACCCTGTACTCCCCCCTCACAGGGCCTTTGAAGTGAGGGGGCTCCGGCCCAGCCTCGCGCAGTAATTAGCAGGGAAATGCAAGGCCGCTGGCTCCCTTTGTGCAGCGCAAGGACAAGGCCACATATGAACACAACTTTATATCTTTAGCGGCTATATAACACAGTGCTACGAAGCGGGCCTTATTTCAATTTTTGACTTTTTTTTATTGGTAGGTAGGGTTTGACCAAATTGTCAGAGGACAATACCTTGTCAGTGCCAAATCCAACAACTTTGCATACAGCAGCATGCTTGCCTATACACCGTGTCTGTAACTGAGATGGGAAACAGAGAGTGTGTTATATTTTAAGTATCCTAACTAGAGAAATTTGGATTGGCTGAAGATGAAACCTTTCCCATTTCCTGACGTCTGCTACATCTGAAAGTGTCTGAAACATTTGGATTTCAAACTGGTTGGCATGCCTTTCAATCTCCCTGTGCCCATTTTAAACACCATCTAAGCGTGCAAAAAAAGCCTTTCTTAGGACTGCTCCTGAGAAGGAGGGTACCCGAACACAGTAGCTGTGAGACTAAACATAGATTCTCGGCGTAGTGTGTATTGCGCGGGAAGTGGTCTCCTGTCAAGTTATACATAGGACACAGCAGAGATCTAGTGTTGAATCATGACTATATGTACTTTTTGGTATCCCATGGAGCAGTCTACAGACATATAGATGTAACCCACAGTACTCTATCAGTCCGCTGTTTCCCTTTCTGTTTCAATGATGAGCATTGTCAAGTGCACTCATTAAAAGAGAAATTGAGATTCTTTTGACTAAAGTGAAATATTTTTACCAGTGGGTTTGTTGCAGCTGGTTTGGGGGCTAATTTCCCCATGGGAAGGTAGAGTCGGCGCAAAGCACAGAGCGGGGCCCGCTGCCTTTGTCTGGAAATAAGTATTAATAATAAAATGTGCCATTACATAGCACTTTTTACAAGCTGTTCGTTTCTTTGTACTACAAGGTTACGTGCTGTCACTGCAGGGTGCGTGCAAGGTTCTGCAGCAGATGCTCAATTTGGAGCCGTTTTGTGAGTGGGTGATAGATTGCTAAAGCCATTTGTTGACAAAGTGCTTTCTAATTTTCAAGTTCTAAAAAACTATGCATTTCAGAAAACATTTTTACTAAAAAAGGCTTTTCACTGGTAGTTCTTTCCTCCTATTTGTGAGCTGGGCACTTCCTAGCCTCAGTGCTTTCGATACAAAAATATTTGTTGTGACAACATAGGGTACAGGTTTGATGTGTACAAAAGGTCTACTTGATGGTAGTTTTCCCATACCAATCCTCCCAGTCTCTTCCTCCTTCTCCCCGCTTCCTTTATCTCTTCCCCTAGCCCCTCCACGGCACCCAAAACGTTTATTATTTTTATGTAATGTTAACGTAGAGACTGCGCTATGGAAAGCAGTTTTGTGTTTTTGTTCTAAAAGCGACTGGCAACCCAGCTTGCCCCCACCACTAATGTTTTCGTTCTGTAATGTGTCCAAAAAACCTATATTAAATGGCAGCATGCACATATTTTAAACAAAAAAGGGGCATTTTGGAGAGCAGATGCAACCTCAGCTGCAAATTGTAACACAGGAAACCAGGTTAGAATCACAGCCTCTTCTAAACATCCAGTTATTGTGGCCAAATCACTTCCATTGGTGCCTAAGTTGTTATTTAAGTCTTGGCGTCACCCTAACATATGGTGATTTGGGGCAATTGACTTTGTTTAAGCCCCATTCACTGTCAGGACGTCAGGGACTGTTAATCTAAAAGATAAGATCTTTTCGCACAGAAAAGGCAAGCTCAGTTGGGCTCCCTTCCTCCCAGGGGTGCACACAGCTATGCTTTGTATTTGGTTTAAACTCCTACACTGCACTATAATATATTTGTAATTTTAATTTTTGTTTCACTTTTGTGTGCGCAGCTACTACTTTCCCGAACACAATTTTTTCTTATCTCCCCATTATAATACAACATTAGAAAAGTACTTTTGATGTGATGATAAATGGTGCACACGTTCCTTTTATTTTAATTTACATGCAGGGAGTGCTCCAAAACTAAAATGCTAGTTTGCTTCCATAGCAGTACCTCGATATAGCGTCACTAACCCTTCCTTCTTGTCTCTCTAAACACAGCTTAAACAAAACTTAAAGCTGTAGACCAGAGAGAACTCAAAGAAATTGCCACATAGAGCTCCGGAGAGAGTCTCTTGGGTTTATAATGATTTTTTACTCATTTTTTATTATCACAAAGAAGACTGCACTTTACGCTGATAGCTTCATTAATAGCACTCAGAGCTCTGGATGGAGTCACGGGCCTCATGCCACATCAAGTGCACTTTATCTCCTTTTTTCACAATTTACCACTTTGTCATATTACGGAAAAGGCTGCACTGTATGCTAATTAGGAATTGTATTGGGCTCCCTTCCTCCAACGGTGCACACAACTATCCTTTATATTTCTGTTAACCTCCTACAATGCGTCCCTCACCTTTCCTTCTTCTCAGTTAAATAATGGCTATTTATAATATTTAACATTACAAATACACTCGTCTCTTGGCACTAAATTACAGCAGCTCTTATTGCATGTTAAAACCTCCAACAGCTATGCAACAGCTTTATAATATAACACTCCATCTTCCGCACTTTCAGTTTACATAAAACCCTAGAAGTTGCATTCAGCTGTAACAAAAGCATACTTTACTGTTTAATTTGCACAAATATTAACCAAATATGTTATTTTACTTATAATGCAGGGAGTGCTCCAACACTAAAATGCTATTTTGCTTCCATACCAGTTACTTCATACAGCGTCATCAATCCTTCCTGCTCTCTAAACATGGCTGAAACTAAACTTAAAGCTGCAGAGGACATAGGGCACAGACAAATTGCCACACAGAGCTCCGGAGGGAGTCTCTGGGGCTTATAATCATTTTTTGCCCATTTTAAAATTTCACAAAGAAGGCTGCTCTTTAGGCTAATGGAGAGCTTTATTAATAGCACAGCACAGCTCAAGATGTAGTCACACGCCATATCCAGTGCACTTTATACGGTCTCTTTTACAAATTACCACTTTTTCCCACTTCTTAATCTTATGGAAAAAGCTACACTCTACACTAATGCAAAGCTCTGTTGGGCTCCCTTCCTCCCAAAGGTGATGTTATATTAAATGGTGCATGGGTTCCTTTTATTTTAATTAACATGCAGGGAGTGCTCCAAAAGCAAAATGCTATTTTGCTTCATTAGCAGTAACTCTATGCTGCTAATCTTTCTTTCCTGCTCTTTAAAACAGCTCAAACCGAACTTCAAGGTGTAGAGCACAAAGGGCTCACAAAGAAGGCTGCACTTTACCACATCCAGCGCACTTTACACGTTTGCTTTTTACAAAATACCACTTTTTGCCCACTTCTTAATCTTACGGAAAAGCTACACCCTGCGCTAATACTGAAGCTCAGTTGGGCTCCCTTCCTCCCATTAGTGATGTTATATTAAATGTTGCGCGTGTTCCTTTTATTTCGATTAACATGCAGGGAGTGCTCCAAAATGCTATTTTGCTTCATTAGCAGTAACTCTATGCAGCGCATCTAACGTTTCTTTCCTTCTCTTTTAAAACAGCTGAAACCAAACCTAAAGCTCTAGAGCACAGAGGGCTCAGAAAAATTACCACCCAGAGGTCCGGAGGGAGTCTTTGGGCTTAAAATAATTTTTTGCCCGTTTTCAAATATCACAATGAAGGCTGCTCTTTACACTAATAGGGAGCTTTATTTATAGCACACACAGCTCAGATGGAATCACAGGGGCTCATGCCATATCCAGCGCATTTTACATGTCCTGAGCACTTTTTGCCCACTTTCTACTCCTATGGAAAAAGCTACACTCTATGCTAATATAAAGCTCAGTTGGACTTCCTTCCTTCCAGGGGTGCACGCAGACATGCTCTATATTTGGCTGAAACTCCTGCGCTACACTATAATAGGATTGTAATTTTAAATTTTGTTTCACTTTTGTGTGCGCAGCTATCACTTTCCACAACACATTTTTTTCTCATCTCTCTATTATAGTACAATGTTATTTAATACACTATTTCTTACATGTTATATTAAATGTTGCACGTGTTCCTTTTATTTTTATTAACATACAAAAAGTGCTCCAAAACCAAAATGCTATTTTGCTTCATTAGCAGTAACTCTATGCAGCACCTCTAACTTTTCTTTCTTGCTCTTTCAAAACAGCTGAAACCAAACTTACAGCAGTAGCGCACAGAGGGCTCACAGAAATTGCCACACAGAGCTCCGGAGGAGTATATAGGGCTCAAACCTTTTTTGCCCAGTTTTAAATATCAGAAACAAGGCTGCACTTTATGGTAATAGGGAGCTTTATTAATAGCACAGAGAGCTCTGGATGGAGTCACAAGAAGCATGCCACACCCAGCGCACTTTACACGTTTCCTTTTTACAAAATACCACTTTTTCCCACTTCTTAATCTTACGGAAAAGCTACACTAATACAAAGCTCTGTTGGGCTCCCTCCCAAGGGTGATGTTATATTTAATGGTGCATGCGTTCCTTTTATTTTAATTAACATGCAGGGAGTGCTCCAAAACCAAAATGCTATTTTGCTTCTATATTAGAACCTCTATGCTGCTAACCTTTCTTTCCTGCTTTTTTAAAGCAGCTCAAAACGAACTTCAAGGTGTAGAGCACAAAGGGCTCACAAAGAATGCTGCACTTTACCACATCCAGCGCACTTTACACGTTTGCTTTTCACAAAATACCACTTTTTACCCACTTCTTAATCTTACGGAAAAAGTACACCCTGCGCTAATACGAAGCTCAGTTTGGCTCCCTTCCTCCCATGAGTGATGTTATATTAAATGTTGCACGTGTTCCTTTTATTTCGATTAACATGCAGGGAGTGCTCCAAAACCAAAATGCTATTTTGCTTCATTAGCAGTAACTCTATGCAGCGCCTCTAACGTTTCTTTCCTTCTCTTTTAAAACAGCTGAAACCAAACCTAAAGCTGTAGAGCACAGAGGGCTCAGAAAAATTCCCACCCAGAGGTCCGGAGGGAGTCTCTGGGGCTTAAAATAATTTTTTAATTTATAAGGTGACAAAAATGGTTATACCACTTTTTTTATTATAACATAACTTTTCAACATGCTGCACAACATTCCCAATGCTCTACAACACATATTAAAAACGTTAACAAAGCCAATAGCTCTGTCTAAACACTTATAAGGCCCCAAAGGCGAGACCTAATGGCTATGCCAATGCTTGTTATCTTCGTGTTTTGCAGCACACCCTCAAGAAATGTCGTCTATTTTCATCCTACAGAAATCGCAGGAGCGTTTTGGAAAGTTGTTCCCCATTAACTGCTGGGTGCCATTGTTGAAATAACACCAGATTGGGATTTGCCTCGTTTAGGAAGGTGTGTGGGGCTACTGGTGTCACGTGACCTTTAAGCAGTTTTTGTCAAATGCATGCACCTCCACAACATGATCAAATATGTTCTTACTGCACCATAAAAAGGTTCCATCATCTTGAGCATAGCTATTTTCATTTCACACCATTTTTAATTAATTTCACATACATGGCCGAGTGTCACTTTATTTGCTCTTATGTAACGTGAACCTGTCTGGATGCATAATGAAAATTATAAATAGCGGCGCATTAATATAAATCACCGACAGAAGCCCTCCGACATCTCTAGAACTGGCCAAACTGGTCCTGACACCACTCTACAGCCTCCACCAAGGCTAGTTTCGTTGTTCATTTTTGGGCCACCACGCCTGCTTCTGGGAGAGAGCCCAGGGCGGACTTCATGACGCAATGGACTTAAAGCTGAAAAGTGCCCACTGTGCCAATGGCCTTTCCCAAGTAAGAGGCCCTTGATGCCAGAGCTGCACTCCTCGTGCAGTGCAGCGGTTTCATAAGCAGTCGAGGGCAATGAACACTGGTTTGTTTGCACAATTGGTATGCAATGATTGTCCCTGTCCTGTAGCACCTGCGTCAGCATGTTCAGATCTGATTCGTTGCAACAGCTGATTAAGCACCTTCACCAGCTCTCCCTAATGGCACCAGGCAGCACCAGGCACCACCAGGCACCACCAGGCCTATACAGTGTCTGTGGACACAACTCCCTTAGTACCTTCTTGGTTTCACAGCTTTCAACAGGCTATTACGACGACAGGCAAAAGGATAGAGCAAGGGAAGGGGAAACGGGAAAGGGACTCTTTATACTTCCAGGCCCGGATTTAGCAGGTCTTCAAACTCTGGACCGATAATCCAGAGACACTGGATCGGAGCCTTGGGAGAAGTTGCTGGGGGTCAGGGAGCTGTACTGCACCCAGCCACACTCACACTTTAGCGGGGGGTAGCGGGCTGAAAAAGCTTCCCCTGCTAAAGTTAAAAAAACTCTGTCCTCCCTCTCTCACACTCACCGGCCAGTATCACAAACTCTGGCACTGGTGGTATCCCCACTGAGATAACGGGGTGTTTGGGATGAGAGCGCACGGTCATTTGAGCTCACACTTCACAAACGAGCCGCTACACCGCCCAAAACAGGTGAGCCGCTCGCTATTGTGTATAAACTCAGAAGCTTGGTTTTAATACCTATATGAAGGTAACATTAATATGGGGAAATATTTGGACTGATGTTTATGTAGGTCCATTTCTATGGCAAGGAAGAATTAGGCGACCATCTTGCTCATTCCCTTAGCAGTCACTGCTCACATTTCTTCTTTTACACCCTGCTAGGATGTTTATAAAGTCATAAAACGCCAAACGTTTTCAAACACAGGAGTCTGAAAAGACAGCAAATTTAATGTGCCTAAACCAGGACTTCCAACCCTCAAGTATGGACGTCCACCGAAGTCCGCCCCTCCACTCCATGTAATAAGATTGGCCCGTGCTTAATTGGGTGGGGGGAGGGGGTAATCATTGTATCGGTCCATAGGTTTCCTTATAAGCCCACCGCTGGAGCTATCAAATGTCGAGGTTGCCAAGTACCAAAACTGCCTGGTCTTGTTCCCATCGCATGCCCCAGTCTCCCATCGCATGCCCCAGTCTCCCATCGTGTGCCCCTGTCTCCCATTGCATGCCCCTGTCACCCACCACCCTACCCTTCCTGTCTCCTTGTCTCGCTCTTGCAGGTTTCTTTGCATCTCTTCTTTCTCTCTATGTCACTTTCTACTATCTTTCCCATCCTCATTCCTTCTCCCTCTTCTGTCTTTCTCTTTCTTGCTCTGGGTCAAAGTCTGATGATGAAAAATAAAATCACAGTCTACAAAAATGGGTGCAAACAACCGGTGCAAATTAAGCACTGCATTCCATATCTATTGTACAGTTTAGTTATTAAGTTCTAAATTTCATGTCTCTTGAGGCTTAAATACTTACTCACGTGTCGCCATGCTTGAATCGAGCGTTCATAATGCGATATAAACGTGAAGGGAAAGAGAGGCCTCCCTTCCTAAGAGAAATAGCTTTCATGTGGCGTATTGGCCAGCGCTGCCGACTTTGGAACTGGGGAACCAGTTTGGAGACTAGGCGTGGGCTGTGGGCACAACATCCTGAGATTCTGAAAAGATCACAAAATATCCCCGTGAGAAAAATAAAATGAACGTGTCCCTGTATAATATAACTGGTGTTCATGTAAAGCGCTCCAATACATTCGGGAAGAGTTGACGCTAAGTAAAACTGCAATTAGCAAATAACTAAAAGGTTGAGACAATGGGGTTAAGGGGTAACGCCCTAATGCCACGCTTACATCAACATAAAGCCCAGACAGACTGACTTTGGAAAATACTGAGAAAGGCGACTGCAGGAAAATCCCTCCTCGCACCATCATATTAAAGACGCCACCAAACTACTCTGAACCGGTGTCTCCCAGCGTGTTTAGGTAATTGACCAATCAGTTACCATAGCAGCAGCGATAAGACTCTTCTCAGGTGGCCAATCACGCTGCCCCATTTGGCTCTGGGCCGCAGGTGATAAAGACCGGTGTTTGCCAGCTCCAGAGAAGCCAATCTCGAGATCCCAGGGCGGAGCCTTAAATGAGCTCGAAATGCGTCAGAATATGGGATAGGCGCTATTGTATTGTACGAGTGTACTTTTTATCTCTTAAATCTGGCCTGCAAATGAAGGATGTTAATTCACAGGCATGCTAGAGGTGATGGAAGTGACAAGATTTAGATATTTTTTTTTGTTTTATGTAGCCTGAACTCGACCCCAAGGTATTGGAGCGCTTAACATGATCAACAGTAGTCAAGGACAGAAGAAAATGTCAGAAACCGGAGCCGAGGGAGAGGAGGTAGAGAAAGGCAAAAAAAGATTAAAAGTCCAGGAATCGATAAGGGTGACGAGGAAGACTATGGGCAAAGAGATATAAATAATTCCAACTTAGTGTGATTCTAACAAGGAACATTTAGCTTCGGACAACAGCTGCCCTGCCATATAGCAGGTTTGTCTGAAATGTAAAATGAAGGGGCACGATGCCGGACGTGCAGAGCTAAAAAAATAATGGAATTTTAATAGAGGGAAGGGAACAGTGAATGCTGTAGCTGAATACATTGATAGTGGAGTTACTGAAGGATTTGTTCCACAGAGGTGGGGCGCACAGACGTGGATAGCTCTTATTGCACGATCAAGATGGATGGCTGTTTCGGGGGCATGTTATACCGTAATCGAGGAAATGATATGCCTGTATCCGGAGGTGGGCTGAGTCCTCAAGATATAAAACATGTAGCTTATATGTGCAAGCCCTTCAAAGTAATTGGGTATTTTGGAGCAGAGTTGGAATTCAAGAGAGTAGGCATTCAGTCCAAAGGGTGCGCGTCCAGAGATGGGCCCTGTTTGTTAGGATGGCCTCAGCAGTGGGACCTGCTCCGACTTGATCCTAATTAGCCAGTGTTGGGATGAGAATGTCCCTTGTATGGTATACAGGTGTGTTCCCTGGCCCTGATTGCCCAGCTGCATCTATAAATTGGTATCCTGTCCTGGGTTTAGTGCATACTGAAGTGGTATCCGCATACCTTTTATCCGTGTTACTGGAAGTGACACGTACTGGCTCACTTGACTAAATTTCTACTATTACGCGTATGCCCAGAACCTTGAGCGGGCATCCTGTGTCTATGGTGAGCCGTAGTGATAAGCTGTGTGTGTGAGTGATTCTGAGCAATGTGGGCCAATGGGATCCATTCTGAATGCCCCTGGCCTGGCATAGCACAAGATGGCGTGTGAGGACTATGCTCCCAGACAGAAGAAGTATATTGTTTGCATTTCTGTAGCGGAAGGGAGGAACTACTGAAGTGAAGACCTTGGAGTGAAAAGGATGAAGACAGGACCACCTTTAGAACTTTCATGAGATGTTTTGTTATTGATCTTCATCAGCACTGCCAGTTGGAGGATGGTATGGGTGAGTCTCTTTTGTGAGGGGTGAACTTTTGAAGATGGCCCAGCCAGTTTTATCTGCGGCCCAATGTGTGCCTCCTCTAAAATACACCCCTAGAGACGCCACTGTTTGGTGTCGCCTGCCAGAGGAATCTGCCTATTTATATAAACACTTTATAGGATGGAGAAAGTTAAATCAATTAGAACTATAGACATTTCTGAGAAAACTTCATATCTTCCACCTTAAGAAGCAGGCAATGTACGTATTCTACAGTACAGAAGGGAAAAAGACTGGCAGTTTTCACTCTCTGCTCTGTAAAATAACAGAAGAAAAGCATAATTTCAGCACCCCACTTCTACCATCACTGCCCTTGAATGGTTTTTCATAACGTTTAAGGGGATTTAGAAAAAAAAGTGGAAGTTTCCCTCAGCAAGTGGCATGGCAAGGGTGCAGTGGGCTCTCGTGTAAGCAAGCAAAATGGGCCTTCTTACAGCTGGTTGTGAAATAAAATACAGCAATGATCAGAGTTTAGTGGGTCTCTCAAGTCTCTGGGCTCCGGTGCTACTGCACCTGCTACATCACAGATAGTTAAGCCCCTGCCCTCAACCGTAAAAGGGTTTATAGATGACTGAGCAGCGGACAAACCGCTGAAAAGGGCAAAGATGAGCAAGAATTATATATATATACATATGGAGGGGCCAGGGTTTAATTTCCAAAAGTGATTTTGATTTTTTGAAGATCGACTACCCGGTCACTCCAATTCTGTACTTAATTCCGAAGGTACACAAACATGCCAGCAACCCCCCGGGTCGTCCCATAATCTCAGCGATTGGGGGACTGTTTGAAAGCACCTCGAGATTTATAGACCATTTTCTCCAAGAGTTTGTAGTCATGCTACCCTCGTATATTAAGGACACTGGAGACTTTCTGTGAAAGATATATAATGTGACCTGGGATGAGCAGTTTCTCCTTATGACCTTAGATGTTTCTGCTCTCTACACCAGCATCAGGCATGTAGATGGGATCAGAGCACTGAAACACTTCCTGGGAATGAGACCAATACATCTACATCAGCACACACTCATGCTCCTTAACATGGCTGAATGGTGTCTGGATAACAACCTCTTCATGTACTACCAACACACCTATAAACAGACACAAGGGACGGCCATGGGTACCTACTTTGCCCCCAGCTATGCTAACTTACATATGGGCTGGTGGGAGGAGCAGGTACTCAAGGTCAAACATGCCAAGGAATGGTCTGAGAATGTGGTCCTTCTAACCAGCTACATCGATGATTTATTCATCTTGTGGAAAGGGTCACCGGAGTCAGCCGAGATATTTTCACAAGAGATTAATATTAATCATTTGAACCGTACCTTTACGAGCAACATTTGTAAGAAAGAAATGCATTTCCTTGACCTGGTGGTGTATGTTGAGAATAACAAACTGCAGACTAAAACATACAGAAAGCTGACATCAGGTAACTCCATTCTCCACGCTAGCAGCTTCCACCCCACCAGACTTAAGAATAGTATCCCTTATGCATAGTGTTTACGCATGAAGCGCAACTGCAGTAATAAGGTAGTCTTGGGAGAAGTACAGAAAGATCTATTCAACAGAATGAGAGTTAGGGGCTACAGCGAGGAGGTTTTGAAGTCAGCAGAGGCTAAAGCGAGACCCAAAAGTCGTGAGGTGATGTTATTTGGGGATAGCAAAAGTGAGATGAAGAAGAAGAACCCCAGACACGCAGGCCCAGTAAGACTTATTACGGGGTACTCTGCTTACCACGCAAGAGTACGCAATATTCTACACATAAATTGGAGAATTTTGAAAGGTGACCCTATGATAGGATCAGACATACCTTGTGCCCCCTTGATATCTTTCAGGAGGGCCAAATCCATGAGGGGAGAGCTGGTGCAGAACATGCCATACACAAGGGGTGACTCAGATTGGCTTACAGCAAAGAAAGGATTCTTTAAATGTACAAAGTGCAAAGCGTGCAGGCATGGCAGGAATACAACTACCATTCAGTCACCTCTAAGAACTACACCCATTGAAATCAGGGGCACGTATAATTGCAAAAGTGATTTTGCAGTATACGTATTAGAGTGTACTTGTCAAAAAAGATACGTAGGCAGCACAATACACAAAGTCCATGTTAGGATTTTGCAGCACCTTAGAGCAATCGCGAATGATGACCAGGGCTATCCTGTGGCCAGACATATTAATCAATTTCACAAGGGCAATGCCAAGGATTTGGTATAT
Source organism: Calotriton arnoldi (assembly GCA_963921515.1). Taxonomy (NCBI): domain Eukaryota; kingdom Metazoa; phylum Chordata; class Amphibia; order Caudata; family Salamandridae; genus Calotriton; species Calotriton arnoldi. The sequence continues at coordinate 426,428 of CAWUFW010000927.1, forward strand.
TTTGTCATTGATTCTGTCCCAAAAAGTCCCAGAGGAGGTAACAGGCAGCTCCAATTAAGGAGACTGGAATCAAGATACATACTGATGCTTAACACCAAAATACCTCAGGGACTGAACTCAGATGAGGAGTTAATAGTACATCTTTAGCTGTTTTCTCACTCTCCTGTAGACAGGGTGCTAGGTACAGAGATGTCAATAATTTTCTTTTGTTTCCCACTTTTCTTTTCCTGTATTATGTTTTATACATTACAGTGCACAGTTTCACATATGTACGGATGTGTATGGTGTTTGATCTATCTGCAATGAGGCAACCAGGGCTGAGACTGCATACTAATGCCTTTTACATTCATTCGTGGTGAGGGTTGATACAACTATTTAGTTTGAGAGGATTTTAAGCCCACTGGGGCCCAATCCCTCTAAAGTAGGGCATTTAATGTTGGGACGTAGGCAATTGCCTTTTCAGAACTCACATGAGGGTTATTATTTTTCCGTCCCATGGGCACTCAATACAGGGTACCAGGATTTTGGGTACTCAGTGAATTTGTCTTGACTGCTAGTCAAATATGACCTTAATTAAGTTTTCAGACTTGCCCAGTACCACTAGGGAAAGTTATAAGCAGCATATATTTTTCACTAATTTGCGTTTGTGTAAGACTGATTATAAGTCTCTAATTTTATTTTATTTTTAATTCACTTTCACATTTTTTATGTTTATCACGTATAACCTGGATTCTTCTATGTCTATGCGGTTACTGTGTTGCCATGACAATCATTCTGTGTGGGAATGCATACGAAGACCTGAGACATTGGCGCCCATTATGTGAGCAAGGCGGCTTGACCATCGAAACGCGCCAAGGTCTATTTGGACAATAAACTTGGTGTTAGATATCCACGGTGTCGGTGCCTGTTTGTATGAAAACAAACGGGACTGGAGATTATATATATATGTCATGTGAACAAGGCTCGCTTGAGCCGAAACGCATAATGGCTGTTTAAATAAACAAAGAATATTTGCACAGATATCGTGGTCCGTGCCCGTTTTATGGGAGAAATCTACGTTTGTGACGGAATCCAAAGTATATATATATATATATATTTATACATCGGCAGAACTCCTGAAGAACGCCATGCATATACCAATACTTTTAATCCAAGGCGAAACAGAAGGACGGCACACAAGAATCCTTTGAGAAGCAGTTTATTGAAGTTCAACTGCTTTCATAGCTTTTTTCTGCAGTTCAACGCAAAGTGCAAGGTGCATGTAAAATCCCAAAGCAGACCTACGCGTTTCAGCCGTAGCCTTCTACTGGGTCATATATATATATACCAGCTTCACAAGCCAGCTCTGTCCATTCACAGAAGGCAGGTGTACAGAGAACTAGTGCAGAGAACCATCAGATATGGTGAGCTTGTCTGCAAGATAAACTGCGGTGCAGTAATGAAGGCTTTGTAAATGATGCAGCTGGTTTGAAGATGGTGTGGGCTGGCAAGGGGAGCCAATGGAGTTTCATCAGGATACGATCATATTTCTTAGGGCCCTGAATGAGACATGGAGTAAGCCCTTAAGTGGTACTAGTGTTGAGACTGGGAGGCCACGGAGTAGGGCATTACCTCAATCCAGATGCAAAAGTGTGGAGCTTGAACAGCTTTCTGAAAAAAATGGTTTGACTTCAGAAGAGAGAGCTGCTACCAGGCTGTCTTTGTGATTTTTGGCCGTGTGTTCCATGGGGGTGATGTTGGTGTCCGGGTTGAATGAATCCAAGTGACTTGGCATTCAGTGAAAGTTGGGGTTTGAAGCCGTCAAGGCTCATGTCATTGAGCCAGATTTGTACTGTTTGTTGTTCTTGGCAAACAACAGGAGTTCTCTCTTGGCTGGTTTGAGCTTCAGTAAGTGCTTACATGCAGGTCTGGATGACATGCGAGCAGTGTTTGAGGCATACGATGTCTGAGGCAGAGGAGATTTTCAAGTAGAGTTGTATATCATATGCATAGTAGTGAATTTTGATGTGTTTGTCTGTAAGTAGAGCACCAAGTAGCTCCATGTAGAGGTTGAAGATGACAAGAGGCAATATGGAACCCTGGGGAACTTCACTGGTGATAGTGCTTTTGTGTGAACTGGAGGTGCCGATGTGAACAAACTGGTGTCAGTTAGAAAGATAGGAGGATAATCAGTAAAGGACATTTCCAGTGAATCCCATTTGAGACCCTAGGGTGCATACAAGGGTGGGATGGTCGACTGTGTCAAAAACAGTTCAGAGGTCCAGCAATATCAAGAGGTAGGGGTCATCTTCAACTGTGGGCAAAAGGGCCTTGTCTACGATGTGTAAGGTATCAGTCTCAGTATTGCAGCTTGACCTGAATCCAGACTAGTAGTCATTCAGGCGATGGTCAGCATTGATATGATATTTCAATGATCTTGCTGATAAATGGTAGGTGAGTGAGGGTCCCGTAGTTGGTGAGGTCATCAGGGTCTAGTGTCGTTTTCTTTAAAAGAGGGAGGATTTGGCCTGTCTTGAGAGATTCTAGGAAGATGCCTTGAACGAAGGAGAGAATGGTTAAGTTGGTGTGAGCATCCCTCCCCCTCACAGAAGCTGTTAACAAAGAAATTATAGATCTTTCTGGAAGATTATCGGGGAATGTAGAGGTATTTCATGTAAGCCTGAAATTAATAACATCTCTAGTGCGGAATGGCGCAAATACATCTCCTCATTGTATTCTCCGAATAATTCAGAGAATAATCTAATGGGATGTAGTTTGTCGAATTCTAGGGTTAGTGGTATGGATTGTACTACTCTTCCTTAGCCAACAAATTAAGGAGATTCTCCTGGGTGCCAAGTATAAAATGGGCAAGAGGTCCTGCCCAGTTGCCTATTATAGTCATTAAGTTAGAGGCTGATCTATGCGCTATTTATTTGGCTGATTTGTTCCGATTCTGCTATCTATCCGGGGAGATACTTGACTCCTGGAGGGGCAGTATAGTACTTCCACTTCATAAAAAAGGCCCTATTAACATCCTTAGTACTTGTAGGCAATCAGGCTCCTGGATGCAACTGCGAAAATCTTTGCAAAGAGTGTATTAAATCAGCTACAGGACTGGGTAGAAGAAAAACATATTGTGCCCCTGGAACAGGCAGGCTTTAGACCAAATTGTTCCAACTTGGATAACATAATTGCACTGCACCTTATTGTGGAAAAGTATGTCCAGAAACGGTGTATGCCTGTTTATGTGGCATTTATTGATTTTTCTAGCGCCTTCAACCGTGTGGACAGGCATACCCATGCGGAGAAAACATATGGATTTGAGCATTCCAGAAGGTTTACTAACATTTATAATAGCCTTGCACACGGCCATGTGGTGTCATATAATGTTGGGTGGTAATCGTGGCCTCACACCAAAAATTGAAACTGAAAATGGCCTAAAACAAGGCTGTCTATTAGAGCCCCTTCTCTTTTCTTTAGGCCTGGGTGGTGAACTCCACTCCGCTCGCGGAGTTTGCAGAGTTTTCCACACTCCGCATTATGCGGAGATCCGAGTTTTTTTCCTCGCTTGCGCGCGTCAACATCAAGTTGGCAAATGCGAGCGTGGAAAATCCACCTCCCGGCAAGATTTTTCCTCATTCACGCTTGTCAACTTCAAGTTGGCAAGCGCGTGTGAGGGAAATCAACCTCCCGGCGAGATTTCTCAACGTGGGCGGTTGGATTTCTCAATGCGAGTGGCCGCGTATGCTCGCGACAGATCAAGTTGAGAAACCGTCCATTGAGAAAGCTGCCGCTCGAGTAGAAATACTACTCGAGCGGCAGAAAGGAAGCAGCGCCCGCTTGTGCTGTGCATGGTGCCGTTCGAGATAATTTCACAATGCGGACAAACACCCGGCACTGAAAATTACAGCGAACACCATTTTTTCTAACACATTCCGCCGCTTGCGGAGCTCCGCATAGCGTGGCTGAGTTCTTTTGGCACTTAGCGGAGTTCTGCAGTGCGGAACCCCGCGAACTCCGCCCAGGCTTGCTTTTCTTTATACATCGCTGATCTGCCGGGGTTAATGAACCAGATAGGGGGATCCTCCAAAGGTAGGGTCTTATCTGATGGGGACACTTCTTTATGCAGACAATATTGTGTTACTTGACCTGATTCCTAAAGGTTTGCAGAAATATCTTACTTTTTTAACAAATTATGCTGAGAAACATTTTTTAAAAGTTAATATAAATAAAAGTAAAATCATGAAGTTTCTTAGGGAGGACTGTCATTAGAAGACGAATTATAGATGGCATTTGGGTACCGTATACCTATAGAAACACTGAAATCCTACCCCTTCTTAGGAAAACAAATTTCGGCTGTTCTGTCAAATAAAGCACTGTCCCATGTAAATGCACTTAAAGCACTTTATGGTGCTACAGGCTGAAGGCACTTTATCCATTTACTGATTGTATACAAGATGAAAATCCCCCAAAACAACTATATGGTGTAGAAATTATAAAAAGTTGCGGGCTAGCACTTTATACATAGAGTAGAAGGGAAGATTCAGCGTCCAATCTGTAACTTAAATACGATGGCACAAATTAAGGCATTACGCATTGAAATGGGGCTCGTGAGCACCTTTGTAAGGGGATTGGCAGTTATAATATGCTGGGGTTATCATCTTATTCATTCGAAGGAGAACTCCTTGAGGAAGCTTGTAAGTGTTGAATGTTTTTCTTCTGCAAGGGGTGATTATATTTTGATGTCTAATCTTTTATATGCACTTGAGCACTTTAGTCTAAAAGTGGTAGATTTGCAGGACATTAGTTATTATACTCTCAGAGGCTCTTTAAAATCCTTTATGAAAGATAGCTCCAAGGAACACGATATTCGCCTCTGTGGAAGATTAAAGAGGATGGGGGAACTAATACGGACAGGTAGAGTTTTAGCCTCGCAGCCCTCCTTAAGATGGAATTTAGAGCGTAGTGTCCGCCGCTGTATACTAAAGTTTAGACTGAATTGCCTCCCTTTAAGTTGTGTTACAGATACTTGGCGGCAAATGAGTTGGGCTGATAGGAGGTGTAATCTTTGCAAAGGTGCTGCACAGACGGTTGATCATGTTCTATTTGTTTGCCCTGTTTTAAAATCCCCCAGATCCCGTTTTTTAAAAACCCTTTTTTGTGAAATATGGTATTAAATCAGCTAGAGCAACTGTCCAGTTGTTTACAGCCCAGTTAATGTAATGATGTGCTATAGAATTTAAAAAAACATTTCAAACTTTTTAAAAAATGTATTAAGTTTTGAATCACACAGATAAATTCACAAAAAATATTGTTACAGATGTATCGAATTTAAAGTATTATGTTTGTAATTCTTTTATGTTATTTTATTGTTGATCTCTTTGAAGATCTATAACTTTAATAAAAATCTTGAGAGCATCCCCAGATAGAGCTTTGATGAAGCATGATGGTAGGACATTTTCAAAAGAAGTGGCTTTGAGGGAGTTGAGTATGTCAATGAGATCTTGGAGAGACAGGGCTTTGAAGGCTGACCATTGCGGGATTCTATTGAGAGGGGCAGGCAGTGCAGAAGTCAGGGGTACACGCGGGTAGACGGCATCCACTCTGCTAAGAAGTTGGGCCCCATTGAAATACGTTAAACTGGTCTCCGTGTACTTTTCAGACAAATTCAGCAGCGCCTGCACATTGTCTGCTTTCGTTCTGAGCAGCAATGTGCAGGGGTGAGGGGGCTTATCAGATTCCACCTGGGCCCATAACAAAGGCCTATTTATGGGGCCATCAGGCCTCCTTTTGCTGGAGTATCAGGTTGGAAGCTATTTGGGGCCTCATACCTTAATGCAAATGCAATGGAGGGGAAACAAAGGCCCTCAGCTTGTTATCACTTCAGAAGTACTTAAGCGAGTCATGCTTTTGCACAGCCCCTCTATATAAGAGGTATGCATGCACTGGAAGAATGTGAGATGTGTTGGTCTGTCCCAGTATTTACACAAATAACAATTTAAATACCACTATTTTGTTTTATTACTTTTATAGAGCTACCCATCCCAATGCAGGTTGTCAGAACGCTTTACATCACAAGTGCACATTATACATTGACAATAAATCATATAAGTGTGAAAATCAATGTACATGATGTAAGACAGTGAGGGTTAAAGGTGTAGGAGTCACATTATATTAGAAGGATTACAATTTATGAACTGCAAGTAACATAAGGATCTCTGTGTTCAAAGCAGTAACCCACATACCTGTTCATGTTAAACATAAATCTGTCATCTGCATGTTACATGATGTACATTGCAGGAGGCATATTAACCCTCTATGCTACTTTGATTCAAAACTAGGACTAGACAAAACACAGATCTCTCCAGCAAATGTGTTAACCTCCAGAGTTATCTCATCATTATTATGATTCCCTGTATACAAAGATCTCTGCAATAGGTGCCTTAATACCATAAGATATTTTAAAATACAGACTTTGCAACCAGTTAAGCAGAACAGATTAACTGGCACGTTTCTCCGTGTTGCCAATTTCTTTGTGGCCGAGTTTTTAAAAACATAAATGTTTAAGTTGAGGCTAGATTTTGCGTTGGGGTTGCGTCCGTTTTTTGGCTCAACCCCGACGCAAAATCTCATTTGTTAAATCTTGTAATGCACACAAATGTACTCATGTTAGACCCGCTAAACGTATGTGTGAGATCTTAAGATCTCATGTCACTTCCTCTGAGGGCATGGGTTGTGATGCCATTTCCTGTGATGTCATCCTGTGATGTCTCATGCGATGTCATAGCTCTGATGTCACACACCATGATGTCACTTGCATACTGCCTAACATGATTTGTCCCCTCACTTCTCATTTTAGGACTTGTGCCCTAGGGGCGGTTCTAAGAGATGAAGCAGGCATGCTGTTACGCTGTCTGATAATCTATATTTTTTCACTGAAGTAGAGGTTGGTGGCGTAGCAGCTTTCTGATGAGTGAGCAATATGTGTGTCTCAGCTTTCTGAGGAGTGAGCAATGTGTGTGTCCTGCAGGAGGTTGATGCAGTGCTTGATTGTCCTGAACAGCATTCTACTTCTGTTGATGGCTTCATTGATGGTCTTGGTATGATACTTTGATTTGACTGATTTGATGAGCAGTTTGCGTGTTGCGCAGAGTTACTTCAGAGGTTCTCTGCAGCTCTGCACCTGATAAGGAGGCCAGAAACCTTTTTTTGTAATGACTGATCACGCCCCGAGCACACAGTTTATCATCTCTTTTACATCTGCTTTCCAATAAGACCTGCACTACCCCTGAGAATTGCAAGCTTCATCAGTAATATGATCCCATGAATCAGCAGTGCAGGCAATTATACCAGAAAGTCATTATCATAAAACAAGCTGCACATTTAAATATATCCTCAAACTCAAATCTACTTTCGCTAGAGCAGAAGCAGCATAAGAAACTGTAGCTTTTCTAGGATAGGATTTTCCAATTTCATAGTTTGGGATCTGAAAGATCAGGACTAGAGACTGTGGTTAATTACTGGTTAAGTTCCTTAGGCAGTAAGAAATCTCAAAACTGTAGTTTTTGTGTCAAGGGCAGAGTTTATTCCAATATTTTTTGTGTTCTTTTTAGTTTTCAGTTCCAGCAAAGTGCTTATATATTCACAGGTCTAAGCGCCATACACATAAAGATTCAATAGTATAGCAGGCCGAATACCTGCTTTATCAGCAAATCTAAAAGCCCTGTGCAAGAGGGGTGCTGGCCTAAAGCACAATGAGAGATTTTCTGAGGGTCTAGATGCTCTGAAAGCTCCTGTAGTGTTCTGACCAAGAAAGTCACATGTGAAACGCCTTTAAAAACTACTCTTCATTGTAAAATATATCAGGGGTGTAGAAGAGGACAGATGCTAGTAACTCACCAAAGATCCCAGGGACCGAGATTCACCAAAATGTTAGGAGTCGTGGATGTAACATTGTGCGTCCTTTCGGCCCTGGCAGCATTATAGGGTATTCTATTGTAATTACATTGATATAGAACGTCCTACTTTTGCTGAGGCATTAAAGAACTTTGTGGTGAATAGCACACTAGTCCACAACCCATGATTAGTTGTTAATCCAGTGGTTATTGATTACTGTGAGTTATTGGAATTAGTCTTGAACTCTCAAAGGATCCATTCCATGCATTCACTCCAGTTTTTTGTGGTACAGTAAATTATATTATAAAGATATTGCTAGGTTGCAGGGATATCGTTTGACAGGAGCAGTTATGATCTATGAAATGAGGTGGGGGCAATTTACAGAGATATAACAATAGAGAATAAGTCAGACAGGCATACAACATAGAGTAGACTTTACACATAGAATAAAGCATGCAGAGGGTGGAAGTTAAGAAAAGGGTGACTCAATATAAAGGAGAGGAAAACAATCAATAGTTCTCTGTCAAGGGCAAATTTTCATGGAGGGTCTTAGGAATATAGTGGGAAAAGGCTTTTGGACTTAACGTGCAATCTGCGTTAGACTCCTGATCTCACTCTTAGGCCCTCATTGACCTCCGACTCACTGCTAAGAGCAAAATAAAGGACAAGGACGGGAAACTATACAAGCATTGAAAATGCAATAGGTCTCGCATTTCCTTGAGTTAGAGCTATTGGCGTTGTAAATGACAATGTATTTTACCCATGTGTTATGGAATGTATGTATGTGATGTGTAGTGGAATTATGTGGGTTGTATTGGTATTGTTAGTTGTGGAATTGTGTTGTGTGGAGTGGATTTGTGTAGTGGAATTATATGGTATGGTGTGTAGTGGAATTATGTGGTATGATGTGTAGTGGAATTATGTGGTATGATGAGTAGTGGAAGTATGTGGATAGTAACTGTGTAAGTATGCAAATGGAGCTGGAAATAGGTATACTCAGCATAAGTGCCTTCAAGCACAACACAAAGTGGCTGGCTGTGCTGGATGAAGATGCTTGTGGAGAGAGTTTGCCCAAGCGCTCTCCAGTTCAATAACCTCACCTCGGTTTCTCACAAAAAGATACTTTGCATTATCCTCTGCTTGATGCTTTCATGTTAAAAATGTTCTTTAATTAAAGGTTGAAACAAATAATGGGTTGGTATACTAGTACATATTTTAATCAAAGAATGGCCGAAAATGCATTTTATCCTCCCAAAGTCATTACTGTGTTTACTACGGTGCCAGCTGTAACAAACAACACAAAGGGGGAGGGAGGGATGTTTTCTTTTTAATAACTCTGATATCATTAGCCTGCGAGTCTTGGCTGACAGCACTGAGAAACAAAAGACGACCCATCTTCAAATTTTCGCATGCTTGTAAGAGTTTACAAGTTTGGATTTCATGTTACCACTTAAAAAAACAACCTCCTTGTGTTGCACAAAGGAAAGTGAAATACTTTGTTGTTTACAAAGTGCTACAAGTCAGTAGGGGGTACTTTTGTATATTACTTAACAGCCTTCTGGCACAGGGCATATTAACTGAAGCAAATAGGGAGGGGCTATCTGTAATTCCAAAATCTGTGGCAGAATAAAAGATTACAGGTGTGTGCAAGCAGTCAGCTAAAAATTCTATCGTAAGCTCTGTAGTGAAAGTACTATAGGGGTGAGAACGAGCAGCTATTTAATGAAATTACACAGATGCCAGAGTTTGTAATAATAAATTTAAGATAAAGATCTTGAAGCTTACAGCACAAAGTCTAAATAAACCAGCGTGACGTGTTTTCTGCTGTAGGGGGTGAGCGGAGAGAGAACAGGAGTAGCCTGTTGGGAATTTGCCTCCCACTTTGTAGCAGTGTTTCTTGTAAATGGATAGCCATTTTAAATAATGCTGGTTAGTAAAAAAAGCATTGGCATAGCCAATAGGTCTCGCCTTTGGGACCTTATAAGTGGTTAGTCATGCAGCGAGGGTAGGAGAGAACTGGGGCAGTGCGCTCAGGTACTCTACACGGGGAGGGCAGGGAAGAGGTAGACTAGCTCGTGAGCAGGAGCACAGATTCACATTGAGGGTACTGATGCAGTAAGTAGGGGCTCGCGTACATGGTAAGTGGGAGAGGTACATTATGGAACACCTATGCTGCCAGACAAACGAGCATTAGCAAAGCCATCAGGCTCGTTGGTACACACTGACGTGCACTAACTCGCACGCAAGAATTGCTTTGCCAATGCTTGTGTCTAGCTACCAGCTGAGCCTCCGATCAAGGGCTGCATCTGAGAGGAACCAGCCAGCCGCAGCCATTTTGGCAATAAAGTGACATTTCACTGGGAATGTGAACGCTCAGTGGTATTACAAATAATGTCACGTTTCAGGGCGGTAAAACTGTTAATATTACATTGGACTATGGCGATTTCCTAAAGCGATAGGGAGGTTTTTCGTTGCTTCGACGTGTTACTATTAATGAAAAATACGGAATTTGGTCAGACAACAAAAAACGCCAAGAGGCGAAGTAATCACCGAGCACCACTGCATTATGAAAAACACACTTTAACTTAACATCGGCGATCGTACTAAATCCTGTGTAAAAATAACGTATAATAACGTACAACTCTTTACTAATAAAAAGCGGATGCGTTTTCAGAGAACGGTGTGAGTCTCTGCATTGATTTACAATGACGTTTCTCAGCTTCAGGGAGCTATGAATCAGTGTGAAATTAGAAATGAGGCTGACCGTTGTACTTCGGTCACGGCTGTTGCTGTAAGGCGCTTTAGTTAAAGTGCAGGCATAGTGGAGGGCTGCAAGCAGATGCGGTGGGGAAAGTAGACTTGGGAGTAGGTGAGACGTTAAGGTGTGCGGGGCATGTGTAAAATTCTGCGGACTTAAAAAATGATGTCATAAATTGAAGGCACAGAAGTACAGCGCGGAAATACGGTTTGTGAGACTAGGCGATTCTATGCGCTAGGACTTGACAATGAGCATTAGGCAGTCTCACTATGTCAGTGTAGCACAACCTGCAGTGCTGGGGTCATCCACGCCCACGCCCACCCCCTCAATTACCTCATGACATCCGACCTCAGTTGTTTACTTTTCACGCAGGCCCTGCTGCTCTTGGGATGGGTACCTCCTTAGCGCCTCGAGGGATGCATCAATATAGCGCAATGCCACCAGCGTGCCTTCTGTAAGCGCTACACCTGCCTCTCCCAGCAGGGAACCCCGCCAACAGCTGCAGGTAATTGCAGGCTAATGCCATCAGTAAGGGGTAGTAACCACGAGCTAGTTTAATCCCCCCCCCTTCGGCTTCCGTGTTGAAACCGGAGCTTTTAAGGGGGGTTCAATAGCCCCCCTGGCACCGGTCTGATCAGAGTGCACCATCACCAGCCACCCCTGAAAACTACACCAGGCTCACTGGTGCAGTCACTGCTTTCCATATAGGGAGCGATTAATTGTATTGTAGTGTATTTGCATTTATATAGCGCTTACTACCCCGGACAAGGCGTCGAATTCATTTCTTTAAACCATACAGAAGGCAAGAGGGATCAGCCAGTTAACCGCTCTCGGCTGACACCTGCTGCGAGTTCATATCTGGGCAAGGCCAAACCAGTCATCCATCCTTCCGAGGTTGATACACTGATTTGGCTTACAGTCACACGTATTATATATAGTGCGCATAAAGAGACGAATGCAGTACGAAGTGTGACATAAATACTTTGGCTCCCAACAGACCACGCTGTACTGGGGGATGAGTGTGGGTTTCTGCAAGTTCACTGTCCGCATGAGGATCCGTTAAAAGTTCCCACAAATGATGCATTAACGCTCTAAAAAGATGCTAATAAGTACGAACCGCTCAGGCACTAAATATTTCCGTGACAATGAGCATTAGGCAGTCTCACTATGTCAGTGTAGCACAACCTGCAGTGCTGGGTCGCCCACGCCCACCCCCTCAATTACCTCATGACATCCGACCTCAGTTGTTTACTTTTCACGCAGACCCTGCTGTTCTTGGGATGGGTACCTCCTTAGCGCCTCGAGGGATGCATCAATATAGCGCAATGCCACCAGCGTGCCTTCTGTAAGCGCTACATCTGCCTCTCCCAGCAGGGAACCCCGCCAACAGCTGCAGGTAATTGCAGGCTAATGCCATCAGTAAGGGGTAGTAACCACGAGCATTAAACGAACAGCGCAAGAGCTGCAAACTTGTCTCATGAACAGATGTTGCACGCTCAAAACACCTAGAAACGGCCCTGAAGGCATACTGCTGTCTGAGACAGGACATATGCAGCACGCCGAGGCCAGCAATGGGAGCGTACCGGTTGTTTACAAACATATACAGTTACAGCACGCCAGGCAGCAGACATTCACGCTTTACTACCACACAGAGAATAGACACACTAGAGGTGACAGTCGGGCAAACGACCTTCGTACAAACAGAACAAACGCACCACAAAGAGCAAGCCTCCCTCGCGCACGGACCAAGAAGGCACTGAAAGGCGGGCGGCTGTCTGGACGAAGGCTTTCCTGTGGCGCGAAGAAGTTACTCAGCCTTGGAATGCGCGAGCCCTGCAAGGAAACCGGACACAAAACAGATTGCCCCTGCGAGCATTAGAGCAAAATGTCACAGAGCAGAAAGTGGGAGGAGGACAGGAGTGCAGATGGCGTGCCACTGTAAAACAAGCACGGAATAGAAACGGTGCGCGCGCACCACAGAGGAGCGGGGGGAGGGAGCGCGGCAGCGAGACGAACGCGCGCTGCTGCGCGTGCTGGCCACCGTCGGGAATGGGCGCGGCAAAGGCGGGACATGCGCCCGCCTTTGCCCAATCGTGTGCCGTTTTTGTAAAAAACACGCACGCTCCAGCCAATGTGGGCTTCCCAAAGCAAAACCACACGCACGAGCGTGTGGGCAGCTTTCAGAAGCCCTTTCTAGAGGTCTCGCGCTGCGCGAGCAGTGCTACGCACTGCAACGCTAGGCGCGAGACCTAATAAACTAAACAACACTCTCACAGTCCTTTTTGCTTTCTGCTCCTGCCACTATCTTCTTAAACCCATCCACCATTTTAATAAGATTAGTGCCAGATGCATCAAGGCACAAGCATGACTACTCCTAATTGACATCCATGCCTTCCTTGTAAATTAAGTATGCCTGATGGTTTAACAAGATAGTTAAGGGGGTTACTGCACCCTCTACAGAGATACTTTCAGAACTAGATGACATGTTAGAATTCTGATGGACCTGACTCAGCCTTTCATCATTCTAAGACTACTAGGGGTTAAGATGTGGCCTAACAGCAAGTGCTGCCAACATTGGAACTGTAAAACCAGGTTTGAGTCCCGTGCTGGCTCAACATACCGTGATTTTAGGCAAATCACAAACTCCCCATACCTATTAAAAAAAATCTGACCTTATGTATTGTAATCTGCAGCTCATGCAAAGCGTTCTAATGCCTTTAGGCCGAATTCACACTCTATTAAACTGCAAAACAAGATGAGTACTATTAACTAGGATGTTAGTAACATTTGTTAATATAGAGTCCTGAATCAGAAGGCTTCATGCTAAATGCTACATAAAACCAGTGTTTGAAGTGGGCAGGATCAGTTGGGGATAACGCTCCCAATCTTTTCAATTAAAAAATCTAGTTCCATTACTTTTTGTTAAAAAAACATCTGTACCTTAACAGTTAATGCTTAATACTTAATACTTGAAGTGCCTCTGGCTGAAAGGGGGGAGGGGCTCCTGTACTGTGAAGTCAAGGGAGAGGCAGACCGTGGAACAGGACACAAGCTTTTGCAGCAGGGTGCCTTCTACCTGAAAGAAATGCACATGTGTATAGTTGGCTTATCACCAAATCTATATTCTACTTGGGAGCCAGCATAGGCTTTCATTGATGCAGACATTTGAGGCTTCATTGTGACAAATGTTTTTTTTTTAATAAGTTATATTAGGGTGTTAGCAACTGAGTTCTGGAGGGCACCCTTCTAATGGAAACGTTTGCACCAGGTGCAATCTGATTGCACATTTCAAGATCTATATGTTTATGAGCACTGGTGTTATCTTAAACACCGTGGCCCTCATTTAGAGTTTGGCGGATGGGATACTGCATTGAAACGTGGCAGATATCCCACCCGTTGTATTACTAGTGATATAGACAATAATGCACTTGTAATACAGAGGATGAGGCATCCGCCGTACCTGTGATGGAGAATCATGTACATCAGACTCTAAAGGATGCTGTAAATATTTTACAGATTGTGCGGCAGCTTATCTTTTACTGTGTGTAAAATAATGACTTGCATATCAAAGTGCTTTCAGTCAAAGGTTGGGACCGCATTGCACTATAAATACACATATCACTATTCCCAACTGCACCAACCTGCATTCAGTTCTGTGGCTGTCTGCTAACACACACAGACAGGCACACCGAGGCATCTGTGGTTAATTTGAAAACATTTCTAACTGTAATATTTTATTAAGGACGAGAACCCACACCTAGGTGGCATGCTTCATTATTGGGCCCCTCCTCACTCCAGGACCACTGCTACCTGGTGTGGGCTACAACTCTCTGTAATAGAGAGGAGCTCTTGGGCTAAGCTTTATTCTGGTGCCTCCAAGGGATAGATTAAAAAGATCAAGGGGGGATAAAACTTCAGCCCAGTGCACGGGTGGTCACCATGTTTCTGCCCGTCTCAAGACCTTGCCACGAGGTTCTCCGGCATTCTTCAGTAACATTGATGTATGTCACTGCAATGTAATGTGAATAAAGTATGATAAAGCAAAAAAGGATAATAAAAACTACATACAGATTGATTTTTACAAGGGGCCCACGTTATCTATAAACACCTCAAGAACTCCTCTCTACAGGGCCGGCTCTAGGGTGGTGCGACCGGTGCTACCACACCGGGCGCTAACTTCGGGAGGCGCTGTATTTTTAAGTATATTTTGATTTTAAAAGCACCTGCTGCCGCCATCCTTGCCTCCACCAATTTTCAGGCAACAATAAAAGTGTCAGAATAACTACGGTGATTAATGTTCTTCCTGGAGAGAGATCGGAGTTTTGTCTATGGCAGTTTTAATTCATAATAAGGTTGTGCTGAAGGGTTAATATGCCTGCTGCAAAGCACGTGTACCATGCAGATCACAAAGTGAATATAATGTAGCTCGTTCAGGAGGTTACTGCTTTTGTCGGAGAGATCCTTTTATTACTTGCAGTTTACAGGTTAAAATCCTAATATAGAACAGTTAGCTACTAAGGGCCCGATTCCGATGTCGTTCGGAAGGCCTCCGAATCGGATTTGGCTTTCCCAGATCCGATTCGTAGCCCTTGTTTACGACCGAATCGTACACAGGTCCGAACAACCAAGTACGATGCGAAGATCGCGTACGCGCCGACCGAATCGTTTCCGGGACCCGAACCTGTCCGCACGACTCATTCGTAGCCGAATCGTGCCGCGCTATGGAGCCGTATTCCGACCGAGCGAGTACGATTCGGGCAGCCGCTTCGCCTCGGTCTCAGCGAGACGAAATGGCTGTCGGAAACGTACTTTGGGGGGCCGTAGCAGGCCCCCCTACACCCGGGGCCCTCTGAATCTGTCACGGGGGTGTGCCCATAGGTCCCCCCGATCTAGGCATGCACAGTGTGGTGGGCACCACAGGGTGTACGCTTTTCCCCACCCACCCCTTTTCTGCTATGGGAGCCTGTGTACCGGTCTGTACACAAGCTCCCATAGAGTTCAATGGGAGTCCGAGCGAACTGAGTCCGTAAGCCTACAGCAGCATCGTACTCGCTCGTTTGGACTCCCAGAGCACGTCTCGCTTGGAAAGCCCTCCGAATCCGAGTCGTAAGGAAGGCTTTCCTAGCGAGATCGGAATCGGGCCCTAAGTGTCACCAAAGTGCTGCATGCTATAGGTTAGAGAGTTATGATTTTCTCCCTAGTCTTTCATTACACTAATGTTGTAAAAAGGGTTCATTTGGGTAGAAATGAATTCTTTTTAGTAAATACAGCCCCCAACCATCGTGATACGTTTTAATTTCTGAGTTTGTGCGTTTCCACACCAAGCACTCTTAAACGATACTGCCTAGCAGTATGGATGACATGCGACTCCTACACTTTGCAGTCCTCTGCCTTATGTAACATTTTCTATACACTGAAATAGACTTGTATGATTCATTGTCTCTGTGTAATTTGTGTATGATGTAAAGTGCTCTGACACCCTACACTGGTATGAGAGGCACTATAAAACAAAAGAAATGCATGAGAGAGAGAGAGTGGTTATGAAGACTTATGGGGCACTGTTAAAGCGTGGTAGTGAGGGAATCTGTGGCGGAGGTGGTCATTGGGGGGTGCCAACAAACATTGTCGCACTGGGCACCACCAGGGCTAAGCTGGCCCTGCCTCTCTATTATAGAGAGTTGTAGTCCACCCCTGGCACCATTGGTCCTGGTGTGATGAAGGAACCAATGATGAAGCATGCCACCTAAGGGTGGGTGAGGGTTCTTGTCCTTAATAAAATAATTTTTTGGGAGTAGTTACACATTTTCTCAAATTAACCACACGAGCCTCGGTGTGCCTGTCTGTGTTTTGGGGAGCGGTACGCGTTTGGTCAATTGCTCCCAGTAGACCCCCCTTGTTGTGTTGTAGTTACACACACAGACAGCTGCAGGGAACACATTACCCAATTGAGCTCTGATAACGTAAAAGCGTGCATTTCCCACTGATTACCTTAACCAGGCGTGCAACGCCCATTGGGCTAAAAGGGCTTTAGCCCTCCCACCCCTCGTTGTGTGTCTCAGGCCAGGCTGCTGCAGCTCGAGCTGCTGTGGGCTCAGCTGGGCAGTGTCTGGAGGCTTATCTCCGGCACGCCCAAGTTTTTCACAGGTGTTTAACGCCTTCCATTCGTCGGACGGCCCCCGGCCGTCCGACGTCACGGTGAGCGTGTGCGTCCTACGGCCAGGGGCCGTCCGATTTGCGCACGCGTAGAATTCGCCCACACAGCGGGGGAATGTGCGCCGCAGCGAACGGGTTAACGAGCATTTGCATATTTACACACCTTTGTAAACTGTTGACCGAGGATTCGTTTTTTTCCTGGTTCCAGTACCCCCTGGTCCCCCACTCTACCTATTCATTACATTTGTATTTTACATTTACTGCCGTAGTGTGAGTATGCATTTCATGAAAAGGAATATAAATTATGGTCGCCAAAAGAAAAATGCCAACCGTGTGTTGTTTAAAGAGCCTGCAAAGACCTCTTCTTGACACTAAATAGCGTTATAAATAAAAAAAGTATGTATTCATTTGTAATGTGACTTTTCTGACCTTGTTCCCTTTAATTACCGTCACAGGAGCGAGCGCAAGCGCGAGGGCCTGCAGCTTCAGGTCACCGAGCCCGCCGGTCCCCCGAGGAGGCCAGAATCCGACATTTTTAAGTTACAGGTACCACTGACCTGTGACAAAGAAGAAGGGTGAGTCAAGTGCCTACCCTTTTAGGGTGCTTACAATATTAGCAACCCAATATTCTCACTTAGGTCCTGAAGAAAGCCCTCCGACCCCTCCTGGGCATTAAAAGGGGCTGAAACATGTCGACCTTTGCCCTTCACACAAACTACACGGTGCTATAGAACAGTAACATTTCTATGTACGCACCACCAGATATTTTTTACTTTGCCACCTCTCCTTCTGAATAAAGTTTGTTTAGTAGGGAGAGCGAAGCAATTTTAGCTCACTTTTGCCCTTTCTGTTCACTTCACTCCTTTTACCTCATTTCTGATCACTCCTGTCAAAACCAGTGGTTCAACCTCCAGGTGGAGGAAAGCATTCTATCAAAAAAGACCTGATGATGATGCTTTCACGTCTATAAAGAAGCGGAGAACCAAGATATACCGCTTTTTCGCTCCTGTACGTGAATGAGGGTTTTTAAGCTGGTTACCACACCTGACCCTGGTATTACAGGTACAAGTGATCCATTCCCTTTTGATTATCTACCCTTTAATTATCAGTCATGGATCAACCAGGCAACCATACAGCACAATTAAAAGTGCTTTCTATTTATTTATATTTGCTGCTCGAAGTATGCACAGATAAGTGCTGAAAATACAGCTTTAGGTGACTGCTAATTTTTGTACCGTCTGCGACATCAAACTAATGAGCTGGCAACCCTAAGCATAAGACTGGAAGTTTGTTGCAGGATCAGCGCATTATTTCATCCACCCTCGATCCCTGATCAATGCCATAATAGCAATAATTTAACTTATATCTGCCGTCAGTAACATGCTGAGTTACTTCAAGTGTCTGGGAATGCACCCTGCATTCAGACAACTCACTCCACATTCTCGCCCTTCACTTTCACGCTCACCCTGCACTCACAGCGATCACACTGCACTCACACTGATCACCATGCACTCACACCATTCACCCCATCACCCTGCACTTGCAGTGATCACTCTGCACTCACACCATTCACCCGCTCAACCTGCACTCACAGTGATCACCCTGTACCTCACCCTGCAGTCACATGGGCACACTACACACCCTGCACTCATGTGACACTTCACTCACCTGTCCCCTGCTCAATCTGCAATCTCACTCAAACAAGTCCATCACTAACCATGTATTAATTTGTCCCACTCTGCACTTGCATCCCCACTCAAATTCATATGGTCACCTCACTCACCCTGCAGTCACTCCTTTTACCCTACTCTCACACTGTTGCATTGCTCACTGTGCACTCACATGGGCACTCCTGCCACCCACACAGCACAGTGGGTTAATGTGCCTGCTACAAAGAACGTGCACCATGCAGATCACAGAACTGAGGGGCATATGTACAAGCCCCTATCGCCACGGGAACGTCACTTTTTGTGACGTTCCCGTAGCGATAGGGGCCTTGCCTTATGTACAAGGCAGCGTTAACGCTGCCTTGTACATAAGGCACCCTTTCACGCTATGGTTAGCGTAAAAGGGGCATGCAGTGGGCGTTCCACTGCAACACCCATTGTATTTGACGCTGCCCCCTATGTACAAGGGTGGCGTACATAGGAGCGCTGCCCCCTATGTACAAGGGTGGCGTACATAGGAGGCAGCGCCAAAATTAAGACCAGGAAAACCCTGGTCTTAAGTTGGCGAAACAAGGAGAAAAACATTATTTCTCCTCGTTTTTGCTTTTTCCAGCACACATGGAAAAAGCTAAATGCCATGGTTTGTTTATGTACAGGAAGGTGTCCCTTCCTGTACATAAACAAACCCTACAAAGTGCAATTCTGTCACTTTCATGTGTGCTGCAAAAGCAGCACACATGAAAGTGACAGAATTGCATTTTAGGATTGTTTATGTGCAAGAAGGGACACCTTCCTACACATAAACAATCCTCCTCTGCACGCAGACACCCTTGCACTCTGGTGCAAGGGTGCCTGCGTTGGCGCTAAGTTATTAAACTTAGCCCCATCGCAGGGGGAAACGCAAGGCTGCACCACATTCTTGTAAATATGGTGCAGCCTTGTGTTTCCGAAGTGGTGGAGCGTGTCGTTAAGCCAAGGAGGCTAACGACACGCTCCGCCACTTCATTGTACATATCCCCCTGACTGTGTGTAAACTAGGAGTAGCGCTATAAAAAAATGAAATGTTTGTCAGAAAGGTGCTATTGAGAGATGAGGTGCATTGTTGGTGAGTGGTAGTGAGGGAATTCATGGAGAAGGAGGAAATGGGGGAGGGGGCGCCCAAAAAGATTGTTGCACCATGTGCGACCAGTGCTAGTGCCAGCCTTGGCTGGAAGTGTTAGCCGCCTCCCCCCCCCCAACCACATGTTCGGGTCTAGTTACGCCCCTGACCTTAACCTGCATTTATTTTTAATTTAAGGTGTGCGGTTATTTGTTTATGCATGTACCTAAATGTAAAAGGCCAAGAAATATTTGCAGCATATTTTGTACTTTTCAGCGACGTCTCTGACCCCGCCCCTCACTATGATCCCGCCCCCATTGCCCTCACGATCACAGTTCCCTTATTTTGAGGCGCTTCAATCGAAGCAAGAAACACAGATTTTTATAGACGAAAATCAGGCAGCTTTCATTTCCATGCTGCTCTAAAGAGTAACGGGCTGCAACATGTTCAGTCTAAACCATCCCCTTGATAAAATATGAACTTGACTAATACACTCTGGGGTTCTGGCAGCCTCCAGGGTATGGGAAAGCCCTGCTCTAAGCAGGGTTATATAAGGGAGGGGGAGGGGCGGCCCTCTCACGATGCCTAGTGCGGTACTGGTCCCAGCCGCAGATATCTGCAAAGGTTCGAGTTACACGGACCAGCCGAGGCGTGTAACAAGAATCCGGTCTCTTTCCTTGAACATCCGGGGTTCATAGCCATGGTTACTAATGCCCGGTGGCAGCTGGATTGTGGAACGGCCTGCCGACCGGCTTTCCTCTCTTTCGAGTTCATGACCTTCTCATGGCACCGCCCACCTGCACCGACCTAACACCTTTCATAGGCACCTGGAAATCTGAGCCGGTCCATTCGGCTCCCATACGTTCTAGCATTGCAGGTGACCTCACGACCCCACTCGCGTGAAATGAAATCCATCTCTTTTGTTGTGGGCACAGTTTCAGTAATTTTATCTTTAGCAGGTAGGTAGCTTAGGGTTACCGGATGACTCAATGCCAGAGATTTCTCTTTTGGGAGTCACTTACACCAGTCCTTAAAAGTGAAAACTTGAAAGAAATGTACTTTAGCCCAGAGTGCTTGTGTGCTTCTAAAAAACCTAAGTACTCTCCCTTTAAAAGTATTGATCCCTCCTGAGAAGTGCGGGTACTCTACCATCTCAGGTTAAAGAGGTGCAGGTAGGGACAGGGATTAGGGAAATAATACGAATAAAAAACTGTTCTACTGCCGACGCTGCCGTTGGCCTCGGTGCTCTTCTTCTCTCCTGATGGTGTCCCAGCAGTCCCTTGGACACCAGCACAAGCTCCCCGCCACTCCTGGCGCTGCTCTCAATAGCATGAGAGCAGCGCAAGGATTTGTCTGACCAGCTGGGTTTGCAGCTCAGATAGTGCCTGGGAGTCTGTGCTGTTTCTCCAACCCGGCTGTGCAACACAGCTCGGTTGGAGAAACCTAAGTGCGCATGACGGTTTGGCCGGCCTAAGACTGCCGGCCAAACTGTCATGCACACTTACAGTGCTGCACTACTCCTCCCGTGCTGTCATCATTGCCCCGCCTCGCACAGAATTGGCTGGCTCTAGCGGGGAAAGAAAAATAACATTATACTAAATTAGTTTTATTATCATTTTATTTTTCCAGTTTTTTCAGCAGGGAGGGGTGAGGCTTCTCCGCCATAGCGGAAGAGCTGCTGCTGCTTATTTAAATCATTTTTCAGATGTTGGTCCAAGTCAACTGAGCCGAGACTAGAGCTCCCACAATGTATTTGTTAAATAAAAAGCCAGCAAAGGAAACAAGGTGTATTAGTGACATCTGGTAACCATCTGTATAAATCAAAGGCCTACATCCTTTACCATGAATTCCATGGCTTTGCGGGTTGCTGGTGTGCTGCCTGATTGCTGGTGTTGCACGACTAGAGCGCTCCGCACGCACCCTTAAACATGAAAACAACCTTTTCCTTCATCCAAGAAAAGTCGGCACTCAGGTAAGTAAGTTGGTATTGCTTTTATTCCACGCAGCGCCCTTCTTTGGAACGCGTTTCAGCTGTATTATCAGCCTTTGTCAACCAATGGTGCCTGTTACAAGTAGTGGCTTTTCAAGTGATGCTAATTAGACTGCCATCGAAGAAATACTTCAACATTAAATTTTAAAGTCACAATCACTACTTGTAACAGGCACCATTGGTTGACAAAGGCTGATAATACAGCTGAAACGCTGTTCCAAAGAAGGGCGCTGCATGGAATAAAAGCAGTACCAACTTATACCTGAGTGCCGACTTTTCTTGGATGAAGGAAAAGGTTGTCTTCATCCTTTACCATGAACTTTACACAACCAACGCAGGCCTATTCATGTGCACATAAACTGGCAACCATCATGCATGCTGTTATAAAAGTACACATATGTAGAAAAATACAGCTTGCAAAACAACAATCCCTCTCCATAGGGATTACCAAGAGTCATCACAGTGAAAATCCCCTGCGTTTGTAAGAGTGAGTAGCTAACATCAAAACCCTTGCCTTCTACGGTAATCTGTGAGATTACATGTAACAAAATACCTGCCTATCACCCATAAAACAATGTTATAACAACTAGCTGTTAAAAGCCTACTGGCTTTAACAAATGCTTTTCACAATGAGTAAGCTAGGCCTACTGCCTTTGACATAACTTTTCATAATAAGCATTTCAGACCTATAGCATCGGACATAACTTTTCCCAGTTTACCCATCAGATCAGGCCTATAGTTTGCCACCCTAACCAACTCAGGCCTCCTGTTTTGAGCGTAAACTTTACCACAAGGCAACTCTTAGGCACACTGTCATAAAATTAGAAAGGCATACACAGTTATTGTTGGCTAAGCAAAATACCACTTCTTTAAGTGGGCCTAACAAGGATTCTCACACACAAAATCTGTCCAAAGTTTGTCACGGGGTAACCAACACCAAAACCTGTGCCTACTATGGTAATCTGTGAGATTCCATGTAACTAAATACCTATCTGTGGGCTTTATATAGATGAATAAGATTCCACCCTTAAATGCCTATTGGATTTAACATATGCTTTTCACAAGAAATACATCAAGCCTATTGCCTTTTCAGAACATTTCATAATAAATAAATAAGGGCTACCATGATCAATGGCTTGCCACCATTACTAACTAAGTCCTAATGTATTGAGTAAAAGCTTTGCCACAAGACAAAAAGTGCAACGCAAGCCCTCTTTGTAATGGAAACGCACAACTTTGGTCCATTAACTTCCCCTATTCAGGAAAACCAACATCTGGATGACACCTACACCCCTCTCTCAGTAGTAATCTGAAAGCTTTTTTTGTGATCATGTGAGGTTAGGCAACAGTTGCACTGTCAAGGCAGACCTAAAACTGCACGTAGAATAGTGTATCCGTGGGCATCTAGAAACAGGCGAGCCAACAAATTACCAGGAAGAGCTGAGCCTAGGGTCTGGATTCGGTCTAAGAGCCCACGCATGAGTCAAGCCCTTAAAATGTTTCGCATGTAAACTGTGCCACAAACACCATATAAAAATATGATAAAGGCTCTTCAAAATTCAAAAAAGTGTATTTCTTTAACACGCAGAAGTTTTAACTTAGTACATTAGATTATATCCCTGCATTAATAGGCATTTATTGAAAATGATTTTAAAAATGAACTCGAAAAAATGCATTATTCATGCACCACACCCATCTTCCCCATGCCATGACAACAATGCCATTAGTGAATTAACAGGCAAGTCAGTTGTCATGTGCACCCTTTACGTTGCCTAGATTTCTATATATAGGAACATTATAGCCTATTGAAATCAGACCCAAGAAAGATGCTTGTGTGGCACACACCCTAAACCCACATACTTCAAAGTATGCTCAAATGCAATAATGAACAAGCACTGGCAAAGTCAATAGATCAAGCCTATGCATGAGCTATTGGCTTTGCCAATATGTTTTAGCCATGTTGTACACCAGCGTGGCTGATGTTCAGCATGGCTAAAAGTTAGTGACGTTGAGGACAGTGGTGTGGAGTGGGGTGGATTGTTGTAGAGTAGACTAGCGTAGAGTGTAGTGTAGTAGAGTGTCATAGACTGGAATGGAGTAAAGTGTTTTAGAGTGGAGTGGAATAGAATAGAGTGGGGTGGAGTGTCCTCGAGTGGAGTGTCAGAGTGGTGCAGAGTGAAGTGGCGTACAATGGTGTAGAATCTCATAGAGTGAAGTGGCGTAGAGTGTTGTAGAATGGAGGGTCGTAGAGTGGTGTAGAGCGTCATCGAATGGAGGGGCCTAGAGTGGCATAAAGTGGAGTAGAGGTTTGTAGAGTGGAGTAGTGTCATGCAGTGGCATAGAGTGGAGTAGAGTGTCGTAGAACGGGGTGACGTACAGTGGAGTAGAGCATCATAGAGTGGAGTGTGTGTGTAACCTCAGCACCGAATCTTTAGAACACTTTATGTTTATCTGCCTTTGTTATGTACAAATTAGAACAAGCATTGGCAAAGCCAATAGGTCTCGCAATGGCTTTGTTTTTTTTATTTCCTGATACGAGTTGACTTTGTAAATTATATAAAAAAGTTGGTACAAAGTTGGCGCTGCGCTAGGCTCAAGCTAAAAATGTAGGTGCACACCGATAAGATGGGCACTGCTGTGTGCGAAAGGTTAAAATAAATAACTCTATTTGAAATAGATGTAGTTGTAGGCTAGGACACACTCCCACAGGTCAATAGTTGATTTTCTCGCTCTCATTTTCCAGCACATGAGAATGTTACAAATACTAAAATTGTCCTTGTCATAACTACCACTAGAACCCGGGCAGCTAAGGGAGCACTGCCCTGCCTCAGTGTTCGACCGGGCTTCACCGAGCTACAAAGGTGCCACCCCTTTACCTACGTGCATAGTGGTGACAAAGCATCAAGGCACAGAACCGCGCTAATATCACTGAGTGACACCATCATTTTAATTTGCTTGTAATGAAAATGCCATTTAACCTTACTTATGGCACTGCTGCTGGCTTTCACACTGCTATATGCTCTATAAATATTCATGTTAACATCAGCTGAGCCAATATCGCGGCTTTCAGAATATCGACAGAATTTATACGCTCGCTTTGACTTGTATTAACAATCCAGCAACAGCAGACCGGTGCAGTATTTCACTCGCACTGCTCGAGGTATACAATGAAACAAAAAGCCTTTCCTTGCGCACACTTAAACCACAAATATGTGCCTGCTGTAACCTCGTGAGGCACGGAAAAAATTATTTTAACATTTTGCAGAAAAGCAATGAAACCATAGCTCCACACACCCGTTCTTTAATAGCAACGATGGCTAAAAGTAAACGCAGCTGTTAATGGTTCAAACATTTAGCACAGGCGCCTTGACGACGCTGTCCTGATTGGAAACCAGTTCTTCCAGAAAGTTGCTTAATTGATAATGCGAGCGTACACAAAATGTTGCTATCCGTTCACAATGACACTATTTGGCGTTGTGTTTAAAAATGTGCATTTCATCAATTACTTGGGCTCCGAACATTGGTTATGTAGTTTGACGAATATAAAGCGGAACAGAAAGTTTCTTGTGCACACTTAAACCACAAATATGTGCCTGCTGTAACCTTGTGAGGCACGGAAAAAATGATTTTAACATTTTGCAGAAAAGCAATGAAACCATAGCTCCACACACCCGTTCTTTAATAGCAACGATGGCTAAAAGCAAACGCAGCTGTTAATGGTTCAAACATTTAGCACAGGCGCCTTGACGACGCTGTCCTGATTGGAAACCAGTTCTTCCAGAAAGTTGCTTAATTGATAATGCGAAGCGATACCAAAGGGGATGATGGACGGAGCGTTAGAGCAAATCAAAAACTCACCCCCAGTCAACTGATCTGGGTTTAATCCATCATCATTCTTTAGCTCACTCCACCACCCCAGTTCAGACATGGCCATATGCAAATCAGTCTGACCCTGTGCCTCATGGGAACAGTCCAGCCCGAACTGCCAAGCCATGTCTTCCCTGGACCGGGAAACAAGCATCCTGGGACCGGTTTCGGGTTCATAACCCTCATCAGCCAGGCTATCTTGAATCCAGTGGCAAAGTGAGCAAGGGACCCACGTCCGGGCATACCCTGCCAACTTAGGGCGAACAAGCGATACCAAAGGGGATGATGGACGGAGCATTAGAGCAAATCAAACACTCACCCCCAGTCAACTGATCTGGGTTTAATCCATCATCATTCTTTAGCTCACTCCACCACGCCAGTTCAGACATGGCCATATGCAAATCAGTCTGACCCTGTGCCTCATGGGAACAGTCCAGCCCGAACTGCCAAGCCATGTCTTCCCTGGACCGGAAACAAGCATCCTGGGACCGGTTTCGGGTTCATAACCCTCATCAGCCAGGCTATCTTGAATCCAGTGGCAAAGTGAGCAAGGGACCCACGTCTGGGCATACCCTGCCAACTTAGGGTGAACAAAGCGATACCAAAGGGGATGATGGACGGAGCGTTAGAAGCAAATCAAACACTCACCCCCAGTCAACTGATCTGGGTTTAATCATCATCATTCTTTAGCTCACTCCACCACCCCAGTTCAGACATGGCCATATGCAAATCAGTCTGACCCTGTGCCTCATGGGAACAGTCCAGCCCGAACTGCCAAGCCATGTCTTCCCTGGACCGGAAACAAGCATCCTGGGACCGGTTTCGGGTTAATAACCCTCATCAGCCAGGATATCTTGAATCCAGTGGCAAAGTGAGCAAGGGACCCACGTCTGGGCATACCCTGCCAACTTAGGGCGAACAAAGCGATACCAAAGGGGATGATGGACGGAGCGTTAGAGCAAATCAAACACTCACCCCCAGTCAACTGATCTGGGTTTAATCCATCATCATTCTTTAGCTCACTCCACCACCCCAGTTCAGACATGGCCATATGCAAATCAGTCTGACCCTGTGCCTCATGGGAACAGTCCAGCCCGAACTGCCAAGCCATGTCTTCCCTGGACCGGAAACAAGCATCCTGGGACCGGTTTCGGGTTCATAACCCTCATCAGCCAGGCTATCTTGAATCCAGTGGCAAAGTGAGCAAGCGACCCACGTCTGGGCATACCCTGCCAACTTAGGGCGAACAAAGCGATACCAAAGGGGATGATGGACGGAGCGTTAGAGCAAATCAAACACTCACCCCCAGTCAACTGATCTGGGTTTAATCCATCATCATTCTTTAGCTCACTCCACCACCCCAGTTCAGACATGGCCATATGCAAATCAGTCTGACCCTGTGCCTCATGGGAACAGTCCAGCCCGAACTGCCAAGCCATGTCTTCCCTGGACCGGAAACAAGCATCCTGGGACCGGTTTCGGGTTCATAACCCTCATCAGCCAGGCTATCTTGAATCCAGTGGCAAAGTGAGCAAGGGACCCACGTCTGGGCATACCCTGCCAATTTAGGGACCGGTTTCGGTCCCTAAGTGAGCAAGGGACCCACGTCTGGCTGATGACGGCTGATTAGCCAGAAACCGGTCCCAGGATGCTTGTTTCCGGTCCAGGAAGACATGGCTTGGCAGTTCGGGCTGGACTGTTCCCATGAGGCACAGGGTCAGACTGATTTGCATATGGCCATGTCTGAACTGGGGTGGTGGAGTGAGCTAAAGAATGATGATGGATTAAACCCAGATCAGTTGACTGGGGGTGAGTGTTTGATTTGCTCTAACGCTCCGTCCATCATCCCCTTTGGTATCGCTTTGTTCGCCCTAAGTTGGCAGGGTATGCCCAGACGTGGGTCCCTTGCTCACTTTGCCACTGGATTCAAGATAGCCTGGCTGATGAGGGTTATGAACCCGAAAGCCGGTCCCAGGATGCTTGTTTCCGGTCCAGGGAAGACATGGCTTGGCAGGTTCGGGCTGGACTGTTCCCATGAGGCACAGGGTCAGACTGATTTGCATATGGCTATGTCTGAACTGGGGTGGTGGAGTGAGCTAAAGAATGGTGATGGATTAAACCCAGATCAGTTGACTGGGGTGAGTGTTTGATTTGCTCTAACGCTCCGTCCATCATCCCCTTTGGTATCGCTCTTGTTCGCCCTAAGTTGGCAGGGTATGCCCAGACGTGGGTCCCTTGCTCACTTTGCCACTGGATTCAAGATAGCCTGACTGATGAGGGTTTTGAACCCGAAACCGGTCCCAGGATGCTTGTTTCCAGTCCAGGGAAGACATGGCTTGGCAGTTCGGGCTGGACTGTTCCCATGAAGCACAGGGTCAGACTGATTTGCATATGGCTATGTCTGAACTGGGGTGGTGGAGTGAGCTAAAGAATGGTGATGGATTAAACCCAGATCAGTTGACTGGGGGTGAGTGTTTGATTTGCTCTAACGCTCCGTCCATCATCCCCTTTGGTATCGTTTTGTTCGCCCTAAGTTGGCAGGGTATGCCCATACGTGGGTCCCTTGCTCACTTTGCCACTGGTTTCAAGATAGCCTGGCTGATGAGGGCTTTGATCCGAGACCGGTCCCAGGATGCTTGTTTCCGGTCCAGGGAAGACATGGCTTGGCAGTTCGGGCTGGACTGTTCCCATGAGGCACAGGGTCAGACTGATTTGCATATGGCCATGTCTGAACTGGGAGTGGTGGAGTGAGCTCAAGAATGATGATGGATTAAACCCAGATCAGTTGACTGGGGGTGAGTGTTTGATTTGCTCTAACGCTCCGTCCATCATCCCCTTTAGTATCGTTTTGTTCGCCCTAAGTTGGCAGGGCATGCCCAGACGTGGGTCCCTTGCTCACTTTGCCACTGGATTCAAGATAGCCTGGCTGATGAGGGTTTTGAACCCGAGACCGGTCCCAGGATGCTTGTTTCCGGTCCAGGGAAGACATGGCTTGGCAGTTCGGGCTGGACTGTTCCCATAAGGCACAGGGTCAGACTGATTTGCATATGGCCATGTCTGAACTGGGGTGGTGGAGTGAGCTAAAGAATGATGATGGATTAAACCCAGATCAGTTGACTGGGGGTGAGTGTTTGATTTGCTCTAACGCTCCGTCCATCATCCCCTTTGGTATCGTAATTGATAATGCGAGCGTACACAGTAACCTGACCCACGAGGAATGCAGCTGCCGCCCTGCGCGCCGCTGCTCGCTCCCGAGAGCAAAACGCCATGGGAGTCAACATTACAAAACTAGCCAGTCCAATCTGAATTGTCCCAGGTGCTGCTGTCTGCTGCGGTACACAACAGCACTGTTTATGTCCTGGCCTAGGTTGGTGTAATTGAATTCCGTGACGCATATTCCTTTTGGCGCTTTTTTGTGTGTATGAAACCGATTTCTTATAAACCAGTGCGTGTGCAGACAACTGGATAATTGCAGAGGCCTGTACGCTGCCGAAAAGCAAGCCGTCAGCATCCGATGCGCTCATAGAAAGCAGTCAATAACAAGCAAAAGCGAAAGCACGGCGCATTGCGTGTAACCTGACCCACCAGGAATGCAGCTGCCACCCTGCGCGCTGCTGCTCGCTCCCGAGAGCAAAACACCGTGGGAGTGAACATTGGAAAGGAGGTGGGACATGCACCCGCCTTTGGCCATTTGCGTGCTTTCATTATTGAAAGACACACGCAAAGGCCAATCCAATGTGTGGGAGGAGTCAGACCCACACGGAGAAGTTTAGAGTGCTTACAAGAAGCCTCCCATAGAGCAGCGCATGCGCACTGCGCTAGGCTCGACCTAATAAGGTGGATAATCCCAGCATGTCAACTTTTGTCATTTACACGATCAGCAGAAGCTCTATGTGTGTTTAGATCTGACACTCAAGAAAAAAGTGTTATGCTGTTCCTACAAAGTGAGAGCCAGACAAAAGGAATGTAGGCCAACTTGACCAGAATGGTTCAAAGTTGGGAATCCATTGTATTGGATTATAATGCCCTCACACACCCAGTAGGGTGTCATGCTTCATCATTGGGCTGCTCCTCGTCGGGTCGGCGGTGCAATACCCAACGGGCTCCCTATAATAGGGGCACTTTAGCGGAGATCTTTTTCCAACAGCCGTTTGGTGCCGTGGGGGTGAGGGGCCAAGTAAGTGTAGATGAATGTACAGTGGCGGCTTCTCCATAGGGGCGTCGGGGCGTCGCCCCACTGCTTTCTCGCAGTGCGAGAAGGCAGAAACATGAAATGGTAAAACTACCATTTTATGTTTCTGCTTCTCGCACTGCGAGAAAGCAGAATGCCTGGAGTGCCTGGTTGGGGGCGGGCGGGTGGGCGGTTCTTCTCGAGGGCAGGGGGAGTGGCTAGCCCACTGTTGTGGGTACTGACTGTTTGGTCGGCCCCAGGGCCGAACAAAGCAGTCATGCGCACTCCCCTTTTCTCTATGTAGGCTGCTGCATGCAGCCTACATAGAGAAAATGGCCCGGCTGGGGCGCTCTCCGCTGCGCCTCACCAATCACAACGCTGCCATTGCAGCGTTGTGATTGACTAGGTAAGGGAGGAGGCTGCCTGGCCTGCTGGCTGCTTCGGTGCTTCCTGTAGGAAGGAACATGCGGACCCGGCTGCAGCATTACACGCTGTCCAGGAGCGGAGGCCGCGCGGTACCCGGGAGTAAGGTAGGTAATAAAGTTTTATTTTTAATCCCCACCCGGCACCCGCGAACACCCGCGCACCCCCCTCTCTCCCGTGAGCATGCCGTCCGTGGCTGTTAATGCCGCACTTCCCGCCATTTCATTCCGCCGTAAACAGGTGCTACTCTTACCCAATGTCATGGTACCCATTTCAATGATGAAAAACTGAGCTGGTCATTCCGGGATCTCAAAGACTGACCTCTATTATGTGTAGGTCACCTACAGATGTCAACAGCGAGTGATTAACTTGCTAAGCCACCTTGGTGGAATAATCAGCGAGTGCTTGTTGCTGGTGTGCTCTCTGGAATGCCAGCCAACCAGTGCCTGTAAACACAGCAGGAGCCCTTCAACCTAGTGTGGACCGAAGGAGGGAGCAGTGCCTGTAAACAACACAGGATTCCTTCGACCAAGTGCGTACTGAAAGAGGGAGCAGTCATAAATGTATCCGTAAGGGGCATGGTGATCCTCAGAGACAAATGTGTATTAGACCTGCTACTTAGATGCTTGTGGGATATATGTCACTGGTGAGGTACGTGTTTAATATTTATAATACTGATATCTAATGCAGCATTGATAGGGCACTCTTGAAGTCCTCCAGGTAATTGGACAGGCGTTTTAAAATATTTCCATCGAGCACCCAGCCTGGCTTTTTGTCAACATTAAGACTTAGACATAGATGGACATTGATATGTATTTTTCAGGCTGAAGATTGTGAATGGTCAAGCAGTTCATTTATTCCATAATAGTTGATTTAGTTGGGAGGCATCTGTACCAGTCGATCCCTTAATTAGATGTAACAACGTTCGATGTTGTATTTGGAGAGGTCACGTAGGAAGAAGTTTCCGGTTCAGTCCTCAGCAGGAGCTAAACTGAACAGAGCGCCTAGAAGGCACCAGCTCCAGGTCACACATGCAAGGAAGATATTTGGCAGAAGGGACAGTTAGTGCAGCTGTGCCATGTAACCCTACTTTCCTTAGGTTGGGTACTTTCTCAGCATTCATGCCGGTTTAGTGTGCTTAGGTGTAAACGTGTGTCTGGGTTGTAGTCTTTGTGACTGATTTGTATGTGTGCGCGCTCAGGGAGCGGATGTGCAAAGACCAGCCTGAGCTGAGTGAGCGGTGATGTCATCCATAAAATGTTGGGTGGTTTCCAAGCTTCACTGAGAGGATTTGACGCTGAGAACAGACGGTGACGGAGAATGCGGTGGCAGAGGCGCATAGCCACATTATATAGTTATCAATATCCGGTATGTGTCATTTGAGATTACTATCTCCAACTTTGAAATAAGCAGAAGACCCATCCTGCAACAAGACTCTCGTATACCCCCGTCCCACCCTCCCCTGCTGGGCCTGGCTTTCCACTTTAAAGTGTGGGCGTGCTTGCAGAGAGAGGAGCAAGCACTGTTTGTTCAGTGTTTTTAGGTCTCGCCTAGCGTTGCTGCGCACATGCGCAGCTCGCTCGGCGAGATTTATTGTTAATGAGGACTTTCAGAAGAGGGCTTCAAGCCCCGCCCCTCATTTCCATTGGCTGGCGTCACCGTTTATGCTAAACGGTGGCCTGCCATTGGAAATTAGAGTTTTTGGTGGATGCCCTTTCGCCTCCGAGCCGGACTCCGTGGCCTGCTTTGCTGCTGTCGCAAAGCACTTTCTTATCTTTATAGGGCCATGTGTTGAAACACATGGCCCCATAAAGACAAGAGATCCCCATGCTCCGGCTGCAGCGCGGTCCTCTTTCACTTTCGGGACCGCGCTTCGTGCTTGTTATGTTACGGCGGTCAAGCGCGGTAAATTGTGTTCATTAAGTCCACCGTGGAAGAGGGGCAGTTGTGAGGATGTGCCCCATGCTTTTAACGAAATGGTTATACGTTTTCATTTTATTAGGTAACTTGTTTTGAACATGCCCTTCACGTGGATTTGTGGGCCGGAGGTACATTAAACTCATAAACAACGGACTCCTCTGCCGAAGAACATCTTCCCACCTTTAATTCAGGCACAGAGGAACACCTTTCAGTGTCCCGCAGTACTGTATGCATAAGGTAACTGCTTTTGATTTTTGAATTCATTCAAAGCGAAATGGGGGCTGACTGAACGCTGATTTCCGAAACCAGCCCTCCCCTTTTGTTCTATGCTCTTTATGCTTAGGATAATCTATATGTCACACTGTCTCTCACTTTACTCATTTACGGTGACCCCGCGCCTGCCTCTGAGTCCGAGACGTTTAACAGCGGTAGCCTCGTGCTGCTTCAGGGAGAGGATGCGGCCTCACGGCCAGAGCTGCCGACTTTGGCTCTGGGGAACCAGGTTCGAGCCTCGGCGTGGGTTCAGCATCGTGTGATTCTAGGCAAATCGCCTCATCTCCCCGTGTCTAAAAAACTGTAGGTGTCCTTGAATAACGTAACTGGTGCCCATGTAAAGCGCTCCAATACCTTCGGGTCGAGTTCGCGCTATATAAACGTTTTCATTTTATTAGGTAACTTGTTTTGAACATGCCCTTCACGTGGATTTGTGGGCCGGAGGTACATTAAACTCGTAAACAACGGACTCCTCTGCCGAAGAACATCTTCCCACCTTTAATTGAGGCACAGAGGCACACCTTTCAGTGTCCCGCAGTACTGTATGCATAAGGTAACTGCTTTTAATTTTTGAATTCATTCAAAGCGAAATGGGGGCTGACTGAACTCTGATTTCTGAAACCAGCCCTCCCCCTTTTGTTCTATGCTCTTTTTGCTTAGGATAATCTATATGTCGCACTGTCTCTCACTTTACTCATTTACGGTGACCCCGCGCCTGCCTCTGAGTCTGAGACGTTTAACGGCGGTAGCCTCGTGTTGCTTCAGAGAGAGGATGCGGCCTCACAGCCACAGCTGCCGACTTTGGCTCTGGGGAACCAGGTTCGAGCCTCGGCGTGAGTTCAGCATCGTGTGATTCTAGGCAAATCGCCTAATCTCCCCGTGTCTAAAAAACTGAAGGTGTCCTTGAATAACGCCACTGGTGCCCATGTAAAGCGCTCCAATACCTTCGGGTCCAGTTCGCGCTATATAAATATACAAGAAAACTAAAATCTATCAGATTCTCTCTTCCTTTGCCGTCGGCCATGACAGGCATGTTGTAAAAGTACGGCTTTAAGTTTTTTAGCTGCAAGTGCAGAGCAAGCCTTCTGTTTTGAAGTGTCGCCATGGCATTGGTTTCAGGACCTCGTTTAAGCGACGCTGTGGTGTTTTTTATTTTAAGACTCACTCAAATCGATGGAGACGTGTTGCGTCCCTGAGGGGGCAGGAAGGCTGCGAAGTAATTAACAAGGGAAATGCAGTCATAATTCACTTTTAGAGGGTATCCCACACTAGAACTATTTTATCTGACACCTGAACCTGCCATTGGTAACATGTGGTTTTCCGTATGTAAAATTCCTGCGCGTTCGCTGGACGGAAAGCGCTTGACTCCTTGTTGGCTACAGAAAGGTCTCAGGTCTCCTCATTGACTTGCATAGGCAGTGGCGGCTGGTGACATTTGAAAGTGGTAGGGCGTGAAAGTCGTAGCCAAGTGCTAGTCGCAATACTTTTGAGAAAAAAAAAGAAAGGGCAAATGGAGCATTTAAGGCAAAATTGAGAGCAAGGTGGTTTATAAAGCAAATGTGAATCTGTAGACTTGAAAGAGTTAAACACATTTCAAAAGACCCCATATCCTTCTGCATTAAATATGTTGAACAGTTACGTTTTTGTGGTGTGCAAAACTTCTTTATTAGCTGTAATGAGCTGTGAGCAAGTGAGTCCTGTGGTTCAGGTGCGGCGGGTAACAGAATGAACATGCACGTTCACGCCATGTCTGCACTAAGCTGGTTTTACGTCTGTCTGTGCATTGACTCAGTGGCTTTTAAGCGCTATAGTTATGCCTCAGTCCAGTGGTAGGGTTCTGATACATTGCTCTAGACTAGAATTGCATTGGCATCTGTAGCAGAGCAACATCCATGGAAAGAGGAGTCCAACGACTGCTACGATCAGATCTATTCTGACTATAAAAGTGCCAATTTTGAAATGTAGACAGTGTATTGTAAGGAAAACACATGCACAACCTCGTACAACTATGATATCTCTTAGTCGTTCGAAAGCTCACTAAATCAGCTTTTTAAACAGTAATTGAGCATGAGGTCGCTGCAAAAGACTTTCTCTTCACATCATGTAAGGTCTACTACTACCTACTTAAAACAAGTGTTTACACCCCAGCCTGCCAACAATCCGTAATGCTATGCAGTACATACTTTGAGCCGGTGTCCCTCCTGGATAATAAACACCCAACAAGAACACGTAGAATACAGCACACCTGCTGCATTCTGATTATCCCCGAAATGAAATCGGAGCTGCGTAGACAAACTCTTCCACAGCCCACTCCCCCAGCTTCCAACATCCAATCAGGAGGCTTAAACAGCAGTACAAACATGAAGGGAGTCCTTTAGTTGTTGCCACCCACTTCACTTCGTGGATGTAGGCCAGTCCTGCCCAGTACCATTTATTTCAATGGCGCTCTGCTGAAAACGCCTGGGCCACAGCATAAGCGCCCCATTTAGAAGTTAACCATTGCCGCTTCCTCCAGACACTCCCATCATGCTGACATCACTCTCCTTGTGTGTGCCTCATGGGCGAGCGATAGCCCTCGCCTCGACCAGCACATGCACACGAGGACTTGTCTCGATCCTCAAATCTTTCCTTAAAAAACAACAGAATCTGTGTTGCAATTAGCACGAAGCAGTGAGCACTTTATTTAAAGCTGCTCCATGGTGCACATTCTCTCTTTCCTCTCGGATGCTAGTAGGGCAACCCCCCTTTCGCCCATTAAAACCAGCCGCCGATGGCATAGTGCCTTGCCTGGGCCTTTCGTTCTAAAATGTCTGGTTGCCCTCCCCACACCAACAATGTTGAAAGTTATGTCCATAGTTATTAGTGCCACTTAGCAAGGTTGTTCCAACTTCTTACATGGCTTAAAGGGTTGTTGTATTCCGCTTTAAGTGTCCGTATATAGGGATTTCCTGATACATGTCCTTATATAGGCACAATTCGCATTGCCCTTATATAGGCATAAGATCCCAGTCCATATTTAGGCATTAGCCATGCTATCCAAATACAGGCATGGTCACCTACATCCGTCCACCCCAACGTCACAACGAGTTCTTAGAAACCAGACCCTTAAGCTCTTGGGAGTTCCCCTAGCACAGGATTATTGATTTCTCCAAGAACTCATTTATTATGCATGAACCGCTATTCCTTAAGGGTTCATTCCTGACGTCTTCCTCTGCCCAACTTTACGTCAATGCTAACATTCCAAGGCACCTACCGGGTATAAATATACCTTCCCTTGCCCAAGCAAGTAGGAGGAGACCTCGACTTTAGAGGAGCCCGTGTCCCGGCCTGACGCACTGACAAGAGACGCTGTCATCCCTGCTCGCAGAGAATCCAGCTTCCAGTGTTCTGACTCCCTTCGCGGGGTGTTAGAGTTCGAGACCCGGAAAGAGATTCCCACCTCTCTCATTCTCAAGGTATGGAGCTGACTAGAACCTAGAGGGACTCTTGGCATACCAGACTTGGCATACTATAGCATACCATACTATAGAATACATCACCTACTTCTTACCTTGCACTACACTTAGGTTAGGTACACTGGGGTAGAACTAGTTAGAGAAGCATCTTATGAGTACTCGCATTTTTAGCTTATGTTATTTATGTATATGAATATATGTGTCATAGCTAAAAGATAATGCTAAGCGCAGTATTATTTCTTTCTACTGCTTACGCTGTGCATAATATATCTCGCATACTGTCTTATGATTGTAACAGCTCATATCT
Source organism: Calotriton arnoldi (assembly GCA_963921515.1). Lineage (NCBI taxonomy): Eukaryota > Metazoa > Chordata > Amphibia > Caudata > Salamandridae > Calotriton > Calotriton arnoldi. Next base: position 462,386 of record CAWUFW010000927.1, read on the forward strand.
CTTACACGAGAAATAAGACTGTTCAATAAATCCTTTTATTGAAACGCCCGTCTATTCTTTCTGTGTAACTCTGAAGAAACTAAGCATGCACGATTAGCTGAGTGAAACTGTTCTGTTGTTTCCACGATTCTGAGAGTGTTCCGATTCTAAAGGGAAATAAAGTTGTCATGTTTATGCGGTTGCCAGAAACTACTCCCTTCTTGTTTACAAGGAGTTTCTAGTGGCCTCTGAGTTAACTGGTACAAAGTAATTAAGTTTAATACACTCAATAGGGGCATACTGACCTCAGTCCTATGCCAAACCTACAGGGTATATTATTCCAATGCGCAGAGTCTATTAGGGAAATAGGAACTACACTACAGGGTTAAAACTAGCGTTACCACCGTACTTGGTTTACTTTAACTATTAATGATGGATCAACAACGCAGCATTAGAACTCTTTAAAGTTTTCCACTAGCATTGGCTGTCTGTCTTAAATATGTATAGATAAAGGTTAAAAATAATGTTCATGCCATTGGAAAAGCAGCTAAGCAGCCATCATAAGGAAAGCTGATTCTTGGATCTTTTATATTTGCAGCAGATTGCTGGGGCGATCTAAGGCTGACTTTAAAGTTGGGTAACCAAGTTCAAGTCTGGCGGGAGCCTCAAACATCCTGGGATTCTGGGCAAATCATTTAATGCCCTGTGTCTACCAAAAAAAAAAGCATTTACAATGCAATAGGTCTCGCATTTATGCAAGTTAAAGCTATTGGCACTGTGAATGACAATGCCTTTTATTTATGTTTTAAAAACAAAAACAAAAATAAAAGGCATTGTTATTTGCAATGTCAATAGCTGAAACTCGCGTAAATGCGAGACCTATTGCATTGCAAATGCTTGTTTTGTTAGCAGAGGAGCATGTGATTTATATCAAGAGGCCCCTAACGCCCTTTTGAGTTACACAACTACTTCAAGCCTCAGACTTCCACCGACAAAAGAAAAGCAAGCGAGCGGCTCTCTTTCTGTAGTTCTCTTCATAAACTGTTCAAACTTACTTATCTTTGAAGGCACCTTGTAAATGTTCTAAATAGCTTACATTCTTTGATACGTGTGACAGCTGTGATGTAGTAATTCTGAGAGTCACTGCTCAGCTAAATACATAATAGTTCAAAATGGTGTGTTTTAAATTAATTCTGTACGTAGTAGGAGATTTATACGTGAGAACATGCAGAGGACAGGCATATCATTACTAGACCATATTTATGATCGAACGTTGGTATCAATATGGCAATCTGTTTCTGTTACTGAATTTATAGTAGAACCTGGTCTCCACTCCCACAGACTGCAGATACATGGAAGAGACAGGTACAAGGGAGGCTGCTAGCGGGCGTGATCAGACTGGTTCTTAAATAGACAGTCTAGGCTGGTGTTCATAAGTCAGTGTGCGGGTTCAGCAGAATGCGAAGCCTGCGTGTGCTATCACAGCATTGTCTTGTATTTGTGTGGCCGGCTGATGGGGGTCTCTGGATAGTAGGCGCTATTTAAATACCAATACCAATATAGGGATTACAGCCACGATCCCAGTGCAAGTTTCTGATAGGACGCCACTCTTCCACCATCTCCACTGCCAGCAGCATCTGAAGATTCTGTACATATGTTTTCTTTATCTAGGGTATGTCCAAGAAACCCTCCTGATTTGAAAGCGTGTTCACCTTCTCACTATAACGACTTTGCACTGCTGGGAAATATTTAATGCTACAAGATATGGGGCACTGTTGTAGATTTTTTAATATTTCAAGACCACACCTTCAGAATTTCTTTATAAACTTTTTTTTTACCAACTTCTTTATAAAAATTAGCTTTATAATGTGCCACTGGCCGCTCTTTTTTTCAAACTTTTGTTTTGGGGGTAGACACCCTGAATAACCCTTATATTAGTCAATAGGTCAAACTTGCCACAACTTTTACGCCCTGCCACTTTGAAAAGTCACCAGCCGCCACTGTGAATGTATATGTTAGGTGAGTATAAAATAGGGTTGGGAGTACCAACGACAACAACTTTAATCAATGGGTCTCCTACCCTAAGTAAAAACAATTAATAAGGCGCTGGGCTAAGGTTATGTCTCAGGTTAGGCGCTCTTATTGGTAAGAGGTCAACATGTTTCTCGCCAAGTGAAAAGTCTGCGGGCGATTCGTCAGGACCAAGGAGGATTCTATCTACAACATAAAACTAAGATGGTGATGTGGCTCAACACTCACACCATGTCAAAATATAAAGGAGGTACCCTAATACTTGGAAAAGGGATGGGTATCTGAACGTAAAACACAAAAGTTCCCTTTTCCTCTGTTAATTGTGAGGTTTAGATCCAACTAGTATTAAATCCAATAACAGGCACTACTACTCACTCCGTGATGTAAAACAAAGCTATCATGAAGAAAAATTTCCAGGTCGATAAATCACAAATTCTTATACACACAGAATAAAAAAACATTTATATTCAAATAACAAATTCTTATAGGGAATGTATATTAAAAACAAATTTATTTTCAATGCATCATACATAAAAATATCATGAATGTCATGTATTTGGCTAATTCACAGCATAAAAACATTTTATAAATTCATAGACATATTATTAAAAATTATGTAAAACACAAAACAAAAAGAGAGAACAAACTGTCGACGCTGCGTTTCGGTGTGCAGGTGTTTCGTCACCTTCTTCAGGACAATAGTTCATTGAATTAAGAAATAATCTAGACAAACAATATAAACACTAAGTTAAAATACAATAAAATACATTCCCTTTTTTTTAACAAGTGCCTATTTTTAGCGTCATGGAAAAAAAGATTGCTTTGAAATAAAAAACCTAATTCACGGAGTTTATCACAGTGTCTGGTAATTGAGACATATGTAGATAAGCAGTGGTTTGCTTGCTATATATTATCAAGTCATGTTCAAGGAACAAATCGGGGGTAGCTGATTATTATTCCAAATTTTAATATTGTGGATGAACATCACCTTATATCCCCTTTCACCCTAACACCAAATGATATATACGGGGCTTATGAACATTATATATTCCTGATAAGTACCTTGAAACATAAAGTTTTTTTGAAACATAAAGTTTTTTATTCCTTGTTATGGTATGAACTCTCAAGGATAGCTAGGCCCATAGGTCCACTTCATAAAATTCGAAGACAGTATGGTTTTATCTAGGTGGAGTGAAAAGAACAAATTTGATAAACATATTTACCTCCTATTTTCATTTAATTGTGAATGGAGTATATATCACCATGTTACGGATTATAAAAACCCACCTTAAGCAGTCTATATGTCTTAGAGTATATGGCAATTATTTCTTAATGCTGCGGTCAACCTGCTGCAAATCTATCTAAGAAATATAAAAAGATGGAATTATAATTTACATCTTCATATGCCCTAAATACTTGTATGTTCTAGTAATTACAACTTTTACTACCCATCTTGTTTAAAATCAATTGGTTTGAACAGAGGGGGTAACAGACCCACCTGCAATTTTTCTTTTGCGCCTCTTTACGGACGTTGCGTTTTTAATACAAGAATTTTTGGGGGTGCATTGAAAAATAAGAATTTTAATTTCAATAGAAAATTTTTATTAGCTGAAATATTACCATGACTTCCATGAAACTAATTGCTGAAACCTCACCTGAAGTTATGGACAATAGGACATCATAGTCAAATTCTGTTGTTTTGTTAATTTGTCAATCTATAGAAGATATAAATATGATACTTTATTTACTAAAATGCTCAAAGGATTTTAAATCATTTCAAAAACCCAAATCAAATTTTCCGTTATAATCAAAAAAATATACCTTAATCTGGGAATTTTATCAATTCTCACTTCTCTATTGGGATGTTCGTCCCCGCCAAACCACGCACTTTAAATCTGTGTTGGGGTAAAGTAAATAAACTGAACTATTCAATATGTACCGATGGATAATAAAATTACTGTAAAGGACTATTTTCTCATACTGTCTAATTTTGTTTAAAAAAACTGTATATTGGTGAAACCAGATTTTATAAGAAAGGTCTCAGAGAATTTCAGGAGAATAACCCCACTGCGTGATTAATCTATATATATATATCCTCCTGCTACTTTTTATGAAAGTTTATAGAATCAAAAAGTTTAAATAAAAAAGTTTAAATAAAACAGTTTAAATAAAACCACTACAAGAGACCCCAGTCATTACATCTTTCAATCCGGGCTTACCTCAAAGGTTAAAAGGATGTAGCGACCGTCCGTATCGCCTGACCGCAGTTGCGGGCGGCTTTTTAAATATACTTGTGGTTGTTGCATGAGAATGATGTCACAGTCTGATTGAATGCACCTGGGTTATTTCAGTTGCTGGTAGGACAATGGCTACAGTGTATGAAAACACAGCAGCCATCTTGTAATGAGTTATCACCGAGAGTGTATTGGTGATGGTTATAGATAATCTATCTCGTTCTGCTACACACTCTCTAAGATTTTGGTTATATCTTCATTGAATCATGTTAAAGTACTATTATAGAAAATAAGAATAAAAATGTAAAAACTTTTTCAAACAAAATAATTTGCAGGAATTTTGCATAAAAATACTATCACGATCTATTTGTTAAATCATGTTAGGATACCTTGTGGTCAAAACAAGATATTCCCAAAACTTTTAATTTTCCTTTCACATAATGTCACAGTTTGATGTTCCGAGATTATTGGTAGACTGTATTACTTCAGTGCATGTAAGCACGGCGGCCATCTTATAATAGGTTATGTCTGGGAGTGTGGCGATAGTTATCGTTAACAATGCATCCAAATCCACTCCAGATTAGCTGCGATTGTATTATATCATTATCAAACTTATTTCAAAATGTATTGCCATTTACATGAACACTATAGTGTTGTAAAAGGGTTAACTTTCTTATTCATCAGTGAAGGCTTCTTCATAGAGCCCCAATTCAAAATATTATCTGAGTCTGCCGGCATTGGGTGGTGCCACCAAACCGCTTATATTTGGTAGACACGTACAAATGTCGCAACCTGAGGTGGGGGATATGAGTCACCCTAATGTCTAATTATTTTAGGATACATCTCCACAGTTGGGCGAAGACAGTTTAGATTAATTTCTCCCATTCCTCTTTGCTGTTCAACCCACATTTGTATGTATTGAATTTGCACATGTAGAATTGTTCCCTCTTTTTCCTCTTTGCTGCTACATCGCCACTTCTTATGTTTACTTGTATTGCTTCAATAATACACCACTTCAAGTCTTCTATTTTATGTTCTTTATCGAACCAATGTTCAACTAAGGGTACATTCTTTCGCTTAGTACGAATGGCAGATTTGTGTTCATTAAGTCTTAGCCGTATTTCTCTGGCGGTTTCACCAATATAGCCCTTATCACAAGGGCACTTAACAAGATAATTCACATTTTTAGTGCGACAATTGACTAAGCTTTTCTGAACATGTGTGATCTTGTTACATGTTACTGAGTTTCCCTTCATCATATTATCACAATTGTTGCAACTGCTGCAGGGAAAATTACCTGCAGGGTTGGAACCGTCAATAGTTCTTAAGGATTTCCTATTTGCAGAGTTAGGGTATGTATGTACTAGACAGTTTCTTATAGTCTTATTCCTTCTAAAGGAAAAGAGGGGTTTCGGCAGTTGTCTTGAATTGGCATTATTCAATAAATGCCAATTACTATTAATGAGATTTTTAATCTTATTGCTGATACTCATGAAATTAGTCACACATACAATTTGTTGAAGTTTTTCATTACTCTTCAAACTTGGTTCAAATAGACTATCTCTATTATAATTAGGGCTCCCGGTTTTCCGTTTAAACGGATTTTTACATATAAATACAGACGGAAAACAAGTTTTCCTTTGTCTGTATTTATATGTAAAAACGGGAAAATACTAGCACATTTTGTGGCGCTGCTGTGCTCCAGCAGAGAGTTGCAAAACAGCAGGATGGTATGGTGATTGCTCACAGAGCAAGTATCGCCTCTGGTGTTATCAGTATTTACAACAAAGCCTCGTTAGCAAGTGAATGGTCTTTTAAAGACCTGTGAAGTACTCGAGTGCGGCTGGCAGCTCAAAACTGTGTGTGCGCCGGGAAGCTGTCTCGGCCCGGGCTGACACACACGACGTAGGGGCGAGGTATTGTGAAACGCTCCAGCTGAGTCTATAAAGTCAAGCTTATCCCTGGACGCTACCTTAGCTTCGGCTCTGGAACTGTACGCCTGCCAAGTAGGGCAAAGTTCAAGTGGAGAAAGTGAACTCTGTAAACTGTGTCAGCGTAACTCCTCTGGTTGTACAGTTCACGCGGTTTGCACACAGTGTGCCCTTCTGTTACCATTCCAGACCCTTATCTACGCAGCGTTTCATAAAACACAAAACACACAAGGTAGAAACTAAACTGCGCAGAGGGGGACGTGAACTCTGGCCTACTGGATACATTCTCTAATGGTGTGTCCCTTTTTCATAATAATTCATAAATTGGATTCGACCATCACTTTTATGTTGACTTGGTAAAGCTCATCCATCTATCATGAAGCAGGTGTTTTCAAAAACATGAAGTTGATGAAAATTATCTTCACTCTGACAATATCTTACCTGGCGCAGCAGTCCAACTGCCTGATTCTATATGCTGTTTACTGAAATGCCTGGGTTTGCATCAATTCCATAATTCATTTAATCAAAACTGATGGTTTTCCAAAGACTGTTATGATCAACTAAAATTATACCTTAGAAGGCACAAATCCATGAACGGTGCAAGGATTTATAAAGTCCCAGGCAAATACGTATCATTCTGCACTCCCGACAAAAGGGTAATATTTATAGTCCCCAGCTGTGACATTGTTTCCTATGCTGCCTCCTGCTGGTGGCACCGTACCTTAACTCGCTTCAAGAAAGTGCCTGCACTTAAGTAATTTTTACTGGGTTCCAGCTATGTATCATATATGTTAAATTATTAAATGAAAAACACACTCCAAGAAAAATATTATTTCTGGATGATGTGTTAACCCTTCAATAATTAGGACAATCCACAAACACTTGTCTTAAAGGGGTCTAAAATCTTTTGTAAAAGTAAGAAAAAATAAATGGAGGGGCTTAAAGTTTTTGCTTAGAAGCCCACCCCTGGTGCCGATTTATACTCTACTGTGAACAGAGTTCAGTCAAACCTGTACTGTTAAAATGGGGTTTCTTTTTTCTCTTAGTGCATCCCTTGCCCCTGTGTGTCTGGCCATAATTGCGGTCAGGATCTCAAGGTGACAATGGCAAAAACTAAAATATTAATAACCATGGAATTATAAGGAAACAGTAAAGTGCAAGCCACCCTCACTGTGCAATCTGTGTCAGTTAGGGTATGGAAAATCCCGATATTTTTCCCAATTCAAAAATGATAACATGCAGTTTAGAAAGCAGTGTTGGGCACAGACAGACATGCTTTTTCAGGCAGCATATTACTCTTGTCTAGTGCATAATTTGAATTGAGTTGCTTCTAGGTGTTTATAGTGGGGCACAATTGGGTTGTATCTGAAGGCTGTGTGAGGTTCTCTCAGTGGGGCAGTATGGTGTTCAGTGTGGGAGAGGATGTGGCACTCTGTGCCGATGACAGAAACTGCAAGGCTCCGAGACAAATGACTTTTGATAGCACTTTTAATCGTATTTGGGACATTCTGCGATTGGCAAAGTTTTCAGATGAATGTATTGTGTTGACCAATAACAAACGAGTGCATGTGTGCATTGTCAATTTAAATAAATGTGGAAAAATACTAGCTGCAGCGTCGTCTTTTACTTGTGGGAAAAATAAATGTGGATAAATACAGATAAAATGCCCAAAAAATAAATATGGATAAATACAGACGGAAATGGCAAAAAAATAAATACCATAAAACCGGGAGCCCTAATTATAATACTTAGCTCGTTTGTAAGCCTTTTTAACTAGTTGTTTCGGATACCCTCTGTCTGTCAGTTTCCTGGTTAGTATTTTAGCATGGGATTCAAAATCTTTTATACTTGTACAGTTTCGTCTGATTCTAAGATATTGACCAAAGGGGATGTTACTTCTTTGGCTTAGAGGGTGGTGGCTTTCGAAATGCAACATAGTGTTGCGGTCTGTAGGTTTGGTGTAAAGTTCCACTGCTATTGTGCCATTCGTGTCCTATAAATGTTTTTTTATTCTGTGTGTATAAGAATTTGTGATTTAGCGACCTGGAAATTTTTCCTCATGATAGCTTTGTTTTACATCACGGAGTGAATAGTAGTGCCTGTTAATGGATTTAATACTAATTGGATCTAAACCTCACAATTAACAGAGGAAAAGGGAACTTTTTGTGTTTTACGTCAACACTCACACCAACCATTCAACTAACTAGTTGAGTACCTGGTAGTACTGGAACTACCCTAATCATTGGATTTACCAGGCTTCAACAGTACCCGGTAGGTAATACACGAGGAGTTCCTCATGTAGTGTGTGCCAGTCGCACGTTGCCTGGAGACCTACCCACTTCTACCGGGTCCGATGATTAGGGTAGTTCCAGTCCTGACGAATCGCCTGCAGACTTTTCACTTGGCGAGAAACATGTTGACCTCTTACCAATAAGAGCGCCTAACCGGAGACATAACCTTAGCCCAGCGCCTTATTAATTGTTTTTACTTAGGGTAGGAGACCCATTGATTAAAGTTGTTGTCGTTGGTACTCCCAACCCTATTTTATACTCACCTAACATATACATTCATCTACACTTACTTGGCCCCTCACCCCCACGGCACCAAACGGCTGTTGGAAAAAGATCTCTGCTAAAGTGCCCCTATTATAGGGAGCCCGTTGGGTATTGCACCGCCGACCCGACGAGGAGCAGCCCGATGATGAAGCATGACACCCTACTGGGTGTGTGAGGGCATTATAATCCAATACAATGGATTCCCAACTTTGAACCATTCTGGTCAAGTTGGCCTATATTCCTTTTGTCTGACTCTCACTTTGTAGGAACAGCATAATACTTTTTTCTTGACTTTCCCTGGGGCATTTATGCTGGACCTTCCCAAAAGCCCACTGTCCCTTCTTTGTTATTTAGATCTGACACTACCAAATGGTTATTAGTGTTTACACTAACGAGATATTTGATTTATGCATGGCGGGTCAGGATTAAGATGTTATCCACTAATAAGTAGTATGGCTGTGATATGAGGTTTCTCTGGAGTGGTTTTTCTTATTTCTCTCTCTATAAATCAAGAATGACATTAAAAATTGACCCTAACATATCTGGTTGACTTAGCTCATTGGCCTACATGCCAATTTGCCCTGTGATTAAAAGAGGTTACCTTATAGATACCCTAGCATTGTTAAGTATGATATGTTTTATTCTCTTGTAATCATGTTGTTTTTATGATGTTATTTATATATTATGGTAATATTTTTTTGGAAGTGGTGTTTTTATGTGAATGTGAATGAACAATAACTGATTGAATAAAGTTACTACTACTACTACATCACAATGACAAGGAAGAATTTAAAACCAGGCCAAAATCATTAACCATAAAACCTATACATATCTACCAATTTATGTACAATCATAAATTAATTTTGCACGTACAAATATTCACTGCTGGCAGATTTTCTTATTAATTCTTTGTCAACATGTTTTGGTGGAAACATTTTTTTCCTTATCCACCTTCTTCAGGACATTCATGTATATATTCTACCCATATATTTTAAATCATATATTCTTATATGAATTATGAATAAAAAGAATTCAGTACGTTTCCTCTCCTCTGAATCCTCAGCAACATCAGTTGTGGAAAATCAAAGTGTATTGTATAACCAATATTCTACTATTCATAGGGTATTAATAAAGTTCCCTGCTTACCTGCTCCCCGATGTAACCCAGTATCAATTTTAGTGTAGCATCATCCTGTTCTCACAACAAGGCTCACTTCTACCCTCTAAATATAAAGCATCAGAAATTTGTCAGACACCTCGCTTTGTCTTCCGTCACTCTACGTATTGTCATAAGGTTTTGAACTCATGGATTGGATGGCAAGGTAGAAATAAGGCAGAGGTGTTCAAAAAATGCCAAGGCACTTTACCTAACTTAAGCGTCTGTAAAGTCCATGCAAACTGCATAACTGAGCGCAATTGATTCTGACCATGTTATAACACAGAAACATCATCTTGTACAATATCGACAACAGAGGACACAATATTCTCTAAAGTGTAAATGCGAGAAGACAGGGTATTAATACTATTGTCCACAACAGCAAGCACCTTTTCCAAATTTGCTTGATCTATTTCCCGAAGACGGGAAGCAGCTTCCATTTGTGATAGCTTCCAGAGTTCATTATATGTTTCATAAATGAATCTTTTAGGTCGGGGACCACGAGGTCCCAAAACAAAGTCGGACAGATCAATATTGCCTGAAAGGAGGGACAAATGTTGTTTAACAGAATCAAGGGTCGAATGTTGCAGCCATTGTTTGCATAATTTACCAACAGAGTATGTAGTGACCGTACGGGCATCAGTAAACCTCGGATCAGGCCTATTCTGTGTGTAGCTAGCACCAGTATCATGAAAACGCATTTGACATGCATTAGATGATATAGGCCGTACTAACCAGGGTGACTGAACCAGCTCAGAAACATTAAACGAATTATTTTGTAACATTGCCTGCAGGGACACGAGGGACATATTGAATCGTGAGCTTTCATTTGGAAAACTCGACAGGGATGGTATTGATGGCGTATTCAATTGTTTAGTGGTTGCTAAGCCCCAACATGTAGTCTGATAGATGGAAGCATTTAGGAACATAATTTGGGTAGGGATGAGGCAAGCACGATGCAACGCCTCGGTTCCCTGTACCTGCCATGGCTTGGAGCCCCAAATAGATTTTAAATCCACTGTATTATCCCAGTACTCATAACCACCCACAGCTAGGGCACTCAGAAAGGAACCTGAATAAAGCAATTTGGTGTGTGTCAACATAATTTTCTGAGTTGATGTGTTATTAAGTCTAAAATAATAGGATGCAGGGTTCGACCGATTAAAATCAGTAAAATAATTAAACTTATTTCGAAGAGTTTGAGAGCTACCTGGCAAGGGGTTTGGACAATGTTCCCATTGGGTATAGTTAACAGAACTACGCAGGGCACTGGGCTTATGGAGAAAATGATTACCCCAATGTTGGTAACAATACAAATCGGCATAATTAGCAGAATTCATATATAGATCTTCAGCATTAAAAGATGCATAATATTTTAAATCGGCAAACAATGCTTCAACGGCATGCACATCCCAATCATCAGAATGAATATTATTTTGTACTACATCACCCATTGAAACACGAAGGACATTAGGTACATTAATAATTTCCGTTGGACCATGGATTTGATAGTTCACTGCATCCCATACGATGCCATCAGCAACTGGGAAGGCTGAAATGTTCACAAATGTGTGGTCACGCTTCATGATGTGAGACGAGGAATGAGGAGCCAAAGTTCCAGAAACATAGTCTACAGCAGAGCGTTCAGGTAAATAGTGACCATTGATTAGTAAAAAAACACTGTGACAAAGCCAATGGACATGAACAAAAATATCAAGAAAAGTACCAACCAGATGTATGTCCAGGGGGGAATCAAAAAATTGTCTCTAAACCAGGATATAAAAATACTGAACTTGGATGGAACTTTTGAAGATGTGGAATCCGAATCAAAGGAATAACGAGTCGGGCTTAGTGGCGTTGTTGGTTGATGTGCCACCGATTCTGATGCAGGATAAGTATACTCGTCCTCGTCGATATTGGTGGGGAGTTGGGGATCAATCGTAATTTCAGGCAAATCAACCATCTCAATTACAGCATCAGCGATCGTTCGTGCAGATGGACTATGAACATATGTCCGATAAATGGCAGGACAAGAGACCGCTGGTGTGACACTATTCAGGATCGGCCAGGCGCTGTAGCTTGACATTTTCAACTGAGATGTATCTGTTCTCTTTGCGACCAGGAAGCGGTGGTAAAATGACTGTACGTGTTCCCTTTAGGCCAAGAACTGGAACCGGTGCACGAAAAGAGGGGCCAAATTCTTTTTTGTTTTCAACCTTCTCTCGAACCAGTTCTCCAACTTTCGGAAGCCAGCCGGCTACCGGAATCTGCAACGCAGGATCTGTGGCTGAAGGCAAATGTGTAGTTGCAAGTTTGTCTCGGGCTTCTTGTAAGTCCTGTAACATAGCAGAATGGTTATCTACATCAAACTTGGCGGATTGCGCCGCGATGTCTGGACCCTCAAGGTCAGGCACAAACATTCTTATGCCAAAGAGCATTTCGTATGGGGTCCGCCCACCCAGAGGTCTTCTAGGGAGATTATTAAGTGCACGCTGAACGGTATACAAATGGGCCAGCCAGTTCCTGCCAGTACCTAAAACCCTAGCTGTTAAGGATTGCTTTAAGTCACGGTTCATTCGTTCAACGATAGAGTTGCCCTCAGGCCTATACGGAGACGAAAATTTCACCCGCACCCCAAGCGAAGCCATTGCATCCTTGTAAGCCCTAGAGGCAAACGCTGGACCTTGGTCCGAATGGAAGGTGCCGCATGCGAAAATTCCCACAAAGACACGCAAATCCCTGATCACATTTCGGGCGTCAGCACTCCGTTGTGGCCAGACCCAGAGAAACCGTGTGCACGAGTCCACTGCCACTAAGATGTATTTATAAGCAGTGTCTGATGAGAATGGACCGCAGTGATCCAAGTAAACACACCCAAAGGGTCTGTTAGCAATGCAGAGCGGTGTTTGTGGTGGACGTGTTACCGTGGAAGGCTTAATCTGTTGACAAACGTCGCAAGAAAGCACAAAAGCACGGGTGTCTTTATATAACCCACGCCACCAATAACGCTGCTGCAAGATGGAAACCGTAGCTGACACACCTGCATGTGCCGAAGCCATGCCTTCGTGTGCAGCTAATATCAAGGCACTCCTGCGGTCCGCGTTGGGGATCAGCCGATCTCCAACGTCAGGTATAGTTACATAAGGAACCTGATCGGGACTTAATTTGTAAGAATACTTGGAAGGGAAACCTGTAGGGTAATTATCACCTTCCTTGGTTGCAGCAATAGCTGCTAGAATAACAGGGTCTATTTTAGACATGGACCTGGTAACCGCTGCTACTGAACACGTGACTACTGCTGAACGGGCAGCTTCATCTGCCAGATCGTTACCAATAGCGTGTGCGCCCACCCGCTGATGGCCTAAGGTGTGAACCACCTGTGTGAGGGGCAGACGTTGTTGCAATTCTGCCACTCGAACCCAAAGCATTTTATGCTTAATTGTGCTCCCTTTGCGTCCTTGTAGTCGTTTTCGACCAGAAAAACAGATTGTCATTGTAAGATTGTACACAGTAAAAAGAATCACATACAATAAGAGTGGTCTCATCCTGAGAAGCGAACTCAAGTGCAAGTAGCAATGCATGCAGCTCGGCCAATTGTGCGGTACTATCTCCAAGTGTGCGAGTGTGCACTACAGTGGATTTGAACTTTCCATCCACAAAGGATCCCGCAACAATAGCACATGCAGCAGAATAAGCGTGTTTGGACCCAGTGGCCGGTTGCGCCGAACCATCTGTGTAGATCACACATTTGTAATCCTCAAGCGGTAGTAAAAACAAAGGAGGAGGATGAACGAATTCATACTGTAAATACTCCTGAGTCTGAAGAGAAGAATCAAAAACAAAAGTGACGTCCGAAGACGTCAAGGATGTAGCCCATTGTATCCAACGGGGATGCATTGCTTTTGAGTTCGGTACACTTGCCTTTGTTACTGCCTCTAGGGCAGGACAGGGTGTTACCACCAGAATCCGCTTTCCTGTGCCAGTGCGCGTTCTTTCAGAATCGCCATTTGCACTGCAGTTAGAACTTTTTCGACAGATGTAAAGCGCAATTCAGCGGAAGTGTACAGATTTGACTTGTATGCGATGGGTACTGTATCACCTTCATTAAAGGTTAAATAGGTGAATCCCACCGCCCCCGGAATTATTCTAATCACCAGGTTTGTGTGGTTATCACGAGTCAAGAGATATTTAGACTCCAAAGGTCTGTCTGCAAAGACTGCAGAATTGAGGTATGCTCAGGCAGCCAGCAAGACCTTGAATATGTAGGTTGTATCAAAGCATACAAAGGCTTGATACGCTGGGCATATTCGGGAATGTAAGTACGCCCAAAATTTAGGAAACCCAGCAAAGACTGAAGTTTCTTCAGAGTATTTGGGGGCACAAATGTGCACATTTTTCCAAGAAATGGGGGCTAAGCCCTTACCTTCGTTATTGAGCTCATAGCCCAAGAACAGAACGGTAAATTCAGCAATGTGTGACTTAGCAAAGTTAAATTTGTAACCCTGCTCCGCAAATTCAAGAATAATGCGGTCCACACGGGACAGATGCTGATATAACTCGTCGTCTGTCAGATAGATGTCATCAACGTACGAACATGCGTCTTGATCAATGTCATTTAACAAAGAAACAACACGGGCGGCGAATATACCCGGACTATTTTTATAGCCCATGGGTAATCGCCGGAACTGGAATAATTTACCACCGGATGTGAATGCGGTCCATTGACTACTCTCCGGGGCTAGGTTGTGCGTGTAGAAACCGTTTGAAAGGTCAAGTGTCGTTTTGTATTTTTTACGAACAAGACTGTCTACAAGCGCAGAACTGTGTGTATTTTGCACCGCAAAGTTCCGACAATGAGTATTTAAATGCCGGTAATCCAAAACTAAGCGGTACGATCCGTCGGGTTTAGAAACCACGAAAAGGGGATTGTTCATAGGTGATACGCATGGTTCAATTACTCCCTGATATTCCAACTGTGTCAGAATTTCGGAGACGGGGCCTTTTGCCTGCCGTTTAATGGGATATTGGGGTTGTGGCTGCGGTAGTGACCGCAAAGGTATTGCATGAGGAGGTGATTCTTCATCCCATCCCACATGGTTGCGGTATAACGCTGGTGCCAGGTACACAGCCCACTCAGCTGCAAGTGCTTCAGCTTTGTCCTTTGGGACATGCCTTGATAAGCTTGGAAGGATTACCTCCTCTCCTTTATGTGCAGCTAAAACGAATGGGGGTGGCCAATCCACCTCTGCTAACAAAATGTCATATGAAGAGGTTAGATTTTCCCAAAAAATCCCTTTTATTTCACGCGGTATGTCACCTTCAATTTGTATGACTATATTATATAGTCTGTCAGGGGGTGCCACTCTCGTGTCAGCTGTCTCTACAGTAACGAATGTTTCAGTTGCTGTCGCCTCCATATGAGGACGTAGCGCCTCCCGCACTATGGTAACTTCCGCGGCGCTGTCTAGGAGGGTTACTGCCCACGTCCAATTCTGGAGTCTCGTTCTCACCGTCTGTGGCATATTTCGCTGTTACAGCGGCAACCTTTTTCTTCTGAAATTGTGGTCGGGAATGGTGAAAGTCTTCCGCTTTCCCTCTGACTTGTTGTCGAGGTTGGTCTCGCTCCTGGGGAGCCTCTCGGCCCCTTCCTCTGTCTTGCCGTTCTCCTCCACCAGCCTGTGACGACGTCTGGGCCTGTGAAGAACGAGGAGAACGCGTATCAGAGCTTTGAAACCTATCCGGTGATTTAATTCTCGACCTATCACGTAAATCATATGTACGTTCAGAAGAAACCGAAACTGGGGAAGCGCCTCTCGACCCCGGCTTCTTTTGTTGCTTACCCTGTTTTTTCTGTCTCCAACTCTTTTTAGTGAAGACTGGTTTATCATCTTTCTCAGATGCACTTTTTGCTTGTGCAACTTGTGTTTGCGATTGAGTTTGCGTTTTTACAAAAGGCTTGTTGCCTAGGCTATTTCGTCCAATTGTTTTATAAGCCCGGGCAATGATTTTCGGTAATTCGCGAGGCCTGTCCAACTCTGGGACCAAAGCCAAAGCATTCGCTACTTGAAAGTTCATAGCATCGCCCTTGACATTTCCAAGGATCAGCTCTGCTACTACATCAAACACTCCCACTAGTCTCATCCCTAATTCCACAGCCGCTTCAGGGCCATGTTCATCCTGTACTTTTTAATTACAGAGGGTAGAACCGTCATGGAAGGAGTTCCAAAACATTTTGAATAAACTGCTGCGAATACCTTACCCCAGTTTTCACATGATGTCAAATCGGGGATTATGTCTTTTGGCAAACTTATCGTGAGGATGCGGTGTTTATCTACTGGGGATGTATGTGGAAACACTGCTTCTATCTGATCGAACTTTTCTGCAAGCCAGTAAGGATAGTCGTCCTTATTTTGTGGACGTTTGCCCATCACAGAATTTACCATGACAGGACTTATAGTCACTCCAGCTGCAATAGCTGGTTGGCCTGCGACTACAGGAGCAGCTCCATGGAGGCTACCTGTAACGTATGTCACTAGGGCTCGATGCACTCGTACCAATTCGGTATGCATAGTGCGCAGTTCCGCAAGCGGTAATGCCAGATAATTCGGATGTGGGGTATACCCGGCCAATACAGGCCAAGTGGCCCCTGAATTGACAAGGGGCCTAAACGAACTGCGGTAGTTGGTTGTGGTAGGGCGCCATTAAACCAAACACGGTGCTGCCAAGCCGTGAGAGGTACTTCAAGAGTGGTATAGGGTCGATATGCAGCAGGAATAACGGTGGGTTTATATTCATGAAACAGCTTATCACCTGCATCCACCGCCTCAAAAGTGATCCAAGTGTAAAACACTTCAAAGTGATAAGCCGCATCGGCTTGAACCACAAAGACCAACTCGACCCCTGTATCGGGCACTCCATACACAGCTAAGTGGTCTCGGAGTGCTCCTCGACTATGTGCAGCTATCGCCACACCAGCCATGACTAAACAATTATATTCGACAACCTAACAGGGAGCACAAAAATGGGTCTGTTAACTAACCTTTTTTAATAATATCAAGCTTGAAAGAACCTATAAAACATTCAATATAGGAGGTATCACCGTCACATACGCCTCCGGAAGCGTACGCGAGGGGTTTGTGGACAAGCACAAGCACTACTCAAGGGTCTCGCAGATAAGCAGCCCCACGTTGGGCGCCATGTCATAAGGTTTCTGCACATACACAGAGCTATGCACAGGAAAATGGGACCCCGGAATACAGTGGTTTGCCACCATATACCGTAGCACCCAAAAACCCCAACCCAACTAGCTTAGCATCCCATTAGCACCCAAGTACTAATGTTTGGACAACCCAGAACACGGTATCTTTATCTCAGGACTCACTGAAGCAAGAACACTCTTTCGCCACTCACTCGTACTTGTCCACAAGGTGCGTAGGAAGAGACACTGGATAGGTTAAAATGTTTATTCTAACTTACGTGCTCTAATGTACAGTACACGTGTCAGTACTAATAGCATAATGCATATGACTAATATAAGCAGCATGGTTACAATTCCATAGAATACAAACGGGGAAAGCATCTCAGAGCTCAGTGGATAAACGTATAAATAACATTACCACCCTCCCCTTGCAGTAAGATAGTTTATTATAGTAATAGAAGACCTCTGGGCTTTGACTAGCGAACCCCCATACCTCAGTCTCTAGATGCAGAATTACATCAGCAGGACATCATAGCTCTTCTCACTGAAAGGGATTTCTCCAAGTGTGTTAAGCGCTAGTAAAACCACAGTATTAAAAGCATACCAAATTCTTCATGGCAATTGCACCTAATGTTATGTCTGGGTGCGCGAGACTGGCCATATCAGGAAGAACCAGAATACATTGTTATGCGACCTTGTACATGTTTGTGCAGACTGAGCCCAGAAAGGTGAACAACAGAAAATGCAGACAGTGCAAAAGAACTTGGCACGAGCAAAGGGCGAGGAAGGCCCGGCTCAGTGTAACGTGCGCAAAGAAAAGCAGCATGGCAGCCAGGCCTAGGCCAACATAACAAGGCAGGTAACAATCCACAAGACAGTATGACCTATTCAATCTGCGTTGTAGCCTCTGATTTCTTTGTTGCATGGACATAGATTCCCCAAGTCCTCAAACAAAAACTGAGCAGAGCCAGAGCCAGTCATCTTGCTCCCACACACACAAATGCACTCGAAAGTCTAAAGTTAATGATGGAAAGGGGATCTCTGCTGCTGCCAAAGAAAACCAAACGCTATAAATTATATGCTAAAAATAGTTTTTGAGGCACCACTAATACCTACTCACTAGAAGAAACGGAGGACTGACCCTAGTGCTGAGATTATCAATTGCATGAGGACTGTAATTGACGACTCACTGTGTGCAAGTTTTCTCAGCAAAAATTTGCATGAATATTTGAACACAAAATATCCAAGTCTGCATATCATTTACTCTCTCCCAAATATCCAAAGGTGATTGAAAAACCTGCCTGGTAGGTGCACTGTATCCAGATGCCGCTTTGCACTAGAATCTTTGTGTACATATATAGGTCATTTTCTGAAACCATTTGCCCCAAAACTAAGTCATTCCTCAGGGATAATCAGGGACATTATTAGAACCACTGAGGATTTTCCCTATAATCCTGAGAGACAATTGTTGGTGACCATGGACCAGTCACTGTACACCAATATCACCTAGCTAAATCACTGAGGCAAGGCAAGATTCTCCCTGTTTGATCCCCACAGCGTTCAGCATAAAACTGCTAGAAACAGAACTATTTTAATTTTCAGAATGAGTATTTCTATATTTGAGGGGGTTGTAATGAGAACTGGCGTTGCTCCAGCCTTAGCAAACCTTTATATGGGACACTATGAGGGGCTGCACATATAAATTGACGAGAACCCATAAAGACAGAATTCGACCAGCTGGCACAGGTATATAGAAGACATGCTGCTAGGGTGAGCTGGTGATCTCTCAACACTGGAGGCATTTCATTCTTGGCTCAACTTCCAGTTCACTATGTCCCACAGCTGTACTAAGGTTATAGTCCTAAATTTACCAATTTGAGGATAAAAAACTATACACACTATTTTTCACAAAACAACTGAACAGATCACACTTTTACGTTATTCTAGTCACCATCTCCGAAACCAGATGGATAATTTACCATTGGAGGAATTCCTCAGGATTAGGAGGGATTGTGCAAGTAGGAAGAACTATTTCGAAGAATCTGAAATCTTTGTTGCCAAACGTTTAGAAACAAGGGGGCATATTAGCAAGACCCACGTTAAAATTATCGCCGTTTTAGCGGCAGGAAACTGCCGCTAAACGGGGATAATGGGCTTGCTAATATGCGTTATGGTACTTCCAATAGAAGCCCAGGTTAGATGTCCTGCACATCTAACCTGGGCTTCTATTGAATTCTATAACGCATATTAGCAAGCTCATTATCGCCATTTTAGCGGCAGTTTCCTGCCGCTAAAACGGCGATAATTTTAACGTGGGTCTTGCTAATATGCCCCAAGGTTATCCCTTGCTCTTCTAAAAATCTATAAAGTGCGCCTGGAATTGCTCCAGATAAACTCTATTGACACCTACGGACAGAATTGGCGGCGACCCTAATATAATATGCGTAACTATTTTTTGCACGAACAGTAATGATACTAAAAAGATCATCAGGAAACATTGGAATTTGATACAAAATAAATTGGGTTTGTCCTGTAAACCTCTTTTTGCGTACAAGAGACGTAAGAATGTCAGAGACTGTGTAGTGATGTCAATGTTACCTTTTCAGGATTAACCTACCATTCAGGGCAGGGGGGGGTGCCTTCCTTATGAGGCAGCATATATGTGGATGCAATGAGTGTACCATATGAATAGAGACAAAGATTTTTGAGTATCATAATAAGAAATGTACTTTTATCAGCTTTACAAACTCTAACACTAGTGGCCTGATTTACATACTGTATTTTGTAGCATGAAAAGTAATACTACAGTAGTACTACTTACTACAAAATGCAATTCACAAACCTACAAGTGTACATCTCCACCTCTCCTATCATTTTTACGGGGAGATCCTCACACATGTAAGTCTACTATTTAGTAGTAAATGTGAGTGGGATCTGGGCAAGTGGCGGGAATAAGGGGCATATGCACAACTAAATGGAAGGGGTTTAAGAAGGCGTAAGGAGGGGTCATGGAAGGCTAGAGAGGGACGTGAACCCACACATAAAAGAGTAAGCCCAATCCTGTTCACAAAGTGCACTTCTAAAGTCACTACAGCCAAAAAGGCCTCAAAACAGCAGTAAATGTACTCCAGCTTGGAAGTGGAGAAAGTCCAGCACAACACATGGCCAACCACTGGTACTGCAACACCCTTCCATAGCAAATAATGTAGGGACTTCGAATAAAACCCCAAAGGAGATAATGTTAAATTAAATTAAATTATTTAAACTAAAACTACTTCAAAAACATATTTATTATTTTAAAATAGTGTAATAACCTTTTTATATGTAAAAATTAATGCTATTATCTCCCAAAAGCAGAGTATAGGGAAAAGTCAAAAATGTTATTGAACTTAAAAAAAAGTTTATGATAAATATTAATATTAATTAATTTGATATAGCTATTTTAAATGTATAAAGCTTTAATAAAAAGTCCAACCTAATATAAAATGTTTATACATATGTACTATGTACTCAGAATTACAAAAAGGTATTTATAGAATTGATTTACATTAACGTAATTTTTTTTTTTTTAAAAGGTCAATAAAATATGTTATCATAAATATGTATTTCAGTTATGTTTAAATCATTAAATTAATTTAATAATATTTAGAAAGTTGAAATTAGTTAATTTAATTTAACATTATTTGCTATGGGGTCTATGTTAAGTCACTGCCACTAGCATTTTCTATGGGTGGATGTTTCAGTATCAGTGGTTGACCATGTGTGGTGCTGGATTTATTACTTTTCCTTTTTGACTGTAGTAACTTACTCTCGTATATATGGCTCCAACCCCTATTTCAGGGGTTGAGACATGTAAGTCCACACTTTTGAGTAACTCTACACTCATAAATGGAGAATAGTCAAAAATAGTAAAGTTACTCAAAAGTGTGAGGATAAATGTACACGTCTAACTTACTTACAGGTGTAGGTTACCTTTGTGTCCCATAAGAATGTCGTATGTAGTCCCTGCAATTTACTATATATGAGACAGACCAAACAGAAGGTGAAGACTAGCATCTTAAAACCTTGCAGCAGGATTCACTGTGGTACTGAGGGAGCACCTCCCATAGATCATTCAAAGTTCCACAACACTTCCAGAGGATATTTGCGGGCATGCGATAGAGATAGTCCTCCTAAAATCTTGTGGAGGTCTTCTACTTTGAATGTCCATGAATGTACATGGATTGAAACCTTGCATGCAATTGTGAATGAGCTGAATGAATGTGAGGAAGGTAGCCCATTGCTGGTCACCCCCCACGGCTAATTTGTGCAGTATCAAAAATTACCACTCTTCAGTGTTGAACAATTTCCACTATCATAGTGTGCAATTTGCAATAATTGTGTCCTAGCCTACGTATTGTTTTTTGCATTATCTGGATGTGCATGCATCTAACTACATACATTTCAATATCTTGTGAATGTGAATATATGATTCCCGCAAGGTTTTTTTATAACTCTTTTTATTGGTTTTATAACTTTCATGCATCAACAATGCAAGTTCGGAGATACATGACCAATGGATACCAATGGATACAATTATTACGATAACATTGAACAACGTGTCCCATCCCACTCAAACTGAAAATGCTCGTCATCTTATCATTCATATCGTGGTGGTGTTGTATCGGTGAGTCATTCACCAAACCTAGGGCCACAGTATCAAACAATTTTGCATTCGCAAACAGTGTGAATTAGTAATTTCGGCCGTTTGCGAATGCAAAATAGTCTTTCAAGATGTATGAAAGGCTTTATAGTCTCAATTTTAGGTAATCACATTTTTTTGCGATTGCCTACAATTGCAAATGCAAATAGGGAATCGCAATTTGCGATTCTATAAGCACATGTACCAAGCATTTTCTAATTGCAAACTGTGCATTTAGGAAATGCTTTAACCATGGACTCCAGGTCGATGGTAACCATGTGCAATTTTTGCAAAATGCACAAAAATGCTTTTTTCAAAGTGCCATGTAGCGCACCCATGCCCATAGGGCACGTGAGCGCTTTACATGTGCACATTTATTTTTCGGGTACTTCAAGGGGGCCTTAGGATTTGGTTTTGCATTACCTAATTTTCGATTACAAATTAGGTATTCGCAAATTAGGTAATGCAAAATCATTTACACCTAATGGGACGAATGGAGTAGTATTATCTAATAGCAATTAACTAATTGCAATTGCAAATCTTTAGGAATCGCTATTAGGTAATCGCTATTTTCTTACCTACCATTATGCATTCCTTACATAGCGATTACCTAAAATTCGCTATTTAAGGAATGCAAAATGGATTTTTGATGTATGTGGCCCCAACTGAGCCTAGGTACCCCAGATCTTTGAGTGCTTTTTGGCACAACCTCTCTATTTGTATCTCCTTTTCTTTGTTGCTGCAAACGTTCATAGGCCTGTGCCAGAAGGAGATCGAGGGAGGGGAGGGTGACCTCCAGTTTAGGTCAATGTCCTGTTTGTCTCCAAGGTCCCTTATGCCTGCAAGTGTTCTATGGTGTGTAACCACCTGTCCATTATCCCCAAGAGCGCCACCTTAAAGTTTAAGTTGGCCGTGGTATGCAGTACCTGTTTGATCTGTGCATGGATTGAGGTCCAATAGACAAGTTCAGACAACGTGCTAAAAGTACCCCTCTGGATCGCCACATCATGTGCAGCATGGTAATCTCACACGCCCCATCCTCCAGAGACTGTGCGGGCTAATATATGTGTGGTGGAAATATGAAAATTTAAATCAGTCGGATGGGATGGCCAAGTTAAGTGAGGTAAAACAGCAATATCTCAACCGGTATGATTAGTGAGGGCAATTAGAAATGCATGTATAACACATTACATGAAAGGAAAGAGGGAGACTCTGAGTGAATTTTTTGAAAAGTGCACTTGGCATCATATATTTTAAGAACACAATAAAGCGGGTACAGTTGTAGCAGCACTTTCTAATTGCCCTCACTAATCATACCGGTTGAGATATTGTTGTTTTACCATACGTACCTACCCACATCTCAACGTGGTTTATGGGTTATACTCCTGTTGTTACATACAAGTTAAGTGAGGCCATTTTTGCCTCTCGACAGTCATCGTTGTCTAGTTCTCCTAGGTTAATTGTCCACCTTTCTCTGAGCTTTAAGAGGAGATCTTGGGTGTTGAGTAGGAAGAATCTATATTCCCTCAGTTGTTTTTTTGACACTGCATCTAAATGATCTTAGCAGGACACCTTTGCTTTTACCTGTACCCTTTTGGCACTTTTCGGGCCTCTGACTAAATTAACTGTCCCTCCTACATAAGGGATAGACACAATTTTTCAACGTGCTATTTGATTCTCTGTTTAAAATTAGACACTGGATGCAGCCGCACAGGAGTGGAGAGTCTTTCTTCCACTTAACCTAGTCTTAATTCCTTTTTATTTTTTTCTGAATAAATGCCAAAATGTAGGTTTTCCTTGAGAAGTGTCCTAGTTTAAGTTCTTGTTTATATTTTTACAAACTGAGTTGTTTTTGAAGATTTTCTGACCATCTAGCACTGTTGGTCAGCGCACAACTTGGTATGCCTGCCTACGTGGCCCAGGCCTCAGGTTTATTTGAGTCTAAGGCCCATACACATGTGCATGTCGTGCATCTGAACTTACTGTTTCATCGATATCAAAGGCTGGGTAACTTTGGTCTGTGGCAGGTTGAGGGGATTTCAGCCTCATTTTTCAATTTACTTGGTAGGCTCACCTCTTGTCTCTCTTATATATTTATATATTTTTCAGAACTTGCGGGGGGGGGTCATTGGACCCTATCGTTACTAATATTGGGTGAGTGCATTTTATTTATGCATGCATCGCATCACCCTTAGTTTCATTAGTCCCTACCCTAATTTTGGTTCTTACTTTTATGTTCCAAAATAAATATAATTCTTCTGTTGAAATTTGGGTTAGATATTTAGTAGAACACAAGTAAAGCCCCGAGCCGAATTTGGTATGCAGTCCTTGAATTTTTGCTTCATCTCCTCGTTTTTCAGTAAATTCAGCTCTAAGACCAGTTTTGAAAGGAGATGGAGAGGTCATATGGAGAGGTCATTTCGAGAGGTCGGAACTTGCATTTTTAGTCACCTATTCGTGTCACTTGACCCTGTCCTACATCTCATGATTTTCTAGGGTGCATCCTTCACTGTCCTGAAGAAGACCTTGCTCAAATGAGCCAATAGGGTCGGAATGCTGATGAACTAGCCTATCTAAGACTAGAATTTGACACCAAACGTGGTTCTTATAGGATTAATAAATGAAATGTTCTGTTTTGCCAATGAAATGTTGTAAAAACCAACAACCAAGTATTTCTGATGCCTAAACTTGTATATAAATAACTTTTTGTAACTGATCAGCCCCCATATGTACTTCACCGTTTTCATATTTTTCTTCTGGAGCACCTGCTATCGAAGAAAATTGCAATGCTCATTTAAATTTCAGATTAATTAATTAAAATATTGGACTGCTACCTTGCTGTTAGGATGAATGTCAAGTGGACAGCACTATTTTAAGGTTCACCTACTTTGTGATATGTAGTATAAAAGAGTCCATAGAACCACTGTCTCCTGTAAGCTATACCTCAAGCACCTTTTGATTGCACCCCATAATGCAATATTCCAGTTCATCTGCAATAAATATCTGTACTTATCTCAAAATAGAGACATCCCATGCATAAGTGGCCATGAATTCTGGATTTTATTACAGACACGAGGTCTAGCATTAAGCATAGTAATTGTTTTTACTGCCACGCCAAGATAGAATACAAATAAGAACGAAAAATGAAGGGGCTTATTTGTAAGCCCCTTGTGCCGCCAGTGCGTCACTTTTTATATGGGAAAAAGTGTCGCTCCGGCTGTGCAAGGGGCTTGTAAATAAGCCCCAAAATGTCCACTCATGTAACAAATGTCTAGAGAAGCGTCGGATGTTACACACCATAGATGATTTATCCACAAATTTGAAACTCAAAAAGGGCAAATTTTTTACTCTGATAGTCCAGAATTCGAACTGAGCATATAAGAGAAGATGTGGATATTACGCACCACATATGATTTATCCACAAATTTTAAACTCAAAAAAGGCAACGTTTGTACTTTTACAGTCCAGAATTTGAACTGAGTATATCATTAAATCTCCATTTTCGACTCCGTTGATCCTTCTGGTCCTTTAAGATCGCGTGAAGCAAAAGCACAACTCAACCAGCAGAAACTCTTCTGTATTTTGGCCTAATGATTGGATAACATCAGGTTTCAGTAAGATGCAATGTTAATATCCCAGTATTGCTGTGGAGATGTGATACAATTGTGGTCACCTGTAGGGCTTTGGGTGGGATAAAAAAAGGGAGGTCTCTAAAAGGGGCATGGCTTAAAGGATACCTAGTGATCCTTTCCTAGAGGCCTATATAATTAAGGGAGTGGCCTAAAGCATGTAATTTAAAATCCTGTGCTTCCTATAGCATATTAACTATCTAGTAGTTTGGTGCCTCTCTGTGAGCATTTTGATATTATATCTAGACATATCACACAGTAGCAGACATGCACCTAAAACAAGCCAAACCTATTAGCTTTTCCAATGCTTTTTAGCAGTATCAGATAAATAAATAACTAAAATTATATTGTGTTGAATAATTAGAATTGAAAATCTTTCAATTCTGAGAATATGAGACTGTGAATTAAACATTATAAAGTCTGCGGAAGGGGTAGTAGTCTTTGGAGTGTCTCAAGCACCCTCATTATTCCATTCACACCAAATTCCTCTGCAGTTTTTCTTAGAGATTTATTCCCTTTTACTACCCACATGTTTCTGAAATCTTCCATCTGCATAACACAAACCTAATCTCTTTCCTGTTTCAGCACACTCTTTTCTCTCTCTGCTGTATGCACTTTCTTGCATCCCCTTGACTTCACAACCTCCTATATACACAAAACACCTACTCACCTGTAAGCACTGCAGCTTCTTTTACTTTCGCTCTGTCAATATTTCAACAACTCTTTACCTTAATCACACTATATTGCATCGAATTAGAATTAACACACCTGACCATTCCACGGTGTGCTCTGCAGAGAGGCCAAGGGTTGGGTGAGCGTGTATTCAGAATCCCTTTATGACCAACTGGCAAGCACTGTTAGAAACTCGTACTGCCGTTGGCCAGAACTCCAGAGCTCTCATCCTGGCTTGTTACAAACACCCACCGAGAAACTGAACTCACACAAACACCTAAAGGTGACTCAATACAGCATGCACTATACAACAGTAACATGCTGCATGTAAAAAAAAACTACAGAGAAACAACATCCTGGAAAAAAATAAACAGTATTAGGGAATGCAAGATTAAGTAAACATGTGAAATGTAAACAAGAACTACATAGCTGACAATAATTACCTTAAAATGTTGTAGTGTTCCCAGAATCTCAGCAGACTTTAAAGTTGAAACTAATTTATTGAAGCAAAGTGAACATACAAGTTTCAGTGCAAAGGGCTCAGATGCCTGCCTCTCATATCGAATATGTTGGCATCAAAAAAGTCCTACATTCTAAGTAAGAACTGTTATAATGTGTCTTAGTCTGTCTTCTGCCTCTACCTTTTGTGTCATGTCTCTTGTTGGAATGTGGGGTCTATGACATACTGTGGTTCTTTGTCAGTTATGTACCTGCAGCCTTTGCTGATGACATGGGGTTCCTTTGCTCCAATAAACTTCACTCTCAATGTTCCTGATGTTCCTGACTCTTCCTTGGAAGCTGATCACTTCATTTTGGCGACAGGATGAGATGTACCCTGCTTCACCAGTGATCTTTCTACTATTCCTGGACCCTGGAGCTTATTAGAGGAACCCTGTGTCCTGCTGATTCACTCTTGTCTTCGGTGCGGTAGGATCGTTTCATTTCCTACTCTTTCTGCCACCCTGCTCTTCTGCTACACCTCCGCCCTGCCTTCGTTGTGTTTTTATTGCTGCCAGCAGCCCTTCTGACTGTTTTGCACATACGCCCTTCGCTCATCATACTTTGCTGCCCCTGAACTGCTTTCAACCCCTTACTGCCTCCAATTGCCTGCCGTTTGTCTTCGTGCTGACCCCTCAGCCTTCCGATGTGTTTTAACATTCATTTTTTTTTTCCAAGCGCATTGGTATTTCGCCTCGCGCGTTTGCCTTTAACTGCTTTGAATGCTCGCGCCTGCCGTTGCCACGCTCCTCACCGCGAGCTCATCTCTCCTGCTTCCACGTGCCACGCAGCAATTGCCCGTGCCTTCTACCTGCATTGTTACGTCAAGCGTGCTCTCTCTGATATTGTCACAGACATTGCGTCTTATGACGAGCGCTTCTTTCACACATCGCTCCGCCTGTGTAGCGAGGGCACCGCTTTACGCCTCTGCAAGAAGTGCTAGTCATTGATTTAAATCAGATCTTGTGGTCACGGACGCAGCATATTCACGCTTACCTCCTGCTGCTCACCTCCGTGTCCACTAATGGTTCTGCTTCATCTTCGTCAACACCATAGAGTGTATATTCATCTTCATTGACAGCCTTGTGTCTGATCACTGCCACCTTGTGGCCATCATTGGTACTTCAGTCTCAAGCAAAAAAAAAACGTATCATTCTTTCTCTTCTGTGCACCTTTATTTTTTTATTTCTGCAGATCAGTCCTCAACACATTCTTGAACTTTTTAACAAGATTAATAGTGACTGTTTCACTTCACCTAGAAAACCATACACCTTGTTATACTGCTTTGTAGGTACTCCCTCATACCACAATGAGTATTAATCAGGCTGTTGTTCCTCCTCCATCTTTCCTCATGCTGCAAGGTGATCCACCCATTGAATGGGAGGATTGGATCGAAACTTTTGAAAATTATATCGTTGCGTTAGGTGGTTCTAATTTTTCTCCCATAAGAAAGAAAGCTTTATTGATTGGATGTCTAGGCACTGAAGGGCAACATGTGTTCAAATACTTACCGGAAGTACGTGAAGATAATGGTGACGTTATGGAGGATGTTTATAAAGAGGCTAAATTACGATTGCACAAACGCTTTGCTAAAACTTTGAACATTGTTATGGAACGTCACAAATTTTATACTCAACCTCAAAGACCAAATGAGACTATAGAGGAATTCGTGGCACGGCTAAGAGAACTGGCTGTTAAATGCAAATTTGATCCTATGACAGAAGAACTCATACGTGACCAATTAATTGTTCAATGTTGTAACAAAAAAATTAAAGAACGGCTATGGGCAGCGGCAGATCCTAATTTAAAGGAAGTCATTAAATTGGCTAAAGTGGTGGAGGAATCTCAGAAGTGCATGAAAGAGATGCAAAAAATGAGCAGTAAGGAGCCTATTGAAGTTTCAGAGATTGACGGTGATTCAGATTCGGTGAATTTTGTTAAGAGGAAGCCTACTACTTCTGTGCCAAGCCGTAATTCTTTGCCTAGACCGTCAGTATCCTCTCAGGTCAGATCCAACACACATGTGTGTTTTCGATGTGGCAGCAGTCTTTACCTTGCCAACTCAAAGTTGTGTTTCGCATTGGCACAAATCTGTCGTTTGTGTGGTAGGAAAGGACACTACGCCCGCATGTGCAATGCCAACAAAACAAAAGTGGCTTTCGTTGTGGAATCAGAAGA
The DNA here is from genome assembly GCA_963921515.1 of Calotriton arnoldi. Classification (NCBI taxonomy): domain Eukaryota; kingdom Metazoa; phylum Chordata; class Amphibia; order Caudata; family Salamandridae; genus Calotriton; species Calotriton arnoldi. The sequence continues at coordinate 491,127 of CAWUFW010000927.1, forward strand.
GTCCTTTCAGCATAAAGTGATGATGGTTAATTCAGAAACTGCAACTCTACTAGAACAGGAGGATTCAGATGACTGCAAGAGACGTTCTCGTCCCAAAGCGGACTTTCTTATTGATGGCAATTCAGTAACATTGATGGTTGATTCATGATCGTTATATACTATCATATCTAAACACCTATTTGATACAGTTTGGCCTAGCAGAGTATTGAATAATACAAATGTTGTCCTCAAAGGTTATCAGGGCACCAATATAGGTGTAATTGGCTATTTTGAAGCTAACATTTCCTTCCATGAGCGTCATACAAAAGGGAAAATTTACGTTGCTGCTGAGGCTCCACCCATTTTGGGGTGGTCTCATCAGTATGATTTGCATATTGTTGTAAACCCCAGGTCTGCTGAACAGGTAATGGTTGTGTGTGAAGACAATGTTAACCAAGTACTTCAACAATTTGCTTCAGTTTTCGATAGCAAGTTAGGTGTTGCTAAAGACTATACAAATAAGATTATTTTAAAGAAAGATGCCATTCCTGTGAGGCATTCTTCCAGGAAAGTTCCTATTGCCATGAGGGAGGAGGTTAAAAAGATTATTGATCAAATGGTCTTTGATAAGGTCATTGAACCTGTAGAAGCTACTCAGTGGTTATCTCCGGTGGTAATCACTAAAAAGGCTGATGGTTCCTTAAGATTTTGTGTGGAACTTCGTAGTCTTAATCAGAATGTATTGATGGACCGTTTTCCACTCCCTAACATCACAGAGTTAGTGTTTCTTTTAGCGGGAGGGAAGTTCTTTTCGAAATTAGACCTCAAAAGTGCCTATCATCAGGTCATGTTAAATCCCGACTCTAAACACCTTACTGCCTTTGTCACTGCCGAAGGGGTTTTCCAATTTAACAGATTACCCTTCGGTTTGTCATCCGCGGCCAGCGTGTTTCAGAGGCTCTTCACTAATGTCCTGGCTGGTGTCAGCAATGTAATCTTCTTTCAAGACGATATTTTAATTTTTGGTGACACCATTGAATCCCATAATGACACCCTACGTACTGTTCTTCGCAAATTGTTAGAAGCTGGTCTCACTTTGCGCAAAGAAAAGTGCAAATTCTTAGTTACTGAGGTTGAATATTTGGGTTATCGGATTTCAAGTGAAGGTGTTAGACCCAAACTCAACCTTGTTAGTGCCATTGTCAATGCCCAAACACCCACTGACAAGGATATGTTACGTTCCTTCATGGGGATGGTCGAATATTATTCAAAATTTGTGAAAGACTTTGCCACCAAGTCTGAACCATTACGTGTTTTGCTTAGGAAGGGGCAAAGATTTGTATGGTGTGTGTCTCAGGAGAATGCATATTGTGCTATTAAGAATGAAATTTCTAATGCAAAATTTTTGGCCCCTTTTCAATGCAATTTGGAAACCATCCTCACTGTAGATGCCAGTGCTGTTGATATCGGTGCCGTTCTATCCAAAGTGCATTCTGGGACTGAAAAAACAGTAGCTTTTGCATCCCGCTCTCTTTCAGGCACAGAGAGGAAGTACTCTGTTATAGAGCGGGAGGCTTTGGCAGCCATTTGGGCTACCTCTCATTTTCGCTTGTTTATTTGGGGCTCTAGAGTCATCTTAAGAACGGATCACAAACCCTTATTGAAAGTCCTTGCACCAAATGGTTTCAAGAATTGCTCGGCTCGTCTTGCTAGACTTGCCGTTAAATTGCAGGAGTGTGACTTTTCTATTGAATATCTGCCTGGTTGGAAAAACAAGGTAGCTGATTGTCTTTCTAGACTTCCTGACAAAATGTGTGAAGGGGGTGAGGTGTCCACAGAAGAGGTTGTTGCAAGTATTGATGAAATGTTTTCTGGTGTACACGCTGCCATCTCTAAACGTGAATGGTTGGATGCTTCTGATAAAGATTGTGAACTCAATGCTGTTCATAAGATGATCGTTCAAGGCGTTATGAGAGAGAGTGTATCCTGATGAGGTCAGACCTTACTCCAAAATTGTTGAAGAGTTGTCTGTGAATCCTGATAACATTATAGTCAGGGGTGAGCGCTTTATTCCCCCTGTCTCATTAAGATCTAAGGGGCACATGCATCAAGGTAGGCTTTTGCGATTCCTTAATTGCGATTATTAAGGAATCGCAATTAAGGAATCGCAAAAGCCTGATGCATGTAGGAATCGCTATAAAAATAGCGATTCCTAAACATTCCTTAATTGCGACTCGCAAATTGCGACTCGCAATTAAGGAATGCCGTCCCATTCATTCCTATGGGCCTACAGGCCCATAGGAATTAATTGGAGATTGCATGCGCAATTTGCGAGTACCAGTAGGTACTCGCAAATTGCTCATGCAATTTCAAGGTGCAAGGGTGTCAAAATGACACCCTGTTGCACCCTGAAATTGCGATGTGCACCCATGTTGTGCACACACATGCCCCAAGGGCATGTGTGTGTGTAACCTAAAACTTTAAAAAATGCATTTTAGTGCATTTTTCAGAGTTTTGCAAATTACAGACAAGTTTGATTTGTCTGTAATTTGCGGTCCCAAATAGCGAAATCGCTATTTGAAAGTGCTTCTAGCATTGCATTTAAGGAATCGCAAATTGCGTTCCTTAAATTGCGCATAGGAAACACTTTCATGCATCTCCAAAGGCCAATTTGCGATCGCAAACGGCCGATTTTTGCGAATCGCACCGTTTGCGATCGCAAAAACCTTTGATGCATGTGCCCCTAAATGAATTGCATTGGCACATGAGGGTCACTTGGGCCAAACTTTCACTTTAAAAAGAGTCAAGGAAAATTTTTGGTGGCCCAGGATGGACGCTGACACCAAAAGGTGGGTTGAGAATTGCACTGCCTGCAAGCATTCAGAGAAAAGGTTGAAGCTGGGTGGTGGTTCTATCAAAGACTTGCTCTTTCACATGATTGAAGATGACTCTGTTTGGGAGAAAGTCAGTCTTGATTTTATTGGTCCTTTCATGTTCTTGCCCGAACAAGAACGCTTTGCAGCTGTCCTAGTAGATGCAAAGTCACATTGGTTTGAAGTGGTCTTTGTGAGGAACATTTCCACCAAGGCCACTATTGCTTTATTGGAGGACATTTTTTGAAGGGAAGGCATTCCTCTTAAATTGCTCACTGACAATGGTACAAAGTTAGTGTCCTCTGAGATGGAATTTTTTTTGACTCAATTGGGGGTGAAACATATTTGCACATCTCTATAGAACCCACAAGGTAATGGGCAAGTTGAAAGAATAAATAGACTAGTCAAAGGCACCATGGAATTGGCTAACAGAGCTGGGCAGAATGTGCAGTGTGCTGTTAAAGACATGCTGTGGGCATACCGCACCACACCCAATACTGCTACTGGCAAAACTCCATTCGAAATGATGAGAGGTAGGAAACCTTCCACCAAGTTGTGTCCTTCTTGGTTATGGAAGGGGGGTTTGGGGAGCAGCCGAACCCGGTGAGGTCTGCCCCCCGGGCAGATTGGGAGGGGGTGGGGCGAGTCGAATAGCGGCCATTTTTAGGGTTTTGGGCTACATTGGGAATAGCCCAATTTTAGAAGATAGCCCAAGGTTTTAAGGGCTTGTTTCGCGCTCTCCCAGCCACCATTTTAGGTTTGGTGACCTGGTGGCTGGGAGCGCTGTAGGGTTTTTAGCATTTTCTTGTCAGGCAGGCAGTGGGTAGTGTAGTGGGAGGGCTAGGTTTTGAGGTATTGTGAGGGTTGCATATTACGTGTTATGGCGGCCGAGGACTATTGTGTGCTTGAGGCTGTCCGCCTCATCAGCGAGGCCGGCCGGCTCGACCTGCTGATGCCGGAGGCCTCCATGAACGCGCGCCCGGCGATGCGCGCGGGGGTGGCGGCCGCAGTGATGGCGTGCTCGCCCCCGGAAGGATAGGAGAAGTCAGGTGAGCGTTGGGGGCCGCACGGGGAGGGAGGGTGCGCCCCTTTCAGGGGTCCGCAGCGCCTTTCAGGAGTCCGCAGTGCAGGAGGGCGGGAGGGGCAACGCGGCGGGAGCGGCGACGAAAGTGAGGGCCCGGGGGAAGCGCGTTCCGCGTCTCCCCGGCCCCTTCATCCAAGGACCGGGGCCGCTCCTATGTCAGGAGAACGGCCCCGCGAGTGGGGAAAGCCCGGGAGTCTTCCCCCACTGGGGAGACTCCGAGGCGAGGGGGTGGAGCCAGCGAGGGAGGCCGAGCATCGAGCAGTATGACGAGGGGGGAGCGGCTGCTTGGGGAAGGAGTAGGGGAGTCCCAATGCGACGTCACAGCTGCAGGGCAGCGGGGGGGCACGAAACACGGCCAAAGGGGTCAAAGCAGCCATATAGGAGCACGGTTGAGGCCCCACAGCCCCAGGGAGACCCTCCCTTGTTGGTTGCGGAGGGTGCAGGGAGTATTGAGAGCCGGAGAACCGGGGCAAGAAGCAGGCATTGGCGCTGGTCTCACATGGGGGGCCGGAGGAGGAGGACATGGGTGAGGCTGGGGTGGTAAGGAGTGCCAAACGGGTGTCTGGGAAGGGGGTAGCGGTGGGGGAGGGGGCAGGAGATGGTCCTTGGGTTGCGGACACCGAGGTGGAGGGTGCCCTCATTGATTTGGGTTCAGAGGGTAGTGACAGGGACAGGGCTGGACATTTTTCCCTCTTGGGAGGAGGGCCTGGGAAGTACAGAGGGGCCAGGCCGGGGGGAGGTTGCTTTTACGCGGGGGCTGGGAGGTGTCAGGGTGGGGGGCCGGGGCGGGGGCCAGCGGGGGTGTCGGGGGGATTTCGGCAGGGTGTCGGTCGAGGCGGCGGCGGGGCCCAAGGGAGCCGGATTATGGGGCGCGGAGGGACTGGCCTGTAGTGACAGGGAGGGGGAGCAGGTAGATGAGGGGGAAGCGGGGGACCTGAGGGTGGTAGGGCGGGCGTCGGCGGCCGGCTCTTTAGGGGCAGGCAGGAAGAGGAGCTGGGTTGGGAGAGGGAGGATGGGTAGGCCCAGCACACCAGACCATTCCGTTTTCTTGCAGGAGCTGGAGCAATAGGGGGGCGCCAGACTTGGCAGAGCTGGGAGCGGCTCAATGGCGCCGAGGAGAAGGGAGTGTGGAGCCTCGCGCGGCGTACCCAGTACCAGCGTGGGATCACGGCGCGGCTGGCATAAGTAGGCCCAAGGTGGGCTCGCCGGCCCCAACACCCACTGGGCCTAGATGGTCCGGGGGACATCGGGGACGGAGGAGCTACGACGAAAGGCATTTGAGTGGTGATAGGAGGGTGCAGTCTGCACCTCCGGCTGAGAAAGCCTGGGGTTTTGGGGAGCTGGTGGAATTAGATTATGACGAAGACAGCTGCGTGGAGGAGGGCACGGGGGGCCGAGTAATGCTGTGTCTAGTGTGTTACAGGTGTCAAGACGCCCGGCAGAGCTCACGGGCGGACATCGCGTTGGGACGAACGGTCGGCCCCACATGCAAGGCAGACGGACGGAAGACGGGCGGTGTCCTAGGAACCAGGTAAATGTGATGGGGGATTGCGACCGATAATGATGTCAGGGGGTGTGGGAGGGGGAGACAAGGGGGAGGAAAAGGGGGGCAGGTTGCGGAGAGGAAAGTATGTGCTGGATGTGGGTGTGGGCCCGGATGACGCAGGTAAGGCGTCCGGGAGCATGGGAAATGGGGCTACGATTGTGGGAGTGGGTACGGAGGACGGGGGTAAGGCGTCAGGGGACACAGTGGACAGGGTGACTGACAAAAAAAGAGATGATGACCATAACGACAAGGGAGTCCGAGAATAAATTAGAGAGTAAGGAGTTGAAAATAAAGCGTTTGCCTTATATGGGAGTGACTAAGCCTTTGGGCGCGCACTTAATGCTGGCAACGAAGGAGCAGATCTGGAAGGGTGAAGATGTGGAGATGCTTTAGCTGCTGCACAGAGAAGTCAGGGCAAAGGGGAGATCAAAAGAGGAGGAGAATGAATTGGCCAAGGGGCCGAAAGTACCGCTCCCAATCGAGAATTGGACAGCTGCATTTTTTATATATGCCAGTGTGTACTGCGAGAAGTACCCAGAGAGGTGCGTGGCCATGTTCAAGTACACGGATGTGATCAGGAAGGCCCAGATTACTATGCGTGGGCACAATACGATGAGGGATTTAGGGCACGCATGGCGTTGGACACGGAGGCAAAATGGGGTGAATTGGATACGGACTTATGGCAACATACGATGGGGTGGTCCGGAGCAGGGAAAACGATCTTCACGACAAGCAGCCTACCGCTCGTGTATCGGCCCTTTCAGGGGGGCCCCACCCGGGGAGGGGTGGGCGGAATGGGTAGAGGACAGACGGGAATGAAGGGAGCCTGTTGGGAGTTTAACAGGGGACTGTGCACACTGGAGTACTGCAGATTTCGGTATGACTTCTCGAATTGCGGATGCAGACACGCCTTGGTTAATTGCTTCGGGGGCGGGCAGGGGCAGCAACAGGGAAACCAACAGTGGCAGTCGGGTGGTTAAAACGGGGGGACAGCACCAGCAGCCCTTCACGGGCGGGCGAGGAGCTAAGGGCCCTGGGCCAAAGGGCTCGTACTCCGGTTAGACCAGATAAATTGATCGCAGCCCTACGGGATATGGTAACCGGGAGGCAGCAGAACGCTGGCAGACTGGGTTTCAAGAGGGCTTTAGACGAGGGCATGGGGGACGAGAAGGTGGGCAGACAATTTACAATCAGCAAAGGTACATCCAGAAATAGCACAAGGAAAATTGGATAAAGAGGTGCGTGGGCCGCATGGCGGGACCCTTTGAGGACTGGCCACTGGGAAATTTGATTGTGTGATAAAAGGTGAGCGAGGGCCGCATGGCGGAACCCTTTGAGCATTGGCCACTGGAAAAAATTTTGATGGGGTCACCCATAGGAGTGGTGCCGAAAAAGGAGCAAGGGCAGTTCCGTTTGATACAACATTTGTCATGGCCAGAAGGTAGTTCGGTGAATGATCTCATCGCAGAAAGCGAGGCTACTGTGTCTTATTCATCAGTTGGCGTGGCCATGTCACTGGTAGTGACTGCGGGCGCAACGGCGATGATGGCAAAGTGCGACATAAAGTCAGCTTTCCGGTTGCGGCCAGTCCACCCGGATGATTGGGATCGTCTGGGCATGCATTTCAATGGTAAATGGTGTGGGGACAAGGCATTGCCGATGGGTTGTTCTATGTCTTGCGCACTTTTTGAATGTTTCAGCACGTTCCGTCAATCGTTGGTCTCGGAACGGACGGGTCACCAAGGAGTAACACACTACCTGGATGACTTTTTCTTTGTGGGCACTTCAGACTCCACGGACAGCCAGAAGGGCTGGACAGTTTCAATGAGATCATGAGGATGGAGGCACGCCTCCCGGAGGACAAAAAGCAGCAAATGTGGGGGCTGCTGGCGACAATGTGGTCGATCCATTTCAATGGTAAATGGTGCGGGGATACGGCATTGCCGGTGGGTTGTTCTATGTCTTGCGCACTTTTCGAATGTTTTGGCACGTTCCGTCAATGGTTGGTCTCGGAACGGCCGGGTCACCAAGGAGTAACACACTACCTGGATGACTTTTTCTTTGTGGGCACCTCAGACTCCACGTACTGTCAGAAGGGCTGGACAGTTTCAATGAGATCATGAGGGAAATTGGGGTGCCGTTGGCGCCAGGAAAGACTATGGGGCCCTGCACGGCTCTGTCCCCCTTTTTGGGCATTGAGTTGGACTCGCAATTGATGGAGGCACGCCTCCCGGAGGACAAAAAGCAGCAAATGTGGGGGCTGCTGGCGACAATGTGGTCGATAAGCAAGGTCACGGTGAAAGAGATTCAGGTGCTGTTGGGTCACCTCAACTTTGCTTGTAGAGTGGTGAGAGTGTGGCGGACAGTTTGCAGGTGACTGGGTAGGGCACTAGCTGGACAGAGACCTCCACATCATCACGTGCGGCTGTCTGCGGGTGTGAGGGAAGACTTGCGAATGTGGCAGTTTGTATTGCAGAATTTCAATGGGATTCCACTGATGCGGGAGGTTGACATGGTATGGGAGGTCCAGATCTTTTCCAAGGCCGCAGGTAGGAAGGGCTTTGGCCTTTACTGGTATGGGAAATGGTGCAGTGGCCGACGGATTGGGCTTGGGGGGGGTAGGAGTATAGCATTTTGTAGGATTATTCCCACTGGTGGTGGCGGTCACACTATGGGGCGCGCAGTTGGCACACAGGAAAGTGACTTTCAGAATTGACAACATGGCAGTGGTTGAAATGGTGAACCGCCAGTCTGCCAGAGATGAACAAGTTTTGAGGTTACTGAGGGTGTTTGTTCTGGGTTGTTTACGTCATGATATTGCCTTTCGAGCAGTGCATGTACCAGGAGTGAACAACGACATAGCAGATGCGTTGTCTCTTTCACAGTGGGGGAGATTCCGTGGACTGGCCAAGATCGTAGACAGGGCACCGATCCGCATGCCGCAGCATTTGTGGTACGTGGCAACACGGGATGTTACAGCTGGTTTTAGGGTCCCTTGCCCAATCCACGAAGACTGTGTACATGACAGCATGGGAGGAATTTTTGCTTGCTGGTACTAGGCGGCGGGACTCACCGGCGCTTCGAGGGGAGGAGGTACTTCAGTTCATTCTAGATTTGATTGATTTAGGACTTTCTAGGGTCACGAATTGCTACCAGTGCTCTGTGCGCAGCGCGTCGGGAGGGAGGTAGCGCGGTCCTGTTGTTTCTCCTGCTCATTCCATTTTCTCGTTTCAGGTTCGGTGATGGGTCCCCTTGCCAGGGAGATGACTATCGGGAATGTAGGACATTCCTTTGTAAAGTGTGCACAGGTCCAGGCCCGCGACAGTTATTTTGGGGAACATTTAGGCTGGAATAAAGATTTATTCACAGTTTGTTGGAAGGGCAGAGGGGGCATGCGATGGAAGGAGTTGTTGCAGGTTCTGAATGGCGTTTTGGTGGCTGGTAGGTGCCCCGACGTCTTGGTACTACGTTTGGGGGGAACATGACATGGTCAAGGAAACGGGTTTGGCTTTAATGAGGAGCATGAAGCGGGATGTGGCTGCGTTAAAGCAGCAAGGGTCGGGTTGTGCTGTCATTTGTACAGAATCTGTTCCACGTGGGGTATGGAGAGGAGCGGTTAATCCGGGGGCAGTACACAGGGCCCAGAGGAACCTCAACACTGAAATGGTGCGTTTTTGCAGGCAGCTGGGGTTTTATAGGATTGCCCATATGGACATTAAGGGGCCGATTCCGATTCAGGCCGGAAACCTCTCCGACCGAGCTGGACCCGGAGAGATTTCCGACCGAATCGGACCCGTGCAGTCCGACCGAACGAGTACGATGCGCACGTATGCCATCGGACTCGAGTCGGTCGGACTCCCATTGAAGTCAATGGGAGCCTGTCGTACAACGCGTACGCGGGCTCCCATTGACTCAACGGGTGCGATGTGGACAAGGGCGCCCCCTACAGCGTGTACGCGGCGAAGCAATTCGCGCCGTACACACACAGGTAGGGGGGACCCATGGGTCCCCCCTGTGTGCGACTCGCGCGGCTACGCGTACAGGGGGGTCCGACACGGACCCCCAAAGTACGGCTCCGACAGCTCTTTCGAGCCGGAGTGTGCGGCTCGGTCGGACTGCTCGCGGCGCGCATCGTACTTACCCGGCCGGGGAACGTCTCCATTGCGCGGTGCGAGTCGTGTCCGAGCGAGTCGGTCGGTGCGGTTCGACCCGGGATCGAGTCGGTCGGAGCGGTCGGGACACCCGGACGAGTCGGTCGGCGAATACGCATCGTACTCGCTCGCCCGGACGCGCGTACGAATCGGTCGGGAAATAGGGCTCCGAATCGGATCCGGTAAAGCCGAATCCGATTCGGAGCACTACCGGCCGAGATCGGAATCGGCCCCTTAGTATGATACACCGGGTTTTTTCAAGGGGGATGGAGTTCATTTATCCAGGATGGGCATGGATTTGTACCTACTGGAGATCAGGGAGGCCCTGGCCAGGATGTTAAATGTGCAGCGACACTGAGAGGTCATACCTAGGAGGCAGGGGGGGCAGGAAAATGGGGAGGCGGTGTTTCCGCCTACTCTCCCGCCTTTTCCTGGGTGGCGGGGTTGTTGAAAGTTGGCCAAGATTGGCTGAAGTTTTTAGTTAAGTGTTGGTAGTTTGTGAGCAGGGGCAGGGAAAGGGTAACCAGGTAGGCTAAGTTTAGACTAGATGTTTGTTAGTTACAGTTGCACACAGGCAGGTAGGGGTTGGGGTCATTGGAGGACAGGATTTGGAAATGCAATGTTGTGTGAGATTGGGTAATATGGTTGTTATGTAATGTCATTTTGTATTCGGCAGGGTGGGGGATTTGATGTGGGGATCGTAGGGGTGGGGGGGGGAACAGGGGGTCAGGTAACTCATGTATAGTGAGGTTTTAGTTTTGGAAGGCAGTTGCCAGTGTTGATAAATTGTGATATGCACCTGTTTCAATAAAGCGGCCTTTTACACACAAAAAAATGGGTCTCTGTTTGGCTTGCCCCCCTCCCTCCCAAGGGGGTTTGGGGGCAGCCGAACCCAGTGAGGTCTGCCCCCGGGCAGATTGGGAGCGGGTGGGGCGAGCCGAATAGCGGCCATTTTTAGGTTTTGGGCTACATTGGGAATAGCCCAATTGTAGCCCAATTTTAGAAGATAGCCCAAGGGTTTAAGGGCTTCTTTCGCGCTCTCCCAGCCACCATTTTATGTTTGGTGACCTGGTGGCTGGGAGCGCTGTAGGGTTTTTAGCGTTTTCCCTCCCTCCCACCCTCGTTTTCTGGGTTTTCGGGTGTTTTTTCTTTTTGGGGTTTGGGTTTGGGTTTTTTCTCATAGGCGGTTATTGGAACAGGTACATATGGGTTTTGGCTAAGTTGTATAATTGTCGCTTGGAACAGGTGCTGGCGGGGTTGTTGAAAGTTGGCCAAGATTGGCTGAAGTTTTTAGTTAAGTGTTGGTAGTTTGTGAGCAGGGGCAGGGAAAGGGTAACCAGGTAGGCTAAGTTTAGACTAGATGTTTGTTAGTTACAGTTAAACAAAGGCAGGTAGGGGTTGGGGTCATTGGAGGACAGGATTTGGAAATGAAATATTGTGTAAGATTGGGTAATATGGTTGTTATGTAATGTTATTTTGTATTCGGCAGGGTGGGGGATTTGATGTAGGGATCGTAGGGGTGGGGGGGAACAGGGGGTCAGGTAACTCATGTATAGTGAGGTTTTAGTTTTGGAAGGCAGTTGCCAGTGTTGATAAATTGTGATATGCACCTGTTTCAATAAAGCGGCCTTTTACACACACAAAAAATGGGTCTCTGTTTGGCTTGCCCCCCTCTCTCCCAAAGTTCCTTCTTCCTCAAAGGACACCGATTGTTCTCCCAAGGTTTCTTTCTTTAAAGTGGGTGACTTAGTAAAAGTCAAACCTGGTGGTGTCAAAGCTGGCCTGTCGAAATATCGGGGTCCATACAAAGTCATTATGGTGGGTCACAATTGGGTAAAATTGGACAATATGCAAGTTTGGAATATGAGAAGAGTTGCTTTGTTTCAAAGGGGTGGTGGTAAACCTTCTTCATCTTCTGTTTCGGATTCGTCTTTGTCAGCTGAGGCGCCTAAATGTTTAAGGGTAACTGCTCATGAAATGCTTAGTGAAAAGAAATGTTGTAACAAAAATGCTGTCATGTCTTATGGAATTTTGGAGAGAAACAAAAGGTGTGTTTCTTCTCCAAAGTGGCTCAATGATTTTGTAACTTGTTGACTTAATGACTTTTGCTCTTCATTTATTTGTTCCTGTTTGTGAGGGTGTGGGTGGTGTGTCTTGTCTTGGGGTTTCCTTTTGTGTGTGTTCTTCTTTTATGTCGTCCACCCTGCAGTTGTGTTTTGATAGAAGGGAGATGTGTTATAATATGTCTTAGTCTGTCTTCTGCCTCTACCTTTTGTGTCATGTCTCTTGTTGGAATGTGGGGTCTATGACATACTGTGGTTCTTTGTAAGTTATGTAGCTGTAGCCTTTGCTGATGACATGGGGTTCCTTTGCTCCAATAAACTTGTGGTAAGTGGAATCGTCGGACCGTAAGAAGGCACGGAGACCTTTTCTTCAGTAAAGGTTTCTTTATTCTCATATACTTCAGCCACGGCAGGGAGCGGCGCGACCCTCAGGATCCCGATCAGAACTGATAACAGTTGATCGAATCCTCAAGGACGCACACTCCACGCACGCACCCATTAGAACATTACAATGGAAACATTCGACTTAAATACAAACCCACTACATCACCTCCCCCCTAATAACAAAAAAATGACAATCAGTAGGTGATAAAATCCTTAAACCTTGAAGGAAGTCTTCTTTCACGGTATCCCCGAACAGTTTTATTCACCTCACCATTCGACACCCCACACCTGGGATCCCTATTGGGCGAACTCGCATTCACATTCCTGGAAACACTCAAATCCTGATCCTGTAACCAATAAGTCCACTCCAACCCATGTGAACCCCTACTTGTCTTCCTATCTTTAATTAATTCTGCTTGATCTTTCCTCAACTTAACTACCTGTCTTTTATTCCACCAACCCTTACCTTCCAGAAATACAGCTCCTTTGCTGACTTTGCAAACCAGCACCGGGTCAGAAAAAAGGGACTCACCCTTTTTAACCATAAAAGGTTTTTTAAATAAGACCCAGTCTCCTTCATAAATCTCCAAATCACATGGGGAACCTTTCTTGTCAAACCTCTTCTTCATCTCCAACTGTTTACCTTTGACTACTTTAGCCAAACCGTCCGACTCAGAATTAGCGGACAACTTATTGTCCAGCCATGACGGTAATAACACAGAATTTACTTTTCTACCCCTAAGCAAATCAAAAGGAGTAACTCCAGTAGTACAGTGTGGAGAGGTATTGTAACTCCACACTTTTTCTTCCAAAATCTTCCGACATCAAGACCAGCCGCAACAGCCGTTTGAATACCTTCCTTAAGAACTTTATTCCCTCGCTCCACCAGTCCATTCGAAGCAGGGGAATACCTTGCCACTTTCAAATGCTTGACATCCTGAGATTCTAAAAACTTACACATTTTGTCCGAAACAAAGTGAGTACCATTATCTGTGACTAAGGATTTAGGTGCTCCTTCCAACAAAAACAGTTTTCTTAAAAACAATAGTATTATCAGTATTGGGTGCATCCACAAACTTATAATACATCCACTTCGAGTGGTAATCAACCGCCAAAATCAAATATCTAAGTTCCTGTGCTAAAATACTATAAGGCCCCGAAAAGTCAAGGCCAACTTTATCCCAAGGCTTCTCTGGAAACTCGGTGGGATGCAAAGGTAACTTAGAGAGTTTCCAGTGTTTATCCGACAGTAAACACTCCTCGCAACCATCCACTAGACTTCTAACCTGGGCTTCCAATGCGGGCCACCAGTAATGTTGCTTTATTTTCATACAAGTTTTTGTCACCCCCAAATGACCCTCATGTCCAATTTTGATAATAGTCCTCCTCAGACTAACAGGGGGTACGAATTTATCTCCTCTTAGAACAAAACCATCCTTAAGCGAGAGTTCGTCAGCAACTAACGCAAAATTCCTTAACTCTCCAGTTAAATTTCTTATTTCAGGCCAATTACCACTAGAAAATTCCATCACCTTGGAAAGAACCGTATCTTCCAAACAAGCTTTCCTCCACTCTGTTTCAGAAATAACTAAACCACAATTTTCAACCGCATCTAGAACAGCTACACATTCTACTTCCTCCTCCTCAAAATTTTCATCATCATCCTCTTCCATTAACATTCTCGATAGACAGTCGGCGCGAAAATTCTTTCCCCCTTGAATGTGTTTTATGTCAAAGTTGTATTCCTGCAACCTTGACACTAAACGAGTTAATCTAGCTGACATGGTATTATTACTGGACACCTTGCTGAATATGAATGAAAGTGGCTTGTGGTCCGTGAACAATTCAAATTTCCGACCCCAAATGTACATTTTGAATTTTTGGGCCGCCCATACACAGGCTAAAGTCTCCCGTTCTATGGTACTATAATTTTTTTCAAAAGGCTTGAGAGCCCTTGAAGCAAACGCTACCGTTTGTTCTTTGCCATTCACTCTCTGACTGAACACCGCCCCTAGCCCATTCATACTTGCATCCACAGTGATTATAGAAGGACAATCGTCTCGAAAAGCGTGCAACGCTTGTGCTGATATAATCAATTCCTTAACCTTCACAAACACCTCATCCAGATCCTGAGACCATACAAATTTCTGCCCCTTCTTTAGTAAGATACGTAGAGGCTCCACAACTCGTGCATAATTACCTACGAATCTAGCATAATATTCCGCCAGGCCTAAAAAGGAGCGCAAAGCATCCTTGTCGCCAGGTGGTTTAGCTTCCTTTAGAGCCCTTATGACAGAAAATTTAGGTTTGATACCTTTATCAGATATTGTATGGCCCAGATAATCCAACTCTTTTGCTCCAAATTTGCACTTATCCGCTCTCACCGTCATACCATGGACCCCAAGAGTAGATAAAACCTTCCTCAACAAATCATAATGTTCATTTTCATTTTCAGAAAAAACGAGGATATCATCTAGATAAGCTTGAACACCCACCATGCCCTTAAACATTGTGTCCATTATTCTCTGAAAAATGCTAGCCGCTGATGCTAGCCCGAAGGGAAGTCTCAGGAACTTATATGCGCCAAAAGGTGTAACAAACGTCGTTAATTCCTGAGACCCCTTATCTAGGGGGATTTGATGGTAGGCAGACTTTAAGTCGATAAGGGAAAACCACTTAGCCCCCCCCAAATTTGCCAGAAGTTCGTGGATTTTGGGAAGGGGATGGCAATCGATCAAAATGTTTTTATTTAGACCCCTCAAGTCCGCACATAGCCTAATTTCCCCAGTCTTTTTGCGGGCCACGACTATCGGAGCCACCCATTGTGAAGTCTCTGTGGGTTGAATGATCTTTTGGGTACATAAATCATCTAGCATAGATCTTAACTCTTCCCTTGCACTTAAAGGAACAGGTCTGACTTTGTGCATCACTGGCTGAGCATTAGGAATTAATCTGATTTTATGTTCAAAATTTTTATACAGCCCACTTCATCTTTGAACACGTTCTTAAATTCATCCTGTAAGGTTTTAAAATTCACTTCAGATCCCACTACGCTGTGAACCAGAATTTCTTTCACCTTAATGGGGTTATCATCCCCAGGTACCAGATACAGACCCATTTTTGCTAGATCTTTCCAACCCACTATGTTTTTCCCTTTTTAGCCACATATACTTTAGTAACAATATTGCGACCCAACACCTCTACATTAGACATGAAAAAACCTAACATATCAATGTCCTTTTCTCCGAATGCTTTCGGGTTCACATCTGACTGTGATAAAGAAATCTCCTTGCCCCATTTCTCAAAAAAATAAGAATCGCGTAGGATAGTTATCGGTGACCCAGAGTCAGCCATTACCTTTGTTTGAACTCCATCTATTAAAGCCTCACAAAAAGGGCCTTTAATTTCCAAGGGGTCATTTTCGTAATCTAGAGACAAAAGTAAATTGTCAAACGACTCTGAGCATGAATCCACCTCTGTGTTTACATTGTTCACCTGCACCGGTCTCCTTTGACCTTTACAAAACTTCTGAAAATGGCCGATCCTTTTGCAATTAGAACATCGCTTACCCAAAGCCGGACAGCCAGGAAAATTGCCAATGTGGTACTTCGACCCACACCTATAACAGTAATTTTGCCCTTTTCTTTGGCCAGGAAGTGGTTTCTTAAATTTATCTTTCCCCCCCACAGAAAATACGCTATCCTCCATAGCATCTTCTTGATCGTAAATTAAATTAATTTTGCTTGAAGAACTTGCTTGTAACGCTTTAGTAGAAATTGCTGATCTCTCAATACTTAAAGCTAAGTCGATCACCTCCGAGAGAGGGGATTTTTGCAACTTAAAATTCTTTCCTGTATTTTGTGTGACACACAATTGAATACGAATTGATCCCTTATGATGTCATCAGACAAAGGTCCAAATCCGCATGTTGTGGCCAAAACTCTTAGAGCAGAAATATACTCTTCTACTTTTTCCTCCTCACCCTGCTTGCGTTTATAGAATTTATGTCTTTCCAGCATAATGTTAGGAGACTCCGCAAATTGTTTTTTAAGTCTCTCAATAGCCTCCAAATATACATTCCACTGCCTGTCACCTGATTGCCCAGTAGGCGGAGGAATCGGAGGTAAACTTTGGAAAATGCGCTGTGCAGCTAAACCCAAACTACCAAAAAGGAGTGCATATTTTCTTTGTGGTGAATATTCTGTAGCATCTATAGCGACAATGTGGTTTTCAAATAGACCAAACCACTCTAACCAGGGTAAACCAGGTTTACCCGGTTTTGCTAAAAATGGTGGAGGTTGAGTCAGTTGGGTGATTTGCTGTGCAGTAGCCATTGCTTAACCCAAAAAAAAAAACTTATTCCAGCTGTAATTCAGAAAATAATGTACTGAACTACGCCAGACCGATTAAAGAGGAAATATACTGCTTGTTAAATCGCAAACCACTTGCAAGGTGTGCGTATCACCGTGATACGCCAGGGATATAACAATCAGCTGCTTTTCCAAAGTATTTGTCCAAATACTCAATTCTGTGGTGTGCGCATCACCGCGACGCGCAAACAATTGTAGAAAACCATATATCGCCACAATTGGCTTGACTTAACCTACTAATCCATTGTAAGGTGTGCGCATCACCGTGACACGCAGCCAGCTGTCGTTAATTGCCAATTCACAGTGCCGTCTCCGTAATGAATCACCAGCTGATTCACGCTGTCATCACCTTTAAGGCCTTTCGCTGTTGTCACCTCTAAGGCCCATCCCAAGCCAAGATGGCCGCCTCACATTTGGTCGTAGCGTCAGGATGTTATTCTAAACGTCTGACGGAGAAATCAGGCAACCAACAAGAGAGTTCCAATCACGCGCTGGCCTCAGCGCGAGCGAGCGAATGAGTCGATCACGCGCTAGCCGTGAGCGTTGGCTTCAGCGCGAGTGAGCGCTCGAGCCTGCGGTTGGGGAATAAACTGCGCTGCCAGCGAATAACTAAATCTGGATCCTACCAGACTTCCTCCGCAACATGGAGTACTGCGTCGCATCCACGGACAGAAGTCCCTTTCCGTCCGTGTCCCTGAAGCACCATCAAGCAGTGACGAGATGATCTTGTTTGCTGCGTGGGCTTCTTCCTGTGGCTGAAGAATCTCCCGATCGTCGCCAAATGTGGTAAGTGGAATCGTCGGACCGTAAGAAGGCACGGAGACCTTTTCTTCAGTAAAGGTTTCTTTATTCTCATATACTTCAGCCACGGCAGGGAGCGGCGCGACCCTCAGGATCCCGATCAGAACTGATAACAGTTGATCGAATCCTCAAGGACGCACACTCCACGCACGCAGCCATTAGAACATTACAATGGAAACATTCGACTTAAATACAAACCCACTACAAAACTTCACTTTCAATGTTCCTGATGTTCCTGACTCTTCCTTGGAAGCTGATCACTTCAAGAACTTACAATCATCCAGTGAGCTGAGTGAATAGAATTACACCACCAGCTCAGAGGATGACAACAGAGGAAGGGATATATCTGAAGATGCCACACGTTTTTACAGTCATTGTTCAGAAATCAATCACTGTCTCTCCTGCAAAGTTAAGGGCATAAATAGAGCAGGGTCTGAGACTCGGAGGTACGCCGCCTACTTAAAGTTCTGGTCACCTTGTTGAAGAAGCTCTGCTGCTGTCGACTCATCCCGCACCTAAGCCACTCGCTGCTGGCCGAGCAGATGAGCATCATCGGCAGACGCAAGAGCAGCGTCAACATGACGAAGTGCTTGCCAGTGCCCAGCTCTGAGCATGTCACCAAGTTCGTGGGCCAGCAAGGCGAGTACCGGGGGCTAGGTGAGAGGCTGGGGCCGGGTGACTGCGGACTGATCGCGGGTTCAGAGCTGGTCTATATTCTTTGCGCTCACTTCCCACTAATATTGGCAAATTATATCTACGCTATTAGTTTTACTTGCATATCTTTCGTACACACTATTGTAACATTTTCTTTTTGTGTTTAGATCTGTTTCGTATGATATGTAATTCTTATACTCTGAAGACCTTATGTAATGTAACTGGTTCTATTGAAAAGCGCTCTGACACCTTCAGATAAAGTACGTGCTGTATAAAAACGCATAAATAAATCTGCATTAAACTCGTTCTTGAGAATTTTGTTTGAATGTCTTTGTTTCAACTGACAACATGGTCCTCGTTTTCCGCAACTCATAACATCAACTGACTATAAATTAAAGAGTGAGTGGTTCATGTGTATTTCTTGTGACGTGGGCTTTCATTTTCAACTTGTCCGCGGCCCGAGCGTGGCACAAACATATTTTTGCCTCTCACTTTGTGCCTGCGCTTCAAGGTAGTAGTGTTGGTTTCTTCTAAATGTTTTCCAGACTCCTGCGGCGGTTGAGAGCACGTGCTGGAACCTGCTGCTGGCAGCATGTTGAACAGCGCATATCTATGATGACGTGCACGCACTCGGTTAGGTGCACTTGTGAGTGGTGACCCAGGATAGGATGTAGTGCGCTGTAGTATATGGCCTCTTGGTAAGTCCTGCTCCTAGGGGATTACATATGTAGAATGTAGAGTTCTCACAACGTTCTGTATTCTTTGTGGTGGGGATTTATGGCGGTGGTAGAATGTTGGGGAATGATTAGAGACCTGACCTGCCTATGTGCTTGTGCTGTTAAGCTACCAATAAAGAGCTTACTTACTACTACTTACTACTGCTTCGTCGATGTCACTACATGCGCATGTCTGCCAGCGATACCCGCGTACATTCTTCCTGCTCGCTTGCCAAGACATTTTCATAAGTTACTGCGTCCCAAAGGACTAACTCACAGTATCTTTGTGCGTGTCAGAAGTGTAGTAGAAAAACCGGTATTAGTGATGCAGACACTAAAGTTGGACACTTGGACCTAAAGCATTGTAAGAGCATACTGAGCATGGCTGTGATGTACACACATTCAGGAAACTTGAGCCGATGAATAATTTTTATTCAAACAGGAAATATGCACGCCACAACCGTGAGTCACAGAAATCACAATTCTTACTCCGTTGTGTGCATATGCCAGCAAGCCTGGTATTATTTCACGTGACTCAGAATCTTAATTGTTATTGTTTTTTCGATTGTGTTAAACCAAGTTGACTGCATTTTTAAGGTAACCCTTAATATTATACACTTTTATATTATGTTTCAGATACACAGATTTATCTCAACATGCATAGGATGAAGCCACCTGCTCTTTTTTCAAATTTCAGCAGTATCTGTAATTAAATTGATTAAAACATAGAGTGCCTCATTCGGAGTACCTCAGAGCCATAGTCGGTAAGCCCATACATACCCCCAGAGTTAACGTTACTGATGGTCCCATTAACCAAGGTGGGGTGTAGTTAGCGGGAATTCTGAGTGGAACCCTGAAGTTCCACAGTAAAAGGGGGAAATTACCAGGTAAATTGGTAGTTCTGGTTCTGATTCACCTGGAAATTCTGCATACCTCTCCACATTTCTTAGCAGTTTTACCAGCCAAAAGGTCTGGGAGAGAGATGTGAGGGGCGGGTAGGGGGTGACAAGACCGGTCAACAATGTTCAGCTCTACAAGAACTCAAAGGGCATTTTACAGTTCAGCCAGACAAGCCCTTTTATAGACGTCATCAACAGGCTGGAGGCTTGTGTATCAGCATTTTAGATATTACCTGCGTCATCTGAATTAAAAAGGTTACTGATCGACTTATGTGGGACAATGGTTTAATCGCAAAGTCCAAGAAAGTGTTTTGTGTTGTAAAAGAATATGTTCAGCTTAAACAATATTGCTGAAAGTTCACAATGTAGCAACTACTGACAGGGATGTTAGTACGATAAACTATAAGTCCATAACAATGTGAAAAGTTAAAAAAGTAAAAATATCTGCTGATGAAAGTGATGATGAATCTTATTAATAAGATAATACACAGAGGAGGATTCTACCACTATGGATCCATGATGCACATAACTAACCTTCAAGGGCGTCATGCTGTGGCCAGGGATTGTTATCTGTGTGAGCTCTCCAGCCAGTTCATTATACAATGTCATCGAAGTAAAAATTCCTAAGTTAGTACCATAAAACAAACGGAAGAAAATGAAATATGTGAGTTGAGAATTTGGAGTTATGTGTAGATGAAGATTCATAATAGATACATGAGTCAGACGAGGAATGTAATATTCCTACTTTTTGCTTAATAAGAATCGATGATTAAAAGGTCATGTTAAAGTCTGGCACATGATTCTCTTACACCATAGCTATTTACAGCACATTTCCCCTGAAGTGGCACAACTTGAATCCTGATGTAGCACCTTAGGAATATTAAGGTATCAATATTAATATCATGTGTTGAAATTATTTTGGAGCAGGTGGTTTCCATTGTAAAAACTTCACAATAGCACTTACTACATCAAATGAGTGCATAACAAATAGAAAGTTCAAAGCTTCCTGGCGTGAGTGAACATTATACTTAATCAAATTTGGTTTTAAAATTCTCGACCTTTCTGCTTTACAAAATAGACAGTCCAATGAACTATGTACATTTGAGCATTTCATGTACAGACCGCACTTACAATACTCCTTGATTTTCTTATCACATTCAACAGCGCAAGACAAGAAATTATAGGTTTGACCTGAATCCAAAATTTTGAAATTCTATATCTCGTCTGTTCATCTGGAAGCAAAGAAATATAATGAGCAAGTTGTGAGGTGAAGGAAGACTATGAGTGCCTTTCGAGATGGTCCCAGCTACACCCTAGTAGCGAAAGTTATTGTGAAATGTTGACCAAAAGAGAAAAGTCTGGATAATAGCCTACAACAATATTGGAAAGTTAGGTAGGAACTAACCATTGACAACAAAATCGTCATAAGGAATGAAACCATGATTATGTTGAGACCATGGTTCAAAGCTCTCGCTCATGAAGGCGCATGTAGGAATGTGGAATGTGGGAATGACAGGCACTAAGAAAAATCTTAGCATTGGCTATTGGTGGCCCACAATGGACAGGGATATTGATGTGTCTGCACAAAATTGCCAAATATGCAAAAAGCCTGACTAAATGCTCAAGATGTGTGCTAGCCCCCTTACACCTGTGAGTTTACCCGAGGCCCATCGCAAAAGGTGGGCACTGATTGAATAGGAGCCATGAACAAGATACCATTGGCTGTGCGCTATGCTGTAGTCATGGTTGATATTACAGCAAGTGGTTCCACCTAAATTCTTAGAATATCCTACATCCAAGGAAATCCTATATAAGGATTCCCTGAGCAAGTTGTCAGTGACAATTTAAGAGAATTAATTCCTGCTGAAAGTTAATTGTATCTCCACATCGCTATACCACCCCCAAAGCAATGGTTAAGTTGACCGCGCCAACCAACTAATCAGAAAAACCATAGATAGCTCTAAAAGGGAACTTACCTGTAAGAATGCTATTATTGATCACAGTTCTCCTTCTGTCGTAATGCTGTTTCATTTGCTTCTGTTTTTCTTTTACGTTTCTACGCAATCTATCATTCATGCCAGGTCTGGTGTCTTGAGCCCCTCTCTAACGCCAAACCAACTGGGTATGCAATTTGGCATGGCAATCTACCTTCAGAACAAGTTCTGGGCATATCACATCACTCCACACAGTGTAACTGGCAGAGCTCCTTTTGAATTGTTATGGGGTAGATTGCCATGACCAAATTGCGTCCATGTTTCTTTTTGAAATGCTTACCTGTGAACAAGGCTGTTTAGTCAAAACGCATAAGGATACCATGCTGCCAGTATATGAGAATAAATGCCAAGAAGTCATAAGTTGTAGCTTCGTCGTTCTTCTCTGTGTGGTGTTGATTACAGGACTCTCCATACCCATTTCCAAAGCTGCCCTGAAGGGATGGGGGCTCCCATCATTTGGAGACTTTTGTGATGGATATATATATATATATATAAAGTTATTAGCAAGCAAAAATCCAAGGAATTCCTGTCTCTGGCAACCCTATCTATAACTGCCACTCTATAATATATCTATATCTATATCTATCCACTCCACTGCACAACACTTTACCCCACTCTATACAACTGTATGACACTCCACTCTACACCGCTCCACTCTACCACATTCTACTCCACTCTATGCAACTCCACTCTACGCCACTATACCACACTGTACTCCACTCCATGCCTCTACGCTACACTGTACACTCCTCTACTCCACTCTATGCCCCTACCCTCCACTGTACAACACTCTTTGACACTATTGAACACTCTACGACACACCACTCCACTATACTGTACAAGACGCCACTCCAGTTTATGACAGTGTACTCCACTTTACGCTATGCCGCTCCACTCTACTGCACTCAATCCCACTGTACTGTACAACACGCCGCTCCACTCTATGACACTTTACTCCACTTACGCTATGCCACTCCACTCTACAACACTACACTGTACGACACTCTCCTCCACTCTACTGTACGACACTCCACTGAACTCGGTAGCCGCACTACATTAACTATAACTTGCACCTTCTACATGCACTGCTTATACCCTTTACTATTAGACCACTTAAACCATCTGAAATCATAGCATTTACAACACTTGTAACATCTCAGATCACATAATCTGTCAGAACACAGTACATGGTAGAGTGGCGAGTTATAGTTAATGTAGTGTGGCTTCCAAGTTCAATACACATACAACACACTGTGTACGGAGGTGCGTGAGTCATAACTATTTGAAGGTATTGCGTAAATTACAATTTTAAGGTATAAGTATAACTTTAGAATTTCTAATGTTTGTGTAGTTTGTAAAGTCTTCCTAACTAAAAGGAAGGTTCAACCTTATATATATATATATATATATATATAGTGCCAATTTGCATTTACACGGCTTTTTCCTTAAGTTGCCTTCCCTTTTTAGGTCGAGCCTCGAGTAGCGCGCAAGTGCTGCTCTGGCAAGACTTTATGTTAGGGGTTTCAGAAAGCTGACCACACGCTCGTGCGTCATGGCCTTTTCCCTGCGGTTACCCGCAAGCAAAAGGCTATGGTGCACGAGCGTGTGGTCACGCCTGCTGCTTGCAAGCGTGCGCACCACTCGCGTGCTTTTTTTTTTTCCTTGACGACGCTGCAGCGGCTTGTTTTGCTTTGCTAGTGCCTTCCCTCTCCTCCTCCTCCGCTTGTATTCTGTTGCTCGACCCCGTCCTCGGTGCCCCCTCCTCTGTGCTCGGGCCTGGCTTCAGAGCTGGTGAAGGATGCTGTGCGTGCGCGGCGCTGCTCGGATCCGGCCTCCCCACGGCTGGAGCTGTGTCACACATCAATCGGGCCCGGCTGGGAGTTTGGGGCGCAGGAATAAACAGCAGGGCAGTGGTTGTTATCGAAATGATTAACTGGATGTGTGTTTTTTTTATGTGCCAGGAATAGGGACGAGGGCTGCGGGAAAATGGACGCCGCGAGGAAGGCAAAGCGGGGGCTCGGTGGAGAGGGAGGTGCGGAGCCAGCCTCGCCGTTCTGAAGAGGGGGGAGGAGGTCTTAAAGCACATACTTACAAGGCGGGCGGCTGAGAGGCAAGTGGACCAAATTACTGGGGGTGGAGGCGGTGGAAATCCCGCCCCCCCACCCAGCTCGCCTCTGCCGACAGACCTAAGAATTGGAGATATGCCCGGAGAGGTGTGAGAGCACGGGTGATGAGGGGGTGCATACACAGGGCCAAGAGAGAGATAGGCCTGCACGGAGAGGGCAAGAGGAGGTTGTGAGTGGAGAGAAGCGGTCACCTTGAGAAAGGCCAGCAGCTCACCATTTTGACAGAGAGGAAATAACGGAAAGAGGGGGAGATGGATGTAGAGGAGAGAAAGTCATCGACAAAGGGGAAAGAGGGGAAGACAACTGGGAGTGGGGGCGGTTAAACAAAGAGCGTTGACGCAGATTAACGGACACGGGCGAGGGAAGGGGACCTGGGACCATATGCAACAGAAAAGAGGGAGATAGAAAATGGCAGATAGAATAAGGGAAAAGAGAGACGATAAGAGAAGATGTCAAAAGGGACAGCACAAGAAGAGAGCTCGTGTAAGACACAGAGGAAAGAGAATTAAAGGAGATAAGGAGAAAATTAAAGTAGGTCATTGAAAGAGGGGAGAGGCAGGGCGACTGGAAAGGGAAATAATAGACCAGAGAGAGAACAGTGGAGAGGATAAGAGGCAGCTGAGCAAGAAGGAGGTGAGTGAAGAGAGAAGATAAGCAATGGGCTGGGACTATGAGAAAGAAAGCCTCTGAGAAGAAAATTAAAATGACACTGAAAATGGGTAAAAATCACAAAAGGAAAAGGTACCCCTAATTACTAACAGGTCCGAGAGGAGGGGGAAACTGCAAAAAATATAAGAAGAAGGACCTCTCAACTGACCTATATTGCTTTTTAATATGGCCTCCTGAGACTCATTAGCAGCAACCACCCCAATATCAGTGTCATACAACAGAATCAATTCAAAAATATATTTTTTTATTTTTTTATTTTTTCGTATAAAAATATTTTATGCATTTTTTAATATATTTTATAATTTTACTACTATTCGTTGTTTGTCAAAGAAATTCATAATTGTCTACACATACATCTGACACTTCGGCAAATAAACAAAGAGTTACCAGGATACCAACAAGGCCTCTCACATTTAAGTATACAATGGCCTTACAGTATTTTGAACATTTGGTATCAACACTTGAACAGTAAATTAATACTTGAACAGTGGATTACATTTACATTGCTTCAGATTCTACCAGTGTATTCATCTGTAGCTATGTTGGAAGCAAGGTAACCCACATTACAACTCTAAAATCGAAATACAATTGATAGGTATACAGATAACTCCACACTCAACCATCAACACTTCTCTATCAACCATCAAACCATCTCATGGCATAGCCAATAGGTCTCGCTTTGGGACCTTATAAGTGTTTACCCATGCAACAGTTGATGTTGTTGCACCAAGGATATTGTGCTGCATAACTAAATACTTATAAGGTCCCAAAAGCGAGACCTATTGGCTATGCCAATGCTTGTTCTATTTGACTTTTGACACACATTTGCATTACAACGCTTTGGGTTAAGGTTCTAAGAAACACCAACCTTGCTGACACAAAATAACTTTGTGAGAACACTATCATACTGCCTTCACATTATGTGTGAGGTCTTTACGTGCATGATAAAAATGTGCTTATTATTACGTCCATATGGCGACGCAGCTATCTGGGGAATACAAACAATAGGGAGCATGATCACAATCATGAGCCAAGGCAAGGATGCCCTTTTCAATATATATCCTTTTGTTTCCACATACAATCAGAGGAGACACTTCTGCTGACTTCGAGGGGTCCCTGCATGCTGAAGCTTTTGCTTAGCAGCTGACTGACATCTTCGTGAGGGGTGTCCAGTTCATGACCAAGGCGGGGTCCTACATTCTTACCCACCAGGTGAAGGGGTTAGATTTCCAGAAGGGGGTTTTCTTGACAGACCATACATTCACACCCTAGACACGTAGAACTGTCTAAGTTTAGGGGGGGGGGGGTAATGGTGGAACTGTGAGCTAGCTGGTCCAAGGGACAACATATCCTGCAGGGGTGCATGGAATCAGTCTGGCACCATCCTAAGTTTAGGTTTTCCACAAACATGTAGTTCCTACTTATTAGTGAAAACTACACGATATATATATATATATATATATATATATATATATATATATATATATATATATATATATATATTTATATATATATATGTTCACTGAAAAAAATAAAGGTTAAAGTAATGTTATGGTTAGGTGTGATAAAAAGATCTGTGTTTTTTTATTGAAAAAAAAGAAACCCTTAGAGATTCACTGAAAAAAACAAAGGTTAGAGAAATGCTATAATGTCATAGAACATGCCAAGAGTGATGTCATATGTGAGGTCATAAGCAGTGCATGGGCGTGGTGCAAGTTATAGTTAACTCGGCGTGCCTATTTAGGCCCTGGGGACACCAGGGCAGTACATATAAGTTAAATGGGGAGGGAGCTGCGTGGCCCCCTCCCAAGCCTCTTTGGGCCCTGGTCTCCCATCCCCCAGGGCCGTACATACATGTTAAAAGAGAAGGGGGGGGCCGCGTGGTCCCCCTCCCTGAGCCTTGTAAGGCCCTGGGGACCCGATCACCCAGGGCCATTTGTTTTTTAATTAAAAGGGATTGGGGCCGCATGTCCCCCTTCCCAAAGCCTTGTTAGGCCCTTGGGGACCCAATCCCCCAGGTCCACTTTTTTTTTGTTGAGTTTTATATAGTGCAAACTAGAATTGAAGGTATCAGAGTGCTTTACTTGAGTACCAGTTGCGTTACAGACACACACATTCATTTCTTTTTGTTAGGCAAGTGATTTGCCCAGAATCACAGTATGTTGAGCGTCCCTGCCGAGACTCGAACCCGGTTCCCCAGCTTCGAGGTCAATCGCCCAAGCCGTTAGGCCACATCCTCTCCCCACTTATTTAAATAAAAGGGAGGGGGGCTGTGCAGCCCCCCTCCCTGAGCCCCTTTAGGCCCTGGGGACCCCATCCGCGAGGCCACTTATTTAAATAAAGGGAAGGGGGGGCTGCATGGCCCCCCTTCCCAAGCATTGCTAGGCCTTTGGGACCCCATCCCCCAGAGAGCCCTCTTTTAAATAAAGAGGAAGTGGCACACGTGGCCCCCATCCCCGGGCCGACTTTGGCCAGGGGACTCCGTTACCCGGGGCCTGGTGACATTTGCACGCGTCCCACCTCCGCAGTCCGATTTTGGCCCCTGGGACCCGAAACCCTGCTGCCCTCAAACTTAAAGGTTGGTGCCCTGGTGCCCATCCAGGGCACCCAACATACTTTTGTTGGGGGCCACGGGGTAAGTCCCAAGCACCCGCGGCCCCAGTCGACTCCCCACATATAGCAGGAGCCAGCATTGCCCCCATCCGCAGTGAGCAGCTCCTAATGCTGCTCCTCAGGGCGGGAGCAATATTTTGCTCTGTTTCCTTGCCTGCATCACTAGTACATATACATATATATACATATACATATATGCATATATGTATACACATATACATGTATACATATATATGTATACATATATACATATATATATATATGTATACATACATATATATACACATATATGTATACATATATATATGTACACATATATATATGTATACATATATATATATAGTGTGAGAGAGAGAGAGAGAAAGAGATCTGTGCATACAGTTGGAAAACATTTTCTCTGTGCTCATAAAGACAGATATGAGGCCACTTGTTCACAGTTGTAAGAAAATAGAGCAAGACTGAGTGGCCCTAAAAAAACAGGGATGTGATATAAATATTAAGTAACCTTGAGAAATTATGGGTTTTATATTGATTTTGAGCGACTCTGAGAAACCTTACCTCAGATAGTAATCATGGATGATACCATGATACCAGTAATTGGTGACCATGAGACACTTTCGATCATATTTCAGTTTTAGATCCAAGGTTTCACAGGATCACCTTATAATATTATGTGGTGACCCAGTTAAATTATGGTTCTGACACTAATGTTCCGATACTAATATCAAACGACCCTGAAAAGCCTAGATTATGTTAATATTAGGTGACCATGTGAAATCCTGAAACCAGACACTAATTTTAAATGGCCCTAAAAAATCTTAGCTCTGATGCAAATACCATGGTACCATGAGAAACTTTGGCTATGATGCTAATAATGTGAGCATGGTAAGCCTTGGCTCTGATGCTAATAACACATGACCCAGGGAAGCCTTGGCTCTGATGCTAATAACTTGTGATCCTGAAAAACCTTGGCTCTGAGTCTAATAACGTGTATAATAACCTTAGAGAGAGAGGAGGGAAGTAAAACACTTAGTTCATCATCTTAACAGATAAATGTAAACACCAAAGGAACAAAGGCTTGAGAAAGGAAATATGGTATTTCCTGCTTCACCTTCTTATGTTGTGAACTATTTTATCTGAAAAACCTACTTCAGTTAATGGGTTTCCTTAAAAGGATGCCGACCCCTTGTCCACTTTAGGTGCCATTCTTCTGTGGTATAATGGAAGCCGGCAGGTTTACTGAGTTATTGCTAAAATTAGATGCAGCAGTTATATTCAGTATTTTTTATTGTTGAATTTGCCTTCTATGGGCCTCATTTACAAGCCCATTGTACCGTCTGTGCATCACTTTTTTTGACGCATCGGCAGCGCAATGGGCTTGCCCATATTTACAAGGCCACCTAAAGTCTCCCTGTGTGACTTTTCACAGCCTTGTAAATATGGACCCCTTTCACACATTACTCTGCGTGAAAGGGGTGTTACTGTAGGTGTTTCCACGCAACATCCATGGAACCTGACATTCCAAGATTTACAACATTTTGTAAAGCTGGGAATGCGTCAGAATCTGACGCCTTCCCAAGGGAGGCATAGGAGTGATGCAACGAGGAGAAATACTTTTATTTCTCCTTGTTTTTCCCTCTTTCTACGCATGCTGTATTCTGCAGCACACATAGAAAGAGGAAAATGCTATCAATTATTGTTTTTGTGCAGGAAGGTGTTCCCCTCAACAATCATCCTGCAACGCAGGCACCCTTGCAACATGATGCAAGGGTGTCTGCATTGGCGCATGGCTGCTGTTTGAGCGCCGCAGCAGGGGAGAAGGACAAGAATGTGTTGTATCTTGTAGATACGGTGCATTCCTGCCCTTCTATTTTGACACACTGCAGCGCAGTGCAGCAGGAAGGCTTGTGTGCAGCGGTGTGCCAAAATATAGTAAATGAGGCCCTACATCTCTAGTTCTCGAGTGCCAGAATGGGGGATACACGGGTAGTTCAGGTCCTGCAAGATGCCCTGGACGCTACGAATTAGATAGAAGTGCAGAAACGTGTTAACCAGCATTCACTAGGCTTAAATATCGTAATAACCGGGCCCTGTAGGTTTTTAATTGTTTTAAATTCAGGCAAAAGTCGTTCAAAAATCCTACAAACCACTGCACCCACACTTACATGGGCTACAGAAAGTCACAGGCATCCCCACCCCCAAACAGACCCTCCATCAGGCAAACCCACAAACACGGATAACAGTTTGCTGATAACCTAAAGCAGAGAAACAAAGGAACTTGCATATGTTACAATACATAAAACACACATTACAGATGTATAAATGCAGACAATGTGCATCTGCCTCCACCTTGGGAGCATTTGACCATACTTTATGGCAGAAATTCCACCATTTGACTTGGCCGTTTGACTAACTTCTGTGAGTTTTCCCTTAAAAGTAGATTTTCCAATGGCAGATACCTGCACTTGGTGGAGAAATTTCCACCGTACTGGGAAAAACCTTTGAATGTAGCAGGTTTTCCTACTCCACCTTCGCATAGGTTGAAAGTCTGCATCAAATGTACGGAAATTCCTCTGACCAGACAATGAATCTAGCACCGATATTACATGACCCGGAGTGGTCATGACTAACAGTAACATGAAGTGTCCCAGAGGCACCTTAGCTTTGCTACTAGTTACAGTTTGCCCTTAGAATCCACAGGTCTAATACTATTGTTAGGTGTCTGTTGGATTTGGCCCTCTCTGCAAGGTCACCCCAAAACTTTTTTTCTTCACCCCTCCTGTTTTCTGAACCCGTTTTTGTTGACTTTTAGGACTAAAGTGCCTGTACTCTCTCCTTTAAACATGGTAAAATTGGCTTTCACCCAGTTGGCACATTTAATTAACTTATAAATACCTAGTAAAGTGGTACTGCCGGTACCCAAGGCCTGTAAATTAAAGGCTACTAATAGGTCTGCAGCACTTATTGTGCCAGCCACTTAAGCAGCCTTTTTAAACATGTCCCAGGCCTGCCATTGACACCTGTGTGTGCAGTTTTAAACTGCCATTTCGACCTGGCTAAATAAACCTCTTACCAGGTCTAAACCTTCCTTTGCAATGCATATAAGTCACCCCAAGGTAGGTTTTAAACAGCCCATGGGGCAGGGTGTTTAATATTCAAAAGGTTAGACATGCACTTTTAAGTTTTACATGTCCTAGTAGTGAAAAACTCTCAAATTTGTTTTTCACTATTGTAAGGCCTACTTCTCTCATAGGATAACATTGGGTTACCTTATTACATTGAATAAGTGATAACGTTTCACTGGGAGCAAATAGCAAAGTCATGTTTGGTGTCTAAGAAATTGTAATTTAAACTTCTTTAATGGTGAAGTCAGATTTTAAGTCACGATTCTGAAAATGCCACTTTTAGAAAGTTATTAAATACAAAGGGGGGATACCTGACTCCTTCACTGCTTCTGCTTTATCGCTTTATAGCAGTGGTTCCCAAACTTTTTTGACCCACGGCTCCCTTGACCCATTGGCTGTTGGCCGCGGCTCCCCATTATGTTACTTTTTTATTCGGGTGGGGGGATGTAAGCCCAGCCTCGGCTCAGTACCTAGAAGCAGTTAGCAACAATGCTGGCTTCAAGCAGGAGTATAAAACACTGGCACAAAGAAGTGAGTTATGTGCACCTGGCAGTTATTAGCCTTCCTGTAACAATGATTAGAGACAGACAAAAGGACAAGCCCAGTCTAGAAACGTCTTCACCTTGAACAACATAAACTGCAGTCCCACCTACGCCCCTACCATCCACTGAACAGCAGTGTTCCCGAAGAACTTATCAGCATCACTTTACTAACAGGGATTTCATTCAATTTCTAAAAGGGTGCCCTGTCTCCATTCTCCTTCACATCAATGTCTGTGTCTCTGCATTCCAGCCACAGGAAGGCAATCAATACATCCCACTGTCCGGAAAAGCTTTATCAACCCTCCATCTTGTTCTGTGTTGAATAAGATGCCATCCAACATAGATCTCACTGGTCCCAGTACAAAATTCTCACCATACACACACTAACAAACATGCACCAAGTAGTTGTTGCATATACACACACTGTATGCAAGCATGTGATATCAGAACAAGAATCTAGGGTTCACATAAAAGCAGAAATTTGCATGAGGTGTTGGTAGACTACATACCCTCTCCCTGACACAGATAAAAATGTCTGGTCACTCAACCGATTTACAAAAGCCAGGGACGCTGCCACCACCTCTCTGTGTAACTTACCCAGAACATGGAAAGTTGTTCTACGCCTGCTATGAGGGCAATCATTGTGCACCCCTCAAAGTCACAACATAGGTTCTGCACCCTGCATTACATGTTTTCTATGTGGGCAACATTCCCAGTCCAACAATCCCCATGCTAATAATTTCAAGCTGCTGAATACCAAGTTGAGAGGTGTTGGAGGTCTTTGTGTTTAGAGAAGGACAGTGCCAAAATGTGGCACTAAAAATGTGTTGCAGGGCACAAGGCACTGAAATCTAAGACTACACTCGAATATCATGGAGAATAATTAATATTAGAAGAGATGCAGGGGGAAAGGTAAGGTTGAAATTTGTGGCGACAGAAGACCGTGCTGAGTATCGAAGGCCTGTGCTGAGCACAGCTGTGATATGATGGAGTGTTGTGAAAGGAAAGAGACCAGTAAGGTAAGGGTGGTGTGTGGGGCAAGGCTTGGTACAGAGGAGCCCTTGGGTAGGAGTTTTTATTTATTCATGTCGTTTTCTATACCTCAAACGTGGCCAAAATATTAAAAGTGCTTTACACAAGCAATTGAAAAGTTAGAAGATAAAATAAGTAAATCACTTTTCTTAACCCCAGAAAGATGTGTATATAACCTAATTGGGGACATAAAGTAAGAATTGGGTTACATACAAGAAATAATATATATTAACAGAAGAACCTGGAGGGAAAGATCTGGAATTAAAAGCATTTTATGAGAAAAGGAACTAAAAACCTTCTTACCCTGTCCAGATGTGCGTGAAAGGGGTGAACACGGGTCAGAGCGTTTCTTCCTCATAGCACAGGTCAGGTGCAATCACAAGCCGAGGGAGGCTTTGGGGCCCTCAGACAGAGTTGTGGTTGGCGCAGGCAGGGTTATTCATCTGTGGAAGGGCGCCTCTTGGATGTTCACACCCGAGGGGTGTCTTTCTCTCACGTCCTCGCAAGCAGACAAGTTCCTAGCTTTGGAGCGCTTACACTTCTGGGGTGCCTCTCGGGTCTTCTTCACACCTCTTAATAGGGCATATCTTGCGTATTTTGGTGCTCTGTACCCGAAATTCCACATTTACTGGTATTTTCCTTTCATTTCCCCCCTGTAAAATTCGACAGGGGTCACTTGCCGAAATTTACCTGGTGAAAATTGCATTAGATGTGATAATTACCAAAGCAGTAGTTTGCACAGGGATCTGAAAAGAACAGCCCACTCGTAACGAGGCCCGTTATTCCGGCACACACCACAAACGTATTTGTCTCTTGTTGGCTCTGTGAATAGGGTTTATCACTGAGCTATGCGGACCTTGAGGGGCAACAGAGGTTAGGTGAGAATATGTTTTCAGACGGATTACTGACGTCATCAAGAAGACGGCCAGTGAAGTCGTTTGGCGCGAGCACAGTTTCCCCCTTTCCTCTACTCATACTTTCCCTTAGCTGCGCCAGTCTCCGTTATCTGCGAATTTATAGCTAAAGTTAATGCATCAAAGTGCCTCATGTTTGTGCGGTATTACTTTTTTTTTTTTTTGGCTCATTCATTAAAAAATGCATTTGGAGAAATGGGTAAAGTGTTCAGGACATCTGAGTGCTCTCACCTAGTCGGTAGGTCGCTGGCTCGAGGGGGGTTCACCCTTCAGGGGTGCCTCTTCTGTGCTCGGTCCCGCGTTGCAGCCTTCTTTGCTCCTGCACATGCCCTTCGCGCACAGCCTACACAGAGGCACTCAGGGGCATGAGCCGTTCTCTGCAGCCAATCCTAAGTCCTGCAAAGATCAGCGCCGGGACAGTTTTGAAGTCCCAATCCAAGCCCGTTCTCGCCGCAGCACCTGTGGTCCCGCCTAAGTGTGAGTGTATTCAGCCAATGGGAGAAGGGAGCATGGTTCCGCACATATGTTGCACTGGTTCTCGGGGCTGCAGAGAGTTAATTTACACATTTCGCACATTACCTTTTCCACGTTCCCAAGACGTGCGCGGCGCCCCTGGCAAGTTCTAACGGCGCACTGGGGCGTCGCGGCGCACAGTTTGGGAAATGCTGCTTTATAGCATCAATCAAACCACTACCTTTTTTGTTTGATTGGATTATTTATTAAACCATTCCATTTAGAATTATTTTCATATGTTTTTTTTAGCGAAATTCAAAAGTATGAAAAGAAGAAACACTTAGATTTCAGATGACGTATACAAACAATACATTAAACAATTCACAAAATAGATTCATGAACAAAACATTGAAATGTGCCATCACTTATATACAAAAATTCAAAAGAGCGTTGTTTTTTACACCATTTCATTTAGCAAACAGGCGATCCTTGGGACTATTAATTAAATCATACTCAAGGAGATGCCTAACACAGGCAATAGAGCACTACCCACACAAGATGATGGACGGAATGCTGCACATTGGCAAACATTCACCCCCAGTCACAGATCTGGGTTTAATCCATCGTTATTTTGCTTCACCACGCCACCCCAGTTCAGACATAGCCATATGCAAATCAGTCTTGACCCTGTGCCTCATGGGAACAGTCCAGACCGAACTGCCAAGCCATGTCTTCCCTGGACCGGAATCAGGCATCCTAGGACCGGTTTCAGGCTATCAGCCTTCATCAGCCAGGATAGCTTGACTCCAGTGGCGTAGTGAGCACGGGACCCACGTCTGGGCATACCCTTCCCACTCGAAATAGAGCACTACCGCAATTATGTCTGGGGAAGTAAGTTCACTTTAAGGACGGATCACAAACCATTAGTTAATATCTTATCACCTGGTGGTGGCTGGAATTCTACTGCGCGCATTGCCAGATTGACCTCGAGGTTACAAGAATACTGTTTTAAAACCGAGTTTGTTCCAGGGAAAAACAATGTTACTGCAGATTTCATGTCGCGCCATCCTTGTAAGGTACATCCCACCGAAAATGTTGATGATTGTGAAATTGTTACCACTATTCAAGATGTTGTTGTTGGAGGTTTCGAAGGCATTTCCGAGGAGAAATGGAAGTCAAGTGAAATGGAAGATTCATTATGGCAATCTGTTAAGAAACATATTTTGGAGGGTTGGCCCAGAAAAAAGGATATTAGCAAAGAACTCAAGCCTATGTTTAATGTAGCAGAGGAACTAGAGTTAGAAGGAGACATAGTGTATAAAAATGGGAAGTGTGTGCCACCTGCTGGTGTGCGTGATTTAATTCTGAAGTTAGCTCATAAGTCTCACCCTGGAATGTCTGCCATGAAACGTCTAGTTAGAAACTATTTCTGGTGGCCTGGAATGGATCGAATGGTCGATCGTACGGTCAGAGAATGTGATGTGTGCATTTCAAGTGAAAAAATGCTCAAATTCAATGTACCTCCTCTTAAGAACACCGAGTTGCCTGATGAACCGTGGAAGAAATTAGCTTTTGATATTTCTGGCCC
Organism: Calotriton arnoldi; assembly: GCA_963921515.1. Lineage (NCBI taxonomy): Eukaryota > Metazoa > Chordata > Amphibia > Caudata > Salamandridae > Calotriton > Calotriton arnoldi. The sequence goes on from CAWUFW010000927.1 coordinate 525,703, forward strand.
ATTTATGAATCTTCCATCAGATTCTTGCTATGCACTAGTGCTAGTGGATTACCACTCTAAATGGCCAGAGGTCAAGTTTGTGTCTCTTTCTACCACTGATAAGGTTTTGGATTTCTTTAAAGAAATTTTCGCGAGGGAAGGTTGTCCCTCAATCATAGTGACTGATAATGGGGTACAGCTTACCTCTGCAGAAATGGAAGAATATCTTAAATGTTACAACATAAAACATGTCTCTACATCACTGTATGCGCCACATGAAAATGGCCAAGTTGAGCGTTTCAACTGGGTGTTGAAGGGTTACATTGCTGATGAAGTCAATTTGAGGGGTGATTGGAGAAATTTATTAAGAGAAAGAATATGGATGTATAGGATTACCCCACACACAGTCACAGAAGTTAGTCCTTTTCGCCTATTGAAAGGAAGGGATCCTGTTTGTAAAATATGTCCATGGTGGTTTAAAGAGAAATGTAAGAAAAGTATCTTGAATGAGCATGAAGTGTATAACACATGTGAGAGAGTGAAAGAGAAACAAAATAAAAGCAAAGCGTGGTATGACAAGAAGTGGAATGCCAAGGACCATGAATTTGAAGTGGGAGACTGGGTTAGAATTAGGAAACCGGGCTTCATTGCCAAGTGTATGAGCAAATTTAGTAAACCCATTAAAGTTAACAAAGTTTTTAGAAACAGTATTATCACGCAAGATGGCAAGCTGTGGAATGTCAAACGTGTTGCAAAGTGTCCTGTGGGTTTCAAGGTTTCAAGTGAATGCAAAAGTTCTGACAGTTCTGCTCTCAGCACCAACTTGGAAGTTCCCACTGCCTCATATTATGTAACACAAAATGCCACCGAATCTGCACCTTGTCATGAAGTCTCTGTCGCTTTCAGAGTTAAGGATTCACGTCGTACTAGACAGCTGCCAGTGAAATTATCCGATTTTGTAAGATAGTTTCTTTCTTTTTCTCCCCTTCTCTTTCCATACATTACTTCTTTCTTTTTCTTTTTCTTATATAAGGGAGATATGTAGTATGCTAGTCCTGTCATGTTGTAATGCATACCATGTTATTTTATGCTCTACGTTCTGATTCCATGTGGAATCCTATGACAGAGCCTCTGGTAGCTGAAAGGTCAGTTGCACTGAGCCTTGATGATGACCAGACCGCTTTATGTTGCTGTGCTGCAAAAGAAATAAATACTTTTGGAATAATACTGTAACGTGTACTTTCAACACTGACCTTATGTTCTGAGCTACAGGGATGCACCAGCTGCAGAGGCCTCTCTGCACTGCCCAGTTGACCCACTGCAATTGGACCTGTCTGGACCTGCAACTGGACCTGCTTGAACCCTGCTGGCCTCCGCTAGAGCGAGTGTCTGATCCCCAACAGGTACTCCTCAGGTCCTGGACACTTGGTGTGGCATCAGTGGAGCTTCTTCTTGAAGAAAATAGAAATCCTGAAGTTTTGGGCTCTTCGTGACCACAAACAGGCCCATTCCTGCCAAAATCTTGCCATTCATGCGATTGCCAATGCACAGCTCCAGGGTACCTGCAACGCAAGATCTGCACTTCGCACTACAGCATCGACAGCCTGCAGTGACCGTCAATGCAAATCTCCAGCAACGACCGTCTGCGACAGGATCTTCTAGCTACAGCGATGACTGTCCCCGATGCCTGGCCTGCTCTTCGCGCTACAGCGATGACCATCCACAATGCTCTCCCTGCTCTTCGCAGCTTCCTCCACAGCGAACGGAACTCTTCATGCTGGACTTTAGAAGGTAACTATTTCATCAGGACTAACCTGGTCCATGTATCCAGCTCATGATCCATTGCGGTCAGCCTGAACTTGTGACTTTCACTCGGTCTCCCATGACCAGATAACCGCAAGTGGCGCTTTGTGCTTTTCGGCGCTATACTTACAATAAATCTTTAAAATTGCATATCTAGAGTTCTACTGATTGGATTTTTGTTGTTTTAATGTCAAATAATTTATAAAATGTTACTCTACATTTCTAAATTGGTGTGGGATGTGTCTTGGGTTGTGTTTTCACTTTACAACTGTTTGTGTGCTGCAGAAATACTTTACACCACATTGCCTTTAATTTAAGCCTGTCTGCTTTTCAGTACCGGTCGGTGGTAGGAGTGCCGCCGGGCGCTGACGTGGGGCAGGGTGGGGGGTAGTAAACTACGGATTACGGCCGATTACAGGTAAGTACACATATAAATAAATAAAACGAATTTCGGAGTGCGCGCTGCATCGCATTTGGCGATGCAGCGCGAGAAACGAAATTCGTTTTATTTATTTATATGTGTACTTACCTGTAATCGGCCGTAATCCGTAGTTTACTACCCCCACCCTGCCCCTCCCCCGCCCCACGTCAGCGCCCGGCGGCACTCCCACCACCGACCGCTACTGCTGCTTTTGTCCCAAGCTACCAGTGGGTTAAGCACAGGTTAATTTAGTGACTTTTTGTGGTTCACCCCGACAAGGATTGTGGCTGTTGCTTGAGTAGGGGCTAACTCCCCTCAGGGCCAATCCATGGGAGCTGCAACTACAATTAAGGGAATAGTCTGAAAAATTTGATAATACCCACCCACCCCCAACTTAAAAACACATACCGAATGGCACTCATTGAGTGAGGCGATTGAGAATGGAACTCTGAAAACAATGTATGAAAATTGAATTTTTGCACATTACTTCTGAATGAACTTGGCTATCTATCGAGCCATCCTTTCCTCCATACTTCTTCCTTTATCACATCATCCTTCATTCTCTTCAACCATTATCCATCCATTCTTCTCTCCATCAATCCTTTCTATCTTCATCCATCCTTCTTTCTCAATCTAACAATTGTTCTCTCCATCCATCCATCTCCTCATCCATTTGCCTCCTGTCAATTTCTTCATTCTTTTCTCCATCCATCCTTCCATTTCTACACTCACCGATCCTCCTCTCCCTCGCTGTGCCTCTCCATCTGTCCTGCTCTCCATCCTTCCTTCTATCTTGTTTCCTATCCATCTCATCACTGTTTTCTCCATCCATCTATCCCTCTAATTTCCCATTCACTGATCATTCTCTCCATCTATCTCTCCCATATTCCCTCCCCCCTTTTTAGGTTGACTATCACCAGACAGCGCAGCTATCTGCTTGCAAAGAGATATTGGGGACCTAATGAGTGCTTCCCTAGGAATGCATTCCACTCATTGCTCACCATTGGCTTTCCGTTTTATAGCTCACATTTGTTTACTTTCAATGTTCTGGCTTTATTTGTTTTAGGGTGTCCAGCGTGTCTTTGTCCCTCCTGTAGACAAGGTTGCTTGCTTTCTGTCAAATCTTTTTTTTTCTTTTTCTTGAGGCACTCCATGAGAGTAGAGGCATTTTGCAGTTGTCTGCCTTGTATGCTAGTTCAAGAAGCAGTAAACGTGCTATATTTCTTTGAAAAGGTTTCCTGGACCCTATGTTTCTCCTTGACTCATTCTACTTATCTCTGCCGCTACCAGTTCAACAATCTTGCATGCCTGTGAGGAACAAAGTTTTGACTACTAGCTTGTTTATATAGGTCAGTGGTCTTTACTAATAACATAACTTAAACAATCCTCTCACTCAATTTCACACCCATGCATGCCATAGGCGTTGGAAGTAGGGGAGTGGGGCAGGTGCAAAATTACAATGCTGAAGTTAATAAGTGAATGAGCAATAAACAGGCCTTTAAATGCTGTTTGTATCTTCTCATGTTTACTGTGCATTCAAAGACAGAGGTCTAATATTAGGCTGTGCCTTTTGAGGGAGGTTGGTGTTTACTTTTCTTTCTGTGACTGCAGAGTGAGAGGATTTATGTGACAATCTTGCTGGGTACCGGGGGTTGAAAGAAAAGACCACAGGATGTTATTGTTTCTAGCATATATCAGAATTAGAAAAGCACAAATGAAGCACATTTCTTTGGAATTCTGAAGTGTGGTGGAAACAAATATTTTAATATGATCAAAACAAATTAATATACTAGGTGATGCTGATTTCCACACATTATCATTTGTTCGCTGTATAGTTTTAGCAGCCTGTGGAAATGTAATGGTATTTTCAATTGAAAATGTGTTGTCTGTAATGGCTATGCGCTACCACACCATGCATACTCTACTCTACACCACTCCAAGACAAAGTATTCCACTCTATGCCACACTACTCCACGTGTCTCTATTCCACTCTACAACACTATATCCCACTCTAAGACACTCCAATCTAAGACACTCCAATCTAAGACACTCCAATCTAAGACACTCCAATCTAAGACACTCCAATCTATGACACTCCAATCTATGACATTCCATTCTATGACACTCCATTCTATGACACTCCAATCTATGACACTCCAATCTATGACACTCCAATCTACGACACTCCAATCTACGACACTCAAATCTACGACACTCCAATCTACGACACTCCAATCTACGACACTCCAATCTACTACGACACTCCAATCTACGACACGCAAATGTACGACACTCAAATGTACGACACTCCAATCTACGACACTCCAATCTACGACACTCCAATGTACGACACTCAAATGTACGACACTCCAATCTACGACACTCAAATGTACGACACTCAAATGTACGACACTCCAATGTACGATACTCCAATGTACGACACTCCAATCTACGACACTCAAATGTACGGCACTCCAATCTATGACACTCCAATCTACAACACTCCAATCTACAAAACTCCAATTTACAACACTCTATCCCACTCCAATCCACTCTACACCACACTACTCCATAAGACTCTACTCCATTCTAAGCTACTCCACAACACTCTACTCCATTCTACGCCACTGTACGACACTCCACTCTATGCCACTCCATTCTACTACACTACACTCTATGCCACTCTGCGATACTCTACAACCCTCCACTCTACGACACTCTACTCTACTCCATGCCACTTCACTCTATGACACTGCACAACACTATACTCCACTCTACGCCACTCTACTCTACGCCACTCCACCACACTGCACTCTATGACACTCCACAAGACTACTCCACCCTACTCCTCTCCTCCACAACACTCTACTACACCCTATTACACTCCACGCCAGTCTATTCTACAATACTCTACATCACTCCACTCTAAGACACTTTACTCCAATCTATGCCACTCCACCACACTCTATTCCACGACACTCTACTTCACTCTTAGTCATCTTACCCCCCTCCTCTATACGACACTCTGCTCCACGCCACTTCACTCTACTCCACTCTGTCACTCTACATCACTCCACTCTCCAACACTCTACTCCATTCGATGCCACTGTATGCTATCCTACGCGCCTCCACTATACAACATTCTACTCCATGCCACTTCATTCTACACCACTCTACTCTATGCCTCTCTGCTCTACTCTATGCCAATCTACTCCAAACCAATCTACTCCACTCTATGTCACTCCACTCTACGACACTCTACTCTACTCTATGCTACTCTCCTCTATGCCACTTTTAGCCATGCTGAACAGCTGCCATGCTGGTGTACAACATGGTTAAAATACATTGGCAAAGCCAATAGCTCTCGTTAGCCGAAACCTACTGGTTTTGCCAATGCTTGCTTTCCTTATGTGCTCTTTTGTTGTATTTGTCCTCTCACTCCACAGCTCCCTCATGCTTTGCTCTTGCAGAGGCATGCATGAGCTTGTGTTTAGCCAGCATCTCTGATCAAAGTCCAATGAACAATAGCAGCATTTTGAAGGGTTTATGTTACACACAGTGGATCCCATCCGGCTCAAAGAGAGGGTTGGAGGGTTCCTGACGCCCCTAGCTACAATAAACAAGTGGGGACAGTCTGGCCTCACAGGGCTCTCATCCGGCACAGCCTTAGCTGCCAGATCACGTGACGTGGAATGAAGTCCAAGTCCAGGTGTGCTGGCCAGAGCAAATATCACAAAATGAGCCGCGTTTCGTCACACCGCTGAACTCTGCTCCATGGAAACGGCTTTAAACTTGCACACAGCTGCCGAGCTGATAAGGCCCGTCCCCGCAGGCACGCAAGGCCCGTCCCCGCAGGCACGCAAGGCCCCTGCGAACAAAGACTGTAGAGGCGTGCGTGCAGGAGAAGCAGCCAGGTGTGGAAATAATAGATAGGTAATCGGAGGCAGGCTGTGGTATCAGAGAGCGACCAGGAGAAAGGCTGGCGATGCTCAGCTTCAAAGCAAGGGGCGGTGCAGCAGGTGCAGTGGCACCGGGCACGTGGGTTTAAGGGGGCAGGGAGGAGTGGGGCTTTGCCCCATCACGCAATTATGGATTTACTTCCGTTTATACCCGTTGGCGGAGGGTGACACTTTGCTTGCTCAAGGGCCCCTGGTATCCTTGCAGTGCCACTGCTGTAGAGAGAGCTTGGTACAGGGCAGGGCGAGACTGGGCACCTGACACTGCCAGATCATTCAATGTTGACAGGGCACAGTTTTCCTCTTAATAGAAGTCACTTGGTTACTAGCATCAAACGCTGCAAAGAGATTCTTAAGGAGGACAGAGACCTTCATCATCATGGTGTCCCGCACCCAGGGTTGTTCTTGCAGGGACCACACACTCCTCCAATCTGTTGCCAAACTATGGCAAGTGGGTGATTGGAAGGTTACCCTGCACTTTTCATCTAGTGTAGGCTTTTCAGGAGTGGCACGACCTATCCAGTGCTTTAAGTGGACCGGGTCCTGCCAGTCCTCAGCACCGGCAGTTCTAAAAAGCAATCAATCAATCAGGGGTTTGTTAAAGCGTGACTACTCACCCATAAGGGTCCCAAGGCGTTAGGGGTGGGGGGGGGTGCAGGTTCCATTCCATCAAGGAGGGGGTCTGTCGAAGAGCCAGGTTTTGAGGTTTCTTGCGAAGATGGGGAGCGATGTTATCTGTCTGAGGTGGAGCGGAAGGACGTTCCATGCTTTGGCCACGAGGAAGGAGAAGGAGCGGCCTCCCGATCTGGTCTTTCTGGTGCGGGGGACCACGACGTAGGAGAGCTGGGCTGATCGTAGGGTCCTTTGGGGTGCGTGGAATTTGAGTCGGCTGTTCAGGTATGCTGGTCCGGTGCCGTGGAGGGCCTTGTGTGCGTGGGTGAGCATCTTGAAGGTGATTCTCGCCTCGACGGGGAGCCAGTGGAGTGTGCGCAGGTGCAGGGAGATGTGGCAGTGTTTTGGCAGGTTGAGGACCAGTCTTGCGGCGGCGTTCTGGATGTTCTGTAGCTTGCGGGTGAGGTTTTTGTTTATTCCGGCGTAGAGTACGTTGCCGTAGTCGAGTCTGCTGGTGACAAGGGCGTGAGTGACGGTCTTTCGGTGTTCGAGGGGGATCCATTTGAAGGTCTTACGAAGGAGGCGGAGGGTGTGGAAGCAGGAAGATGAGACGGAGTTGATCTGGCGGTCCATTTTGAGCTCGGAGTCCAGGATGATTCCCAGGTTGCGTGCGTGGTCCATGGGGGTTGGTGGGTTTCCGAGGGCGGGGGGCCACCAGGTGTCGCTCCAGGCATCTGGGTTTGGGCCCATGATGAGTACTTCTGTTTTGTTGGTGTTTAGTTGTAGGCAGCTGTTTTTCATTCATTTGGCGACGGCTTCCATGCCTTCTCGAAAGTTGCGTCTGGCGTTGTTGGGCTCGTTGGATAGGGAGAGGATGAGTTGGGTGTCGTCTGCGTATGACACGATGTTGAGTCCGGAGTTTCTGACGATGGGGGTGAGTGGAGCCATGTAGACGTTGAAGAGTGTCGGGCTGAGGGAGGAGCCCTGGGGGACTCCGCAGGTGGTAGGTGTGGGGTCCGAGAGGAAAGGGGGGAGTCTGACCCGCTGCGTCCTGCCGGAGAGGAAGGAGCGGATCCAGTCGAGGGCCTTGTCCTGGATTCCTGCGTCGTAGAGTCTGCGTATTAGGGTGCGGTGGGAGACTGTGTCGAACGCCGCTGATAGGTCGAGGAGGATGAGGGCTACTGTTTCTCCTTTGTCCAGTAGGGTGCAGATGTCGTCTGTTGCGGCGAGGAGGGCGGTTTCCGTACTGTGGTTTTCTCTGAAGCCGGATTGGGAGGAGTCGAGGATGTTGTGTTCTTCAATGAATGTGGCGAGTTGGCTGTTGATGGCTTTCTCGATGACTTTCGCTGGGAACGGGAGCAGGGAGATGGGTCTGTAGTTTTTGAGGTCGGTGGGGTCCGCTGAGGGTTTCTTTAGGAGGGGGTTGACCTCAGCGTGTTACCAGTCGTCGGTGCTGAGACGGGTCCCTGTCGGGCTCTCCGTTTTTGCCCTCACCCTCAGGGTGGAAAAAAAAATCTTAACTCTGCAGCAGTACCACCCTTCACTGTCTGTGATGTAACTTCAAAGAGACTCGTTATAGTTCTTTCACAGCCTCATCATTTCAGAACTGATGCATTTTCAATGTTATATACAACGAAGCCGTAGTTGGTGCTTATTTATCAAATGGCCACTAACAACCATTGACAAAGCCAATAGTCCTGGCCTGTTGTAGGTATAATGTTACTTGTTGCATTATGTCTGGATACAGTGACAGAAACAGCAAAATACCAGTCGGGCGGCACACTGTGCTAAGCACAGATGTTTAGCTTATGTTTTTTTAAGCCACACCCTTTATTGCATCGGGCACGCCCCTTTGGGAGACCCCCCAGTTTTTTCATCTCACTTAAAGCCCTGGACCTTTACAATCTAATGAGTCAGAGAATAACCCTTTGGGAGCCATGTGTGACAAACAGCAGAAAAAATTACTTTTCATATCCAGATGGCTCGCTGTTAATAATGCGTGAAAGCTACAGTTTTTGATTATGAGTCAGGCAGAGTGGAATTCTCATATGGAATTCGGCTCTGATTCCGAGTGGGCCAGTGTTCCCGCACCCGGTTTTCCTGGGTGTTAGAACACCAGGCCTAATTTTACCAGGTGGTAATTCTGCCTGGAAGATTGCATGAGACTTTGGCTGCAGGAGAAGCAAAGCCTCTTTCCCGGATTGTTTTCTGCAAGTGAGCAGCATGCAATGCTCCCTCTGCCTTCCTCTTCCCTCCTCCCACCTGCGCCCCACACAAGGCCACAGCATACACTGATCACCACCTGGTCGCAGCAGATGGTACATCTATGCATTAAACCCTATGGACCTGGAAAATCTGTGTGATTTCACAACCAGTAAATCTGGTCTTACATGGTAATTCACCATTAACTTGTAATTGCATTGTACAGTCAGGGTGTTATCAAATGGTAATGTTATTCTCAAGAGTGAATTTACCACCCTGACAATATTGTGCATCTCATAATCAGCCCCTTATTGCTTCTGAACTATGTGTATCCTACGTCTGCATCCGGGTCCTCTCCCAGGGGAGACTCCAAAGCATAGAGGAGAGAGAGGGGCCAATCAGCTGTACAATACCCCATGGCTGAATTGTGCATCACTTTGGGTGGAACCTCCAAGAGCAAAATGCCTGCAGAAAACACATGAAGTTGCCCATCTATCTATCTAACTACATCTCTCTGACATGTACACGTCTTGAAAAGGATACTGAAGCATTATACAATCTGTTGGGGTGTGCTCGAACACAGGATAGAGGGTTTGACCTATGCAGAGCTTTGCAGTGAGAGCTGCAAAATGTAATCTATGTGGCAATGGTTGCATAGGCAGTCGGAATGAGTGCCCCCAAAGCCCATCACAAGTTTGTCTGTAGAACACACATCTGCAGTTCTATCCTAGTAAAAAAGGTGATACGTTTTCCGAAATCTTCTAAGAATAGGGCCCTAGCATGTGGGATCTCTAGACAGTCTGGTTGTGCAGACTTAGGATTTCTCTGCATTTGTTCTCCAGCCCCTCTCTAGCTTGCCTCTGGCTACACTATCTTTGCCTCAAAAAGAAGTTCAATATGCATCTTAGGTGGCGTTGCCTTTCACTCACTGTGAGGATTGTGGTGTATTATATGGTATGGTTGTGCGACCTTACCGTGTAATCAATCAATCAATCAATCAATCACAGAATTTGTAAAGCGCACTACTTACCCGCGAGGGTCTCAAGGCGCTAGGGAAAAAAAGGGGGGGGGTGCTGCTACTGGTCGAACAACCAGGTCTTGAGTAGCCTCCTGAAGGTCAGCAGGTCTTGGGTCTGTCGTAGGCTTAGTGGAAGGGTGTTCCAGGTCTTGGCGGCGAGGTGGGAGAAGGATCTGCCGCCGGTGGTAGTTCTTCGAATGCGAGGGACGGTGGCGAGGGAGAGGTCGGCGGAGCGGAGTTGGCGGTTGGGGACGTAGAAGAGGAGTCGTCTGTTGAGGTAGGCTGGGCCAGTCTTGTGGAGTGCCTTGTGTGCGTGGATGAGGAGTTTGAAGGAGATTCTCCTGTCGACGGGGAGCCAGTGCAGGTTCCTCTTGTGGGGGGTGATGTGGCTGTGGCTGTAATACACTCACAAATCTGTCTTGGGTCCAGTCAGGCTTGTTTGTAAAACCTTTAGTTCAACCCTGGGTAGCTGTGGCTTTGAGGAGCAAGGTCTAAACAAAGGAACAAGTAAAGCATTTAAAAGCACCAAAAAGTAAAATAAGAACGTCACACAACATGAAAGAAATTGGACACCAATTCATAAAAATAGATTATATTTTTATAAAGCTTTAGACACGGAGATGAGCAAAATCTGCCTGAGGGTTCCAGAGATATAGGGCCTTATTTATGAAGGCCTTGCGACACTTTAGCGCCGCTGTTGCATCATTTTTCGTGACGCGGCGGCAGCGTAAACAATGCGCCACTTTGCCTCATATTTACAAGGTGACGCGTCTAGGCAGATGCATCACCTTGTAAAGCCCTGCACCACATTATACCTGTGTCAGGTATAATGTATGCAGGGTAGGCGTTCTCACATAAAAAAGGGTAAAAGAAGTGTCACAGTGAAATCTAAGAGATTTCACTGCGACACTTCTAGGACGCCACTGTGTCAAAACCTTACGCCTGCCTCATGGCAGGCGTAAGGGTGACGCAGTGCCATTGGCACAGGCCTACTCCATGCATTGCTGGAGTTGCGTCAAGCTTGGGACACAACTCCAGCAATGCGTGACTTTTGCGCCAACAGATACATCAGGATTCCTGACGTATCTGTCATTCCTTGCGACATGGAGCGCCATACATTAAATACGGTGCATCCATCGTGTCGCAGGAGGGCTCAGTGAAAACTGTCGATTCGCTGTTTTATCGCAGCGATGCGACAGTTTTCATAAATGAGGTCCATAGATTTTAAATTAAACGTAAAAAGTTTGAAAGAGTTGAGTTCAAATACTTCAGCCTGAGTGGGGCAACCAAATCCAGCAGGGAGACAGTCAGGGGGGCCAGTAAGGCGTATTTGGACAGTTACATGGTCACTAAAGCAGTCTCAAGTCCAGTTCCATGCTTTACATCAAATCTGCCATAAACTTTAATGGTGTGGTCCTGATGCTGGGGATGCAGGAAGCGGAGGATGCTCTGGGCGCAGTGCGGTCGACGGGGGTGTCCTGCCGGTTATTCCCCAGTCTACGGATGAGGTAGGACAACTTTAGCCACGGAGGATGGGGTCCCTCAAAGTCCTCTTTAAGCCAGTAGAAGGTCAGCTGCTCCTAGGCTACTGGTCTCCGTTCACAGCGGGTCCAGCTATATCCTTTGGTGGAGGCTTGTGTCCCTTGGGGGTGACCAGCCTGGACTTAGACAATACTTCTGGGTCCAGCGGACTCAGTTGCAACTTTTGGCCATTGAGGATTGGTCTCTCGGGGTGCCCAGCAGTGGTTGGCAGCGATTCAAGAAATGTGGCTACCAATTTGCTGGATGGGACTTCTATAGCTTTGATGGCCCTGGTACTGGTACTGGATCCAGGGGATCAGCCGACTGACCCTTGGAGTCACTTCTTTGGTCTGGGGCTCGAGTGCGACTTTCCGTCGAGTCAGGAGCCACAGGCACATTCCTCTCTTTGCTAGCCAAAAGTGCGGCAAGTGCAGTTCAGCAGGCAGCGCAGCCTCTCTTGCCAGGTCCAGGGGTTAGCAGGGCAGTCTTTCTTTGGTCCTTTCTCTAGTTTCGGCATGTTCTAAGGTTCAGGGAGCTAGGAGTTCTATATTTATGCACAGAATGTGCCCTGGGGGGATGATGCAGTCACTAGCCAATGGGCAACCAGGATCCCTTCCACCCTTTAACAACTTTGGGATATGTGTGGCATCTAGCAGTCCCAAAGTGCACTATTCTACCCACTCTCAAGATGTCTGAACCCTTCCTGGGATGTTAGGAGCTTTGTAGCCCACCCCAGAGGTGTGGCTACACGCCCACGGGAAAACCAGTTTGGGCACTGCTCTCCCCTCTCTGTTCCTGCCACCAGCCTGTCTACCTGAACAGAGGGGCAGTCCTTCAGGGGTGTGATCACCATTTTCACACCAAAGGCTGCTTTGCCTTTGAAGCTTGCCTTTTGGACCTCCACCCTCTTCCTGAAAGGGAGAGATGACACCTCTCCCTGTAGCAGGCTTCTATGGTTTCCAAGCCTGGGAGTGGTTCACACTATTCCCCAGGAGGACAGAAGACTGTCTGTAGGCCAGCAACTGTGCATGGCTAATGGACAAACTCTGCAACAGAGAGGCAACTTTCTAAAGTTCTAAAAGTGCCATTAAATTCGACTTGAACATCAAGTTGGGTTTAATGCCACAATTAATTTGATACCTTGAAGTACCCATTTTGGTAGTCCCACTCAAAAGTTAGCCAGGCTGAGGTGTCAGCCAGTAACTCTGTGTTAGCCAATGGAGCTACTAACTTTTCCACAGCAAAAACGACAATTTGGAATTATTGCTATCAGGACATAATAAAAGCATATGTCCTACCTAATAATATATAGCTCCCTGCCTCAAGGCTCCACAGGCCTTCCTTAGGGGAGACTTACATATATTGTTATGGGAAGGGGGCTTTGCCATTGGATTAAATGGCAAAGTCGAACTAGAAGTTTAAAACTGCTCTTCCAGTCTGCAGCGGCAGGCTGGGAGCCATTTTGTACTTTATCCCACACAGGGTGGCACAACCAGTGCTGCAGTCCTGGGAGGGCACTCTGTCTTTACTACCCTGGGTACCCTTGGTACCACATACTAGGGTCTTATAAGTAAGTCAGCGTATGCCAAATGGGGCTAGCCAATTGAACATACATTTTGTAAGGGGTTAGAACACTGGCACTGAGATCTGGTTAGGAGTTTTTTTCAATGTATTGTGGTGGGTGGCCTGTAGTTTCAATAGGGGCCTAGTTGTTTCTTTGTATGTAATTTTTCTTCTAGGTTTCTTGTATAAAGGAAACATGTTGCAAAGTTCACTACATTTCCTCCAACTTTTGCAATCAATTTGCAACATTTATTTAATTCACTAGCCCAGTAGTCTGCCAATAGGCCTTTTTCAGCCAGTAGGCCAAGAGCTACTCATGTGTGCATGAAACAACTGTTTCTGTGGTGTCTGTTCAATTTAAACATCATTTAGGGCATGGATGGCATTGTATTGAATTGCAAAATGTGTTTTTTTTGGGGGTATTTCACTTTTTTCGTGTGTGTTAAATAAATGCCTTTGTTGGATGTGTGTGGTGTGGTTGTTGTGTAACTTGCAAACCTTTTTTAGCCCTGTGGTTTTTCGTTTTTGCATTGTTGCATTAAAGCTGTGTTGTTTAGCATGCCTCCTTTGTCTGGCCATATAGGCCTGCTTGAGTTCATTGTTTTACAGGCCTCCTGCTTGTTGTTGTGTGAGTGACCATGTGGCTGGCGGCCATTTTGTGGTGGTAGTTAGTTAGTGTGCTGTTTTTGCCATAGGCCTGCATGTCTTTCCTTTGTTCCTCTTGGCTTACTGCTTCTTGTTGTTGTGGCCTGGCCATGTGGCTGGTGGCCATTTTGTAAAGCCAGCCAGTGTGCTTTTGCCATAGGCCTGCATTGTCTGTCTTCCCTTTCTTGTTGTTGTGGTGGCCTGGCCATGTGGCTGGCGGCTATTTTGTGAAGCCAGCCAGTGTGCTTTGCCATAGGCCTGCATTGTCTAGCATTGTCTGTCTTCCCTTTCTTGTTGTTGTGGTGGTGGCCTGGCCATGTGGCTGGCAGCCATTTTGTGAAGCCAGCCAGTGTGCTTTGCCATAGGCCTGCGTGCATTGTCTAGCATTGTCTGTCTTCCCTTTCTTGTTGTTGTGGTGGCCTGGCCATGTGGCTGGTGGCCATTTTGTGAAGCCAGCCAGTGTGCTTTGCCATAGGCCAGCATTGTCTGTCTTCCCTTTCTTGTTGTTGTGGTGGCCTGGCCATGTGGCTGGCGGCCATTTTGTGAAGCCAGCCAGTGTGCTTTGCCATAGGCCTGCATTGTCTAGCATTGTCTGTCTTCCCTTTCTTGTTGTTGTGGTGGCCTGGCCATGTGGCTGGCGGCCATTTTGTGAAGCCAGCCAGTGTGCTTTGTCATAGGCCTGCATTGTCTAGCATTGTCTGTCTTCCCTTTCTTGTTGTTGTGGTGGTGGCCTGGCCATGTGGCTGGCGGCCATTTTGTACAGGCAGCCAGAGTGCTTTTGCCATAGGCCTGCAAGCTTTCTTTGTGGTGGCCATGCCTTGCCCTTGTTGTTGTTTTGCATGCAATTTTTTTCTTTTTTACCCAGCAAAAAAATGCAGGACAGTTAACTCCATTTTATAATACATTTGCAATATTATTGATTTGAATTGATTCACTATGTGACCTAGTCTACCAATAGGCCTTTTTCAGCCAGTAGGCCCAGAGCTACTCATGTGTACATGAAACAACTGTTTCTGTGGTGTCTGTTGAATTTAAACATCATTTAGGGCATGGATGGCATTGGATTGAATTGCAAAATGTGTTTTTTTTGGGGTATTTCACTTTTATCGTGTGTGTCAAATAAATGCCTTTGTTGGATGTGTGTGGTGGGGTTGTTGTGTAACTTGCAAACCTTTTTTAGCCCTGTGGTTTTTCGTTTTTGCATTGCATTAAAGCTGTGTTGTTTAGCATGCCTCCTTTGTCTGGCCATATAGGCCTGCTTGAGTTCATTGTTTTACAGGCCTCCTGCTTGTTGTTGTGTGAGTGACCATGTGGCTGGTGGCCATTTTGTGGTGGTAGTTAGTTAGTGTGCTGCTTTTGCCATAGGCCTGCATATCTTTCCTTTGTTCCTCTTGGCTTACTGCTTCCATCCCCATTGCCAGCTGCAGCTTCCTAAATGATGCTGCATCCCACGTGATGCACAATCACATCCACAAATCACAATGCCAAACAGGTTCCATTACATTTGTATTTTTGTTTTTGTTCTTCTTCTTTCCTATCCTTCCTGAGTGTACACAGTGCACCATGAAAGCCCTTGTTGTCAAAGTCTCACAAATGGCTACACTGTTATGTTTTTTTAATAACTGAGTTAATACAATTTATTAATATTAATAATAACACTAACAAGTGTGACCACACACTAAGTTATATATTATATTTGTTTGTTTGTACAGTAGTAAATTGAACCACAACAATAAATGCCAGGTTTCACTGATGTTCTTCTTGCTTCTTTGCATTTAGGTGCACAAAAGAAAAGGAGGCGTCATCACCCATTGTACTACCAGACAGAAGTCCTGCTGCGCACGACGTCGCGTGACCACAGATATCTCTTCAACTTGTGCCACTGCATGCTGCTGACATCTGAAGAAGATGGCCCCAAAGAAAGGTACCAGGTCCTCCAGTACCAAGAAAGTTGCCAGTGAGAAGAAGAAGGAAGTGCCACTTACCACCACTTCTGGTGTGCAGACTAAGATCTTTTTTGGGAAACCAAAAATTGCGCCTGCAGCAGCGGTGTCTGGGGATCAAGCTGGGAGCAGCAACCCCGCATCAGTGGACCAACCTCACCAACCTAGGCCCAAGCCCATGTCTGTCGCAGAGGCAGCCAGTCTCATCACGACAACGCCAACGAGCAGCGATGTTGAAATTGACTTATCGTTATCGCAAAGTAGTACCCAATCAACGCAGGAAACTCAGATAAGTGGACAACAACAGCTGCAACCACCGCCCACAATAGTAGTTGTTCCTCCCGAAGTAGGGGCAGTTCAGGAAATCGAGCTTCCTGCAGAGGAAGAAGAGCAAGCCACTCTTTCAGAAGATCCATTGTCTTCCAGATTCCCAGCAAGGAAAAGGGGGGTTAGTCCATCGAGTTCTTCTGCAAGCCCCCCTTCTGATGATCTAGATGCCACTTGGAAGCCACCACCTCAGTATGAGAGTAAGAGACGCCACGAGACAAGGCTAGGGAAAAGGAAGGTTCCAGAAAGCCTCAGAGTTATGGAGGTAGATGTAGAAGACTCAGAGGAGGATGATGACGAGCCAGTCATCATCGTGGACATCAGTCCCGCCCCAGTGGAGACCGACATTACCCCATCCCAAATTGCTGTGAGGGATGTGGCACGGATACCACCAACACAGGTGACACCAACACCACCTCCAGCTTCCATATTTGCATTTGCAAACGCCCGGCAGCGACCTACATCCAGCACAACCACCTCAGTATAAGTAGGTAGTGGTAGTGCACAGAGTCAAATTCCACGCCCACCCTCCAGTTCATCCGGCATTGCAAGTGGCACCTCCAGCAGCTCCAGAAAGTTCACCTCCCCAGTTTGGGACTTCTTTTCGGTTAGCAGTAAGGAGGAGAACGTTGCTATATGCTCCATTTGTAAACAAGGTGTTAGTCGGGGTAAGCTTAGTACAAACTATGGTACCGGAGGCCAAGCAACCCATCTGAAAACACACCACTTGATCCAGTGGGAGGAACACGTTAAAGGCCAAAAAAGTAAAACTGCACCCATTGCTGTTGGTGGTGATGAAGAAGTAGAAGATATGATCGTGGTGGAAGGTGAACAAGAGGGAGACATTTTCTCTGGAACATAAAGTAGCCCTGTCCCCAGCAGTGCAGTGGTACCGCCCACATCCTCAGCTACATCTCAGTGGCACAAGAGTAAGAGTCAGGCTGAGAGTGAAACACCAAGGCAGCAGAGTACTGCAACGAAAAAAAGTGCAGCGTTGAGCCTAACAACATCTGGCGTCAAGAAGTCACCTGCATCAGTGGCACCAGAAAGGAAAAAAATCCAGCCTACCATTCTCAGCATGTTTAGGTCGGAGGGGCAGTACGAACGCAACCACCCAACGGCACGTTTGTACAATGCAAAGGTGGCTAAAATGTTAGCGTTGGACCTTCTCCCTTTTTCTTTTGTGGAAGGGGTGGGTTTTCTTGAATTTGTGACAGCCATCTGCCCAAAATGGAAGGTTCCCAGCCGGTCCTATTTTGCCAGAGTTGCTGTTCCAGCACTACATCACGACGTGCTGGAATTGCTTGGACTAACTTTGCGGCAGAGTGCTGTTCACAGTATCCACAGGACAACAGACATGTGGACCAGTTGCCAAGCCACTGACTACATGTGCATCACTGCACACTGGATCTCTTTTGTGTGGGTTAGAGAAAAGATATCTGCAGGTGTTGACACTGCTGAGATTTTTAATGCCACTCGGAAACATGCAACTGTAGCCATGTTCACCATGGAGAAATCTCATACTGCTGCAAACATTTTGGAAGAGTTTAACAGCAAGGTCTTTGAATGGCTGCACACAAGAGGGCTTAACATTGGTTTTGTTGCCACGGACAATGGCAGTAATATAGTTAAGGCCATGGACAATTGTGGCTATTTCAGGGTCCTCTGTTTGGCGCACTGCATTAACATCATTGTTTAAGACTTTCTGAAAAAAGAATACCGAGTCAGCAACTTACTGACCACCTGCAGAAGAATATGCACACATTTCAGCCATTCTATTAAAGCCCGGAAGCAGCTGAGGATCATTCAACGTGAGTATAGAGTGCCAGTTAAAGCACTCATCCAGGAGGTGCCAACACGTTAGAACTCAACTTATTACATGCTTGAACGTCTGTTTGAGCAGTACAGACCAATCAATGAATATGTCATTCGAAGACTAGGGGATGCTACTGTGAAAGGCATGACCATTGAGATGGACCAATGGGGCCTAGTTAAATGCCTGACCGAGATGCTACTTCCTTTCGAGCTCTTCACACGTGAAGTCAGCAAGGAGGACTGTACTATGGGCCAAGCTATCCCATTGTTGCACATGCTACAGGAACAGCTGAAGGGGGTGACTGCAATGTATGCAGGTGTGGAGGAAAAAAAAGAAGCATATGAGTTGGTGGAGAGCTTGTCCCTTCGCTTAGCCGAAAATACAAGGGTGCAAACTAAGATTGTGTCATCCAACCATTACATTTCTGCCACAATTCTGGATCCACAGTACAAATCAGTACTGAACACTAACACATTAATTCCTTTTTCACAAGTGGATGTTGCCAATTACAAAACTTGGATAGCTGTGGCAGCCAGTGACTTTGAAAAAGACCGGCTGGAAATTAGAGGCCCGCTACTCCAGCCCACAACAAGTACTGCAGGGCAGCCTGCGTCAAATTCAACTTCAGAGCCTGAGGGCAGTCCGTTTGGCTCACAGCAGTCAAAACCACCAACATCAACAACAGCAAGAACAGGATCATCACCAGCCCCAGTAAAATCGGCACAAGAATGGTATCTACAGCAAGGGCTTGTTAAGTCCAGTGCTGATGCAAATGCAAAGGCAAAAGAGGCCGGGCAAAGCGGAGCACCCCTGAGCATTGAGCGGATGGTCCAGGCCTATCTGGATGACCCAACAGAGGTCTACATTTATCAAAACCCATTGCTGTATTGGTATGGGAAAAGTCGCCATTGGCCAGTGCTCAGCAGCCTGGCGATAAACTATCTGGCTTGCCCTGTCGCAAGTGTCTCTTCTGAGCGTGTGAACAGTGAAAAGGACAAGTCTCTCGCCCCAAAACGTGGAGAGGTTAACCATGATCAAAATGAATCAGCACTTTATACCATCGGATTACACCATACCTGAAGCACAGCAGGAACAGGAGGACAGTGACATAGGTGACGAAAGTAGTGTGGTAGATGACCTACTTCTGGGTGAACCACCAGAGTTTGAGGACGAGCTCTACTTCCCTGACAACTAGGCTTTCAACTTGTTACTTTCTTTGTTCCTTATTTACTTTATTATTTGAGTGTGTCTCTGTTTTTCTGGTTCGAATCACAACAAATCCATCACCACCGTCTTGTCTTTTTATTGCCGTATTGGAGTTGCAACTGTGTGCATTTATTAAAGAAGTCCACTCCTCCGAGTCCTGCTCCATCCATCCTGACTCGCCCTAAATCCATTTCCCTCAAGCCAGACATTGGATGGAGAATAGTACAAGAAATGTGTGCCTGCCTCGCCGAGTCCCTCTAAAAGAACATGACTATATCTATCCTCCTTTCCGAGCCGAGAGGGCCTGCCCCTTAAGATGAGAACAGGTAATGATGAATCTGATGGCATGAATTGGACGCTGACTGAGTTATTGGTGTGTTTGTGTTGTTGTTGTGCATGAATTGTACTAGTATTTAATCTGATTCTACACACTAAAACAAAGTGACTCGAGTCAATGTTTCCCTTCTTGTTGTTTAATAACAAATTGTACGTCTTCTACTGCAGGGCGATCCATTGCATTTTTGAATACGGAATCTGGACTCACTCGGTACAACACTACAGACTGAGTTGACACCATGATGATGATGATGACCACATACTCTATACTCTTCGCAGTCAGTCAGTAGGATCGGAGATGATTGATGGAATAACTAGGGGCGTTTCATGAAGTGGCATAAAGGTAAACAAGTCAATAAACAACAACCACAGCAGACCTACATGTCTGTGACTGTAGTGGTGGAGTCGAGTCAGTGTAGTGGAGTGGTATGACTGACAGCGGTGCATTGATTTAGTTACTTAATTTGGAAAATGCCATGTTGCTGTATATGTGTGCTCTGTCTGGCTCAGTCAAAATCTAAGCTAACTGGAGTTTTGGTGGGTGCCGTGGGCATGCTCTGTCCTGTTGTTGTTGTAGTGTGGTTAATGCTGGAAACAGAGTAGACATGATGTAGCCATGCCGCCTCTGAAACTGTTCTTGTTGCACTGCTCCATATTATTATGCATTTTTTTTCTCCTTGATTTTTCAATATCCTTACCCTTACAGGCCGGCCGCCCTTTACCCTGTACTATACTGGGAAAAACAACTCACACTTACCTTACCAATCCGCATCCGCCAGGCAGGCAGTGGGGCACCCAAGATTGATGGACGGAGCGTCCATGGAAGGGAGGACCAAGAGGAATAACGAGATGCAACTTCCCAATTTGACCAGGATAATACAGTAACCTAGTATCATTCATCATCTTTTAATTAATTTTATTCATTTTTTCTCTTCAATCATTACGACTGTGTGTTGTTGTTTATTTGGTTTGCTCTTAGTCTTTGCTTATATCCCTACAGCTATTTTTAAATTTTCTTTGCTAGCTTTAAAAGGAAGCCCGGTACAACATAACATAAATAAAATTTATGTAATTTGGGTCTCTCTGAGGGCAGACAGGCAATGAAATTGCATAATAATAATTAATATACTGCTGCCCTGTGTCTACTAGTCTACTTAGTAGTAGTAGTACTACTTATCACTAACCACATCATGCATGCATTTCCTTTTTCTCCCTTAACAGATTTATGAATATGATGGTCGTCTGCCAAGATTGTGTGTTGTCCATGTGTAGTGTTTGTCTTTGTCAAACCTTTCCCTCAAATACCCCTTCCCAAACGTTCATCAAACCCTAACCCTCTTCCCCCGGGCTGTGTGATTTATTGAGGTGTGACTAAATTAAATTTACACCAATAATTGATCACACACTTGCTGGGGCGGATGTGGTTCAAGCAAGTAAGCAACACTAATTCAAGGCAGGTCGAGGATCTTCTAATTCTTCTCTAAGTATATATATATATCGTCGGCCACACTGGCAACAGATTAGATTGCCCAGTGCCCACCCATGCTCAGTAGTATTCGCTATTCTCTTTTTTTTCCAGAGGAACATAATTATATTATTAACCCATTATTAATTATTAATTGCCGTCATGGATTTCATCCTTCCAGCACTAAAGGTTACGCTTGTCCACTTCATAGGTCGAGTCCACTACTTCAGTTTGTTGTAACTTGTACTAGGCTATCCCTGCCACCATTATGTTTTATTTTACTTTAGAATTAATAATATCAATATCATTCGTCATCACTTTCTTCTTGTTTGGCAGTCTTCTTCTTGTGTACTTACTACTTACTGTACTTCTACTACTCGTTCCCTAGTCTCACTCAGGTGACTGACTTGTCTCATTTTATTTTTTTACAACTGTCTACTACTGCTACCACCACCCGCCATGGCACCTTAGGAAACCAAACCATCACCATGCAGCCATTGTTTCGGCTAAACATCAATCACAGGTAAGAGAAGAAGTGTGGGGGAGTCAATGTATATCCTATGGAAATTAATTCACACACCCACATCCTTCCAAATACATACTACAAAGGGGTTTTAGTTGCAGAATGCATTGATTAGGAGGAGAGACTGACAGTAGTAGGACAAGTGTGGGTACTGCATCTATCTATCTGTGTGTTACACTATTGGCAGATTTAAAAAACTGGCGGCGGCCCTGCAGCAAAAGGAGGAAACAAAAACAAACAATGTGACGTAAAAGAGTAACCACCCCCCCAGAAAAGATTTGCATCATATCATATGTATTTGAAAACTATAAATTATTTATTATTATACCCTAACAAATATAAACTATAAGAAAAACCCACAACACCTGACCCACCCCTCTCCCTAACCCCAACCAATGTCCAGTAATGTCCATGTCCAAAAGTAAACCCTAAAGTTCCCCAACTAGTCCCAACATCCCACCCACCAAAAAAAAGATTAAAAAAGGGGCAAGAGTCAAAGAAGACTGAGGTCATGATGTGATAGTCTGACGTCTAGCGGCGGGGGTGCCGGCTAGTTTTTTTTAGGACCTACTCCATCTGGGCCTCCAGGCGCGCCACTCTGCGGAGCACGGGGCGCCGAAAGTTCCTGCAGGAACAACAGGGGTGTGCAGCAGTAGATGTTGTTGGTGCCAATGGTGATGGGCGGCGGGTGGCTGCCAGACCATGGCGCCGTACCACCGGAGGCACGGGAGGGGGGCTGGCTGGGCCCCCGGGGCATTGGAGGAAGAAGCTGCCGTCTCCTCCTCCTCCTCCGCCAGGACAACCAGCCGGTGATATTCATCCCGGATGGCCTCCAGCTTCCTTTGCCGGGCCCTGGCCGCCAACTCCTGCCTATTGGGTTGGGAAGGAGTAGCTATATCAAGAAAGGAAAAAAAAGAGAATTGTTGTAACCAATACTCTTAGCAAAACAGTAACAAACACTAAATTAAATTACAGTCCAACCATAAAAATTATAGTGGCACAGTAGTAGCAGTAGCACTAGCAGCTGTCGTATCCTCCTCACTTCCCTTCCTCTGCCCCTAAGATTTGGATGTGATGATTATACATTCAGGCACTAAGTATGGAGTAGAGTAGAAGTATTCTTTTTCTCTCTCTTGTTTAGCACAATTAATCTTGTAGGCATGTCAGCTCAGTCAGCTTGTGCCCTAGACAGACATACTTGTGTCGCAGTCTCGCAGACTCATGTACTTTACTACTGTCTGCATGTGGGGCAGCTGTACTACACAATTATATATTTCCATTACGGCCATACTCTGTTAAATCAATGGCAAATGCTCAGACAATTTCACTTTCACCCTGACTGCACTACTGCAATAAGGCACATGATGATGGTTAATGATCAGATGCTTATGGATGATGAGAAACGGCGGCACGACATCATGTCACTCACGTCACGTGATGATGATGACACACTGAGTGATTTATAAGTACTAGTTACCAATTACCATGCAGCCGATAGGCCACCCATGGCTGACACAGGGAGGGGATTGGAACGGAAGTGGGCCTCGGAGTCGGAGGGAGGCAATTATGGGTAGGATAAATATTTAGTCATGCACAATATATATATTGTGCTTGCAAACTACTGTGAGTCAAGGGAGTATTCCATTCTGAAATACAAGAACAACCTCAAACCTTTGAATCAAAAACCTTGCAAAAAAACAGTCCTTGTTCTTCCCAGGGCTTGTTTTTTCATTTACATTCAGTGCATTGCTCTTCTAGCATTATTATTATTTTATTCGTAATATTCTTCACCCTTGGCTTTGGTACTCTGGCACGGTTTAATTTTCTTTTACATTCTCTTCATCCAGTCTGACTCTGTTTTCACCTACTATGATACCATCCAGGCATCCATCCATCCAAACATGGCTATCATCAATCATCATAAACCGGCTTTCACCGACAACAACATACATTTTAGATATATAACCAACCACCACCCATGCCATGCGTCCCCTTGCTTGCTTTAGAGTTTGACCCCTCAAACCTCCCCCCGTAGGATTCCTTTCACCCATACAGTTTCACCCACCCAGACAGGCATCCTTTCTGCTTTCTCTTTCACCTTTTCCACCCATCCTTCAACTACCCATGCATCCTATTCCTATCATCTTCATCCGCCACCTATGCATCCCGGGGCCCCTTCCTTCACCCACGCATCCTTCTCTGCCAGTCATACATGTGGTCTGATTGTTTGTCTTTGTCATAAAACTGTCTTTGCTGAGTTGAAGATAGAATATGCCATTAGTTACTCAACCCCCGCAGCTAATGTTTAAGTAAAGGCCAAGGTGTCTTCTTCAACGGTTCAGTGTTCTCACAAGCAACAACTTAGCCTCAGCAGAAGTACAGTGTACTACTAGTACTGAGTGTACACCCTTGCAGCAAGTGTACTGTATTCATCATTCTCAATAAGTAAGAAATATGACTTACCACCGCCCGCCACTGCTGCTGGCTCACCCCCTGTGGCTGCCGCATTTGCTCCCTCCGGAGTGGCATGGTGGCCCTCACCGCTGGCCCCGGCACTGGTGGTCGGTACGCCTGGAAAATAAAAATTCCCATTTTTTTAGATGCCATATACGCCTCCCCTATTTATTTATTTTTTTAGCAAGATTGAAAATACATAAATAATAATACATATGCACCACACACCACTATCTACAATTCGGATACCAGTACAGTAGACAGTATGTCCTATCAAAAATAACTAAATAATATCCGGTTGGGCATTTTGTTGGTGGCAATTTTTGAAAAGCCTCTCAAGAAGAGGACTACCCATAGGACTGGACTCAGTGACTAGAGCTATGGTGCATCTCATTTTTTGAAAATAAGAAAGAGTGGCCAACTGGGCGGACATGAGGTCTCTCTTAGTTGGAAAATGGTGCCATCCTCCTACTCCTCTCAGATACTTCCTTCCAGCCATGGTGCACAGTAACAGTTGTTCAGTGTTCACCATCAATTGCTGCTACTAAAAAAAGTACTAGGCCTGGATTAGAAAAAGTAAAATACATTACTTTGGGGGGTCCTGCTCCTGTGCAACGTGAGTGACCACCATTACTGATGAGCATGATGAGACAGTAAAAGAAACTAAAGCCTTCTCATCTCACAATTCACAAACCTGCGGATATACCTTACTTGTCTTGGGCATGCAATCTGCAGTCTGCACAGCACATTAGTGCTACTAGTAGTAGTAAGGAGTCCTTACTAGTACTAGTAGTAGCCTAGGCTAGGACCAATGGGTTCTCTGAGTCTTACAGTACCACTACTAGGCAATCCACATATGGGGAGAGAGAAAGCTCAGTGAAACCCAGAAGAAAGCAAGCTACAGACAGACTGTCTGATAGAGTCAGAGCAGAGGTCAGTCAGATGCAGTTTGATTTGATGTAAAAATAAAAACAGACACTAGAAGAAACAATGTTAGTAGTAGTACCTAGTTAGTAGTAGGTAACGGTGACGCAGATGGAAGAGGATTTTGGAAAAATTAAAATTAGGAAATGGAAATAATATAGCGGTAAAAGTTAGGGAAATATTAATATATTACAACACCAGGAGGACTTACTGGGGCCAGCAGCAGAGCCATCTGCGGCTGCGCCTGAGGCCGCTTCCTGCTGTTCCTGGGAGGCCCCTCCAGCTCCCGCACCCGCCGCACTGCCAGCTGCCCCAGTCTTCTTCTTGCCCCTGGATGCTGATCATATAAAAAGACAAAAATGATTTGTGTTAAATATATAAATATAATTGCTCTAAAAATATTTTTAGACAAGAAACGGCAATTGCAATAACATTGACCTATGCTAAATCAATCAGATCGACTTATTCGACTAGTAGTAGCTGACTAGTATGTATCGCAGTCGAGTACCATCTGATCATTATTATTCCACAGTTCAATTCGAAT
The DNA here is from genome assembly GCA_963921515.1 of Calotriton arnoldi. Lineage (NCBI taxonomy): Eukaryota > Metazoa > Chordata > Amphibia > Caudata > Salamandridae > Calotriton > Calotriton arnoldi. The sequence goes on from CAWUFW010000927.1 coordinate 550,961, forward strand.
TCCTGAATCCTAAACATACCTAGCCCGCCTATTCCTGACTTTGGACTGAATTGCAAAAAAATTATATTTGCATTTTGCTTCTAAGTTCAGATCTCATTCCCAATCATCTCTCAGTCTCAACTCCAACAACCCCCTTTGACGGGCCAATTACTAAGTCTGCATTTATTCTTCTTAATGCATAGATGGACGCATGCATAATTGCAGCATACACCAAATTGGTTGGTTCAGTTGCTATTATTCACTCACTATAAGAACTACAAAAAGTTCTACTAGGAGTAGGACTGAAGTCATGTGAGAGCCTGAGGACGCGTCACTCATGAGTCACGACGCAGGCCGCTAAATTACCAAATAACACTAATTAACTAACTACTACCACTATCTTAGTGACAGGAGGAGACAGGACAGCCTGACAGGACAAAGGAAAGGACTGGAGTCTTTCCTATGTGGATTAAATACCTACCTAACTTAAATTCTCTAACCTCTCTTACATAACCAGCCCAAGTGAGCGCAAAGTTGCAAACAAGTACGACGATTAGTTAGTAGCGCCGAGCACCTGTCTGGAAGTAACAATCACATAATATAACATTTTTAAACATAGCTTACCTTACCTGCATGTAAGCACTGCAGCAGCAGCATGTTAGATATTTGCGAAAAAAATAATATTCGCAATCACAATAAATAACAGTCAGAACAGAAGAACACAAAATAGTAATATAAATAAATAGCTACTCACCAAGCCCCCGGACCTCAACACCTAGCAGGTCCAGCACGTCATGCTCCCAGTCCAGGATATCGGACCACCGGTGCGTCAATTGGTTACCGGTGCGCCGGACCCCAGAGCAGCGAAACACTGCCCAGCACACCCTTGCCCACCGCCGGTGCCGCTCCCGGAGCCCGTACCCGGACCCAGGCCTGCCGCCTGCTGCCAGGGTTAAGGGGAGGTGGCGCTGGATGAAAAAAACAAGTGCTGCCACCTCCGCCTCACTAAATAATGCCCGTGACTGCACCCCATGTGGGCGCCGCCTTCCGCAAGGAAGGCGGTCGCGGCTCTCACTGCGAGCCCTCCCAGTCTTCTTCCCCTGGCCCTTTGCCATGGTTCTGGGTAGGCGGGGGGCAGAAAAGGTAGGAATTAAAAAAGTAAGTAAAAGAAATGAAAAAAGCAAGTAATAGGAAAAGAGTGAAAAACGCAGTAAAAAACACAAAAAAGTAGGAAAAAACGCAAAATATACAATCAGGAATAGAGAGGGATAGATAATAAATAAAAAAGAGCAAAAAAAAGTTTCTAGAAGCAAAGGATTGAAAAGATATAGGGAGGATAGAAAAACAGGCCCAGAACCATAGCAAAAAGTGAAAAACAAGATGGCCGCGCCCATTGGCGACCGCGTGAAGTTCGCGCGATATTTCCCCCCGAGCGCGCAAAAAGCATCCCCGAACATGTAATACGCGTTCCCGAACAGGAAAAACGCATCGCGAACGGGCGGAACAAACAACTCCACGCGCTTGCAGAAATTTGCGTAGCTCGCGGAGGTTTTCTGCGGCTTCGCGGAATTCCGCGTAGCGCGACTACGCGAACTTCGCCCAGGGTTAGTTAGGAGGCTTCAGTGCACTCTCAGAGTCGAGAAACCAGCAGCATCAGTACAAACCTTTGGAGGTGACAGTGCAAAAAGAGGCATTTCCTTACCTCCCTCCCCCCCCATTCCTTAATAGACTATTATAGGCCCTGTTCCATATGAAAAGAGCTAGTGTGCCAGTAAGCCAGTAAGGTGTGTGTGGCAGCCTTGAGGATCCTGCTCATGGCCTTCAAGAAGGTGTTCACAGTTCCTTTTTACGTGATTCCAATTCCTCAGCTCCCTGGAGGTGTGAAGATCCCTCTGTCCTCTATACTTGTTTGTATTTAGCTTAAATAATCTTTTCAGGTTGTTTAAAAATAGCAATCAACATGCACCGTCACCTATTCTGCTTCTATGAAACATTATTTACTGTTTGAAACACGCATTAAACAATATGAAACATTGTAGATGGTTTAAATTACTCACTTAAACAATTAGTGAACTATAAAATTGTACTGAAATAAACATTAAAACGATATACTTGTGCTTAACAAAACTAAATGCAATATTGTTCATAATTGGAAAATGTACCCTCAACAAATGAATATATGAAATGCAATTAGGGATGGAAGTGCATGATATTGATGTTTTTCAGAGTTTCCCCTACTGAAGAACCATGCTAATCGGGGCATGAATTTCAAGGAGAAATACCATCCTCTTTCAAGTGAAACTCAATCAACAATTTGAAAACAAAGGTGGGAAGAGACCTCAGCATCACTTTGTCCTAATGATTTTTGGAGTATGGTTCAGAAGTGCATAAGGCTGGAGGATCACTGGTAACATGACTGAAGCAATGGCAATTCGGAAAGATATCTTCCAAGCGAGGCACTTTATATCACTGAAGAGCATGTGTTCCATGGCTTTGAACATCAACCTGATCACGAGTAGCTTGAAATCCAAGGAGACAGCATGGCATGTGACCGGAGGAAATAGGTGCAAAATGTTTGTCAATTATTTGGCAATCTTGTTGGTGGTGGGGAAGGATTCCTCTAGCCTTTCCTGCACATCCCACTGCACTCAAGGTAGACATTGCAGGTGTTACCCTAGATACCTGATTCATGAAGATATCATGTCCTTTTTTTAGAAACTGTCTATGGTGCAAGAAAGCAAGACACTATTCTTTGGCAAGGCCCAATAACACAACCATAGTTAATTGTTCATGTACTGCACTTTGGAAGAGGATTTACCTAGCAGCTGTCATGACATCTAAATTATCTAAAGAGAGGCTGATGTGGACCAGCAAAGCCTAGCCCTCCATGAACCAGGAGTTCCAGTTTAACTATTGAATGGAAACCTCCGGGAAGAGGAGATCTTCCCCCAAAAGAGAGTTTAGTTGCCTCTAAAGAAGATAAAGGCAAATCAGAGAACCAGACTTGGCAAGGCCCTCTACGGTTGGGGTTGAGCACCAGATATACATTTCGCTCAATGATCGGGCTTACAAACATGTCAGAGCTTCACAATCTAAGTTGCACATCAGTCAGTTTCCGCACTACGTAAATGATGCTACACCAGGAGTACTGCCCATTAACTATAGGGGGCTGACATCTGCTGGGAGTTTGGATCAAAGATGTTTAGGCTAGTCCCCTCCTGACTTAGGGTAGTTCTCTAGCTCTGCATCATGGAAAGTAAATGTGTTTCTAAAACTGTGTTATGTACTGCAGCTTCTCTCTTTCAGGCACCACGTGAATAAATTCTGGTCGCTTACCTGTATTTCTAAATTTCGTGCTAACAATGTGCAGTTGTGTATGAGAGATATCCTGCTCTGACTGCTCGCGAGATCCTGCCTTGGCTGCTCGAGGCATCGAAAACTCTCACCATCTTGAGTGTTTGACTCCCTTTTTGGCACACTAGCACCCTACTCTCCTGAGTGGTGTTCTGCGAGTTTTGGCTAAACTTATTCTGTCTGCTTCCTTTTGATGGTTTGAGGCACTTCTAGTGGAGTTGGGTTATTAGCCTACCTTCTGTACTGGGTGAGAGAGGCAAACATCATCCTCTCCTTTTGAGGTGCTGTAGAATGTTCAACAGCTCTTCTGGTTCTCAGTGGTGGCTTGCATGGATCGGGGTGGCAGGGCAGGGGAGGAGGGCGAATAAAAAAATTACACTTACCTTTTCACGCCCGCCGTTTCTCCTCCGTCGTCGCTTCTCTTCCTGTCGAGTCCCAGAGGCAGGAAGCACACAGGCTCCCCTAAGCCAATCATGATGCTCCTGTCAGCAGTGTCATGATTGGTCTAAATGCTGTTGTTCGGCGCTCCGACAGGGACTGGGAGCCTGTGCATGTTTTCCACCCAGGCTGTGCAATACAGCCTGGTGGAGAACATGCTAAGTGCGCATGACTGCTTGGCCAGCCCAAGACAGCCGGCCAAACCGTCATGTGCACTTAAAGAGTGCTCACCACTCCTCCCCCTGCTCTTGACTGCCCAGCCTGCACCATCAGCTGAGCCACTACAGAAAAATAAAATGATAATAACATTGCGTTATTATCATTTTATTTTTCCTTTTTTGCACTGCTGAAAAGCAGTGGGGCGACGCTCCTCCGCATTAGCAGGCGTGCCGCCGCTGCTGGTTCTACATCCCATCATGCACAGAGTAATAGATCCTGCAAAAAGACTTTCAAGACTCACCATCATACACAATAGTCAGCGACTACAACCCTACCAGTATTGAAGTCAGTCAACTAGCTGTAACCTGGGGTTGTTGCTGTAAACACTGTCTAGTCCTGTGGTGTCTCTGGCACAACCTTTGCTATCACTGGTTTCAGGGGTGATAAAGGCAGCTTCAGGAGCAGAAAAAAATAATCAGTACTTGCGGAGCTCTATTCAACTGTGAAGCTCTGTAGTTTGCACTACCCAAGAGCACAAAAAAGGTGGCTATTCAGGGTCTAAAGGTGGGACAAGTGACTAACCATGTGATGTCATCTGAGATCAAAGTGTGCATGATGTCTTTTTTGCAGTCGGTAGAATTTCTTTAGACTCAACCTCCACCCCAGTACCTTCACCTCCATGGGTCTCATTATGAGGTTCCCAGAGCTGGACCCAGTAACTTTGCATCCCTCCAGGCTTTTCCGATTCGGAGGGCATCTGTAACTCCGAGGGAGGGTGAATGGAGGCACTGGGTATTATCGGTGGGACCCTAAGGGTACCATGAGAAATGAGGAAGTATCAGAGGAATCTGTAGTTTTCGGCTCAATTTCCTTGGCTATTCCTCATTTGACCCATGAGGATTCTGGGGTGTGAAAAACAGGTAATTTTGAAGGGGTCGGTAACTACGATCTCTTGTAACCAGTCTTATTGGAATAAAAAGGCCACATGTAATGTGGACCCATAAAGGCACTGTAGTGCTAGGCCCTCACAATTCGCCATAAATCCCGCTCAGTGATGCTCACGGTGGAGTAGCAGGGATGCACCAAGCCCTGGTGAAAGCAAAGAAAATACCTGCAGCCTCCATCTGTTGGTTTGGTTGTAAAACCAGTGCTGACTTTGAGCCAATGGTTGCAGGTGAGGCCCACCTGCACTCATTTCTGAGGACTTGCAGTACTGCACTTATTTGTCTTCATCAGACTTGACTGAGAGCAAGAGAGGGAACAACTAACACAGGAGGAAAAGCAGTGGCGGCTGGCACGGATCGGGTGTGCCGGGGCGGGAGGGCGTTAGGAGTAAGGGCAAATGTACAAAAAAACAACCACACTTGCCTTATCTCCACGTCCCGCGTCTCTGCTCCGTCAGACTCAGGCCGAACAGCAAACAGGAAGCACACCTAGGCTCCCCTACCAATCACAACGCTGCAATACAGCGTTGTGATTGGTCTGAGCGCCGTGATTCGGCGCTCAGCCAGGAAATGGGGGCCGGGGCATGTTCTCCATGCAGGCTGTAATGCAGCCTGAGAGGAGAACATGCAAAGTGCGCATGAATGCTTGGCCACCCTGAGAGGGCCGGCTACTCGGGGTGGCCAAAAAATCATGCGCACTTGGAGTGGGCAAACCACTCCTCCTCTGCCCGGAGAGCAGAGCAGCCCCGCCCACTCGCTCGCCCGCCCGAAAAGCAGTGGGAAACAATAAAATGATAATAACAAGTTATTATCATTTTATTTTTCCTTTTGTCACACTGCTTAAAAGCAGTGGGGCGACGCTCCTCCGCATTAGCGGAGGAGCCGCCACTGAGTCACAGTAAATCCGTCACAAAGCGAGAAAGCAGGACCCAGCAAGAGAGTGAGATAAAGGGGGAGGAGTATGTCTCTAGTAGTAGATTAAAGCTGCATGAGGAGGAACCAAAACTAGGCATCTTTGGGCACTGGCATTCAATCTTTTACAAATTAAGCACTGAGTAAACAACCATAATTCAACTTAGTCCTTGAGTTGCTCGCTGAGAACATTCATGCCTGGTGCCTTGAAGCCGCAGCCGCGCCTCAGTGCAGGTGTAACAGCTTTAAAGAAACCAGAACGTAAGTAGTATTGCTTAACGTATAATTTAGTTGTGCCCAGACTAGAAGCAGATCTAAGCGGCGCCTTCCAGTCCGCTGAATGCGGAGTCATGGAAGAGGTCTAACTGCGTCATCGCGCGCTCAGTCACCTGAGAGAGCTCCCGCCCACAGCCTGGGCCAACAGAAGACAATGATCCGTCTCTTCGTCATTGGGGACGACTTCACAACGAGGCCACTAAATCTTGTTGTCATAGGGGCTGTGACCCAACAAGGCAAACACGGCTACTTTTCCTTTTGTACATTGATGGGCTTCAGGGATTGCGGCTGTCCGCGGCCCCCGCAGGGGGCCATTCAAGCGGGCGGCCCTTTAGTGCCATTTGGGCACCAGCCCACCCCTCTCTAGTGGTTGGGCTCCTGTAGGAGTCCGCTTGCCAGGGTGTCACAAAGGCGTCACATCCGGTGCGCCGAGGTGGGGGGAGGGTATATATGCCTCCCCAGCCCCTCCTGGCGTCCTCTGTCGCACCAGCCAAGCCGTCTCGACTGTTGTCTCGCGTCGTGGGGCCCGATTCGACCAAATCGGGAGTCGTGTTTCCTTCCTCGCCGGGCGGCGTGGTCCGGGTTCCAAGCGGATTGTGAGGCTAGTGTTGTGCCAGGAGGGCGGCCTACGGGGACAGAGCAATGCTCCACCTGGTCGGGCAGCCAGTTTCTCGAGCCCGCATGGGGAGGCGTTTGGAGATGCCTTGGGTGTGCTAGCGTGTGCGGGGGCAGTCTCAGCCATCTTGTCTTGTGCCCCCGTAATTGGTGGCCGGCCTCGTCGGTGTGGTTGTGGTCTGATGAGCGCTGCATGAAGAGACTATTGTCGGTAACCGTTACGTACCAGAATCAGCCCCTGTCGGTGTCATGTGGCGGCGAGCCCGGCTGTGGCTCTGATGCGCCAGGAATTTCGTTGGGGCCGTGCCGGTTCCAGGGCTTCGGGAAAGCACGTTTATTTGAAAGGATATCGGACGCAAATGTTTGATATGTGCCCGGAGTTTTAGTTGGCTTGTTTTCCGGCTGCAGGTCAGACGGTCGGAATAGTAAAGGCAGATTACGGATTGTAAAGTGGCGGCGCAAAATATACGGTACCGATGAGGCACACATGGCTTGCGGGTCAGAGCATTGATATATTGGGGCGCGCATGGCTGCTCGCAGTTCACCGGAGGCAGCAAGCTCCAGACCGCTTGTTACGACGGCCTCAGGTGCAGGGTCACGGCACTCGGAGGCCACACCATCCGCCTCAACGCTGACCGGCAATTGTGACATAACACGGCACGGTGCATTTTACTGTAACACAGTTAAGAAAGTTTGTTCCCAGGTGCTAACAGCTATTTCAAAGGTAGTATAATGTTTGTTTCTAGGTTCTCACATGCTGTCTATTTAAACTGAGTTATTTGTTTCGTCTCACGTACGAGGTAGCTCAAGCGGTTACAGTGTGGCACTTGGAGTACCAGGGTTGCCGGTTCGATCCCCATGCGGGTCATGTAGTGCTACGAGATTTGGTTTTATTCGGATGTTTTTAAAAGGTCTAAAGTTGCTTAGTTGAGAGCAGTACGAAGTTATTAACGTGTCTCACTTGCCAACTAATATTTAAACCGATTTATGCATTGTGCCTACTGAGTGATAACACCTGTTGCTCCCACGTCGAAGGTAAGCGCATAGCACGGAAGCGTTTCAAAGTACGAATTTAGATCGTTGGTTTGGTGGACGCGGTTCACGATGATGGTCTCGCATACCGATAGTTTGAACCAAGGTATCTGCGTGTTTCAGGTGCGAGGTAGCACAAATGGTTACAGGGAGCCACTACCAATAACGAAGGTACAGGTTGCAAATTTAGGCAAATGTACATTTTGCGATAATGGCGGCCACCTCGCAGGCGGTGCGCATTTAGGTTTGTCGAGGGCGGCAACCTGAGTGGAATAGGCAACCGCAATGCAAGGGCATGATTTCGTGAATAATATCATTCCACATTAACGCTGCGCAAGAATAATGGCGGGGCAGTGTGGTCTTTAAAGGCAACGAAGCGATTCCTTTTGAAGCCGTGGTGCAAAAGGAAATAATTGAGGTTCGGTAACATACACACAACATGCCACTTCGGCCAACAGATGGCACTGCCCCACCGTAACTCAAGTGAATCGAGTTCACGACGATCACTGTTCGCCAATAATGCAGCAAGAATAATGGCTCGGTAGTGTGGTCTTCAGGCAATGAAGTGATGCGTTTTGTGGCGTGGCTGGCAATGCTCCACTGTAACTCCAGTTACAGTGCCACTGTTTCTCGATGTCGAGGTACCAGTTAGTCACCGTGGCCTAGTGGTTAAAACCCCTTGATGCTGACCCCGAAGGTTGTGTTCAATTCCGGGTGTTTCTATGTGGTTACAATGAACGTCTGAATTTGTTCCAGAGATGGGGGACTAGTACGAGGTTGGGTTCGCTGCAGCCATTTCACCACTGCCTGCGTGGGTGTACAGGCCATTAGAGGGCACGACTACAAGGTTTACAATGGGCATTGCACGTGTTTTCCCAGGGAGGTGGAACACGAAGGGTTGCTCTAACTTTGCATTTATGCCTGTTCTGTGTCCCCAGCTAGCAGCACAGAGGCTATCAGTTTCGCCTCCAACAGCGTAAAACCGGCACACTGCAGACAGATCTCCAACAGGCACTAGGACTGAGGTTCACACCAAGCAGTGCTAGTGGAAGCATAAACAGGGATTGACGGTGTGCCCCAGCCCGCCGCTTTAAATGTGGCCGGCTGGGTGCCATGCTACCCTGCCTTGCCGGCGGTGGCCGGTAGTGTTTGCTCGGCCACGAGTTGGCTGGAGGTGCCGGGCAGAGAAACACCATCATGCGGTGTGCGAGATCGTGCCCGGGTGCACACCACCAGCAGGGTGACTGCAGAATAGCCCTCATTCGTATCAATTTGGGCTGCCGCGGGGTCATTGAAAGGTTTAAAGATGCAAAAGCACTAGTTCCCTGTATAGTAGGCAGACACGAGAGAGGAAGGGGGGGTGTAGATAGACCCTAGCACATTTAATGTGATTATGTCTTTGGGTTCCTCTACTGGTCTGAGAGGTCAATAATTAGAAGCCTATGCTTATACAAATCAATCAGTATTTTCCTCTGGTGGGGTTCAGGACAGTCGGGCGGACACACCTGCTTACAGCCTTTAAACTATCAGGCCGACACCGAGAGGTCACGAATGTGAACAGGTAACACAATGAGGTGTTTGGGCCACTGGGGGCACTGTCCCTCTGTTTTGTTGTTTCACCATAGTTTGGACGTTGGCAATTTAAGGGGGCATTTCCAGCTATTTTTTAAAAAGGCGTATTTCCGGCGAGGCCCTTTGAACAATGTTTGTTTTTGAATAAGGAAGAGTACGATTTGTGTATTTAATTTGGGATGGGCAGTATATGGTCAAGAGGTTCCAGCCCAGCAACACTTTTTGGATTCAGAATGCAATGGTCAGCTCATTGACGGTAAGGTGTAACATGACCAGAAGCAAATGTTTGTGGTTGTAAAAGTTAATCACACCTGCTTTGTGCTGCGCTGTACAGGACACGCACTGCGTGTGCTGCAGCCGAATGTCTGCTGTTTGATGTATGCGGCGTCCACATCATCCGTGAAAGGAGGGGGTGCTCCTTAGAACAGGAACACTTGCGTGAGTGGGCAGGCCTTGGGCAGGTGGACCCCGGTCTGGCCATTCTGCCTTTCATCCTCCGGTGTTGGCATATCCAGGCATTGGCTGGAGGTGTGGTGCGATTCATTTGTGGGCTTAGCTGTGCAGGCAAGCCTGCGCCCGGGTTTTAACAGACTAGGACACGCTGCAGCTCAGAGGCACAGACTTTGCATTGGGTGTCCACGATCCTCCTCAGCGAGGCTCTAGTGCTGGCGGCGCCAGTCAGTTTACCTTTTGGTGAAGGCTGCATGAGGGCAGATTATGCGATGCCGTGTAAGGAAGAGCCTTGTTGATCTTTCACAAAGAAGAGCCTTTTGGGTGCCAAATGCACTAGGCTCCCTGGTGCACTGTGTCAAACGTTACTGTAAAATGGAGGAGAAATATGGGAATGGGGTGTGTTAACCTTCTTTGTCTATGCAGTCTCAGCGAGAGGGGACAATGTGCGATTAGTTGATACAGCTTGTTTTAAGTCTCTTGGCTTGGTATTTGTTACTGACTCATCTTTCGGTTAGAAGGGATGAGTTGCCTATATGGGGACCCCCCCTTAGGACCCCCCTCTAAGTTGTTACTCGGTCATGCCCAGCTTGTTGCAGTTAGGTTGGACGAGTTTCTGAATTGCCGGTAAGTGAGTGGGTTCGTAAGGCAGTGTTAGTATCTTCTCCTGCAGACTATTACTCGCTGAGAGGGGTAGTCGCCTCTCGCCTCATGCTGTCATCTTTGCTGGCGTTTGTTTGCGAAGGACTTGGCATCAAGCACTCGGAATATTGTCACACATTACATTATATCCGTTCAGTTCTGGGAGTCTGAGTGGCAGGGGTGAGGGGCGCTGTTTATCTAAAGCCCCCCCTTCGTTTACGCCCGAGGTCGTATGACCAGATCCCCGCGCAGGATCACAGGTGTTGGGTGCTCTGTTATATACTCTGCGCCGTGCTGAGCCGCACTTTTGCTGCCTGCAGGCAGCATCAGTAATTTCATCCTGTTGAGATCAGGGCCAGTTGGGGGGTGAGTCACTTCACTTCTTTCACAGTCCCACCTTTTCAGTCGTAGCATTTCACTACGCTACGCCACCTAAGCCATGTTGGGCCTTAGTTAGCTTAATCATCCAACTAGCATTGGGAAAGCAAATAGGACTGGCTTGTAAGTGTAGTGTCAACTGTGTAGTACTTTCCTGGTCAATACTTTTACAACAAGGCCATAGTTGATGCTTATTTACCATAGGCGACCAAAAACCTTTGTCCAAATCAAGCCCTTGCTTGTGCAACACCAGAAGTTTGGGGTAAATAGGCAAGCGGGGTGTGCCACGTGTGGTTGGTAGGCTGCCGCGCGGCTTGCGCATGGGCACGGTCGGTCCTGTCGCCTGGGGTCTGTGAAGTTCGTGGCGTGCGCCCCCAGCAGTCTTGTTGTGTGATTACGGGGGGGCCATAATGGCAATTTCGGAGTTGTGGTGGTGTGGGCACCTTGTTTGGGGTTAGTGGTTTGTTGGTCTAAGGACTGGCCAGTGCGACTTTCTGCGCTCAGGTCTGTTAGAGCAATAACTTTGGTGAATTGTCTTGGGGGAGGGGGTCGGGGCACGGAGACTCTGGCCGTCCCATCCCCTTTGCTTGGTCAGTGACATCCTGCACCCTCCTTCAGCGGGGATTATCTCAGGGACGCTACATAGGGTTCAAACTTGTGGTTTGCCTTGCCTTCGTCCTGTCGCTGCCATATTGGCGTCCCCCTTGTTTTGGGCAGTTCCAGATGTTGTGTGCTGGCAATTGGGTTGGAGCCAGAGTAAGATTTTGCGCATGAATGGAAAGCAACGCAATGGCTTAGCCGGGCGCTCTACACAGCCTCATGGTGGTAGACTGGGCGGGCCATAGAGTGGTGCCGCTGCACGGGCGCAGACTTCAGGCAGGGCTTTCCTGTGACCACCTGATTGTGGGTTCCGGAGCTTTGGCTGAATCAAAGGACCAGCGGTTTTGCCTAGGAGCAACTTTGACTCAAGGAAGATATATCAGTGGATCGATATGCCAAATAAGTGTACAATGCAGGCCTGTGGGTCACTCTGCTGGCTGGGTGGTCCTTTATGGCATAGCATACCGGCCATAATTAGTAGTGGGACCAGGAACAGCTTTACAAAACGATGCTGTAGATTTCCTGGGGAATTCCTCATTGGCAAGCTTCAGGGACAAGGCCCTAACCTTTCTCCCTGCGAGGGAACATCACTAATTGCGGACAAGTAGGCGAGGTGCACACTAACCCCACAGCGAGTAGCACGAGAGGAACGGGTACACGTGAAGGTGTGGCCTCATGACGCCCTGCTGAGCAGTCCAGGTCACTCCACAGAGGGCAAAGGCAAGGCCTCGGCCCCTGATGGACTAAGTTTCAGTTTAGTCGTGTAGGAGTGGGGCTCGCAATCTCGTCGCGCCTTGCTATGTCTGGTCCATGCAGCAAAAATGTGCCCTATGCAAACTAGGGCAGGGCACAGGTCACCTCAGTCAAGACATACTCACCCTCGCTTTGCCAGGGCAGCAGGCGGGTTGTGGTAGTTGTCATCTAACAAGTGAACTGCGATGCAAAAGTTTGGTAAACACGGCGTTGGAGGACTAATGACGACAAGGCATTATAGACCATTTGGCATTCCCAACATCCAGACAAGGGCAGGTACTTGCTCATAATGTTCACCTCCGGTTCCCAAAGACTTGTCTGCCGCCTGGGTTATCCTTCCATGGGCTAGAACCAGTGACTGGAAGGGGCATCTTCTGCGACCTGTGTCCCATATACGTTGATTGTCATCGCTGGGGTAGATGTACCATGTAGGGCATGGTTACTCTTAAATTGTCCCAAAATCTGGGGGGTCAAACTGGGTTGGAGCTGTAAGCCTACAGGCCTTAGGAAGCATTCAGCATCCTGGCAATCCGAGTAGGGCAGTTAGCGATACATAGTATCAGCAACTGGGTAACATCCACCGGTTACTCAGCGACTTCATGCCCCGGGGGCACGCGCGCTTCACAATAAGACAGATCTTCAACCAGAAGGGTGCCGAGTAGCAAAAACCAGAAATAGGTTTAATATATGTGTGTCTCTGGCCTTACGGCTGTGTGGGGCCAGTCTCATTTAGAGGTACGCCCAGGTGAATTTGGGCACTTAAGGTTCGCATGACCAATGCGGTTTGTGGCGTCTCCCAGCGGATCCACTGAAGGTGTAATGCAGCCAAAATGAAACTGGGAATCTGGGATTCCGACACTTTAGCGGGTTTAAGCATCCAGGGTCGGAGATGGTTAGCAGGTACTGGCATCTGGGATCCGACGGCAGTTAGCAGGTGGGGTGCGCTGGGAGGCGTCAGTACATGAAAGGGTGAGGCGTCGCCAATAGTGGGTACAATCCACATTGTTTCAAACCAGATCTGACGCCAATAAGTGTTCACCAGGGTTTAGCAATCAAAGGGGTCTGTGCAAATTGTCTTGTCAACGGGGCGAAGTAAGTGCACCCCCGTACCTAGGAAGGTGACATGTTGCTGCAGTTAAGCTCGAATGCCCCGCCCAGTTAGCTATACTAGCCACGCTGGGTGGGGACGATGTCAGCCAACATAGGTGCTGCTGTCCCGATAACAGGGTGTCAAGCACAAGGGCAGGGGTACACCCTTGCTCAGACTGGCCCAAGGGGGGGTCCCCCCTCCAGAATTTCAGTGATACACCTAGGGGGCCACGACCTCATTGCCATGGGGAGGAGGTCGCTTGTACAAGCCATGAAAGCTGACTTAGGGGAGATCAGCAAATACATGGGTCAATGTGAGCTCCGGTGGTCTGAGATTAAATCAGAGCAGGCCGTTGATCATCCCTGAAAGAGTGAACAGTTCATGGCGGAAGTTCACAGACCAGAGGGGTCTGGGTTACATCAGACACAAGCTGATTTAGGCTAATGTCAAGGGATATTTTGAGGAGAATGGAGTCCACCTACCCCCGGTGGGGATGGACGTGTCCTTCTGGACTTGCAGGGAGCCTTGGTAATGGCAGGTTGCAGGCGATAATACAGCTGTGTTGGTGGGGGGGCCCTGGCTGCGACGGTGGCCGCTTCCAGGGCTGTGGCGGAGTTAGAGGGCGATCTGGAAGCAGACGGGTACAGTAAGGGTACCTCTGCGGCAGACTGGTACAGTAAGGGTACCTCTGCGCGGCACAATAGGGGTGCCAGAGCCAAAGACCAGGAGCCTCAGGGCAGGTTCCTGGAAAACCGCGACGGCGCCCCGTTAGTCCTTCGGGCGGTTGGGGGCCTGACCAACCGGGGGTTTGCCCTGCTACGCTCCGCCCTGAAAAGGGCGTAAGAAGGGACCAACGTGTCACGTGATCCGGAGGAGGATCACCCAAAGGTGTAGCACTGATTGGGTTCCCCACAGTGCTGGCTCATTAGGCGGGCGGGGCAGCATAGGTTGGTACAGCTGCCTGCCCTTGGATCGCCCGTAAGATAACCCACCATATTGCATACTTCTGTATGGAATAAACCTGCAGCAATAATTTTCCCATAACAAAAGTTGTCTTGTGTCTTTATTTATTCATGCATGCTCAGACTGTGGGTGGGAGGAGTTGCCGATAATGGCACTATGCGGCTGTCCGCGGCCCCCGCAGGGGGCCATTCAAGCGGGCGGCCCTTTAGTGCCATTTGGGCACCAGCCCACCCCTCTCTAGTGGTTGGGCTCCTGTAGGAGTCCGCTTGCCAGGGTGTCACATGGGCGTCACATCCGGTGCGCCGAGGTGGGGGAGGGTATATATGCCTCCCCAGCCCCTCCTGGCGTCCTCTGTCGCACCAGCCACGCCGTCTCCCACCCTACCTCTTACCCGGCGGACTGGCTGGTGGACAAGCTACTCAGAATGTTTTAATGTTTTCTTTTGTGTTGCAGGCGGAGTTACAGGGCGATCTGGAAGCAGACGGGTACAGTAAGGGTACCTCTGCGGCAGACTGGTACAGTAAGGGTACCTCTGCGCGGCACAATAGGGGTGCCAGAGCCAAAGACCAGGAGCCTCAGGGCAGGTTCCTGGAAAACCGCGACGGCGCCCCGTTAGTCCTTCGGGCGGTTGGGGGCCTGACCAACCGGGGGTTTGCCCTGCTACGCTCCACCCTGAAAAGGGCGTGAGTAAGAAGGGACCAACGTGTCACGTGATCCGGAGGAGGATCACCCAAAGGTGTAGCACTGATTGGGTTCCCCACAGTGCTGGCTCATTAGGCGGGCGGGGCAGCATAGGTTGGTACAGCTGCCTGCCCTTGGATCGCCTGTAAGATAACCCACCATATTGCATACTTCTGTATGGAATAAACCTGCAGCAATAATTTTCCCATAACAAAAGTTGTCTTGTGTCTTTATTTATTCATGCATGCTCAGACTGTGGGTGGGAGGAGTTGCCGATAATGGCACTAAATATTGTTTACCTGGTGAGCGTCCGGGGTCCTAGCAATCAATGGTGTTACAGTGGCACTAGGGCAGTGCTATTAGAGGCCGACAGAACTCCAATTATGCAGGCTTACATCCAGCGGTCGAAGTGTCAAGCAAGAAGTATAGGAAATGTCATCTGGGGTGTAATGGAGTAAAGGGGGGAACTGGGAGGGCTCCGAAGGGTATGAGAGCAGGGACAGAGTAGAGGCTAAAAAAAAGATACAGTGATTGTTTGTTTGGCCTTTCTACCTATTTACAAAATAGTGCTGCACCCATGCACTTAATTGAGAGTTGAATACGTTTTTTTAAACATCTACCAAACGCGGGGAGCTTACAGTTCAAGCTGTCAGTGCATTTATTTGAGGAAGCTATGTCGCTGGGCCTGGTACCCGTGACATGGGAGTTATGCACAGGTTTATGCCTTATGTGTATTACTTTCTGAACTTGCTCACTGGGAACAAATATGTGGCCTATAGGATAAGCATAGATAGCAGAATGTGCATTTGCCCACTGAGGTTTTTGACAGGGATTACTATTTGTGAACAGCAGGTTACAGATGGATCACTGCAGTCAAAATATTAACCCACTGAACTACTACTCAAGGACTGGACCGTACTGTGGCCGGCAGATTATGTATAGGCTTATAAAATGCAGAACTTATTATTGTTCCACTGTTTTTTCTCTTTTCATGGCTTTTCTTTTACTCTGCTATTTGGAGTTTTACTTGTCTAGCTCTGCCTCCTTGTCCTGTATTACCACTCGCCTTCTAAATTTCAACCTTTGTCTGTTTTCTGAGCTTAGTTTCTCTTTGTGTTTCCTCCTTCTCTTTGATTTTTGTGTCCGCCTTTCCTTGCTAAGCCAAATTCCAGCCCTTGACTCTCTTTCTTTTTAGGCCGAGCCTGTAAAAGCGCATGCGCTCTGACTTACGAGACGTTATTGATTACAATAAAGAGCTTGAACCTGCTCATTGCTTTAAATTTGTTGGCTTCGATGTCACTCTTCTTTTCTGCCCCCTTATTGGCCAGTGCAGGGCAACCGTCACTTCCGTTGCTTTCGGTGGAGCATGGACCAAGCACAGACTGATTGAACATAATCAGTAACTGTCCGCTGCTCGTGCTGTGATTGAGATACTATTTATTCTTTCCCCTTCCACCAATCCTGTCTCTGTGTTGCTCCCCCCATCTGGTGCACCCTCCTTCCTCCCCCGCACCTCTTCCTGCCTTTTTTTTAACATATTGCTCAGCAACACAGGCTGCTGGGCAACATGGCTTTTAAAAAAAAGGTGTTATGACGTGGTCAACTCTGGCCTTGTCATAGTGCTTTTTTTTATTGACTTTAAGTCATGTTGCAACTCAGCCTGTACTGCTGTGTAACAGGTCTAAAAAAAAATGACAAAGCCAATAGATCTCACAAAGGCGAGACCTATTGGCAGCATCAATGCTCGTTCAGTTTTTCAGCCACTGCCTGCTCTCATCATTGTTTCACATCTTCCCTTTCCTATCTTTTTCTCACTCTGCCCCATCATATCATCTTTTTCCTCTCCTTTTTTTATGTGACGTCACAACTGCACTCTATGGACATCATCATATGTCTCCCCAGTTGGCATCAGATTTGCTAACCAAACTCTGTATCACTTTTTTAGTGGTGGAAAGCAAGAGAAGAAATGGTTTCCATGACTTTTATGTCTGGCTTTATAGCGTGACTGTCACCAAACCTTATGTGATCAACAGAGAAAGTGCTTTAAGAAGCACTACTAAGAGAGGAGCCTTGGCTCTGACCAAATATCCATTATATTCATTACTTTGAGTACAGATTTTGATTGGCAGAAGTTGTATGCTTCCTCTCCCTCAGTGCTTGCACTTTTTGCTTTGTGGGAAAGCTTATACGCAACACAGCAGGACTGAGTTGGTTATGATGACAAGCCATTGACCAAGGCTACATGCATGATCTGTTTATTATGAAAAGTTACAACAAAGTCATTAGCTCAGACTTATTAATTGTGAAATTGTCATGTGGTCACATTTTAGGCCTGTGTAGAAACACCATTTTACATTCTCACGGTTTTAAGTTGCCTTCTTTTCTTAAACACAATACATTTGACACACATTTGTTTGCATGCCTGTGCAGGATAATGTTCCCTGAGCTAAGCTTTGCTTACATTTCCTCTTCATAGGCACATTATCAAATACCTTGAACATTCTGTACAAGGGTAAAGTTCATTACGCAAAATGCTGTTATTTATTATTGGACGTTTGGCGACAGCTATCACAATAGAATAAACAATAGCGGCCTGACTGGGGCTTCGGCATGGCAACATGGATGATGTTCATTATATAAATGACTTCACTTCCTTTGTTTAGACAGAGTAGCATTTCTCTGGCACTGAGACGGCACCCCATTCCGGAATTCCAGCCCAGCAGATTGCTGTTTACCTGTTGCAAGGGATGCTGCCCAGCTCTCCACCAAGATGGGCAGCCTGATGACACTTCTCCACAGATAACGGGGAGTTACATCACCCTACAAGGATTTGGCATTCACGCACCCTAGGCACACTAGGTTAGGAAGCACTAGGTAGGAGTACAATATATCACAGTACTTGTATGTAAGCATGTATTCTCTGTAACCAGCAAAATGGTTGAAGTGCTTATCTTTTTCATCATTCTCGTAATGCTAAACACATTATTCTGTTTCCTTTTATTGAGTATTACAGCACACACATTTTACTGAAGAATCACAATGCTTCAATAAATATTGAAGCTGCATGTTGTGCATTTCTTGTGTATCTCTTTCGGTATGAATGAGTAACCAAACGAAAGGGTTCTAGATCTGTTACCAAGATTACCTTGGGGAGTCAGGGTTGTCATGTTCTGAGGCTGCACAATCCATTTGTTACCATGTCAAGTTAGGGGTCCAGATGGTTCACTGTGAGCTAGCATGACTCTGGCCAACATATCCTGATGGTGTGCTCTGAATCAGTCTTGCACAATTCTGACATTTATGTTGTCCAACAAACGCACAGTTTTACTTGGGTAAGTATAAGCCATACGACAAAATGAGTATACTAATGTCAATAGACCTCTATGAGTAGATTGTCATTACACTGTTTTAAGATTGTAGACAGGTATTTCTTATAGAGTGTGCATGGGTATTATTGGTGTTAATGACCCCCTGTGATAAAACGTAGGGGTAGAAGATATGCACTTTGAGCATCCTTGTTATGCCATTTTCGGAAGGGCTGTAGGTTGTTTTGTGCATATTTGTGATTTTATGACTGTATCCCGACAGTTGTCTTGAGGGAAAACTTATGTGGAGTACAAAGTTAGTTGTGGTGACAAGCCAGTAATAAGGGCTATAAGCCAGATTGGGTCATTGGTAACAGTTATGTCAGAGGCCATAGGTCTAATCTTTTTATTATGAAAGTTTATCACAAACACATTAGGCTTGATTTATTTATAGTGAAAACCATATGTTACAGCCAACAGACCGTATAAGGTGGTTAATTAAACCGTGTTAAAGCCTGTAGACCGGTATTGTGTTACATGAATTCTCACAGATTACTGTAGTAGGCAAACATTTTGGGGTTAGTTCCCCCCCCCCCCCCCTGGTTGCCCCCCCTTTGACAAACCCTCCCTACTGTAAATGTATGTATATTTGTGATTTTCTGATTGTATGTCAGAGGGCACCCTTGTAGTAAAGCTTATGCAGCATTTAGTAGGCCGAAGTTGGTTGTGGTGATAAGTCAAAGATAAATTCTATTAACCTGAATGGTTCCTTGAAGAGAATTATATCTGATGACATAGATCCAATATGTTCATTATGAAAAGTTACAACAAAGCTGGCAGGCTTAACCAATTTACCGTGAAATGCATTTATTAAGAGTAACAGGCATTCAAGGGTGTATTATTATTTTTTCGTAGTTTTATATAACGTGAACTTGACCCGAAGGTATCAGGTATCAGAGCGCTTTACATGAACACCAGTTCTGTTACACAAGGACACATTCATTTCATTCATTTTTGTTAGGCACAGGGGAGATTACGTGATTTGCCTAGAATCACAGGATGTTGAGCATCAATGGTGAGACTTGAACCCGGTTCCCCAGATTTGAGATTGACCGCCCTAGCTGTTACGCTACATCCTCTCCCCATATTATTACAGCAATTCGGAGACTGTGGACTAGTCTTTTGTTGCATGGAATCTCAAAGATATTCCAGTGGAATTCCAGGGTTGATTACCCCCTTTTCTAAACACTTGGGGGCAGATTTACAAGCTCCTTGCGCCACTTTTGCATCACATTTCCCATGTTAAAAATGACGCAAAAGTGGCGCAAGGGCCTTGTAAATAAGCCCCTTGGAGTTGAAGATTTGCACTGTCATAATCCTTGTTAGGCCCTTTTCAGAGGGACTGTATGTTGTTTTGCCAACTCTCATTTTCTCTATATATTTATAATTGTATGACTGTTTGCTGGATGGGTGCCAGCCTATAAACAAAACAGGAGGCCTGAGTTGGTTATGGCGATAAGCCGATGATAAAGACTATAGGCCCGATTGGTTAGTTGGAAAAGCTATGGCAGATACCATAGGTCTGGTCTGTTTATTATAAAAAGTTAAGAAAAGATGAGTAGGTCTGACTTTTTACTGTGCAAATATTCAGTTAAAGCCGAGAGGCAGTTAAGGTGGAGAGTTATTGCACTGTGTTAAAGCCTGACCAAAGGTATTGCATTGCTTGCAGTCAATAGATCACTATAATAGGCAAAGGGCTTGGTATTAGTTACCTCTTACACAAAACCCTGGGAGTATAAGATCTGCACTGTGTGAATCCTTCTTAGGTTTTCTGTGGAGGGGCTGTATATTGTTTTGCCAACTCTAATTTGCTGCACATATTTCTGTTTTATTTTTGCGTTTTTTAGCTACAAAATCATTTTAGCCTTGTGTTTCGTTGTGTTTGCTACTTTGCACAGTTTTGTGGAATACCTTGGGGGAAAGACCTGGGGGAATACTATTAGCAGATTGTTTTACTTACGTTGGCTTGCCTTTCGCGCACTTTGCTCGCGCTCCCTCTGCTTTCTCATCTGGTTCCGCCCCGTTCCGCCGCGGCTGTGTGCCGTTTGGGCGGAGGGCGTCGCAAAACCAGTCAGGCCAGTGATTTACGGCACTTTTGGTGGGGCACGACTGTGCCCCTACCGGCACCATACTACTTAATCCGATGCCGTGGCGGACGCGCAGCGGACATGAGTGAGTCTGTGGAGGTTACCCTGCCGTTATCCCGACTCTATTTTTAGATGTTTTAACCCATTTTAGCTACAAAATCATTTTAGCCTTGTGTTTCATTGTGTTTGCTACCTTGCACAGTTTTGTGGAATACCTTTGGGGAAAGACCTGTGGGAATACTATTAGCAGATTGTTTTACTTACGTAGGCTTGCCTTTCATGCACTTTGCTCGCGCTCCCTGTGCTTTCTCATCTGGTTCCGCCCCTTTCCGCCGCGGCTGTGTGCCGTTTGGGCGGAGGACGTCGCAAAACCAGTCAGGCCAGTGATTTACGGCACTTCCGGTGGGGCACGGCTGTGCGCCTACCGGCACCACACTATTTAATCAGATGCCGTGGCAGACGTGCAGCGGACATGAGTGAGTCTGTGGCGGTTACCCTGCCGTTATCCCAACTCTATTTTTAGATGTTTTAACTCATTTTAGCTACAAAATCATTTTAGCCTTGTGTTTCGTTGTGTTTGCTACTTTGCACAGTTTTGTGGAATACCTTTGGAGAAAGACCTGTGGGAATACTATTAGCAGATTGTTTTACTTAAGTTGGCTTGCCTTTCACGCACTTTGCTCGCGCTCCCTCTGCTTTCTCATCTGGTTCTGCCACGGCTGTGTGCCCTTTGGGCGGAGGGCATTGAGAAACCAGTCAGGCCAGTGATTTACGGCACTTCCGGTGGGGCACGACTGTGCGCCTACCGGCACCACACTACTAAATCCGATGCCGTGGCGGACGCGCAGCAGACATGAGTGAGTCTCTGGCGGTTACCCTGCCGTTATCCCGACTCTATTTTTAGATGTTTTAACCCATTTTAGCTTCAAAATCATTTTAGCCTTGTGTTTCATTGTGTTTGCTACCTTGCACAGTTTTGTGGAATACCTTTGGGGAAAGACCTGTGGGAATACATTAGCAGATTGTTTTACTTACGTAGGCTTGCCTTTCGCGCACTTTGCTCACGCTCCCTGTGCATTCTCATCTGGTTCCGCCGCGGCTGTGTGCCGTTTGGGCAGAGGACGTCGCAAAACCAGTCAGGCCAGTGATTTACGGCACTTCCAGTGGGGCACGGCTGTGCGCCTACCGGCACCACACTACTTAATCGGATGCCGTGGCAGACGTGCAGCGGACATGAGTGAATCTGTGGCGGTTACCCTGCCGTTATCCCAACTCTATTTTTAGATGTTTTAACTCATTTTAGCTACAATATCATTTTAGCCTTGTGTTTCGTTGTGTTTGCTACTTTGCACAGTTTTGTGGAATACCTTTGGAGAAAGACCTGTGGGAATACTATTAGCAGATTGTTTTACTTACGTTGGCTTGCCTTTCACGCACTTTGCTTGCGCTCCCTCTGCTTTCTCATCTGGTTCTGCCCCGTTCTACCACAGCTGTGTGCCGTTTGGGCGGAGGGCGTTGCAAAACCAGTCAGGCCAGTGATTTACGGCACTTCTGGTGGTGCACGGCTTGGTGCCTACCGGCACCACACTACTTAATCCAATGCCGTGGTGGGCACGCCGGCACGCCAAAGGCAAGCCCGTCTGCGCCGGTCCCTGCCCGGCCGGGGCCAAGGGCCAGAACCCCTGTCCATTTTTCTTTACAACCCAGTCTCACCTACTCTTCTCAGGCCCTTTTCAGACTTAAACCCACCCCTAACAATTGCTGTCAGGTTCTTGCTCCAGATACATGCATTAGGCACTGTACTAACTGCCAATTTGATAACATTTTTCCCTCTCACCCTCGGCCTGGTCCCCACCCTCCGTCTGGTATGGAGGCTTCCCACACTTCGGTACGCGATAAGACCGTTTTTTGTCCACCCAAGGAATTTCGCTGTTTTAGCCTTAATTGTCGCTCTCTTCCTAAACATCAGCTGCACCTATTTCACTTCCTCGTTGACACGGATCCTGATGTGTTTTTTTTTAACAGAAACCTGGCTTCATGATGGGTCCTTGCCGGACGTGATCACGGCCTCCCTAAGAACGTTGCGCTGCTAGGTATCAACCGACCGCAGAAAACTGGTGGAGGGATTGCCATTGTTTTAAAAAAAAACTCTATAATTGTAAAATTGAGGAACTCATGATTCCAAATTGTGAAGCCTTGTTTTTTTCTATCCCTTTCTCCCCCAAATTCACCTTCTCTGGTGCTCTTATCTATCACCCTCCTGGGCCATCTAACAACTGGAGTTCCATCCTTGCCGAATCACTAACCCCCCCATGTTCTTCGGGTGGCAAATTTCTCAGTGATCGGCGATTTAAATTTCCATCTTGATGATCCTAATAACAAATCAGCTTTAACCCTCATGAATGATCTGAAGATCCTGAACCTTTCGCTTATCAATTCCCTACCTACTCATTCAGCGGGGCATCTCCTGGACCCTATTTTTTCTAATCTCCTAACCTTGTCCACAGCACCTCCTTTTCAACTTGGTTGGTCAGACCACTTTGCTGTTCCTTTTTCCATAATTTCTCCCCGGCCCCTTTATTTTGACCTTCTGTCATGCCAAAACTGAGGAACTGGTCTAAACGCGATATGAAGGCACTCAATAAGCAGCTCTCGATTACAACTCCTACTATTACATCTCAACCGGACCTGGATCAACTCTTGGTACATCATTGGCTGTCGGAGGCTATTGATTTTACTCTTCCTCTCTCCGCCAAATCCCAACCTAGAGTGCTTGCCTCTGCCCCGTGCTTTACAGACTCTCTCAAATTTGATAAAAAACACAGTAAAGTCTTGGAGAGAAAGTGGAGAAAGCACTACGCACCTGAGGCTAAGGTTGCCTATCTGACGGCACTGAAAAAATACCATGTTCTATGCAGATCAACACGTGCTTCCTTCTACACGAATAAGATTATGAGTGCCCAAAACTGTCAGAAAACTTTATTTAAAGTTGTGAAAGAACTTTCCACATCAAGCACGTTCCTGCCGTCCCCTTCACTCTCGCTCCATCAATGTGACGAACTTGCGCTGATCATTCCACAATAAAGTAGAGTCTATCCACCGTCAGCTTGACTCCGTTCCCTCACTTCAAGACAATTTCATCTTCCCTAACATTTCACTTTCTGAATGGGTCAATACTGTCCCCCAGGCCCTCTCATCTGTTGAGTCCTGTCAAGTTAAGGCCTGGCTCCCACTTGATTTGACTTCTCTTCAATGTTTGCTGGGAACCATCAAGTCCGGCTCCACACTCGATCCTCTCCCCCCATCTAAGCTCAGACTTTTGGACGAGTCTGCCCTTGGCGTGATTCTTACTCTCCTCAATTCCTCTTTAAACCTTGGGCAGGTGCCCCGGAATTGGAAACACGCTCTTGTGCTCCCTTTGCTGAAAAAGACCGGCCTTGACCCCTCTGTTTGTCAAATTACCACCCCATATATCTTCTTTCAACCTTTTCCAAAGTATTGGAAAGACACATCAATTCCCAACTTTCCGCACATGTGACATTGCACAAGTTATTTCATCCGTCACAGTCGGGTTTTCGTCCTGTGCATAGTACCAAATCGGTGCTGCTTGGGGTTACGGAGGATCTGAGGCAGCAGCTTGACTGTGGTGGCACAGCAGCGCTCATCCTACTGGACTTGAGCGCAGCCTTTGACATAGTCTCTCACTCCATCCTGGTGGATCGCCTTGAAGCCTCAGGCATTGTAGGAGTGGCCTTGCAGTGGCTGATCTCTTTTTTAAAGGATCGCTCTTTCCAAGTCTTCCCACATACAACTAAATCAAACTCGGCAGCTTTAACATCAGGAGTACCACAGGGCTCGATCCTGAGTCCTCTGCTTTTTAATCTCTATGTTCGCCCTCTGGTGGGCATTGCAGAAAAATCTGGGTTGACCATCTTCTCCTACGCAGATGATACTCAGATCATTTTCTCTCTTTCATCTGCTCAGCATCAGGACCCTTCATTGCTCCAGCTTGGACTGCGTAATATTTCCTTGTGGATGTCCAGTAATGCTTTAAAGCTGAACAGCTCTAAAACTGAGGTCCTCATCCTGGGGAACAATCCTGAACTCTGAGGAACTAGCCATTGGCCTGCCTCTTTGGGACCATTACCTGCTCTGGTCCCGAAGGTTAAGAACTTGGGTTTTACCATTGATAGTAATCTTTCTCTCGGAGCCCAAGTGTCTGGAGTCACCGCAGCTTGCTTTGGTGTTCTCAAGTGGCTAAAAAAAATCCTTTGGTTAATTCCATCTGCAGTCCAAAGAACCATATTGCAGGCTCTGGTAATTTCCAGACTTGATTATGGCAATGTGCTGTATTTGGGCGCGGACAAGGCCTCCGTTCGCCGTCTTCAGCTTATTCAAAATGCAGCTGCTCGCCTGCTTTTTCGGTTGCCTCGACACGCCTCTGTCTCCCCTCTGCTCCATCGACTACACTGGCTCAAGGTAAACAAACGTATTGAGTTCAAGGCCCCATGTTATATGTTTCGAGCTAAGCATGGCTTAGCACCCTCGTACATACAAAGCCTTGTCAAGCCTTATCTACCCACCTGCCAATTGAGATCGACCAGCCTTTCTCTTTTCTCAGTTCCCAGAGTTCTGCTGACCCGCATGAGAGGCCGCTCGTTCTCCTACCTTGGACCTAAACTGTGGAATTTCCTTCCTTTGGAACTTAGGATTTGTCAGTCGCTTTTAGCCTTCTGAAAAAAGCTAAAGACCTTTCTTTATAATCAGGTTTAACTCTTCTGCTCCAACTAGCTGCAACCTCGCTTGTCCTGCTTAGCGCCGTGAAACCCTGTTGGGTAGCTGTGCGCTTTATAAATCTTTTAAATAAATAAAAATAAAATAAAATAAATACTTGATGGTTACCTTGCATCAAAGCTTATGCTCTGTAAGGTAGGCCTGAGTTGATTATGGTGATGAGCCAGTGATGAAGGGAATAGGCCTGATTGGTTCATTAAGAAAAGTTATGCCAGATGACATAGGTCCAATCAGTTTATTATAAAAGACTGCAACAAAAGCAGTTGGTTATGAAAATCACGTTACCTCCTAAAGCCTTTAAAGGTGGTTTGAGGTTACACTGTGTTAATGCCTGTAGGCAGGCAACACATGGCAGCCCATAGCTGACTGTAGCAAACAAGGATTTTGGTGTTCATTACTCCCTTTGACAAACCCTGTGGGTAGACAATTGCACTATGATAATTCTTGCTAGACCCTCCACAGAGGGCTTGGCAGGCATAGTGGTCTGTCAAGCCCTTGTGATTAAAAAAAAATACTGAAAACTCTGTAGCATATATATTTATGGAGTGTCTTTGGGTCAGCCCTCACCTGTATATTTGAGTGTCTTGCACATTCTGCTTCTTCCCCTGACCTCATACTGCGTGTTGCAGTGGATTAGCCCATTTCTGCCACTGGCTCTAATACCCTGTAAGTACCAGCAGTTTGTCTGAGCACATTGCACATCTAGATGCCTACCCATCTAAAAATGACTGTGTTACCTTGTCTGAGCTGATGGCTAGTCTTCTAGTTCTCAATGTTTAAATTTTACAGCATTCCTTTAATTTAGTTCCTCATTTATTAATGTTATTTAAAGAGTGTCCTTCTGCAGCTCCCAAGATAGTCTTAATGGGTCACTTGTTTGCCACTCATTTGATCTGCAGTGTGCTACATCATGTGTGACCAATATTTCTAAACTGAGAAGCTATCTTGGATGGTATTGAATAATTATTTTCCATTAATAAGATGTACACCATGTAAGCATTATTTTGGCCACATTTGTATAGTACAACAATGATACACTATACAATTTATGATTTGAAGATGGCCACCAGTGCAGTGTTTATTGAGTGGCCATTTTAGAAGGTTTTGTTTATAGTGTATCATCGTTTTTACTACTCCAAGATGGCTTATGTGTTGCTTCTAAACATGGCAGCTATGTTGGAACTTTAAAACAATACACTATGTACAAGACTATTGCAAGATGGCCATCCACTCCTATGTTTAATTTTATTGTTGTATTGCAAACATACGCCCACCAAGATTGGGTGTGGCATTACTTTTGTTCACTTATCTTCCATATGCTAGTTAATTTTGAGTGTCTGTTTTATTATGCATGGGTAATTGGCTGACTACAAGAATGAATCAGGGGTGGATGAATATGTGTACAAGTGCAAGGATGAGTGACACAGTTCATGTATGTTGACTAAGATTCCCTAAAAAGACACTTTCAGTTATAAGCCAGACCTATTGGCATTGCCAGTGCTTCTTATCCTGCTTTCAGCCTGCACCTGTCTGCTCAAATGATCATGAAAACACCAACTAAAGCACCAATATCACATGGTGGACCACAAGCGGAGCTGGAAACCCATTCAACAGAATGGGTTATAAGCCTGTGTTTGGAGGCTCTGTACAGCCAATGTCCATTATGCAGTTCAGAATCAATTGCTGTTTTTTGGAGGGAGGGGGGCAGGGAGGGTAGAGGTGCCTCTCAGGCAGAGCTCGGCACAAAGTCTGGTGTCTGTTCTCCCATAGTGCATTACAGGAGCAAGTGGCTAAGATTCTATTAGATCTTGCCAAAGAATATAATTTTGTTTACTTGCACCATGAAACAGTGTATATAAAAGGACATGACATCTTCATGAATCAGGTGTCTTGGCGGACATATGCAGAGTCTACTGTGAGTCCAGTGGGACGTGCAAGAAAGGATAGAGGAATTCCCCCCCTACCTCCAACAAGGAGATTGCTAAGAAATTGACAAGCTTTTGCACCAATTTTGTACTGTCAAGTGCCATGCAGTCTCCTGGGATTTCAATTTGGTTTTGGTCAGATTGATGTGCAAATCATTGGAACTTGTAACCTGCAGTCAGTGCTTAATTTGAGCTGGTGGTTTCTGGTGCTGGGCACCGGCACTTAATTATCGATGCCGGCACTTATGAAGGTCCGCCACATGGTGGTGCTGTTAGTGTAATTTTGAAATTAGCACAACAGTTGTTTTATAAATCAATATACAATAAAAATTACTAATACCTGCCGCCCAAGCCATTGTTATAGCTTTGGGTGGCCTTAATAGTCTGAAGTGTCACACTTGTAGGAGTGTGATGGTTAGTACTTGTGTTGGTATTGTCATTAGCAGCGCTGGTAGTGGCCAATGGGTAGTGCAAGCTGCAGTCGCCTCCTGAGCACTTACATTTTTTACAAATTAAGCACTGCCTATAGTGAAAGTATTTCTTTCCAATTGCCATAGCTTCAGCCATGTGTATCTGAACCATAGTCCAAACTCCATTCTGGCAAAGTGGTGATGAGGCCTTATTCCACTTTTGTTTTCCAGTTCTTGATTGAGTTTCACCCGAGAAAGGGAGTACTTCTCCTTGAAGTTGTTCCCCACTCCCCACATGCTTCCTCAACTGGGGAAACACTGCACAACCACAAAATCCTGTACCTAGAACCACACCTGGGTTCTAACCAAACTCATGATGACCTTTGGGAGGGCCTTGATTCTGACTCAGATGCCGCTCAAGCAACTATTGCCAGATGGATTACAATCTGCACCTCCCACTGCCAACCATGCAAGGGACAAACCCCACCAGAGCCAGGACTCTTTTAGTGATGTTCTCCAGGAATGGACCTGTTAGAGAAACAGCGTGGTTACGTGGGCAATGTCACCTGTTTTCTGCAGGCCTTACGCTCTGGGGCTTTCTTCCAGAGCGATGCACAGTTCAGCCATGAGGTCTGGTACTGTAGAGCAGAGTCCCCCCTTTATCTTTTCTGTGCTTTGGAATCTATCCACTGCTTGAAAATGAGAGAGGACTATGATGGATGAGGAGGATACAAATATCTTTGGTGACTCAATTACACTTTGGCCCTTATTAACAGGATTTTGGCATAGGGCCATGCAGCAAAGGACCTTGCTGTGCTGCCCTAAGCCAAAGTGAAAGGGCAGGAATGCACTGTATTTATGCTATACGGTGCATTCCTGTCCTCTCTCCCTGCACTGACGCAGTTTCGGCAGCTTATCACCAACGTAGGCATCCTTGCACCATGATGCAAGGGTGCCTCCATTGCATGCAAGATTGTTTTTGTGCAGGAAGGGGCACCTTCCTGCACAATAACAATCCTAAGAGGAGTTTTCCTCTTTCTGTGTGTGCTGCAGAAAGATATTTCTCCTCGTTACACCTCACCTCGGGAGGCGTAAGGATTTGGAGCTTTCCAAGGTTTACATGATTTTGTAAATCTGGGGCGGCGTCAAATTCCATGGGTGTTGCATGGGGAAACCCACCACAGCGCCCTTGGAACACCCCCAGGGCAGAGTGAGGCGATGCAACGATCGCCTTACTCATGATTTATGAGGCCACTTAAAGTAATTCAGGGTGGCTTTGCGTGGCTTCATAAATCTGATTGAGAGCCCTGCGTCACTCATGTACCACTTCATGTGGTGCAAAAGTGACGCACGACTCTCATAAATAAGCCCCTTACAATCTAGGCTTGCACACGTTTTCAACAAGACATGGGAGTAATTAGAAACTGACTTTGAAATGGGTCTCTATCGAGCTCTATATTCATGCCCTTAACTGTACAGAGGAAAACAACGATAAACTTCCACACAATGACTGTAAAAACCTTTAATATAATCCATGTAAGTGATGTAGTCTGTGTATATGTTTTACATTTTACTACATCTTTCATTCCCTAAGAGTATTTGTATTTTCCAGATCTTATGTTTCAGTAGTTTTTTTTCATGCCACAGATGACGCCTGTCCAGCCCATATGTTAAACTAAGTTACCTATAGGTGGCTGGGTGACCATGACGAGGCGCAATGGAAAGCTTTTGAGCTGAGTGAAGGCAGTACGGATTTTCCACAGTGCCTGTAACTGGCTCACAAATGGGTTCAAACTACATGTTCATTCAATCCTTGGCCTCTCTGTGGAGCAGTGTTCATATACATGCCAACTGTAAATTAATATGAAAGTGTGTGCAGCTGTGGAAATATGGACTGCACCAAAGTAATGTTAAATGCTGTTTTTATAGGCGAGGAGACAGAAGTTATGGTGATACCCAGCTCCAGACTGGCCTTCGGATGTAGGCGAGAATGAGTTACATTTATTATTAACAATAATAAGATCTGGTCCAAAAAAGGTGTTTGTTTCATATTTCCCTCATGTGTACTGCAGTGGATTGCCCGCTATGAAGTCAATCCGTGGTAGTATGCATGGGAATCTAAGATTTCAGAGGTTTTTGTGCATATTATGGACCATATATTTACTCCTTTTTTGTGGGTGAAGCAACTTATTGTTCAACAGCCTACATTAAACTACAATCAGACCCACAGCTTCATGTGAAAACACACCAGCAATTTAAAAGGAGCCTTTTGCATAGCATCATGAGCATGGCGCAGAGAAACTCTCAAATCAGCCTTCAGCTCTTCCTGTGGCAGCTCAAAGAGAACTAATCAATGATTCAGGAAACAATAGCGCTCTGAAGCGCTGCCGCCTTCTGACGAGTGAATTCTCTAGATGGTTATGAGCTACTTGGAGACCTTCAGTTCCAACACGGTATTTACGGTATTTGCAAGTCTGGCCTGCTCTGGACTTTGCAAAAATGGAGGAAGGAACAGATCGAAGCTGTTCCCTCAAACCAAACAGATCCAGTGGAGCTGGTACAAACCAGGGCGGCCTGCCTTCCTGCAGCACCGGGTCCGGGTCAGAGCTGGAGGTGACAGAGGGCGTACCTGTCCTGCTAGGCACCTTTCAGATCTAGTTGAGCTGGTACAAACCAGAGCGGCCTGCCTTCCTGCAGCACCGGGTCAGAGCTGGAGGTGACCAGAGGGTGTACCTGCCCGGCGACGCTCCTCTCCAAGAAGTAGGCAGGGAAAGTACAGCAAATGTGCGTCACGGTCATAGAAATGACAGTGCAAGGTGTAGCAGGGCTCGAGTCGGGGGTTGACGGCGTCCACCCACTCTTTTCACAGGGTGGACGCCGTCCACCCTGCCAAGAAGTCGAGCCCCACATTCAGCAGCGCCTGCTCGTTATCTGCTTTCCTTCCGAGCAGCAACGTGCAGACGGGGAGGGGGTTTTTGTCATTTGAGACTCCAGCTGGGCCATAACAAAGGCCAAACTTAAGGGCCCGTTTGGCCTTCTTTGTCGAGTATCCAGGCTGGGGGCTGCCTGTAGCCTCACACCTAGATGTAAATGCAGAGGAAGGGAAGGAAAAGGAGCAGCTTGATGACACTTCAAAGGCGCTTAAGAGAGGCACGATTTTGTCTTTGTTCAGACCCCCATACATAATAGATATTCAGGCACTTTAAGAATGTCAAATGCGTTACTCTGTCCCAGTGCAAAATAACAATTTAAATACCAGTATTTTTTATTTGTTTTACAGCGCTATTCATCCCAATGTAGGGTGCCAGATCACTTTACAGCAAACATACATATTATATTGTCAATAAATCACACAAGTTTGTAAATCATTGTAAAGGATGTGTTACATAAGACAGTGAGGGTTACTGGGTGTAGGAGTCACATATCATCCTTCATAGCTCACTGTGCTATACTAGAAGGATTACAATGCAACTGCATGTAACAAAAGGATCTCTGTGTTCAAAGCAGTAACCTACTTACCTATCTACATAAAATAAAATCTGCCATCTGCATGTTACATGATGTGCTTTGCAGGAGGCGCATTAACCCTGTATGCTACTTTAAGTCAAAACTAGGACTAGACAAAAAACAGATCTTTCCATCAAATGTGTTAACCAGCAGGCAGCTAAAGCACTCACATCTACATGGAAATGTGCCCGCACATGGAATATTACGCCTGGTGGGGTAGGCTGGCAGCAGAGTTAGTTTGTCAATCCTTGGGTAAAGGAACCCGTCACGTGCCATGATGTCACTTCCTGTGATGTCACTTCCTGTGACATCACTTCCTGCAATGCCACACGTCGTGGTGTCACTTCCTGTGATACTACCTAACTTGGAGAGTCCCCCCACTTCTTTTTTTAGGACTTTTCCATTGACGTGTAGGTTCATTGATGCAGGAGTGAAAACAGAAGGGTTGCTCAGGCGCACATATATACAGAATATGGGATATGTTTTGGACAGTGGTTGGTTTTGGAAATGGATACAGCAGCTGCCGCCCCACCCCCAACTCCACCCCCTGGATTGTAAGATATGGATGTACCATATCACAAGGAGTTGACAAGACAAAGGGCCAGTGGAGATGTATTTATTTTTTGGGGAGTTTTATAAAGCGCAAACTCGACCCGAAGGTATCAGAGCGCTTTACATGAGCACCAGCTGCATTACAGACGGACACATTCACTTTTGTTAGGCAAGGGGAGATTAATTGATTTGCCCAAAATCACAGGATGTTAAGCGTCCCTGCCGAGACTCGAACCTAGTTCCCCAGCTTCAAGGCTGACTCCTCTAGCCCTTAGGCCACATCCTCTCCTGTGATGTTCAAAGTACTCTGATAATTAAAAACAGTCCCCAGTGGTAGGTACTGGCTGTGCCATTTTCACTGCCCATTGTCATGTGTATAAAATGCACTGCTGTGGATTCAATGCAGATTGCTTTAATCCTGAGGACATTCAGGTTGATGCATCAATGAGCAGTGAGGCTAGTGTGATCTTGAGTGAAGAGAGTTGGGAGGGTTGAGTAGGAGCCACAGAGGTGCTCCCAAACGGTTACACCTATGGGTGGGTGAAGTGAAACACTACGCCCATAGGCATAGTGCACGTCACACTCGCCAAGAAGAGAAAAGCTCCCCAGCCTCACCTGAGATGACAGTTCACGTTATCTGACCCATTCTTTGCGACTGCATGTCCTGCACAACATGAGTGGGACACTAGGCTGCCAGGAATTGTTTCTAAGAGCTGTGATCCAGCGGGTTACTAGCAACGAGCATTCATACACAAAATACTCACTTGGGCCCATACATTCATACTACGCTAGCAATTTCCGCTGGTGGGTCAGTTGTACTCTTTATCAAATCCCTGCTACCAATTACTTTTCTGATTGAAGAGTAATGACTTACCAATGGACCATTTGCTAATTGGGAAGTTTAAAATGAGTGACATTCAATACAATTCATAATTCCTGAAATAATCACTGACTCAGGAAGTTTCAAAATGTTTATCTAAAGATTTAGCAGAGTAAAATACAGATCCACATGATACTTAATCGTATATCAAGAATGAAGCATAATAATCAATTATTGATCAATGACGGTCCCTCAGAAAGGAGAAGATAGAGACAGCAGCACAGCTAAAGGTGCATTTATATTTACCTAAAGGTGCGAGAAACCAAACCCCTTGGCCAAGGAGTTGGAAAGATAGGTCTCAGGAAGGATGAAGAGCAATGACCTCCGGACCAAGTTCAGGACGGGACAGGTGACCTCTCTATCAACGACGCCTGCGTCATTCCCCTCTCTGGTACTTTGCTTCTCCTCGAATTCTCCCGTGTCTTCCTTCTAAAGTACTCCGCCGCCCCCACCTCAGGACCTCTCTGGACAGCGGTTCAGTCTGCAATCGATCAGCTTGTATGTCTGGAGCTTATGCCAACTAATTAGCTAATTCTATATCTATTATACCCTTCTACGCCCATGTACCTCCCCTTAATGTTGCAGAATTATGGGCCCACTACTTCTGATTGGACGGGGACAGGGGGTTGATCCTCACACCATGTCGATTTAGTTCAATTTCTTTAAGCCCATTGTCTTTAAAATACCGCCCATCACAATTAATACATTGGCTTTATTTCCCAACCGTTTCTCATTGATTCAGCAACAACTTTTATATACAATTGTATCGAGTGCAGGTACATTTCGGGTGAACTTGTGAACCAGGCTTCGCGACCTTGGAGAGCTTCCAAGTTGACTTCATCGTATTCTCTGGTCAGCTTTTCAGGGCGCATGTGCAGAATCAATGTCTCTCGAGCTGCAGTTCAACCAACCCAGGCCCAATTTACGCACTAATAAAAAGTCAAAGAAGGAAATATTAAAATCACAATATAAATGATCTCACTGAATACCCACTTTGTCTACTCTATTCCCATTTATTTATAAATCTATCCCGCATTAATAGCGTTAGAATACCACAGTTTAATTGCAACATGTGCGCAAGCTGCAGCACGTGAAAACATTAAGCAGCCTTTTTAATACACACTGCGCAGAAGCGAGGATTTCCCTCCAAGCAAAGAAAGACGTCACACCATGTGATATGGTTGACACATGCGCAATAAGTTTCCCGCGCTTTAGCGGCCATTTTAGATTTAGACAAGCGTTATTTGTTAGATTAAACACATAGGCAAGCTTCTTTCTACTTGTATTCATGTGTGCATTTGTTATTATAGACATTACAAAGTTTAATAAATTAATACTGTGAGAAGATTGCTTTCGAGCAAGTCTCATTGTGAGTCCTTGCTCCATCAATCCCCTCTCTGATGGCGTTTCTGAGCCATCAAAATACTACCCACAACCAGATGCCAACTTTTAGCATAAAATTGTCTCAGCTTCATTTTTACACTTTCTATTTTTCACGTCTCCTTTTAGTTTCTTGTATAATTCGCTTCTCAGATCTTCTAGTTCAATTTCATCAAACGTTCTTTTCTTTCCTTTTCCCGTCACTCTATACATCTCATTCTTTCTACAACATTTGCACCATATTATTATTGACAGCACTATTATTGCTATCCCTGCTAAGGGTATTAATATTTGACCTATAAGTCCTTTCCCTACATTAGCAAACCAGGTACCAATTGACGTAATACTATTTGTCAATCTTTCCCATACACTATCAACTTCCAGTGGTTTTAGTTCCTTCTCAAGTTTAGTTATATTCTGTACATATGTTCCAATTTCTGCACTTTTATCAGGTATGTAAGTGCAACAGTGTTTCGTCTTCAATCATTTACAGACTCCGCCCTCTTTTGCCAGTATTATATCAAGAGCAAGTCGATTTTGCATAACCATGGATCTAATCGCAACCATTTCCGCATTAATCATCAGAAATCCTCCAGCAGTGTCCGTTGATAAACGATCAACCACTGTAGATAATTTACATATTTTCCTTCAATTCAGAATTATTCCCACTGAAGGTATCAATGCACCGAATATATCACCTACAATTTCAGAAAAACTAGCTCTTTTACTACGTTTTAATTCACTATTATTTTCATTGCTCCCAGTGTTTCTTTTTACGTGGTATATCTTTGGAAATACTATTCCAAAATAACAACTTCCATACCACCGTGCAGAAAGCCTAAAGTAAGCCTTATTCCCACACACATAATAGATTCCAGGAAAAACTGAATCCGTTCCTCCTTTTAGTCCCCAACCTCTAAGAATTAAGAATTATGGTCACATTCACTGGTACCGATGAAAATATTGTTATACTCAGTTTTTAACCTATGTAGACAAATTTTCCCTGTCTTCACAAAATCTAGAGCCATAGCAGCTTGAGCCTTGCCAGGTGTGTAACTACCCTCTTTCTCAACCCAAGGTGGCAGATGAGCCTTATGCTCAGATGCTTTCTTTTGGAAATCTTGTCTTCTATTCTCCACTAAATTCAAAAATATCTTTTCTTCTTCATGTAATGAACATGTTAGATTGTT
Organism: Calotriton arnoldi; assembly: GCA_963921515.1. Taxonomy (NCBI): domain Eukaryota; kingdom Metazoa; phylum Chordata; class Amphibia; order Caudata; family Salamandridae; genus Calotriton; species Calotriton arnoldi. The sequence continues at coordinate 585,889 of CAWUFW010000927.1, forward strand.
TCTATGTGCATGTGTTATGTCTATTGATTTCATTGTTAAGAAAAATTCTCCCATAAACTGTGCATCTTTACTACTAAGCACTGGATTCATATTCTTTCGAATCGGAACCTCAGAAAATATCACATCTATATTTGAATAATAATACTGAAGTCTCCCTGTTCTATAAAACAGACTGGCCAATACACTACATGATATGCCATAAGTTAATGGTAAATGATGATATGTTAACCCTTCTGCTACTGATTCAGGTAATCTCATACAGACATAACAATTACTAACTTCCATGGTATCTACATATTGAAACAATAATTTTGTGAAAACATTCAGACTAGTGTCGTTATCTGTTACTTCATGATGAAATTCTGGTTCATCTTCTGCCTTTAGTTCTACTCTATTACCTTTCAAGTTATCTGTCCTTGCCTTCGTTTCGTTGTTAATCTTTTTATCCATTATCAAAAGGTAAGGAATTTCTACGATCACAACTAACCATACTATAAGCACCACTACCAGACTACATATGCATATAGCACAGCATCTTTTACAACATTTCTGCTTTGGTCTCCCAGAAACTCTATCGTCAGGCATTTTTGACAAGGAAGATTTCTCTTCATCGTTATTTCAAGTCTCTTTACGTTATCAAGGTGGTTTTATTTCTTTCTCATAAGTCAGTTCCGCACTTGTTCCTTCGTCACCACTTTCACTTGACTCTGAGCTCTCATAGTCTTCAAGGATAATATAAGTCCAATCGGGACCTTTAAATTTGTTGTTCACAAGTTTCAGTCTTTTGCGTTTTTCGATTCTACTGGTTTGTCCAGTTAGGCTTGTCACTTCATTTACTTGTTCTGGATCTTCACTTCTGGTTGTTATGTGGTATTTTACTCTTTTAATGACACTAGGCCAATGATCACCTTTTCTGACCTTCTTTGTTTGCACTGTCTCTTCACTTCTTATTTCTTCTTCAGAAATTCTTGTATTTTCAAGTTGTGGCACAATTTGGTTTTCTTCAATTTCAGTTTCTTCTATTTGTTCTTTTTCAGGTCTTATTGCTTTCTCTTCAGCTGCTCCACTGTGAGTTTCAAGTAACTGACCTTGTTCAGGATTTACGTCTTCATGCTTGTGATTCTCGTGATCTTCTTCTTGAATGTATTTTCCTAGACCTAACTGGTTCTGATCAGGGCTTATTGCACTTTGTACTTCTGCAGCCTGACCGCGTTCTTCTAGACCTGTCTGTCCCTGCTCAAAATTCGTTGGTTCTTTGTTGATTTGAGCCCAATTTCCTCTCCCTATCTGATCCTGCTCAGGTTCTCTTATTGTTTCATTTTCCTCTTCCTGAGCTGCTTCTTCTTCACCTATCTGATTTTCTTCAATTTCTTCTAAATTTGCTTGGCTTCTGGTTCTGTTGTAAACTTCAGGTATTTCAACCACTGGTATCCAGTCCTGACATGTGCTTGGTTGTTCTTCTTCAGCTTCCCTGGAATCTCGCACCTGAGATTCTTCAGCTGGGCAACCTTCAGCTTCCTCAGTTATCGATGCAGATTGAGGATTTTCTTCTTCAGGGTCTGGTACTCTTTTGGTGTGGCTTACAGGAATCCAATTAGGCAATCCTGCACATTTTACTGCTGAGTTCGTAATTAGTATGACCTGACAAGGTTCGCCCCACCTGGGTGATAGACACGTTTCTCTGGTGTGATGCTTCACAACCACCCAGTCTCCGGGATTCAGATCATGCTCTGGTTCAGGCTGCCTGGAAACTGTGTCTTCCCCAACCTGGTGAGAGACAGAACGCACTAGGTCAGCCAATCCTTTGCAATAATCCAGAACCATATCATCAGTTATATTCAGCAATTTATTTGTAGGAACATGTGCTTGTCTCATTGCTCATCCCATGATTATTTCGTGCGGACTCATTCCGGTATTTCTATCAGGAATGCTTCTGAGTCCCATTAGAACAATTGGCAGTGCATCCGGCCAATCTAACGATGTTGATGCACACATCTTTGCCAGTCTTGATTTTATTGTGCCATTCATTTGTTCAACAACTCCAGAAGCCTCTGGACGATATGCACAGTGCCATTTTTGTTCAATTTGGAATGCTTCACAGATTATTCTAATCACATCATTGTTGAAGTGTCCTCCTCTATCTGATTCCAAAGTTACTGGGAAACCAAATCTAGGAATGAGTTCGCGTAGCAACAACTTTGCGACTGTAATACTGTCATTCCTTCTGGTAGGGTAGGCCTCCACCCACTTTGAAAACAGACACACTATGACAAGTACGTATTTCAGTCCTCTACATGGGGGTAACTGAATAAAATCAAGCTGCAATCTCACAAAGGGACCTTCTGCCTTTCCTATTTTCCCAAAACCAATTATTGTTTTTCTTCCTGGATTATGCATTTGGCAAGTTAGACATCTCTGACAAAGACTCTGCTACAGCCCTAAACCTTGGATTGTACCAATTTTGTCTGAAGAGCCTAATCATTGCGTCTCTCCCTACATGTGTGTCTCCATGATACATTCTGGCAATTTGTGAAGTCAGACAGTCGGGCATGACTGGTCTGCCATCAGCATAAATCCATACATCGTCGTCTGCCCTTTGAGAACATCCCATTTTAATCCATGCATTTCTTTCATTCTCATCAGCATCATCTTGCAGTCGTTTCACATCATTCCATGTTTCAGGAGGTGCATACAGCATAAGTTGGCAGCTGATTCCCATTCTTTCAACCCTTTTATTGACTGACAACCTGTTTTTAGCACAGTGTTGAGCCACCAAATCTGCATATCTGTTACCGACTACCACCCAGTCATCTCCTGACTGGTGTGCGGCACATTTCACCACAGCCAATTCTTTTGGTGATTGTATTGCTTCCAGCAGTTCCTTTACAAACTGTCCATTTTTAATAGGGGATCCTGAAGAAGTCATGAAATCCCTCTGCATCCATAATTGGCCAAAATCATGCACAACCCCGTAACCATATTGACTATCTGTAAATATAGTTACTTTCTGATTCTTCCCAATTTTGCAGGCTTTTATCAAAGAAATTAATTCAGCTACTTGTGCAGATTTTACTCCTGGTAAATAGGAGGCTTCGACTATTCCAGTTAATTCACATACTGCATATGCTGCACTTAGTTTACCATCTTCATGCCTTTGGCATGAACCGTCCACAAACAGCTCCCTGTCTGGCTCCCTGAGGGGTAGTTCTTGTATGTCAGGACGTGGTTTTGTGCACAACTCTGTGACTTGTAAACAATCATGTTCCTCTTCATCGTCTTTAACTTCTTCATGATACGGGTCTGGTAATAATGTAGCAGGGTTTACAATTGTGCACCTGACAATAGTTACATTTTCAGCACCTAAAATTATTCTTTCATATTTAGTCAGCCGACTAGGAGTAAGATGCTGAGTTCTCGTTCTTGTCAGCAGAATCACAACTGAGTGTGGAACAAATACCTTTACAGGATGTCCCATTACAATTGATTCACTTTGCTCAATGCTCAAACAGGTAGCAGCTACTGCTTTTAAGCAGCCTGGCAACGCTGCTGCCACTGGGTCCAATGTAGCAGAAAAGTATGCTATAGGACGTCTGTCCAAACCATGTCTCTGGGTTAGGACTGAAAGTGCGCAATTTCCTCTCTCATGACAGAATAATGCAAATCTTCTTTTATAATCAGGCATGCCTAGGGCAGGTGCTGCACACAAAGCACTTCTCAATTTTACAAAAGCTCCTACACTCTCATCATCCCACTCAACTGGGTCCTTTGCCTTCTTTTTCGTCATTTGAATTAAAGGCTTTACTAGCAGAGAAAACCCTAGTATCCATTGTCGACAATAACCCACTATTCCAAGGAACATTCTCACTTCTCTTTGAGTTACAGGCATTTGCATTCTTTTGATTAATTTTACTCTTTCGGAGGTTATCCTTCTTTTTCCCCTCTCAATTTGGTGTCCTAGATATTTAACTGCTGTTGTACAAAACTGCAATTTTTCAGGTGAAACTTTATGCCCTTCTTCTGCCAAGTGATTTAATAGTGCAATGGAGTCGACAACACAGTCCTCTCTAGTGTTAGATGCCACTAGCAGATCATCTATATACTGTACTAAGACTGAACTTCCTGGCATAACTAGTTTTTCTAAGCACTTTTTCAATATTTGATAAAAGATGGAAGGACTCTCTGTGTACCCTTGAGGAATACGATTCCATACATAGACTTTGTTCTCAAATTTAAATGAAAAAAGATACTGGCTATCTGAATGTAATGGAATGGAAAAGAATGCTTGGCATAAATCAATTACAGTAAACCATCCTGCAATCCAGGGAATCTGGTATAATATTACTGCAGGATTCGGCACTATAGGACAACAAGGTTCCACAATCTTATTTATTTTGTGAAGATCCTGAACAATCCTATACTTTCCACTAGGTTTCTTCAAACCCATTATTGGTGAATTACAAGGGCTACTCATTACTTCCTTTAATATGCCTTGTTTTACCATTCTGTTAATTTCTTCAATAACTCCTGCTTTTACTTGTGCACTCATTTTGTACTGTCTGGTATTTGGGAAGATTGCACCTTCCTTTACAGTGATTTTAACTGGGTCTATTTTGGCCATAAGTCCTACTTCTTTTCCAGTAAAATCCCATACCATGGAATTTACTGCAGTTTTTAATTCTTCTGGCAATTCGTCTTTTGTTATCAAAGAGAACATCTCATCTACTTCTGTACCTTGCTTTGCAATCATAAATTTATATACATGGTCTTCATCCGGGGTCTGAATTGCAACACCATCCGGTGTGCAGAAAATTGTGCAGTTCATTTTACACAACAAATCTCGGCCCAATAAATTTACTGGACTGGAATCACATACTACAAATTGATGCATTTCTCTGAAATTTCCAATTTTTACTTCCATTGGTTCGGTAAGAGGTGTTCTAATCCTTCGATTAGCCACACCCACAACTTGGATAGCTTCTCCAGAGAGAGGAAGGTCTGGGATGTCTGCTGTTCTCACAGTAGATCTGGTAGCACCAGTGTCCAAAAGGAAAGTAATATCATTACCTCTTACCTTCCCTTCAACATATGGACCTGACTGGTCTACCGGCAAGGATGCGCCAAGTACGCACTCCTTCTCCCCCTCTCCTAGGCACCGTCATTGACTATATGGACAAAAGTCGTCCTGCAAAAGAAATTGTGAAGTTACATACTCATTCTTACCTCTTCCTCCCTGATATCCGACGTCTGTACCATGCTTTGCTCTGCTTACATTACCCTGTATAGGTGCAGGTGGCAACTGACTCTGAGGATTTGCACCCTGCTGTGAGTCATTCTGCGTCTGTGGATTAAAATTTTGATTTGGGCCATTATTATTTCGAATCTTTTTACATTCATCCTTCCAATGCCCCAATTTTCCGCATCCATGACAAGGAAATTTCTTTTTAGCCTCTTCTCTACTCATTCGTCCTCTCATTTTACCACCATTCCCAGTGTCACCATTCATTCTAGAATCTTTTCCCTGATTATCATGTGGGTTATCCAAATTAATTCCCTGTCGCTCAGCCATTTTCACCTGAGCCCACATCACTTTCTCTTGTAGTTTCTTGTGCCTATCCTCAATGTCGTCTCCACAATATTTCGCATATTTCAAAATTTCATCTATGGGTTTCCCTTGCCAGCACAACATGTGCTGCTTAATCATCTGACAAATCTCTGGTTTTAAACCATAAACAAATCGGTAAACAAACTGACTCATGTTTTTGCCTCCAATGTCCTCAAATCCACTATACTGTTTGAATACCTGCAATAAACGTTCATAATATGCATGAACCGATTCACTTGCTTCTTGGGTAGTTCTGTCTATTTTTACCCAATCCGTTTCTTTTGGTGGTATTTTCCCTTTTAAGTAAGTTATTACCTGCTGATATTTTTTCATTACATCACTTGATGGAGCACCTGTCTTTGGATCTCTAGGATACTCTTCACTCGGCCAATCAACTGTGATTTTACAATCTGTCCACAAATCGGCAGGTACCATTATGTCGAATAAACCATCCAAGTCCTTCAACAATACCTTTGACACTTTCACAAACCTCTCAACTTGCTTGTACCATTCAATTGGTTTTTCTCTCAACTTTGGAAAATCATTCGTAAATGACAAAATATCCTGTCTACTCCATGGGACATGAACATAACCTCCTCCAGGAACTTCTCGCATCGGATACATTTGATCTGCTTTCCCTGTTTCCTTCATTAAGTATTCAGAAGTGGTTCTACTGTACCGTGCCTCTTCCTTTTTCTTTGTCCATCTAACTTTCCATTTATCTAAGTCTCCCCATTTCTGTAAAACTGTCATTAATTCTTTTACTTGTAATTTTCGACCAGAGGCATTTATGTTTTCTAAATCTTTGTCAGAAAAATCTGCTCTATAGGGTTTCTGTAGTACCTTTGACTTTCCTATTTCAATCCCCATGTGTAAGGCCAAATCTGATAATTTCTCATGAAATATTTTTACATTTCTAGTGATACTTCTACATACGAACAATAGTTCTTCTTCATCGTAGGTATTTAGCCGATCTACTCCGACATTGCCTGCTATCATTTCGTCTAATTCAACCTTTAATTTGTAAATGTCCATGATCTTTGGGGGTGAACTCTGTCTGTCTAATCCTTGTGCCCATCTCTCTAAATCTTCTGGTGTAACTACTGTGGCACTCTTAGTTCCAGATGAGGTCATTATATTTACATCTTTGGAGCAACCAGGTGTTACTCTTCTAGGAGTGGTATTTACAGATCCTCGAATAGGTAAATCCATTAAGGATATCATGCTTTCACAATCACTGATTTGATCATCCATTATTACAGGTTCAGGTTTAAGAACTTCTACCGGTGTGGGCCTTGCTAATGGGTTTGGATAATTTACCTTGTTCCCATATAAGGGAACCACTGGACCAATCGTTACAGGTATGGTCAGGGAATCAGGATGTGCATTCAACTGTGTTATTTTCTGTATCAATACTGCTCTGTTTTTGTCTATAGCTTCCTTTTCCTTATCCTGAAGTACCCTATTAACTGGGGGATTATGCAGTACTTGTGGTACTAATGGTGTCTTTAAAAGTGGTGCACTTGGTGTACATCCACTTGTCCCCTCCTGATATGGTGGTGGATTCTTTAATATTTCTTCCATAAATTCGTCTTCGGAATCTCCAAATCCTGTTAAATGTTTTGTCTTCTCTGTGCACTTGCTCCCTAACGATTCTTCTGTCATTAATATTGGATACAAACCTTCTGTAAGCATCGCTCTTCTCCACTGCTTCATTTGACCGTCCCATGACTCATTTTGGTATCTAGGGAAAAATCCCCGATAACCCCTACTACTTCTTGCTCGGTCACGTTCGAATGCCTCGGTTTCCCACTCTTCTAAGGCTTCGTATTGAGTTAATCTAGGTCTGGGTTCTAAATCATTCATCCTTAATCTTAAATTTTGAAGAATTCTCCCATTGAAAGTACTATTTTCTGGGAATGCTAATATTCCATCATTTTTGGTATATTCTATCCAGTTTTCTAACCATACGCAAGTATGATAACCTCTCTCCATCATCATGAATGAAGCGGGCGTTTTTGCTGGTGGAATGATAATTCCTTCTCTAGTTTTGATGGGTTTATCCTTTTTAAAATAATTCTTAACCTTTTGTAGAAATGTAATTTTTCTCTTTTCTCCATACATTTTGGGTAAATATCTATGTATCGAATTATATTCTGTAAACCCTAGGAATCTCCTGTCTGGACGAGTTCCTATTAAAGTCGGATCGCGTTTCAACATATAATTTTCACTGTCCACTAAGATTTTCGGTTTCTATGCTGACAACCAATTAAATTCCAGCTAACATTTGTCTCTGAACCAATCCTTGCGCACCCTTTCAGTGACGACCCCTCCTTTACAATCTGCGCTTCTCTGTCCCTCGCTGTTTCGACCAATCCCAGCGCGACACCTGTGACGTCAATACTACTCCTGACTACTGACCCCTACTTTACAAGAGTCGTTCTACGCCCGCGGTTTCAACCAATCCCAGCGTGGCGTTTTGTAACGTCAGCTTCCTCTCCGGCAGCTGACCCTCCCTTTACAAAATCGTATGCAAAACTTTATTTTCTTTATACTTCTTATTAAAATTCAGTAACAACATAAAACATTCGCTATCGTGCCAGTTTCGCTAACTTGAAAAGGATAGTTTCTCTCACACTTAGTAAAACCCTTCCGTTTACTCTTCACGTAAGCTTCAGAAATACCTGCTACTTCTTCAATGTTACCCTTTCTAGGTGATATAACATCAAATTTTTACCAGCATATTCCTTTTGCTATTACTCACACTCATAGAGTCCCTAACAAGTACTGATAGCCCTGCTTAACTTTTCAGTACTATTTCTGCCTGATAGATAACCTCACTGCAGTATTGTTTCCACTCACCATCCACTATTCAATTTTCCCCGGGAATTCTGCACAACATAAAAACAAAACTTTTGAACAAACGGATGTTAGTTTATAAAAATAAAATTCTCATTACCCAATTAACAAAGTACAACCATCCTCTGATAACCAGAAAACTGATCCAGCGGGTTACTAGCAACGAGCATTCATACACAAAATACTCACTTGGGCCCATACATTCATACTACGCTAGCAATTTCCGCTGGTGGGTCAGTTGTACTCTTTATCAAATCCCTGCTACCAATTACTTTTCTGATTGAAGAGTAATGACTTACCAATTGACCTTTTGCTAATTGGGAAGTTTAAAATGAGTGACATTCAATACAATTCATAATTCCTGAAATAATCACTGAGTCAGGAAGTTTCAAAATGTTTATCTAAAGATTTAGCAGAGTAAAATACAGAACCTCATGATACTTAATCGTATATCAAGAATGAAGCATAATAATCAATTATCGATCAATGACGGTCCCTCAGAAAGGAGAAGATAGAGACAGCAGCGCAACTAAGGGTGCATTTATATTTACCTAAAGGTGCGAGAAACCAAACCCCTTGGCCAAGGAGTTGGAAAGATAGGTCTCAGGAAGGATGAAGAGCAATGACCTCCGGACCAAGTTCAGGACGGGACAGGTGACCTTTCTATCAACGACGCCTGCGTCGTTCCCCTCTCTGGTACTTCGCTTCTCCTCGAATTCTCCTGTGTCTTCCTTCTAAAGTACTCCGCTGCCCCCACCTCAGGACCTCTCTGGACAGCGGTTCAGTCTGCAATCGATCAGCTTGTATGTCTGGAGCTTATGCCAACTAATTAGCTAATTCTATATCTATTATACCCTTCTACGCCCATGTACCTCCCCTTAATGTTGCAGAATTATAGGCCCACTACTTCTAATTGGACGGGGACATGGGGTTGATCCTCACACCATGTCGATTTAGTTCAATTTCTTTAAGCCCATTGTCTTTAAAATACCGCCCATCACAATTAATACATTGGCTTTATTTCCCACCCGTTTCTCATTGATTCAGCAACAACTTTTATATACAATTGTATCGAGTGCAGGTACATTTCGGGTGAACTTGTGAACCAGGCTTCGCGACCTTGGAGAGCTTCCAAGTTGACTTCATCGTATTCTCTGGTCAGCTTTTCAGGGCGCATGTGCAGAATCAATGTCTCTCGAGCTGCAGTTCAACCAACCCAGGCCCAATAAAAAGTCAAAGAAGGAAATATTAAAATCACAATATAAATGATCTCACTGTATACCCACTTTGTCTACTCTATTCCCATTTATTTATAAATCTCTCCCGCATTAATAGCATTAGAATACCACAGTTTAATTGCAACATGTGCGCAAGCTGCAGCACGTGAAAACATTAAGCAGCCTTTTTAATACACACTGCGCAGAAGCAAGGATTTCCCTCCAAGCAAAGAAAGACGTCACACCATGTGATATGGTTGACACATGCGCAATAAGTTTCCCGCGCTTTAGCGGCCATTTTAGATTTAGACAAGCGTTATTTGTTAGATTAAACACATAGGCAAGCTTCTTTCTACTTGTATTCGTGTGTGCATTTGTTATTATAGACATTACAAAGTTTAATAAATTAATACTGTGAGTAGATTGCTTTCGAGCAAGTCTCATTGTGAGTCCTTGCTCCATCAGCTGCCCCAGCCCTGAGTGGCAGCTGGGGTACACAATAGCCCCCAGTCGGCAGCTACCTGATTTATGTATGTACTTATTTATATATTTAGGTTTGCAGTTTATTATAGCATGTACTAGACCCAGGGATGTCCGTCAGCACATTACATGAGGAAGTGACAATTCACTTGAAAGTCCACAGAATGCATCACAGGGAATAGCATTCTTAAACCGAATTAGCACTGTAAGCATTTATGAATACATTTTCAATTACAATTTTAATTTTTCATTTATGAAATTTTATATAGTGAGAACAAGGCCAAAATGTGGTGTCAGAGCGCTGAGCAACATAACAATAGCATCGAATGTACAAGGAGTAAGATATAGAATCACAGAGTGGAGCCCAGACACTAAACAAAGGGGAAAACATTTTGGGGCCGATTCCGATCTCGGCCGGTAGTGCTCCGAATCGGATTCGGATTCACCGGATCCGATTCGGAGCCCTGTTGCCCGACCGAATCGTACGCGGGTCCGGCCGAGCGAGTACGATGCAAGCACCCGCGAAATCGCCGACCGACTCGTACGCAGCTTCAACACGCTCCGACCGACTCGCATGGACACGACTCGCACCGCGCTATGGAGACGTTTCCCGGCCTGGTAAGTACGATGCGCGCCGCGAGCAGTCCGACCGACTCGCGCCGTCTGGCTCGAAAACGCTGTCAGAGCCAGACTTTGGGGGTCCGCGTCGGACCCCCCTGTACGTGTAGGCGCGCGAGTCGCACATCCCCCCTACCTGTGCATGTACGCCGCGATGCGCATGGACGCGTACCCGCTGTAGGGGGCGCCCTTGTCCGCCTCGCACCCATTGAGTCAATGGGAGCGCGCGTACGCGTTGTACGACAGGCTCCCATTGACTTCAATGGGAGTCCGACCGACTCGAGTCCGATAGCATGCGTGCGCATCGTACTCGTTCGGTCGGACTGCTAGGGTCCGATTCGGTCGGAATTCTCTCCGGGTCCGGCTCGGTCGGAGAGATTTCCGGCCCGAATCGGAATCGGCCCCATAGTGTGCATAAATTATACAGAGTCATAGTGTAATAACACCAACAATGAATTCAAAATGGTACGGATAGTCGCATCAGATAGGAAGGAAATTAGTCAGTAGTCTAATTTTTTCTTCTTTTTTGAAAAGAGTGAATGAAGGGAAGGTCCTGGTCTCCGGAGGAAAAGCGTTCCAAATTTTGGGTCAATTTCGGAGAAAGTTCTCTTATAGGTTTTCTTTTTGTAACATTTTTGGGGTTTCAGTAGTAGGGAGCTTGAACTATGAGAAGATCTGTTCCTTCCAGATAGAACCAGTTTCTGAGGCAGGTAGCAAGGATTGTTGTGGTGGATGGCTTTGTACGTCATGCATGTTATTTTTAGGTGGATCCTTGATTCATAAGGTAGCCATATCAGAGAATTGAGGGCCGGGGTGATGTGATAATTTTTCTTTGTGCCTATGATGGGCTGTGTAGCTGCACTGAGGGTAGCACTCAGCGGTGCTTTTTATTTTTGGTAAACCAACGTGGGTAGCATTTCCTATAGTCAAGGTTGGAAATCACAAGTGCATGAACCACCATTTTGAGATCTGCATTGGGCAGGAAGGGCTTTAGTTTTCTTAAAGAATGGAGATGGTAATTTGACCCTCTGGTTGTGGTGCTGATGTGATTCAGCATGGAGAGGTTGTTGTCCAGTGTTATTCCTAGGGAGTTTGCTGAATCAATGATATGTGGGGTACAATCCATGGCAGTGAGTAGTGGGATCCAGTCCTTGATATCTGAGGTGGGGTTGGGTGGAGAGATTAATAGGAATTCAGTTTCGAGGGTGTTAAGTTTGAGGTGGTTAAGAGTTAGCCAGTGTTGAGGTTTGATCAAGATGTTATTGAGGATGCTAATGTCATCAGGGGAGACAATCTTCATCTACAGTTGCTTATCATCAGCGTACATATGATAGGAGATGTTAGAAAGTTTAAGGATTTTGGTCAGGGGTTCCAGGTAAAGATTGAACAGGGTAGGGGAAAATGAGGAACATTGGAGAACGCCGATCGTGTCCAGCGCCTGATTGGATAAGTCGTGATTGATTAGAACTCGTTGAGATCTGTTTTGTAGGAATGAGCAGAACCATTTTAAGACAGTACCAGAAAGACCCATCCTATGTTCTAAGAGGTTCAGGAGAGTTTCCTGTTTGACTGTGTCAAACGCTGCTGATAAGTCAAGAAGAATTAAAAGACAGGATTCATTATGATCGGGTAAGCGTAAAGCTTCGTGGACAACAGTAGTTTCAGTTCTCTTACCTGGTCTGAAACCAGATTGGCAGTGGTCGCGGAGTTAGTGCTGGGTAATGTGATGGCAGAGTTGCTGATGAACACATTTTTCCAAGAGTTTGGCTAGGCTTGGGATGCTCGAAATGGGGCGGAAATTGTTGGGATCAGAGAGGTCCACATCAGGCTTTTTTAAGATAGGTGTGACTTGATCACTTTTTAGGTAGTCTATCAGGGAGCCTTGCATAAGAGAGACTGATAATTCTGGTCCATAGGGGTATCAGGAGGTGTGAAGTTTCATTGCGGAATTTTGAGGGAAGGGGGTTGTTGAAGTGGTTGGAAAGTTTAGTAGAAGTCAGTAGTTTTAGGATGTCAGAGTCATCAAATGTCTGAAAGATGGACCACGAGGCATAGTGGCCCAAACATAATATCAAAATATCGAAGACAGATTTAGAGAATGTACAAATAAGCATACTAGGAAATAGTTTAAAAGCTTTTTTCCTAAAAAGAAATAAAATTATCAGGTACCTCATCACCCATGGAGATATCATTGCAGCATATAGGTCATAGTTTTGGGTAGCTCAAAAGAACGGGGTTGCCTCACCGAGGGAGTCGTATTCCAAATGTTTGGGGTGCCTTGTGTGAAAGATTGGAATATATTTCTTTATTTCGGTGTATCCTGGTGCGTGGCTTTCTTCATGATGCAGGCCATGTTGAATATGCATCAGGCTTCAGTAGGAGGCCATTTGAAAGTGACAAGGAATCGATTCATGTGCCTGAAGCATTTACTCCTGAGAAAAGTCTTGCTTTAGTATACAGGGCTGTCATCAGAGGAGCTAGATGCACCTTGGGAGCACCTGTAAATAAGGCACTGATGTAGTCGAGACTTCACATGACCAGTGATTGTAAGAAATACTTAATCCCTCAAACAAGCTTAATTTGGAAACAAGATATCTTTGCTACAGCCTTTATGTGTGCATGTGTATTTTCAGATTTTATCCAGCATCAAGCCCAGAGAATGTATTATGTATTGAATAATGTGAGATTTGCAGTTCAGTACATTGAGTCAGTACAGATGGAACTGGGCAGTGATCAAGTGCTGAGGTGGGGGAGAAATGAAGGAATTTTGTAATAAGTGCGTTTACAATAGGTGGTGAAATCCCATCATGACTGATTGTCTTCTATCATGTTCCCTAGGAGGAAGAGCACATCCTCTGGGGAGGAAAGTTTTAGGTATAATTGTGTATCATTCGTATAGAGATGAGAGAAAATGTTTGAGTGTTTAAGACGCATGGTCAGAGGTTCCAGACATTGGTTAAAAAGAGTTAATTTTCTGTGCCAGCTATGCCCATTCATTCCGTGAGTGTATTAAGTATGGGTAGTGATTTGCCATATCAAACACTGCTGATAAGCCTGGGAAGCTGAGCAGACAAGATTCACCCTTCCCCGTATGTGTAAGGCATCATCAGCAACTTGATATATAGCGGTTTCCATACTACAGCTAGAGCTAAATCCAGTGGCGGCTCGCCGAGGGAGTGCTGCGCGGCGGGGGAGGGCCTACGTGGGGGGGGTAGTGGATTCGGACATACGACGGAGAGGAGTAAGGTAAGTAATTAAATAAATAAAACTATTTACCTTGCGCTCGCTGCATCGCCGAGGTGGCGATGCAGCGAGCGCAAGGTAAATAGTTTTATTTATTTAATTACTGTTGTGGGGATTCTGCTCATACACAGAACTATGCACAAGAAAACAGTACCTCAGTAAATAGGGGTGTACCTCCTATCACCTTAGTACCCAAAATCCCAACCAACTAGCAATAATTTCTCATTCGGTTAGCAATGTCCATTATAATAAATGGGGTAACCCAGTATAGTGTCAAAGGACCTGGGTATCGATCGGTAAGGAAAACAATTGGTCCCAGACAATCCTAATTTCACTCAAATTAATAACTGTAAGAGAAATAAATTAAATTAAACAAGACTTTGGTATGAAATCAATTCATGCAACCGGACATATATAATGTAAGGGCACATTCAACAGGGAAAAAAAAACTCATAGATAAGAGGCCACACAAAGTAATTTAAAATGCAAACATCAATTTATTTCATGCTGAGTCATATTCATCAAATGGAAAACATACACAAAGGCATAGTATTCAGCATGTCATAGCGCAGTTATTTCCAAGGAAGGAGAAGGAAGTGAAAGTTGGTGCTCATGTGTGGGGTAGAGAAGGAAGATGAAGATCATCAAGAAGCATTTGAAAAGAACAGTTCAAAACACTAAAGTAGAAGGGATCCGGCTCTAATTCCTGACAAGGCCAGTACCCCTACCGTACTGGGCCTACCCCTAAGTTCAATCGTAATATGAATTTTTGATAATTATTTCTCGATTGGAGGCACAGTGAAACTTCATCTGTGGTTGGGGTAGAAGGGGAGTAGATGTTGGGTGTAGGCCCACTGGGGAAATGTCGACGTTTCGACCCTAACGCAAAAGGGTGAGTAGACTCCTCTGCTGCGGGTCTTCCTCAGGACAAGGGAAAGGGAACCTGGAAAGTAACCATACAATCAATGGGGTGGCCTAAGTCAATAGATACCAATTAAATTGGTGACCAGCTGCCATAAGTACTGACCTATATTCGATGGTGTCAAGTACACTGCCCCCAAACGGTGGGTAGTCTGTAAAAAGAATGTGCAAGCATGAGTCTCCCATAAGGTCAGAATCATAAGTCAAGAATGACTAAGCAAAAGTGAAAAAATCAAAACACTCACCCGAACATGGTCGTGGTGTGATGAAATTAATTCCAAACTGTACTCCGTATCAAAATATCCTGAAATTACTTCAAAATGGGGGAAATATCACCCCGAGGCACTAAGAACAATGTAAAAACAAAACCGGACATTAGACTAGACCCAGGTGTACACGAATACACACAACTCAAAACAAAAAATACAGAGACAAACAGTCAACTCACCCGCTGAGATGGAGCGGGGTGAGACCTTCTTAATCATATGCTGCCATTGGTCCCAGAAGGACGTGCAATTCTGCAAGACAAGCGGCACGCATTAAGTACTGGCAACCCGTTGCCAAACACCCATTAGAATTAGCCAGGGATAACAATTACCTTAAGTCACAGAACAAGTAGGAGACGCGCCGCAACCGTTGGTGTCTCTGAAGGTACAGGACTGACGTGCACCCATGAGCGGCTATTTGAAGCCAGCGTGCACGTTCCCGTCGGGCGCGCGCTGCTGACAGCTAACTCGTCCCGATCGGTCAAAGGAAGACAGACTGTGCAATTACCGCGGGGCCTGTCCAGGCTCGCCGGTTGAGGAAAAAAGACAAGGGAAGGCTAAATGCTCCATAGTGATAGACATAATTTTTTTTTTTTAAAAAGAGAAGGTGGTACGGCATATAGGATCCGAAAGTGTGGATATAGTAAAGTGATAGACACTGAACATCACTTGGTAAATACGGTAATAAAAGCTTTACAATATGAATATACAGTAATGGGTAAACTATGATGCCAAGCACTCTACATAGTGCAGAAAGTACATTGAATATTGAGCAGCTATAGGTATCTGATCCCGAGTGCATCAGGTTGATCGAGTTACACAATGAGTAAATACATACATACATGAATAAATACATGAGAACTGTAACTGTACATGGATGGAAGATTAGACACTCAGTCCGGTACAGTAAAACAGACGTACAATCGTGAGTGTTGCAGATAAAATCATACGTGGTGAACTATACACAATATATACAGAACATACAGAGTGTGAAAACCGCAGGAAGGTGTACTATACATAGTATATACAAAAATAACAGGAATGTATCTAGCCATTATTCAAGGTGGAGATTTGTCTGGTAATCTCCTCATACTCGTTCAGACCCTTATGCACAGTGTCAAAGATATGTATCCATTTGCACTCCCGGGTGCTCAAGATGTTGGCAAAGTTACCCCCACGTGGGTTGATCAAGACCTTTTCAATAACCCACCACCTCAGACTCTCAGCCGAATGTCCGAAGGCGTTGAAATGCTCCACAAGGGGTGCACCCTGAACGTTGCAGCGTATCCTGCTGCAATGCTGCAGGATACGTGCCTTGACCTTTTGCACAGTCTGGCCGATGTACAAAAAGTCACAGGGGCAGACTATAGCATAGATCATACCAACAGAGTTACAATTGGTGTGTTGTCGCATGGTATGAGTGTAGTTGTTGTAAGAACATTGTTTGAGTTCTTTAGTAAGAGGGCATGCCTTACATACTCCGCATTTATAATGCCCCAGGACAGGTGGGATATTCCAGAGTGTCGTTTGGCTGTCTCTGGGTTTGATAGGCAGTAATGATTTAACTACATAATCCCTCACATTTCTTCCTTTTTTGAAAGCATGCATGGGTGGTTCTGCAATGCCTATCTCGTCAGCCACCAAATGCCAGTGGTGATTGACGATCTTCTTAACCTCATTGCTCCTGGTACAAAAAGTTGTGGCACATACAAGTCTTTCATGTTCAGATGGGTTTTTCAATTTGGGTTCTAATAGGAACTCCCTATGGCAAAACCAAGCCCGTTTACGGGCTTTCTTAAGGAGACTCCTGGGATAACCCCTATCACTTAGACGTTCTAAGAGGTCAGCTGATTCCTCAAAGAAATCCTGTTTGCGGCTACAGTTCCTACGTAACCTCAGGAACTGGCCGAAGGGTAGGTTATCGCTGAGGTTACGTGGATGATGACTCGAGTAGCGTAGGAGGGTATTCCTTTCACTGGACTTTCTATACAGTGTAGTATGTAATTTCCCTTCCTCCTCTTTGATCGAGATGTCCAGAAAATTAATCACTTTGTCCAGAAACATTCAGGGGTATATTCACAAGAACGTGCGATAACTACCTCAAGAGTAGAGTAACGCAACTTTCAATATCGCAGCCTATCGCGGGAAAATAACCCTGTGTCAACGTGGAATTCACAACAAGGTGGTAGCAATCGATAGTCTGCCGAAACTGCGGACAATGTCCGCGATACAACCACCACGAAGGAGATAAAAACACAAACCACAACACCAAAAAACACGAGATGGGCCAAAGCGCGATGAGGAAATTAGCGACAAGCAGCGCCAGGCCTGCAACACACACCTGGCAGGCGTCAAAAATCCCCATAAAATTAGAAAAAACACCCACACACAAACTGACCAACACCCAAGCACCATGGAGGCAGCCGGAGCAGGCGCAGAGGACGAGCGCAACCCCACAAGCACCCCGGACGACCAGCCTGGGACCTCGGGGACAGGGAAGGGCAAGGACAAGAAGACGAGGAAGACCAAGTTCAGTCCGCAGGCGAACAGGATCATAGTCACGGAGGTGATGGAACACCATCAACAACTCTTCGTCACCACCAACGTGTCATTGGGCACCAAAAATAGAATATGGCGGGACATCGTCGACAAGGTGAATGCCGTCGGAGAGCACAAGCGGACAATGGACGAGGTCAAGAGGCGATGGAATGACATCAAGCGGAAGACCAAGGAGAAACTCACCGCCAACCAGAAGGCAGCAACGCAGACCGGAGGTGGGGGCCCAGCGCCACAGCTGGAGCTGGATGACATGGAGGAGCTGGTGTCGACAGTCATCAGTGTGGAGACTGTGGCTGGAGTCGGTGGACCGGACACTGCTCGACAGGACACAACACAACCGCAACAGGGTGAGTGACCACCAGGTACTGGGGGGACGGGTGGAGATGGCCACAATGGCACACATGCGCAAGCAAGCAGGGCACAGTGCACACCCACAATGACCCTGGGTCCTCGCCCAGACCCACAGACTGTCACAATGTACAATGCCATGCTGTCTGAATGTCAACCTGTACCATGCGGCTATATACATGTGGACACATTGTAATACACCATCTCCCCTTCACATCGCAGGGGCATCGTCAACACCTCCTGCAGAGCAGTCACAGCCACTCTTCGCTGATGACGAGGAGGACAACACCAGTATCGACACCCAAACCATCCAAGACATCATTGACCTCATCCGCCACTTACCTCCAGGATCAGGGCAGCCCAGCTACATCGATGAGACCCCACCCACCACCCAAACCACCCAGCAGGAGGCACCCACAGCCCCGGCACCCTCCCAAGTCCCCCAGGAACAACAAATGGCCTTCCAACGCCGTGTGCTGGAGGGCCAGAGGGAGACGGCCGAGCAGGTGCGGGTGGGGTTCGACCTCATGGCTACCAAACTGGACGCCATCCTTGGGTGTCTATGTCCGCCCCATGGTCTCCAACGAGCCCTGACTGACATCGCTGGAGTCATGATGCGGAGGGAAGAATACCTGTCCGCTCAGAGTGGCTCCAGCGATGCCAGCCGTGAGCTGGCACACATGCGGAGGCTCATGGAGGACATGGTGCGGATGGAGGCGGAAAGGATGGCAGCCACCGCTGTACATCAGCGAAATGTAGCTGGGATCTACCAGGCCCTGCATGTCCTCATCATGGCATTGCTGCCACAAGGCGTGGCGATGATGAATGCTGCTGCCCCCACACCATCCACATCTGCGCCCCCTGGTGTGTCAGTGCCACCCAGTGTGGCAGGCGTATCCACTCCGGCACCTGATGTGTCAGTGCCACACAGTGCGGCAGGCGTATCCACTACGGCACCTGATGTGTCACTGCCACACAGTGCGGCCGACAATCCTCCTCCGGCCCCTGATGTGTCAGTGGCACACAGTGCCGCAGCCGGTACTGCAACACCCACAGGTGGGGCAGAGCACACATCCGGGGACGAGGACGTGGATGGGATTGAGATCAGAAGGAGGCACTAGCATTCATTTCCGCCACCTTGCCTGTTTCTGCTTGGTGCCGCACATGGCCTCAAGACCTACCACTGACCCCCGATACACTCCGATGCACTCACCTTGGACAGCGACATGGAATGCCACATCCTGTTTGACGACCATTGACACGGCGGACAGACTGCGGACAGTACCCTTCCTCTTCGGCAGTACAGGTCTTCCCCGGATGGACACTGGCTGGCCCTCCACGGACCTCAAAAATTTTAGGCCCATCTCCCAGCTCCCTTTCCTGGCAAAAGTGCTGGAACAGCACCTGCTGAAATCTCTGTCACATCACATAGAAGCTAATCATCTTCTACAAACTAATCAAGCAGGTTTTAGGGCCCATCATAGCACCGCAATGGTAATGTTGGCAGTATTGGACGAACTCAGGCTCAGGGCCGACTACAAAAAGCCAAGTGCCCTGGTCCTGTTAGACCTATCCGCGGCATTTGACACGGTCAACCACGACCGGCTTCTGTTGCGGATCTCGGAGTTAGGCTTCCAGGGAACGGCCCTTAAATGGCTCACGTCCTTCCTAACTGACCGATCACAGAGAATACAGCTGGCCGACCAGGTGTCTGACGCCGGCAAACTCACATGCGGGGTCCCACAGGGCTCGGCGTTATCCCCCCTCCTATTCCACGCCTACCTCCAGCCCTTAGTGGCCGCTCTGACCAACATGGAGTGCCAGGTTTACAACTATGCGGATGATACCCAAATCATCATCCAGTTAGACAACTCCCCTGATGCCCACACACGAATGCAGAACATTTTAAAATACACTGTTAATTGGATGATGGCCAATTCCCTAAAAATCAATCCTGATAAAACCGAGGTACTGGCCATCACCACGGACACCAATCCCTGGAGTGACCTCTTCTGGCCACATGAGCTGGGCACAAATCCTGAACCTGCCCAGGCCGTGAAAAGCCTGGGCATCAAAATCGATGCCAAGCTCTCCTTGACACATCAGGTATCGGCCGTAGTAGGAACATGTGTTGGTCTGCTAAAACAATTACGGAAATTAGCGCCACTTCTCTCCTTCACAGCACTTAGAATGGCTGTATCGGCCATGATAGTGTCACGACTGGACTACGGAAACTCTGTACATTGGCCTTCCAGAAAAGTTGCTTATCAGATTGCAGGTGATTATGAACGATGCCGCCAGATTGATCTTTAGACTTCCTAGGAGGGCCCACGCCACCCCCCTCCTACGCCAGCTTCACTGGCTCCCGGTCAGGCAGAGAACCAGGTTTAAGGGCCTCTGTATCGCTCACGAAGCCATTTATGGCCAGGCCCCTACCTACATTAACGATCGTCTGGTAAGCTACACACCGTGCAGGTCGCTCCGTTCCTCGGAGGCTGGCTTGCTGGCATGTCCCCGTTTTAACATGGCCTCCAAAGGAGGTCGAGCATTCTCAACCTCTATTCCTCAGCTATGGAACAAGCTGCCGGAGAATCTGCATAAAGAACATGCCCTCCTCCCATTTAGGAAAAAGTTAAAAACACTCCTTTTTGTGGAAGCCTGGGGCACAACTTAATCTATCTTCTCCCCACCATGCGCTAGGGTAGGGCTCTCTCTCACAGCGCTTAGAGACCTGACTGTGATTTTGCGCTTTATAAGCTACAATTAACATTCTCATTAACAATTAACATTAACAGTGTGCTCGGCATTGCCCTGTACCGCTCCAGCTGCATGACTGCACTGGATGTGCAAATAAACATCCAGTGACGCACTGCTGTGTAATGTCTTACGTCATTCATGTATGGATGTGTGGATGAATGTGGGGACAGTGCCTTCCCTTGCGTCAATGATGTTCATCCTGTGGGATGCCAGTCAGAGGGTGCAACATTGCATTTTGTGTACCGGGTCCCGTGAACACTACAACAGGGACACCCGCATCAGTCACTTCCTTGTCCGGACATGGACTGGACCCCGCCCAGAGCCCATGAGTCATTGTTGCAAGCCCTGCGCTGGTCCGGCGTACGGCAGGCCAGACCACTCCGCTAACGCCCCGGGGTGGGGGCCCTCATTGCTACCCGTCGCAGCCGTACTCGCTGGTGGTGTGCAGGTTACTGGTCTAGTTGTCAGCATGTCACAGCCACTCCCTGAGGGCAGTTTTTCACACACACCACACCCATCCGGCACAGGCGTCACAGGCCATGTGACTCCGCCAACATAAGGGGCCGACGACGTCACATTCCCCTCTTCTGGTGGTGACTGGATGACGGACGCTCCACGGTTCTCACTCATATAGGGCCCATGAGTTGTTGCGCACAGGGTTAGGGGCATCCGAGGCCTTGAGTACGGCATGGGCCTACCACCACGTGGCACAGACTGGGGTTGCACAGGGTTAGTGGCATCCGAGGCCTTGAGTACGGCACGGGCCTCCCACCACGTGGCGCAGACTGGGGTTGCACAGTATTAGTGGCACACGGGGCCTTGCGGACGGCACAGGCACCCCGCCACGGGATGGTGACTTTGGGTGCACTGAGTCAGTGGCACCTTAAGCTGCTGAGCGGGTGTGCAGCCTGCGATGATGCCCCGTCCCGGCGGTCCGGACAGCTCAGGTTTTGTGTGCCCTGCTGGACCGCAGTGAAGGCCAGAGCCAGCGGGCAGCGCGGGCCTACCGCCACGTGGCGTCGCTTCCGGGATCCCAGAGTTGGTGGCACCCATTGGGCTGAGCGGGTGTGCAGCCTGCGATGGTGCCGGGTGCACTGGTATGTCCTATGCCATGGAGTAATCAAGACCCAGCACCAAACGTGAGACCTGGTGGTCTGCGGAGCTGGGCTGCATGATGTGGAGGGTGCCATGTCCGCGGGCCCCGGGCTTGTGGCTTGCAGCGGCACGTGGTGGGACCTCCCGTCTACGCGCCGGTGGCGGAAGGTGAGCATTGAGGCCTGGGTGTGCATGGGCGGGCATGCTCCGATGGGCAACGGGAGGGGTTGGGGTGCCTCTGCCTGGGTGTGCATGGGCGGGCAGGCGATGTTGTCTTGTGCAAGTGTGTGTACTGTGCCAGTCATGTATCTGGACTCTGTTTCAGCTGACGGCTCTGACTCAGATGTGTGACCTGGTGTCCTGCTATACATACCGGCACGTGGTTGGAGACACACTGGTGGCAGCAGGTGAGCAGTGTGACCCGGGTGCGCAGGGGCGGCACAATCTCTCTCTCTCCCTCTCTTCCTCTCCCCCTCTCTCTCTCCCTCTCCCTCTCTTCCTCTCCCTCTCTTCCTCTCCCTCTCTCTTCCTCTCCCTCTCTCTTCCTCTCCCTCTCTCTCCCTCTCTTCCTCTCTCCCTCGCTCTCTCTCTCCCTCCCTCTCTTCCTCTCTCTCTCCTTCGCGCTCTCTCTCTGTCTTCTGATGTCCTCATCATGTTTTTTGTCTTACAGGCTGTGGCCTACGTATTGTCCCGAGGGGAGCGGCCATGTGTCTTCATTTCATTTCGGTGTTCATTTTAATAAAGTTTAATTTGTTGCTTCGAAAGTGAATGTGTGCTGCTCATTTCTGTGACGACACATGCATGTCACCAGTTGTGATTGTGCGGAATATTTTGTACATGTTTAGGTGTGGCTGATGTGGCATGTCTTTGGTCGGGGGGGTGCCAGAAAAGGGGTGGTCCTGGGGGTGGTGGCGGTGGGTGTTGTGGCCCTCTTGGGTGTCCGGGCCGCATGATGGTGGCTCCATGGCATCTGTTGCCCTTCCGATGTAGCCCTGGGCTGTGCTCCCTTTTGGTTTGCAGGCTGCCGTCCGACTTTACACCAGGTCAGAGCAGGTGTAGATTTCCTGGTGCTAATGCGCCTTATCGCCTGTTTTGTGTTTTTATCGCCGATCTAGCTGGTCGTTGTGAATGTTGAGGTGTGATGTTGTCGCGCCTTTTGGCACGGGAACGCCTACTCTGCATCTCATTAGCGATAGTTGCGCGGGTCCTCTGTGGCGATGTTTTTTGCGGCTGCTAGCGCGGGTAAACTGGTGCTGTGGGCTGTTTACACCAGCTTGTGAATGGGGAGGTATATTTATCACGACTTTGGCTGCGATAAAGTGCCGTTAATTCGGCGATAGCTCCTTGTGAATATGCCCCTCAGTTTTCCCTTGACTTTAGCAATAAAGTGATTAATTTTCTGGACATCTCGATCAAAGAGGAGGAAGGGAAATTACATACTACACTGTATAGAAAGTCCAGTGAAAGGAATACCCTCCTACACTACTCGAGTCATCATCCATGTAACCTCAGCGATAACCTACCCTTCGGCCAGTTCCTGAGGTTACGTAGGAACTGTAGCCGCAAACAGGATTTCTTTGAGGAATCAGCTGACCTCTTAGAATGTCTAAGTGATAGGGGTTATCCCAGGAGTCTCCTTAAGAAACCCCGGAAACGGGCTTGGTTTTGCCATAGGGAGTTCCTATTAGACCCAAATTGAAAAACCCATCTGAACAGGAAAGACTTGTATGTGTCACAACTTTTTGTACCAGGAGCAATGAGGTTAAGAAGATCGTCAATCACCACTGGCATTTGGTGGCTGACGAGATAGGCATTGCAGAACCACCCATGCATGCTTTCAAAAAAGGAAGAAATGTGAGGGATTATGTAGTTAAATCATTACTGCCTATCAAACCCAGAGACAGCCAAACGACACTCTGGAATATCCCACCTGTCCTGTGGCATTATAAATGCGGAGTATGTAAGGCGTGCCCTCTTACTAAAGAACTCAAACAATGTTCTTACAACAACTACACTCATACCATACGACAACACACCAATTGTAACTCTGTTGGTGTGATCTATGCTATAGTCTGCCCCTGTGACTTTTTGTACATCGGCCAGACTGTGCAAAAGGTCAAGGCACGTATCCTGCAGCATTGCAGCAGGATACGCTGCAACGTTCAGGGTGCACCCCTTGTAGAGCATTTCAACACCTTCGGACACTCGGCTGAGAGTCTGAGGTGGTGGGTTATTGAAAAGGTCTTGATCAACCCACGTGGGGGTAACTTTGCCAACATCTTGAGCACCCGAGAGTGCAAATGGATACATATCTTTGACACTGTGCATAAGGGTCTGAACGAGTATGAGGAGATTACCAGACAAATCTCCACCTTGAATAATGGCTAGATACATTCTTGTTATTTTTGTATATACTATGTATAGTACACCTTCCTGCGGTTTTCACACTCTGTATGTTCTGTATAGTTCACCACGTATGATTTTATCCGCAACACTCACGATTGTACGTCTGTTTTACTGTACCGGACTGAGTGTCTAATCTTCCATCCATGTACAGTTACAGTTCTCATGTATTTATTCATGTATGTATGTATTTACTCATTGTGTAACTCGATCAACCTGTTGCGCTCGGGATCAGATACCTATAGCTGCTCAATATTCAATGTACTTTCTGCACTATGTAGAGTGCTTGGCATCATCGTTTACCCCTTACTGTATATTCATATTGTAAAGCTTTTATTACCGTATTTACCAAGTGATGTTCAGTGTCTATCACTTTACTATATCCACACTTTCGGATTCTATATGCCGTACCCCCTTCTCTTTTTAAAAGAAAAAAATTATGTCTATCACTGTGGCGCATTTAGCCTTCCCTTGTCTTTTTTCCTCATCCGGCGAGCCTGGACAGGCCCCGCGGTAATTGCACAGTCTGTCTTCCTTTGACCGATTGAGACGAGTTAGCCGTCAGCAGCGCGCGCCCGACGGGAACGTGCACGCTGGCTTCAAATAGCCGCTCATGGGTGCGCGTCAGTCCTGTACCTTCAGAGACACCGACGGATGCGGCGCGTCTCCTACTTGTTCTGACTTAAGGTAATTGTTATCCCTGGCTAATTCTAATGGGTGTTTGGCAACGGGTTGCCAGTACTTAATGCGTGCCGCTTGTCTTGCAGAATTGCACGTCCTTCTGGTACCAATGGCAGCATATGATTAAGAAGGTCTCACGCCGCTCCCTCTCAGCGGTTGAGTTGACTGTTTGTCTCTGTATTTTTTGTTTTGAGTTGTGTGTATTCGTGTACACATGGGTCTAGTCTAATGTCCAGTTTTGTTTTTACATTGTTCTTAGTGCCTCGGGGTGATATTTCCCCCATTTTGAAGTAATTTCAGGATATTTTGATACGGAGTAGTTTGGAATTAATTTCATCACACCACGACCATGTTCAGGTGAGCGTTTTGATTTTTTCACTTTTGCTTAGTCATTCTTGACTTATGATTCTGACCTTATGGGAGACTCATGCTTGCACATTCTTTTTACAGACTACCCACCGTTTGGGGGCAGTGTACTTGACACCATCGAATATAGGTCAGTACTTATGGCAGCTGGTCACCAATTTAATTGGTATCTATTGACTTAGGCCACCCCATTGATTGTATGGTTACTTTCCAGGTTCCCTTTCCCTTGTCCGGAGGAAGACCCGCAGCAGAGGAGTCTACTCACCCTTTTGCGTTAGGGTCGAAACGTCGACATTTCCCCAGTGGGCCTACACCCAACATCTACTCCCCTTCTACCCCAACCACAGATGAAGTTTCACTGTGCCTCCAATCGAGACATAATTATCAAAAATTCATATTACGATTGAACTTAGGGGTAGGCCCAGTACGGTAGGGGTACTGGCCTTGTCAGGAATTAGAGCCGGATCCCTTCTACTTTAGTGTTTTGAACTGTTCTTTTCAAATTCTTCTTGATGATCTTCATCTTCCTTCTCTACCCCACACATGAGCACCAACTTTCACTTCCTTCTCCTTCCTTGGAAATAACCGCGCTATCACATGCTGAATACTATGCCTTTGTGTATTTTTTCAATTTGATGAATATGACTCAGCATGAAATAAATTGATGTTTGCAATTTAAATTACTTTGGGTGGCCTCTTATCTATGAGTTTTTTTTTCCCTGTTGAATGTGCCCTTACATTATATATGTCCGGTTGCATGAATTGATTTCATACCAAAGTCTTGTTTAATTTCATTTATTTCTCTTACAGTTATTAATTTGAGTGAAATTAGGATTGTCTGGGACCAATTGTTTTCCTTACCAACTTAGCAATGTCGACAATGTATCTAAGGGCCACATAACCCCATATAACATTACTTACCTTACTCCTGTCCGTCGTATGTCCGAGTCCACTACCCCCCCACCCTGCCCCTCCCCCGCCTCACCGCCCCGCAGCACTCCCTCGGCGAGCCGCCACTGGCTAAATCAGGAATGTAGATGTAAATCACAAACTTCAGTCAATTTTCAAATTATGACACTATGCACTTTCGAGATTTTTTGCAAACAATGGCAGATTAGCTATCAAGCAAAAATGACTTACAGCATCAGGTACTGTTTTTTCAGGAGTGAGTTAACTTATTCTGTCTAAAGACAACCAGGAACCGCACCATGGCAAATGAGTAGTTGATCAGATTCATCCAGTATGCGGCAAAAGATGGGGTGATCTCTTTTAGCATTGAAGATCGTTTAGTATTCGAAACAGTCTTCATGATTTCACTTTCAGTGGTTTCTATTATGTTATGCCCTACAATTTTGTTTTTAACAGTTTGAGTATGAAGTGTTTTGAAAGCTGTTTGGGGTGGTAAAGAGCTCAATTGTTTCAGTCTTTTTGACAAAGAATCCAGAAACTTTCTTTTGATTGTATGACATCCAGAGTGGGAGGTGGTTTAGTCTATGTCACAATATCAGGGTTTTTGATACAGCTTCTTGCTTCGTTCTATTGAGATCTGAAGAATGGCGGTTCTGCCTCAAACATGTTGTGTTTATACTTTTTTTTTCATTAGGCAGAATTGCCAGGCTCATGATTGAATGATCTTGCCCCCACACAGGTTCAACAATTCTGAGTTTGCTAGTCACTTTTTTCACATCTTTCCACTGAGCCGATTTCATCCTATTCCTTTCTTAATTTCATCTTAGAGAATTCGTCCATCATATCTGTCATGGGTTCATTGTAGTGAGCTATCACAGGGAATCACATTTAATTTGATGTTGGGATTGGAAATGTAGAGGATTTTTTTGTCAGAGTTTTATATAGGGCGAACTTGAGCCGAAGGTATCAGGTATCAAAGTGCTTTACATGAGCACCAGTTGCGGTACACAAGGGCACATTCATTTTTGTTAGGCACGAGGAGATTAAGTGATATGCCCAGAATCACAGGATGGGGAGCGTCATTGCCGAGACTCGAACCCGGTTCCCCAGATTTGAGATTGACCGCCCTAGCCTTTAGGCCACATCCTCTCCCCAATTTATTTGATATAGTTTGAGATACTGGGATGTTTAATGTCCCTGGTTTATTGCTATGGTTTTTTGTTTTTTTACAAAGTCTTTAGTCAATACTGTCACTGTGACAAGGAAGAAGGGAATGAGGCGATGATCTGCCCATTCCACTTGAATCAGAGAAGAGCACTTCCTGCCACAATAAGAAGCCCTGGTAGAGACCCATTGACATGTGGGCACCATACAAAGGTGGGTCATGTCACTGTTGCTAAGAAAGGCACTCATTTAGGAGACCAATGAGTTATTTGGGTCAACCCAGTGTGGGCTAAACTCTACTAGAAGGATACTAGTAGAGGATGATACAGCACTCTTGGTGATTAGATCCATAAGCTGTTCAGTGAATACACGATTATCACGAGACGGGTAATAAAAAAAAGCGGATTTGCTGGGGTCATTTGTTGTCTTGAGTTCTATTCCTAGACACTGGAACGTCATCTTTGATTCTCGCTTCCAAATGTCTTGGGTATGTGATGCCACTTCAACAACAGCAAGAGGATGCTGATAGTGCACTTCAGGCCATGCGGGCAATGTCTATTTTTGTTTTTAACATTTACCATCTACACAGTTCCCGATACTTCAGAATAAAAAATAAAAAAAATCTGTGAACTTCAAAGTTTAGAACTTTTCAACTTTAAAAACACCTATTGTCACAGCAGTTTGAAGCAGTGTAGTGAGTGGGTGATGGCTTGAAAAGGTGTTGGCTCTTAGGTCAGAGGCCCGAGTCACAAGCAAGGCAGAACAGCAAGAGATTTTGTTTACAGGGTGCCTGTGCATGTGTGCAAGAGTGCGGGCAGGAATTATGTGTTTGTGCTGTGCATAGGCGAGGGATGTGCCCTAAGCATGGTGTCACGAGCAGAGCTAATAAGCTGGGGTGAATGGCAGCTTGCTTTGTACTGCATTAGATAGTCTCAATCAGAGTAATTTGCATTGTTCGTGAGTCATGTGTTTGAGAACAATCATGTTATGACCGCTTTGCAGAAGACAAGGTGGCTGCGACCATTCCCAATGCAAGAGGGAAGGGAATTACACTAAGGGGCATATTCTCAAGGACTTATCGCCGATTTATCGGCACTTTAGCGCCGCAAAAGTGGCGATAGATTTATAGCCCTATTCTCAAGCTGGTGCAAACAGCCGATATCGCCAGTTTTCCTGCGATAGCTTCCACAAAAAAAATCGCCACGGATGAGAGCGACAACTAACGCTAATGATATGCAGAGTAGGCGTTCCCGTGCAAAAACACACGAAAACACCACTTCGCGATATTCTCAACGACCAGCCAGATCTGCGATGTGATCCAAAAACAGGCGATAAGGCGCGTTAGCAGCAGGGATTTAACACCTGCCTTTTACTGGTGTTAAGCAGGACGACAACCTGCAGTAGAAAGGGAGCCCAGCCCAGAGCCACATCTGAAGACCAACAGATGCCATGGAGCCAATGATCATGCAGCTTGGAGACCCAAGAGGGCCACAACACCCACCGCCACCACCCCCAGGACGATCCCCCCCCCCCCGGACTACCACCGAGGCAGCGCAGAACAAGACAGCTGACCCTCCGAAAACGGCATGGCCCCTCAGCCACACAATTGCAGAATGTGGGGAGAGGTGGGAACCAAGTATGTGTGAAGGAGGCAAGTCACCCATGAATAAGAATGTACACAATGCCAAGTGTGGCGGTGATGTGCTGGACAGACTTCAGTATGCAGAGCACAGACATGTCCATGTGGACATATACTGCTGGTGTTTGTAGTGTTGTGGACAGTGGACGCAACCATGTTACCTCAGGCAGTGGGGAAGACCTCGGTCATGTAGCTGTGTCGTCCCCCTGTAAGCGTAAGCGGAGTGGCCTGGGCCGGCGTACGCCAGTCCAGCGTAGGAGTGTGAATAAATAGGCCGGGGCTCTGGGTGTGGTCCACTTCCGGGATGGCCAACGAGTCTGCCAGGGCGGCGCCCCTCACCCTGCCACGAGTCCGCCGCCGTGAACACCATCCTCCTCAGCCGATCGCTGGCTTCCGCGACACAGGCCCCCAGCGCACCCAGCGGCACAGCACCGCGGAGTTGTGTGTGTGCTTACTGCCTTCGGCCTACACTGCGGTCCGCAGGTCCCCCAATTCAAATTGAGTCTTGATTTATCTATGGCGCAGTCCAGTAGGCAACAGACATTGCTTCCAGTGCGGCCCGCCCGGACGCATCATCGCAGGCTGCGCACCCGCTGAGCGCTTCAGGTGCCACTGACTCTGTGCAGCTCAAGTCAACGCCCCGTGGCTGTGGGCCCTTGCTGACCTCTGCCTCCGTCCTACACTGCGGTCAGCACGGCTCACACATATCAAATCCAATCCTGACCTGCAAGGACACGCCATCATCGCTGGCTGCGCACCCGCTGAGCGCTTCAGGTGCCACTAACTCTGTGCAGGTCAAGTCGACGCCACGTGGCTGTGGGCCCTTGCTGACCGCTGCCTCCGGCCTACACTGCGGTCAGCACGGCTCACACATATCAAATCCAATCCTGACCTGCAAGGACACGCCATCATCGCTGGCTGCACACCCGCTGAGCGCTTCAGGTGCCACTAACTCTGTGCACCACAAGTCATGGACCCTTTATGTTTGAATCTTGTGTGTGTGATGTCAGATCTGGTGCCCCTACCTCAGTGCACTGCAAGTCATGGACCCTTTATGTTTTAATCTTGTGTGTGTGATGTCAGATCTGGTGCCCCTACCTCAGTGCACTGCAAGTCATGGCCCCTTTATGATTGAATCTTGTGTGTGTGATGTCAGATCTGGTGCCCCTACCTCAGTGCACTGCAATTCATGGACCCTTCATGATTGAATCTGTGTGTGTGATCCGATGATCACTGTTCTAGTTGTTGCCAGCACTAACCACTCCCTGAGGACTGGCTTACACTCACCCCACACCCATCCAGCACAGGCGTCACTGGACATGTGACCCTGGTAATAAAAAGGGGCTGGGCGCACGCCCCGTAGCCAGTTCCACAATCTATCTAAGTGTGTCCGTGTGGTCATTATGTATGCATGATGGCCCCGGGCCCTACCACATTACATTGTGCTGTGAACAGTGGACGCAACCATGTCACCTCAGGCAGTGGGTAAGACCTTGGACACGTAGCTTTGTCGTCCCCCCCTGTAAGCGTAAGCGGAGTGGGCTGGGCCGGCGTATGCCAGTACAGCGTAGGGGTGTGAAGAATTTGCCCGGGGCTCTGGGCGTGGTTCAGTTCTGGCCTGGACAAGGAAGTAACTAATGCGTGTGTCTCTGTTGTAGTGTCGGCGCCGCCCGGCCCGCAATCGACAATGTTGCAATGTAGCATGCACCCGGAGGGCGGGCTCGCACGAACGGAGAAATGAAGGAGCGCAAGACCGCTCGGGGTCTTGGCTCATACATGCCAAGTGTTGTGTGTATCTGTATTGCCGCAGCATGAGCCAAATGCCTAGCCTTAATCGCAGCGCGAGTTCAGCCGGGCATGAACTCTACGTCTGTGTCCGCCCTATCCTTACCATAGGCCTACACTCACGTGGCCGCCCACCTTCAACGGCCAACATCACAGTGTCGTTGTCAGGCTTGTGGACATGCGCAGACAGGCATGACAATGGTGTGCCGTAGGAGTGCAAGTGATGCAACCGCGCAGCGCACACAAGTAAATAGGCTCGGGGGGAGCAGCTGTGAGGCAACGTAACACACAGTGATGCCCCTCATTTGCCACATGCAAGACATGTCAAACATGAATCCCAAAGTCGCACACATCCCATCCCACCCCCAACAAGCCACATCACATTTCCTGAATGCAAGCAGATGACAAACTAACATTAGGGATAAAAGCTCCTTTGTCTGAACTATCAGGCGGAAGCACATCTGCACCTCCGACCTCGGAATTGCATGTGCCCGGCACCCCCTGACAGATACTATAGCAGCTGATGACGACTCCCACACTACGCACAGCCCGACAAAAGACCAACGTATACACACCCCACACACAGAAGTCCTTGCTCGAAGTTATCTTGCATGGAATGGCCTTCACACTTACTCCCACACCATCCCAGGCGTACAACCGTTGCACACTAAAACAACTCATTGACCTGAGCTGTGGCATTTCATCCACAGAACTGGTGCAGGTCAGAACAGTGCCGCTTCAACCAGAGCCACTAACGCAATGGCAGAACATCCCGGACACATGCACAACCCCTGTCACGTGGAACTGTACCGTGCACGTATGCTGCATTTACTGGGGGCACTGCGATTGGCAGTGCTGCGGATCAGTTACCGGCTAAGCTTCCGCCTTGCCAACATCACCTGCGTTCAGCCTGTGTTGCATTGTCGATCGTGCATATTCGAGTGGTCCATGGATGTCTGCCTATCCAACAGGACGGTAGCTGAACTGGATTTTGACATGTGGGTGCGCCCCCTTTTGGCCCACGACCAGGAGTGCCACCGTGATACCCGTTTATGGGATGCCTTGATACTTGGCATACATGCTAGCAGCTGGACCTGGGAGATTGTACAACTCCTCGTGTGCAGTGACCACGTTGAACCGCTCCCCTATTGGGCTGTAGTGCAAATTGGTGAAAGGGAGTGGACGCAGCACATCTGTCCGGACCTGCTAATGGATTGCCTCGCCGTCCTGTTTGATGAAGTCGACGACGACCTCATGTTGGAAATGATAGCCTACGAAGCTACAATCGCTTTCATGGACGAGTAACTACGTATCTGCAGCCACAACAGATTGGAACCCATTGCACATGTCCCGACACCTTATTGCATCTTGGAGATCTGGTCACATATCCCACGACAACAGTGGACATGGCTGCATTCGCCTGGACTCCGAATACATGAGCGGACAACAACGCGGGTTAACACATACCTGTGAAAGGTGAGGCACTCCCCCGGAGTGGACAGCGGCGCTTGGCAACGTTCCTCATTCTGACATACTGCTGCATTGGTCTCCATGTTGTGGCACTCTTCTTGCCCGTACTGACACGCATATGCTAATAAAGTCTACGCACCTTCACTTGTATTCAACTGTGATGAGTGTTAATTTGAATGACAATGTGTGTCTCACTGCCTATCTGGGTCACGGCCATACATGCGCATTAATAGCATTACCCAGGGAATCACTGTCCCTACATTCATCCATACTTTCATACTTGATTGATCGTAGCCATGACACATCTGTGTGAATTAGAATGTTTTATTTGCATTCAGTGGAGTGTTGAAGCTGGACCAGTACAGGACCATGCAAACCCCACTTTACATTGTTGCCCCGTGGAGGGCCAGCCAGAGTCCTTTGGGGATTGACAAGCTCATCGGAAGGGGAAGACTTCAGTCCGCAGTGTGATTGCTGTGTCATTGGTAACCAAACAAAACATGGCAGTCCATGTCGAGGTCCAAGGTGAGTGTCGCTGAGTGTATCGGGGACAGTGGAAGGTGTTATTCCAGGGCATGATGCAGAGGGCAGAACCAAGCTAAAACAGGGCATATGGCGGAGATGAATGCTACCACTTCATTCTTACCACAAAGCCAGATTCATCATCATCTTCGTCCTCTGATGTGTCAGGTGCCTCACATGTGTGTGGTGGTGTTTAGTCTGCATCACTGTGTGGCACTGACACATCAGGGGGCGGAGGTGGAATGTCTGCCGCACTGTGTGGCACTGACACTTCAGGGGGCGGAGATGTGGATGGAGTAGTAGCAGCAGCATTCATCCGCGCCAGGCCTTGTGGCGGCAATACCAGGACGAGGATCTGCAGGGCATGGAAGATCACAGCTACATCTCGCTGGTGTGCAGCCGTGGCTAACATTCTTTCCGCCTGCATCCGCTCCAAGCTCTCCATCATTCTCCTTATGTGTCCCAACTCCCGGCTGACATCGCTGGAGCCACTCTGACTAGACAGTTGTTCTTGGCTCAGAGTCATGACTCCAGCAATGTCAGCCATGGATTGTTGGAGAGCATGGAGCGGACAGTGGGTGTCCATTAGGGACTGTAAGTGGTCCCTGATGGGACTTAGACACCCACGTATGGCATCTAGTTGAGGTCGAACCCCACCCGCAGCTGATCAGCCATCTTCTCCTGGCACCCTAACACACGGCGTTGGAATGTTGTTCGTGGGGGCCCTGGGAGACAGCCATGGTGGTGGGTGCTTCCTGCTGTGTGGTCTGTGCAGGGGGTGGGGTCTCCTCGATGCAGCTGGGCTGCCCTGCTCCTGGAGGTGGGGTGCCGAAGCTGTCCATGAGCTGGTGGAGGGCGTCGGTGTCAATGTTGGGGAGGTCCTCTTCATCATCAGTGCTGAGTTGTTGGGTCTGCTCTGCAGGAGTTGTTGATTCTCCCTCTGCAATGTGAAGGGGAGATGCAGATTGACATTGTGTTCACATGTATGTTCACGCATTGTACAAGTTTACTAACAGACTGCATGACAATGTACATTGTGACTGTTTGTGAGGAGATGCCTATTTGATGCGGGACAGTTGACATTTCTACACCATCAGGGATGTGAGGTTGTACTTGTACATTGTCATCTCACAGTTTCCTGCTATGCCAAATGCGAATGGCCATTTTCTACACACAAGCGGCAGCAGTTGTGTCCTCTGTTCTGTTGTGGAAGTGTTGCAGTTTTTACCACATTGTTGTCAATGTTGAGGTGCTCTGATTCTTATGTGTGTGTGCTGCATTGTGGGTGTGTTGCCCCTTCAGCTCTGATTTGGCTGGCCCTTCTCCCTTTCAGGCGGTGTGCCTTTCACTTCTGTGCTTATACAGTGCTGAGATGTTGCAGACTTAGGTAAATTGGGCTCTTGGTCGGAGTTGTGACTCTTGGGCATGGTTTGTCCGCAGATGTGCTATACTTAATTGTGCATGTGTGCCATTGTGCCCAACTCCCCCAGTCCCCCCAGTCCCTGGTCGTTACTCACCCTGTTGCTGTTGGCTCAGGTCATGTTGTGTAGTGTCCGGTCCCCCAACTCCTGCCACCGTCTCCCGAATGATGACTCGGGTCACCATTTCCTCCATCTCATCCAGCTCCTGGTGTGTCGCTGGACTCCCACCTCCAGTCTGCATTGCTGCTTTCAGGTTGGCTGCGAGTTTCAGCTTGGTTTTGCGCTTCACATCAGTCCAGCGCTTCTTGCAGTCATCCACTTCCCTTCTCTTCACTCCGACTGCATTCACCTTGGCCAAGATGTACTGCCATATTGTATTTTTAGTTGCCAATGACACAGTGGAGGTGATGCACAGTTGGTGGTGGTGTTCTGTCACCTCCGTAATGAGGATCTGGTTTTCCTGCGTACTGAAACGCGGGTTCCTCTTCTTCTTCTCCTTGCCCTTCCCTGACCCCAAGGTCGCAGGCTGGTCCTCCGTGGGGCTTGTGGGGTTCTGGTTGTCCTCTGTACTTGCTCCGGCTACCTCCATGGTGCTTCGCAGTGGTTTGTTTGTGTTTTTTGCTGCCGCTTTTATAGTGGTTTTTCCCGCCTGACTTGTGGGACTTGCAGGCCTGGCGCTGCTTATCACTGAGTTTTTTATCGCAGTTGGGCCCATCGCAACTTTTTTCACGTTAGGGTTTAGATTTTTATCGCCGTCCCGGTAATTTTATCACGGACATTTGACGCGTTATCGGGAAACTATCCCATGTTACCGCCGTGTTGAGAATAAGACGTTAACACAGAGCTATTTTCACGCGATAGACGGCGATATGAGAAATTGCGTTAACCTATTTTGGCGATGATTATCGCACGTTCTTGAGAATATCTCCCTCAGTCTGCAGATTGGACAGACAATGGCAGCCTCAAATCGAGTTTCAGGGTCTTTTTGGATTACGAATGTGCTTCATAGTGTAAGGTGTAAACCACAGAGCAACTGGAAGGCTGCCCTGAAGACTGGTGGCTACTGACAGTGGAACCAAAGCAGCAGAGGCGACGGAGAGCTTCACCACACACAAGTGACGCATCAGGCAGTAAGAACTTCCGCAGACATATACTGCAAACGCTGGATGACACAAGCACCGTCTATGAAGCCCCTAACCTATCTGGCACCTGCATGTACGAATAGAGACGGTGTGACAAAAAACAAATGTATACAGTGAGGTGAATTCTGATACTTCTTTAAAAATAGTTCATAAAACATAGCTCTGGAAAGTAAGCAGGTGTTGTTGCTCTCAGTATAAAATATATATGAAAGCAAATAATCAGAAATAAGCAGGAACAACTACTCTGTACGTGATGAAGCCACCATGTGGGATAACGTTGGCTCGGCTGATGTTTCAGTTCTTTTTTTGAGTGTCTGAATTTGAAAGAAAGGGTTTGTGTGTATACAAGGGGAATCTAGTTTCAACTTTTTGGGCTGCTTCCTAACAACAATTTAGATATGGTTCTTT
Organism: Calotriton arnoldi; assembly: GCA_963921515.1. Classification (NCBI taxonomy): domain Eukaryota; kingdom Metazoa; phylum Chordata; class Amphibia; order Caudata; family Salamandridae; genus Calotriton; species Calotriton arnoldi. Next base: position 621,764 of record CAWUFW010000927.1, read on the forward strand.
GTTTTTCAACTGAGATGGTTTCAGTTGAATGGATTCAGAACTTTGTAGAGCGGTGGTTAATTTTTGTACTACGTATTTTAAGGTGCCTGGCTTTGCGTGTGATGCACACCATTTGGAATATAACATTGTGCATTGGTAGGTAGTCATTTCATAGTACTGAGAACTGGGGTGAGAGCAGCCTTCTTGCCATGTGAAGGTTGGGTATCCCTATGGATAAAGCATTCCTGCAGTCGAATAACAAAATTACCAGAGTGCACATCTGCTTAAAAGCCTGATTCTGGTAGATAGGATTTAATTTAAATGTTCTGAAACAAGGTCCTATCTCATGTAAAGCGCTCTGATACCTCCGGGTCTAGCCAGCGCTATATAAAACTTTTCAAATAAAATAATATATTATCAAGGAAAGGAACGACTCTGGAATGTTGTTGTCACGTGGCCCTATTTCATCTCAGCAAAAAGCTCCTCTAGTAAACATTTTATATAATGCATATAGCAGCAAACTAGTTTCGCAAAAAATATGAACACGTAGATAACAAGCATTGTAAGTCAGAGGCGCAACTATACCCAAATTTCGGGGGGGGCTAAGAGAAAATTTCGGGGGTGGGGGCTAATTCTTCAAGCAATAGGCAGACTGGAGCTGCAGGGGCTCTAAGAAGGGGTGAAAAGACAACAAAGCCTCATTAACAAGCAAATGGTCTTTTAAAGACCTGTGAAGTACTCGGGTGCGGCTGTGTGTGTGCCCGGAAAGCTGTCTCAGCCCGGGCTGCCTTTGAGCCCAATGGGCATTGCGCGCCTGTTGTAAGTAGAAGGGCCGGTGCACTGTAGCACAAGTACGTTTTGTGAGTCCGTTCTCACTTTCCGTGCGCCCACTGGGAGTTATCATGCTCCCCCTCCCGTCGGGAAACCCAGGAAAGGGATAGGACACCTCACTGAAACTGTGCCTCCAGTCTCCTAAAATAACACACATACCGAGAGACCAGCTGATTAGTACTCAGTCATTATACCGAACCCAATTACGTTAAAGGCTGTCACTAATTAACATGGCCTTTTGATAGGATGACTGACTGATTAATTGATTGATTGATTGAAAGGCCTGCAGGCAATCAGGGGTGGCCACACATATCACAACGAGAAGGAATTAGGTAATAAAATGTGGCCCAGGTGAGGTTAAAAAGGCACAGACCCCCTTCCACTGGTCAGACTGTGCCAGTTTTGGCCCGGGGTATGTGCTTCACTTGTATTCAGTTCTAGTTTGGGAATCAAATTTCCAAGTTTCAAATACAATGAACTATCCGGGGGGGCTCCTCAGTCAAAGCAAGTGTGACATTTTTTTGCAGTGTTTTGCATTTCCTGTTTTCATCTACTATGCTAAGCGGGGCCAATTGGACTCTGGGGGTGCAACTGAGCACAACGCAGGGTGAAAGAACATGTAATGAATGCATAAGCAGTGGACCTTTAACTGTGGACGCTACCCTGCAACCTACCTTACTCCCAGAGACCTCGCGCCCCAAGCATTGCACATATCCTGTCGCCAGCAGGCCTTTGTTAGACCCCAGCGTGCACCTAGGTCCTCGGGGAGGGGGTCCTCCTCATTCCAGCCTCGGATGTCACGGCACAAAAACATTTGCCCCAGCTCACCCCCAAAGATCCCAAGAAATTGGTGGTCACTTTGCTGTCACTGAGAAGAGACCTCTCCGCCCCATCACAGCATTTTAGCGACAAGGGCCGGCTATCTGCAAAGTGGGCCCATGTCCCACTGAGAGCCAGCCCTGTTTTTAGCCACATAACTTGGTATTCTGGGACTTGATGTTCTGCTTTCAAAATTGTAAGATTGGCCTCAAAGATCCCCGCTTGAAAATGCTTCTGGCTCTAGTCAGCACTGGCCTACAGGCAATAGCAGCTATGGCACATGTCCGGGTCACATTTTGTGTGAAGCACCTGGCACTGCCAGCCTGTTCACCCTAACTCACCCTGTTCACCCTAACTCACCCTGTTCACCCTAACTCACCCTCCACTAGCCTGCTCTTCAAGTCTTACTCAACGCCTCGTCAGGGGTATGACTGTAGTAAGCAGATATAGCAATTTACAATTACAAATATGGCTGTTTGAATGGCCTCATCACCTGCCTGTGAGTGAGTCACTGCAAATGGGTTTTTTCACCGCCCCTCTCCCAGCCAGGACGTTTTCTGTTTCCATGACAGCATTACTACCTACTTCCCTTGTCGCAGAACTGGCCACTCACAACAAATGGCTGCACAATCGTCTAACTTCATTCCAACGTTGCTCTAATAAATACCACTGATGTCATCAAACGTCAAAGAAATAAAGGATTACGATTGGACAACAGATCCCTGCAGACACTCCCTTGTAATACGGGCATTTACCTGAATGACCGGCCGTACCCAGTGTTTATTAGAGTAAAGCTTACCACCCACTATAGCTCCTATCCTTAGTCCATAGTCATGAGGAGGCAAAGCTATTTCACCAGTGGCGGCTGGTGAAGTTTGAAATTGGTGGGGTTTAAAATGAAGGCATGACTTTGCCTGAGCGAGCGCAACTGTCCTGAGGGGTGTTTGGGAAGGGTTTCAAGGAAGGGTGTTAATGGAGGCAAGCAACACGGGTCCCCACTCTGCTAGATGAATAGTAAAATGCAGAGATAACAGAAATTCAGTGCGAATCTGGGCCCCCGTTCCACTACACTATTGTATGTACGCTTCTGCTACTGAAGGATTAGGAGAGCAGACTGAACACAGTCTGTGCATGGATGACATCTGTGCTTGAATAGAGTGCCTGGAAAAGACCGTAAGGAGGATGTGCTGAAAGAAGAAGCTGGTGGGACACTGAATTGAGAGCTTGAAGGAAATCTGTTTCACGTTATCTGAAGTACTGCAGGAACCTGCGGGTAGATCAACGGTGCAGAAGCCTGAATAGATGGAAGCGTTGGAGTAGGAACTTAGAGAGAATGGATGCTTAAGCAGGCTAGATGTAGTAGCACCTTGCAAGAACCTGGAGCGATGGAAGTACCATAGGAGCCTGGAAGGAGGAACTAGATGCAGGAACCTAGAAGTAGGGGACTACTGCAGGGCGAGCAGCACCGCAGGAGTTTGGAAGAAGGGAAGGGTTGCAATAAGCAGACAAAAGGCAAGCTTTGCAGGAACCTGAAGGAGCAAAGTGCTGCAGGAAGTTTCTTAAAAAGCAGCGCTGGAAGATGCAGACCAGAAGGAAGCAGCTACAGGAGTCAAGTGCGGGAGTAGTGTAGCATGAGCTCTTAGGGTGGGAAGAGTTACAGGAACCTGGGAAGAGGTGCAATAACTTGGAGCAGGAGTGCTGCAGCAACCTGGAGGAAAGGAGTTCCAGAGGAAGGCAAGTGCTTGCTGCAAGAGACTCGAAGAAAGAAATGGCTGTTTGAACCCAGAGACAGAAAAGTGAAATGGGAGCCTGGAGGGAGGGACGACTGCAGGGAACTGGAAGGGTTGAAGCAATGCAGGAGCATAGAAACCAGAAACGCGGCAGAAGCCTGGAATGAGGGAGGCACTGCAAATCATTACATACAGAACAAAGTTCTGGAAATGCCAGGTAAAATGAGTGCGACATCACTCAGGATAGAGGCTTAAAGGAGTCTGAATGACAAGAAGGGTGTGCTGCAGAGAGAAGTGATGAGAAAGGTTGTGTCCAGAGCTGGCAAGAAAGGAACAAGTCGTGCAGGACTCTATTGGACAAAAGGAAGGAATGCTCCAGGCATTTGATGGGAAGGAGCTCTATTGGTAAACAAGAATGGGCTTACAGTGCTTGCAAGAAAGATGTAGAGAGTTTTGGCACAATGGCAGATTCCTGCTCGAACCATTTCAAATGGGGGCAATTAGTACTGCTGCAGTTATTCGTGCTGTCACTGAGGGAATTCCTCTTCATTGCATTTATGGATTATGGGCCTGCAATTTTTGAGGATTTCCTCTGTGCTGTGGCAGTGATTACCTTTGCTATAAAGTGTCATAGAAGGTGTCACACATCATACATTAGATTTGGAAATGTCGCACATGAGGAGACAGAAAACTTTGCAGTGCTGCTTTTAATTTGACGATTCACTCACCTCAAGCAGCCTGCAATTCAAAGTCACAAGACTAGTGTATAAACTAAACTGCTGTCTTCAGCTCTGCAGTGAGTGCGATCTCTTTTGCAGAGTCTAATCAGCAGGATTCCAAGGCGGCAAACTTTGAAAGCGTGGATAGCTATGAACTAGTTTCTGCGCAGTGGGTCACCGAAACTCGAGCTGATACACTGCGCAGAATCAGAATCCAGTGCTCAGCATCGTCCTGTATCCTCCAACCCCACCCTTCACCAACTCGTCACAGAGTGGGGTGGGTCAATAAGGCCCCCTGAACCCACAACACCCTGTGAAGAGTTAGGGAAGGGTGGAGTCAGTGGCATGGTTCCACACCTTGACTGACGTGAAGCCCCTGGCGCTGCAGGGCTTTAGCCTAAAGCGCCCAGGGTAAACTTGAATAAAACGTCCTCAAGGGGTGGAGCTCAGCCCACGAGGCTATTGCTATGCTGGCCCGATGAGCTCACAGACCTCAGGGATGTGAGATCGTCAGCCCGGCAGTTTGTTTGATAGCAGCCTGAGAAGAAAGGCTGCGCAAAGTGAGCATGCGTGCCATTCACCAGTGACTGTCAATCAATCAATCAATCAGGGTTGGTAAAGCGCAGCTACTCACCCAAAAGGGTCTCAAGGCGCTGAGGGTGCGTGCGGCTTCTCGGTGCTCAGGGGTGGCGTCGGAGGGGGCGGAGGGGATCCCTGTCCTGTCAGGTGCGAGCGGGCCGGGCGCTCATGGTGATTCATTGAAAAGCCAGGTCTTGAGGTCTTTCACGAATTTGGACAGAGTTGGTGTTTGGGGGAGGTGGAGAGGGAGGGAGTTCCAAGCCTTAGCCGCGAGGTAGGAGAAGGAGCGTCCTCCTGTTCTTGTCTTCTTGATACGCGGTACTGTTGCGAGGGCAAGCTGGGCTGAGCGGAGGGATCTTTGGGGTGCATGGAACGAGAGGCAATGGTTCATGTAGGCGGGGCCGGTGTTGTGGAGGGCTTTGTGGGCATGGGTGAGAAGCTTGAAGGTGATTCTCTTCTCTATGGGGAGCCAGTGTAGTGCCCGTAGGTGTTGGGTGATGTGGCAGTGGCGCGGTAGGTTTAGGACTAGTCTGGCGGCGGCGTTCTGGATGATCTGGAGTCTGCGGGTGAGTTTCTTGTTGATCCCAGCCTAGAGTGTGTTGTCTGTGACAAATGGTGAGTGCTGCCTGTGTGTAAGAAGTATGTTAAGTTGTGTGTGAGTGTATGTGTTAAGAGTACTGTGGCCACAAGTGCTAATTTAAGTGTGTGCGTCTTTTTTTACAAGTACGTTTTACAAAATGTAATTTACGGCAGAAAAGGACCGCAAAATAAAGACAGGGGCAGCGCTCCTACGCCCAATAGAGCGAACCGCCCCTGTCTTTCACTCACATCTATAGGTGGGTACAAGCACCCTGTCTCCAATTTTCTATTCACGCTTCTCAGCACAGGTACGCTTAGGCACAGCATCTGTGTACATGACTCTAGTAGTGCAATCACAAATTTCCACCAGAGCTAGTGCTTCTTCACACACAGACTTACCAGACTCGCCCACCCGCACTCTGGACGATAATCAAGTTTTTCTACCTCCCGAGAAGGTTCCGGAAATAAGAAACAGTTCACCCCATTTGATCAAGCAGTGCCCACCTTCCAACCAGGTCCGGCTTTAGCGTTGGTGGTGCCCAGTGCCACAATTACTTTTGGCGCCCCCACGTCCCATGACCGCCGCCTCAGATTCTCTCTTTACCCCCTGCAAAAGTGCCCCTCATCTCTCCTATCATAAGATATTGCTAAACACAACGCCCCCCCTGAGGTCACAATGCCCCTCTCCACAGGTCAGCGCCCAGTGCGGCCGCACCAGTCACACTGCCCTAAAGCCCGCCCTGCTTCCAACCACACTTCCCATTTCAAACTGTGCATTCAAAGGCACGAGATTCCCTTCCACTCTAGTGGCCCAACTGAAAAATCCTCCCTGTAGCCCTGTCCAGAATCGACGGCCACCTTGCATCCTGCACGAATCTAAAAATCTCTTTTTTCAGGGCTTTAAATGGGTTGGAAACAGTGTGTACGGAGGTACTTCCTCTAAAGGGGCGTGGCCTATGTAATGTAGGACGTGGCTTACATATGTAAACTAAATTTCTGTGATTTTTATAGGCTGCCACCCAACCAGTATTTTGGTGCCTCACTGAGCTTTCTGTTATTGCATCCAGATATATAATACAACAACCAACATCTCTCTAAAGCCGGCCCAGAGTATTGGCTTTGTCAATAGTTGATATCTGTTTAAGATAAATGAGTAACAATAATGATTTTGTTGTGGATAATTAATATTAAAAATGTTTTATTTCTGAAACTATGAGACGATGAATTAAAAATGATGGAGGCCTGTGGAATGGAAAGTGGTCTTCAAAGTGTCTCAGTTTCGCCAGTTATGTTGTTCTATGTTAGACATGTACACCCCCTTTTCACTCCACATCCCTTCATCTGTTTGTCTTACACCTCACTTCTTTCCTCTTCAGCACCCTCTTGTCACTCTCTCCTGAATGTACTTCCTTGCATCTCCTTCACCTCATGACCCCCTAAACACACAATGCACCCACTCACCTGTAAGCAATGCATTTTCTTCTACTTTTGCCTTACCACAATTTTGACAGCCTTGTGCCTCCTTCACACACACACTTGCACAGAATCACAACTGCAAAAACATCACGTGACCATTGCCCGGTGTGCTCTACAGAGCAGCCAAAGATAGGATGAGCAGGAATTTTGAACACCTTCTTGACCCACTGGCAGGCAGTGTGAGAAACTTGCCCTGCATGCAGACTCAACTCCAGAGCTCTCAATAGTAGCCTATTTTAAACACTTGGAATAGACTGAGTTCAAAGTATATACTATACAAGAGCAATATAAAACACGAAGAAAATACAGAAACACAACATCATGGAAACAGCTAATATTCTTAGGGAACTGCAAGATTAAGTAAAACATGTGAAATAAAAACCGGAATTAAATTACACCTTAGAGAACAAGTTATAGTTTCTTGATATAACTAACTATAACTGCTGAAGTTCTATGGTGTTGTGTGTGTAAATTCTGAACCTAACTATAACGTACCTATAACCTTTGGTTTTTTTTGTGAATTTCTACAATTTGTTAAACTTTTACTCCCCAACTATAATGTTCCTGTAACTTTTGTTTTTTTCAGTGAATACATATATATATTCACTGAAAAAAACCATAGGTTTCAGACACGTTATAGTTAGAAATTAGCATTTAAAAAACCTTTGAAATTCACTGTAAAAACCATAGGTTTCAGGCACGTTATAGTTAGCCCCCCTTCCTTTTTCTTATTTTTGGGCCCTGGGGACCCCATCCCCCAGGGCCTTACCCCCTTTTTTTTTTTAATTAAAATTAAACTGGAAGGGGGCCGCGTGGCCCCCCTCCCCTGGCCGAAAACTGCCCCGGGGACCCCATCCCCCGGGGCATGGCCACACTTTAACATTCCTTTTTAAGGAGGGGGGCTGCGTGGCCCCCTCCTCAGGCCTCCTTTTGCCCCGGGGACCCCATCCCCCGGGCAGGCCTTTTTTTTTTTTTTATAATTTCTGGGGAGGGGGCCGCGTGGCCCCCCTCCCGAGCCACTTATGGCCCCGGGGACCCCATCCCCGGGGCCTGGCCTCTGGTTGGGGACTGTGGGGGTCCCCAAACCCCCACAGTCCCGCCGGCTCCCCGTGTCCTAAGGGAGCCGGCATTGCTTTCCACACGGGGAGCAGCTAACATGCTGCTCCCCGTGTGGAAAAGCAATTGTCTTTGGATATTGGAAGCTAGAGCTTCCAATATCCAAAGCAGTTTGCAATGACAGGACGGGAGCCGCGGGGGTAGGCACCCTGGGACACTGCAGGAGCCGGCCCTGGGGGGTGGCGGTCCCCAGGGCCACCACAGGCTCCAGGAGGGGGCCGCGCGGCCCCCTCCCCACATCAGCAAAGCCCCGGGAGGTGGTGGTCCCCGGGCTTCGAGGGTCCAAAACGGACCCCCATTTTAATTTGTTAGTGCCCCGGGGAGGTGGCGGTCCCCGGGGCGTGTGGGGGGGCTCGAGCCCCCCCCCCACACACAGGAAAAAGTAAAAAAAAAAAGAAGCCCCGGGGAGGTGGTGGTCCCCGGGGCTGCGGGAGGGCTCAGAGCCCTCCCGCACCATTTTAAAAAGAAAGCCCCGGGGGTGGCGGTCCCCTGGGCTTGGGGGCCCTTTGAGGCCCCCATACATAAATTTAACCCCCACCATGCCCCCGGGACTTGGGCCACCCGGGGGCAAAATACAATCGAAGCGCGGGAGACCGCCCTTCGATTTTTTTTTTTATCGGCAGGATCCGCGCACCCTGAGCACCCTAGGTCTGCTCAGGGGGTCCTTGTGGGACCCCTGAGCAGACCTAGAGGTCAGGTGTTTACCCTGCCCCCTTTGTGCGCTTTGCGCACTTGTTTCTGTCCCTCGGTTCTACCGAGGGACAAAATGGCTGCCAACATTTCCTGAATCGGAATGTTGACAGCCAGCTGACAGCCAATTAGCATGCAGCTCGTGATCGGGACGGTGCGCGCAGGGTGCGCTCAGGGTGCGCGAATCCTCCGTGCCCATAGATATATATGTACTTTTACTTTTGATTTTCTCAGCAACTACTGAACGGATTTACACCATTTAACAAAAGGGTTCTTTCTGAACCAAGAACTACCTCTTTGCCAAATTTGGTGTAATTCCGTTCAGCAGTTCGGGCTGTAGCCGTGTCTAAAGTTTCCTATGGGAAAATGAATGGGGAAACACGTTTTGGGACCCCTCTTTTTTCTCGGCCCCCGCTTGACGAATAACCCTGAGACTTTCAGGGTAGGAGCGGACCGGAGCGGGCCATAAAGTTTGAAAATTTCGCGAAGATTCGTCAACCGACGCAAGAGTTATTTCAAATAGAATGTCGCGGATTTCCTATGGAAAATAGGTCCTAACTATAACTATCTACTGGCGACCGCCAGTAGATAATATAAATATGTATGTATATATATATATATATATGCAAAAAAAGAAGCAGAGAACTCTGGGTAGTTCTCAAGTTTAGGTGGAAAGCAGCTCCAGTATAGAGCACTCTCAACACCAGCGACACTCTAAGTTTGCTCACCTCAAATGTCTGCTTTTCTATCAAAGTCTTTCAGCGTAGGATTAGGACAGTGCCATCTACGCCGAGATAGAAAGGGACAAAGTCTTTTACCATTCCTACAGCAAAGTTTTTAAGCATAGGATTAGCACAGTGCTATCCTTGCCGAGCTGTAAAATGGCCAAAGCCTTTTACCACTCCAGGAACAGTATTACAGCTTTGGATTGGTAAATACCATCCAAGCCAACCTGAAATGAATAAAAGCAACCCCTGACACGTGTTTCGCTCTCATTAGAGCTCTTCAGAGAGGTACCGCTTTGTTTTGACTTATAATGGGTGCTCCCTTGTGTCTTTAATTGAAAAGCAAGATTAATGTGCACATCAAAAATGTTTACCCCTAAGTATGTAAATACCTTATTTGGTTTTATTATTGTTTTTCACGATTTATTTTTGCACGTCACAAGATGGCCGCCATGAATTAAGGCCGGAAAAACAGTCTTTCATTTCTATTTTCACTTTGTGATTATCACATGCACCAATGGGCTTGTACTTAAGTCAGTGCTTGGCTTGAGGACACCGACATTGAAAAAGGCTTTCACGCCGAAACGCGTCTGTCGGTGCGGGGGGGTCCGCACAATAAAGAAAACATCAAGAATTGACCCGTGAGTGCTTCTAATTTGTGGTCTCATTGTGCCGCTGTGGAGAAATGTGTATATATATATATATATATATATATATATATATATATATATATATATATATATATATATATATATATATATATATATATATATATATATCCACCACCAAGCTTACTTGTATCTGCAAGCACGAGCCACACCGATCCAAGTTTTTCCAATAGAATTTTATTCCGGGCACAAACGACGCGTTTCGAGTTCAACAGCTCTTGTTCACTGAAAAAAACAAAGGTTACAGGAAAATTATAGTTAGGAAGTAAAATTTAAATAAATCGTAGAAATTCACAAACAAATGTTATAGGTACGTTGTAGTTAGGTTCAGAATTTACACACACAAAACCATAGAACTTCAGCAGTTATAGTTAGTTATATCAAGAAACTATAACTTGTTCCCTATGGTGTAAAAAATCTTAGAAATTCACTAAAAAAACAAAGGTTTTTCTGAACCTAACTATAAGCTACCAATAACCTTTGTTTTTTTTGTGAATTTCTACGAATTTTTCAAATTATATTTCCTAACTATAATGTTCCTGTAACCTTTGGTTTTTTTTTATGTGAATATATATATAGAGAGAGATATATTCACTGAAAAAAACACCTGCTCCAATTTCCACCATAGTGGTGAACTCGCAGCGGGTGCTGCTGTACGTGAGGGTGGACTCACGTGTTATTTGTCACTCAAAGAAGAAGGCAGAGCACTCACGGAGTATGTCGTTAAAATCTTTAATCTTTAATCTTAGCAGACGTGTTTCGGCGATGATGCCTTTCTCAATGAAAGCGTCGCTGTTCATGAGGTGAACCACCAATGAGAATGTAATTAGGACATTTTAAACAAAATGAACTGTGCGCGCAACTGTTACTTTAATGGGAAGCATTGAGAAAGGCATAATCGCCGAAACGCGTCTGCTAAGATTAAAGATTTTAACTACATACTCCGTGAGTACTCAGCCTTCTTCTTTGAGCGATATATATATATATATATTCACTGAAAAAACCAAAGGTTACAGGGACGCTATATTTAAGGTTCAGATTTTATTCGTACAAAACCATAGAAATTCAGCAGTTATAGTTACCTGAGTTTACTATAACTTACACCCCAGCAATGCACATATTACATCACTCATGACATGGTCAGATGACATCTCAAATGACATCATTGATGACATCATCCAGTGATTGTGAGTGTTTTTAAAACATTTTTTTGTGTTAAACATATATATTAAGGTACCATAAAAGTTAAATTAGTTTAGTTTGTGTACTACTAATGGGTGATTCTATTTTAAAACATGCATTGTGTGACTGTCTGTGTAACTGTGTGTATTCGTGTATGATAGTGTGTGTATGTGTGTGGCTGCATGGGTGAATAAGTGGATGTGATTAGCTGTATGGGTAAGTGGCTGTGTGAGTGCCTGTATGGGTGAGTGAGTGGGTGTGAAAGTATGTATGGATGAGTGAGTGAGTATGTGAGAGACTGTATAGATGAGTGAGTTGGGTCTATGAATTTTTGTATGAGTGAGCGAATGGGTGTGTCAGTGGCTGTATGTGTGAGTGGCTGTGTAAGTGGCTGTAAATGGTGAATGAGAGGGGGCATGGGTGGCAACATGGTTGAATGGCTGTAAATGGTGAATGAGAGGGTGCATGAGTGGCTATATGGGTGAGTGAGCAGGTGCATGAGTGTCTGTATGGGTGAGTGAGAGGGTACAGGACTGGCTGTATGGGTGAGTGAATGGGTGTCTAAGTGGGTGTATGGGTGAGTGAGTGGGTGTGAGGGTCGCTCTATGGGACACTATGTGGTTGTCTTACTGACTATTTAGGTGACCAAGAACATGTGTTAGTATCTGCATGAGTAAATGTGTGGGTGTGTGAGTATCTGTATGTGTGAGCAACTGGTTGTGTGAGTGCCTGTACGAGTGAGTGAGTGGATCTACACATGAGTGAGTGGATGTATGAGATGTTGCATGGGACTGTGAGAGTGTGTGTGAGTGTGTGTGTGTGAGTGGGTCTATGAATGATGTAGTCAGTGATGTCATCAGTAAGGGTAGACGGAGTTTCACTTCACGGAATTCCACTGAGTTACCTGAAAACTCTGTGTGATTCCTCAGAGTTCCGCTCCTCACGAAGTGACAACACAATCCTGCCCAGAGACTCCTAATTGCTCTATAACGCTGCACACACACACACGCACACCTTCTCCCCCGCCCCTTTCATCAGGGTGTTCCATACAAATGGCGAGCAAAGCACCTGGGGAGTGGGGATCACGGGCGGAATCAGCAGATGCCGGAGTGTTTCCTTCACTGGCTCCTTTCACCACGGCACTCCGGCGTTGAATCACACAGGAAACCACACCCTTTCGCTGTGGGTGTAGCAGTAATTTTTGCTGCAGCCCCGTAATTATACTTGCACAAAACAAAAGAAAAACAGTTCAAATTACAATATAAATGAAATCAACGTAATTTTACAAAGTAAGGATAACGTCTGCGGCTCTGCATGCATGCATCTCCGTATCATAGCCATCAATCCCGCAGCCCCCTGCACCTGAGCAATAAGATTCGTGCTCCCTCCCCATTGCGACCCTAAGGCTGCTGCATCGCCATAATGGTTACTTACAGTTGGTAGTCTGCTTTTTTTGGGCAGAATTCTCTGTTCTTGCGTGCCGAGATAGTCCATGGAAAAAAAAAAATCATGGAGGCAGCAGCTGTGGCCATAGGCTCCAGGTGGGGCAGCGGTGGCGGACAAAGCACGGTGGGCTGCCTGTGATCACACATAGGGGCAGAGGGAGCAGCATAACCTCCAGAGTGAGGAAGAGCCAGTAGTCAGACTGACATCAGAGCAACAACTGGAATCACCTGCACACTTTTTTGGGAAACTTTCATAAAGATTCGCTAAATGATGCCAAAGATATACGCGAGCAAGCTTTTTCTGTGGAAACCTGACCCTAACTAACTACTGGAGACCACCAGTAGGGGATATATATATATATATATATATATATATATATATATATATATATATCAAATCCATGTAAAGTCTAATGGATCCTTGACCTTGAGACCCGGTACCCTAAGGGACATAATGTTGATGAGGAACTGGCAATACATTTAATTGAGGAATAGCGATGTGTTGTTTTACTTCATTTGCTCTGCACTCCTCTGTTTTCCATGTGCCAATTTTCTCTCATGCCAATTTTCCTCCTATATCAATTCCTCCATGATGATTGTAAACTGTAATGTTTTTAAGTGCACATTGTAATATACACTAGTATTTTCAATTGCAATTTTTTATTCTAACTTGTTCTTTTCTTTTTCTCTTTCTTCACAGGAGGAAAGGAAGGGGCCCACCGATTCACTACGGGCACTTCACGGGCCGCCTACCCTTTTCTTCCCCCTCTTTTGGGAGTGCACTACCTACTGATAGATAAGAAATTTTTCTAATATTTGTTTTCACTTATTTTTCACTGTTTATATCTTTGATGTTTGTTATGGTACCTAGGACCATTAGTATGGACTTTTTCGCCACTCGGCGCTAGTATTGATCCCATGTGCACAGTCAGGGATTTGGGCCATGTGTTTGTTTGAAAAGATGGATTATGGTGCTCCATTAGACTTTACATGGATTTGACCGTTTTTCCATGTGTCACGCTGGCTACCACTTCTGTACCCAGCGATGTGCCTGTTTTGCACCATATGTATTTTTGTACTTATTACCGTAAATTTGAGGAGTTTTGGACCTCTCTCCTACGTTATACGCGGCACACTTGCACTTGGTGCAACTCTCTGCTGCATGTTACAAATGCAAGGGTTCCTGTGAGGATTTCCTCTTTTAATGGTTAGACACGGGGTGCAGTCCCTATACGTTCGTTCTAATTTATAGTAACCACTTCTTGCACTCGGAACCGGAACAGCAGGTTATGTTTACATACTCCAACACTGTGGAGGTTATGTACTCTTCTGGAGCCTTTTACTTTCTTTCCATCCCTTTCGTGCATTTTCCTTTTTGAATAGGTTTTTAATATGTTGGTATATTGTGACTTAATATTTGCAACACATTTCGTTACAGATTACACATGTATATACTTTTGTTCTTCTGTATATGTATACTATTCTAAGATGGCCGCCACACTCATTGTGCAAATAACTACGTATTGACATTTCAGTCCGTTTTTTATGTCAGTGTCCTCAGTACCATGTCTATGTATAGCACTGTTTTCACGAAGCTCATTGTGTGATCAAGAAAGTTTTCTTTCGAAACGCGTTACTTTGAGCAATAAATCATTCCTTTCCTCAGAACCTGAGAGCGCGATTTATTGGAATCAGGTTGGGTATTGTGACGCCGGTTTGGCTCTACCGGCATCTCGTGCCACTGAACTACGGGCGGATTTCCCAGGAGGAACTCCCGGGATTGTGAAAATAAATATATATATATATATATATATATATATATCCAATCGAGTTTGCTCACCAATGAAGACACCACACCCAACGTTTTTCTTTTGCCTCTTTTATTCCGGCTGGCAACAGCAGATCAGAATCAAGCCTTCACAGTGCAGTCTTTCGCCAATCTTGCCTACGCGTTTCGGGGACAATTCCCCTTGATCTGCGGCTTGGCTGAGGGGAAAAGGAACAGCGTTACACTTGGCTTTTATACGTGATGTAAGTTCTCAATACCGCCCATGTGGGCGTGTCTGCGCTGTGCATTATGGTTGCAGTAGTTTGAATAATTTCCGTAGTGGATGTCGCTGTGCCTTAACTTCCCAAATTGCATTTTCCATCAGGTCACTGTTCAAAGCTTGGCCCGCCTGCTGTTTTCCTTGCGCCATACCGAAACAGGCACGTTGCTCCTTCTGTGTGTCACATAGTAAGAGGCACACGGACCCGCTTTGCCAGCAGTGGGGTGTCTTCGTGACCTGAGCAGGCCATTGCCTACGCGTTTCGGGGAGGTTATGTACTCTTCTGGAGCCTTTTACTTTCTCTCCATCCCTTTCGTGCATTTTCCTTTTTGAATAGGTTTTTTAATATGTTGGTATATTGTGACTTAATATTTGCAACACATTTCGTTACAGATTACACATGTATATACTTTTGTTCTTCTGTATATGTATACTATTCTAAGATGGCCGCCACACTCATTGTGCAAATAACTACGTATTGACATTTCAGTCCGTTTTTTATGTCAGTGTCCTCAGTACCATGTCTATGTATAGCACTGTTTTCACGAAGCTCATTGTGTGATCAAGAAAGTTTTCTTTCGAAACGCGTTACTTTGAGCAATAAATCATTCCTTTCCTCAGAACCTGAGAGCGCGATTTATTGGAATCAGGTTGGGTATTGTGACGCCGGTTTGGCTCTACCGGCATCTCGTGCCACTGAACTACGGGCGGATTTCCCAGGAGGAGCTCCCGGGATTGTGAAAATAAATATAAAAATATATATATATATATATATATATATTATCTACTGGCGGTCGCCAGTAGATAGTTATAGTTAAAACCTATTATCCATAGGAAATCCGCGACATTCTATTTGAAATAACGTTGGCGCCGGTTGACGAATCTTCGCGAAAGTTTCCAACTTGTTGGGGCGCTCCGGTCCGCTCCTATCCTGAAAGTCTCGGGGTGATACGTCAAGCGGGGGCCGAGAAAAAGGGGGGTCCCAAAACGCGTTTTCCCCATTCATTTTTCCATAGGAACCTTTAGTCGCAGCTACAGCCCGAACTGCTGAACGGAATTACACCAAATTTGGCGAAGAGGTAGCCCTTGGTTCAGTGTCGTGCCTTTTGCTTAAATGGTGTAAATCCGTTCAGTAGTTCCTGAGAAAATCAAAAGTAAAGTCACATATATATCTGGGCGGAGCCTAACCACACATGTCATCGTGAGATCTGATTGGCTGTCAGCACTTCATCCTGGAATTGCTGGCAGCCATCTTGGGACCAATATAAATGATAGTACCTCATTGAAATGCATTGTAGTGAATAGAAGATTTTGAGGGTCACCAAAAGGAGAACTATAAAGGGTGATAACAGGCTTTAGTTACATTAGAATTTATTTGTTGATGGTACCATACTAATTTTAGGAATTGTGGTGTATTCTAAGGTGATTTTACCATGTGAAAAACCTTCTGCTGGGATATCATGAATCATGTTTGAGAGAACACTATTTTCTCATGCTTGTCCCATGGAGGTTTGGAAGGTGCTCCAGAAGCTAAATGAGAGCATATTTTCTGTAAATTCACATTATCTTTCTCACTCATGTGAGAATGAAGTCTGACATTCTCAGTAAAACATGTACATCCAACAAGGGCAGAGACTGTCAGTTGATTCCTTTGTGTTCTACTGCAGCTTCCCAGAGTGTTCTAAAGAACAACTAGAGTGCTAACAGCCTTACTTATGACAAAAGTATGGCACACCTGAAGCCATCTTGATTGGAATAAACTGGTAACACTTAAAACATTTAATTTAAAAAGGAACAAAATGAGGGGGTTCATTTTGCCATAGAAATTATGGTTAGTGCTGTAGAAAGAAAAAATAGGACATGTTTCAAGTGTGATCTCAAATATCTTCCTGTTATATTTCAACAGGAGCAGCCTGCCAGTTGATGCCTTTGTGTTCTACTGCAGCTTCCCAGAGTGTTCTAAAGAACAACTAGAGTGCTAACAGCCTTACTTATGACAAAAGTATGGCACACCTGAAGCCATCTTGATTGGAATAAACTGGTAACACTTAAAACATTTAATTTAAAAAGGAACAAAATGATGGGGTTCATTTTGTCATAGAAATTATGGTTAGTGCTGTAGAAAGAAAAATTAGGACATATTTTAAGTGTGATCTCAAATATCTTCCTGTTATATTTCAACAGGAGCAGCCTGCCAGTTGATGCCTTTGTGTTCTACTGCAGCTTCCCAGAGTGTTCTAAAGAACAACTAGAGCACTAACAGCCTTACTTATGACAAAAGTATGGCACACCTGAAGCCATCTTGATTGGAATAAACCGGTAACACTTAAAACATTTAATTTAAAAAGGAACAAAATGAGGGGTACTTTTTGAAATAGAAATTATGGTTAGTGCTGCAGAAAGAAAAATGAGGGCATGTTTTAAGTGAGATCTCAAATCCTCTTCTATTTCATTAGAAAATTCTGACATGCAGACTGAAACAATCACTTTCAATACCAGCAGCAGACTACCAGTTAACTCCCTGGTGAGCAGTAGCTTTACTCCATTGATCTAATGAGCAAGTAGAGTGCTAACATTCTGAATTTATGGCAGATGTGAGACACATCTGAATGCCTTCTTGATGGAATCAAAGTAAAAACTGAAAGCATTTCCTACTGAGGAGACTGCAGTAAATGAAGAAATTAGGAAACTTCATAACAAAGAAGTCTTCCAAGATGGCCACCAGTGAAAAAAGAGCCCAAATGTAGCACAAATATTACCCAGATGTAGCCCACATATAGCCCAATGACAAAAGTGTGCAAAACACTTTTTATTTTTAGTTTTTTGCAGTTTTATGTAGTGCAGACTGGTCAGGTATTGGAGCATTGCATCTTAAAACATGACCCCCTACACTACAAAAATACCACTGCACTACCTTAAACCCTAAAACACTACCCCCAGCACGACCCCCTACACTACCCAAACACCACTGCACTAACCTAAATCCTAAAACACTACCACCAGCACGACCCCTACACTACCCAAACACCACTGCACTACCCTAAAACATGACCCCCTACACTACACAAACACCACTGCACTACCCTAAACCCTAAAACACTACCCCCAGCACGACCCCCTACACTACACAAGCACCACTGCACTACCCTAAACCCTAAAACACTACCCCCAGCACGACCCCCTACACTACACAAACACAACTGCACTACCATAAACCCTAAAACACTACCCCCAGCACGACCCCTACACTACCCAAACACCACTGCACTAACCTAAATCCTAAAACACTACCCCCAGCACGACCCCTACACTACCCAAACACCACTGCACTACCCTAAAACATGACCCCCTACACTACACAAACACCACTGCACTACCCTAAACCCTAAAACACTACCCCCAGCACGACCCCCTACACTACACAAGCACCACTGCACTACCCTAAACCCTAAAACACTACCCCCAGCACGACCCCCTACACTGCCCGAACACCACTGCACTGCCCTAAACCCTGAAACACCAGCCCCTCCATGACCCCCTACACTGCCCGAACACCACTGCACTGCCCTAAACCCTGAAACACCACCCCTAGCACGACCCCCTACACTGCCCGAACACCACTACACTGCCCTAAACCCTGAAACACCACCCCTTCACGACCCCTACACTGCCCGAACACCACTGCACTGCCCTAAACCCTGAAACACCACCCCCAGCATGACCCCCTACACTGCCCAAACACCACTGCACTGCCCTAAACCCTGAAACACTACCCCCAGCAATACCCCCTACACTGCCCGAACACCACTCACTGCCCTAAACCCTGAAACATCACCCCCAGCAAGACCCCCTACACTGCCCGAACACCACTGACCTAAACCCTGAAACACCACCCCCAGCACGACCCCCTACACTGCCCGAACACCACTGCACTGCCCTAAACCCTGAAACACTACCCACAGCATGACCCCCTACATTGCCCGAACACCACTGCTCTGCCCAAAACCCTGAAACACCAGCCCCAGCACAACCCCCTACACTGCCCGAACACCACTCCACTGCCCTAAACCTTGAAACACCAGCCCCTGCACGACCCCCTACACTGCCCGAACACCACTGCACTACCCTAAACCCTGAAACATCACCCCCAGCACGACCCCCTACACTGCCCGAGCACCACTGCACTGCCCTAAACCCTGAAACACCAGCCCCAGCACGACCCCCTACACTGCCCGAACACCACTGCACTGCCCTAAACCCTGAAACACCAGCCCCAGCACGACCGCCTACACTGCCCGAACACCACTGCACTGCCCTAAACCCTGAAACACCAGCCCCAGCACGACCCCTACACTGCCCGAATACCACTGCACTGCCCTAAACCATGAAACACCAGCCTCAGCACGACCCCCTACACTGCCTGAACACCACTGCACTGCCCTGAACCCTGAAACACCAGCCCCAGCACAACACCCTACACTGCCCGAACACCACTGCACTGCACTAAACCCTGAAACACCACCCCGTGCATGACCCCCTACACTGCCCGAACACGACTGCACTGCCCTAAACCCTGAAACACCACCCCCAGCGCGACCCCCTACACTGCCCGAACAGCACTGCACTGCCCTAAACCCTGAAACACCACCCCTGCACAACCCCTACACTGCTCAAACACTACTGCACTGCCCTAAACCCAGAAACACCATCCCCAGCACGACCCCCTATACTGCACGAACACCACTGCACTGCCCTAAACCCTGAAACACTACCCCCAGCAAGACCCCCTACACTGCCCGAACACCACTGCACTGCCCTAAACCCTGAAACATCACCCCCAGCAAGACCCCCTACACTGCCCGAACACCACTGCCCTAAACCCTGAAACACCACCCCCAGCAAGACCCCCTACACTGCCCGAACACCACTGCACTGCCCTAAACCCTGAAACACCAGCCCCAGCACGACCCCCTACACTGCCCGAACACCACTGCACTGCCCTAAACCCTGAAACACCACCCCTGGACGACCCCCTACACTGCCCGAACACCACTGTACTGCCCTAAACCTTGAAACCCCACCCCCAGCATGACCCTACACTGCCCGAACACCACTGCACTGCCCTAAACCCTGAAACACCACCCCTGCACGACCCCCTACACTGCCCGAACACTACTGCACTGCCCTAAACCCTGAAACATCACCCCCAGCACAACCCCCTACACTGCCTGAGCACCATTGCTCTGCCCTAAACCCTGAAACACTAGCCCCAGCACGACCCCCTACACTGCCCGAACACCACTGCACTGCCCTAAACCCTGAAACACCACCCCCAGCACGACCCCCTACACTGCCCGAACACCACTGCATTGCCCTAGACACTGAAACACCAGCCCCAGCAAGACCCCTACACTGCCCGAACACCACTGCACTGCCCTAAACCCTGAAACACCAGCCCCAGCATGACCCCCTACACTGCCCGAACACCACTGCACTGCCCTAAACCCTGAAACACCAGCCCCAGCACGACCCCCTACACTGCCCGAACACCACTGCACTGCCCTAAACCCTGAAACACCAGCCCCAGCACCACCCCCTACAATGCCCGAACACCACTGTACTGCCCTCAACCCTGAAACACCACCCCTGCACCGCCCCTACACTGCCTGAACACCACTGCACTGCCCTAAACCCTGAAACACCACCCCTGCACGACCCCCTACACTGCCCGAACACCACTGCACTGCTCTAAACCCTGAAACACCACCCCCTCACCACCCCCTACACTGCCCGAACACCACTGCACTGCCCTAAACCCTGAAACACCACCCCCTGCACCGACCCCTACACTGCCCAAACACCACTGCACTGCCCTAAACCCTGAAACACCACCCCCAGCATGACCCCCTTTACTGCTCGAACACCACTGCACTGCCCCAAACCCTGAAACACCACCCCCAGCATGACCCCCTACACTGCCCGAACACCACTGCCCTAAACCCAGAAACACCACCCCTGCACGACCCCCTACACTGCCCGAACACCACTGCAGTGCCCTAAACCCTGAAACACCCCCTGCACGACCCCCTACACTGCCCGAACACCACTGCACTGCCCTAAACCCTGAAACACCACCCCCAGCACGACCCCCTACACTGCCCGAACACCACTGCACTGCCCTAAACCCTAAAACACCACCCCCAGCACGACCCTCTACACTGCCCGAACACCACTGCACTGCCCTAAACCCTAGAACACTACCCCCAGCATGACCCCCTACACTACCCGAACACCACTGCACTACCCTAAACCCTAAAATACTCCCCCAGCACGACCCCCTACACTACCCGAACACGACTGCACTGCCCTAAACCCTAAAACACTCCCCCAGCACGACCCCCTACACTACCCGAACACCACTGCACTGCCCTAAACCCTAAAACACTCCCCCAGCACGACCCCCTACACTACCTAAACACCACTGCACTGCCCTAAACCCTAAAACACTACCCCCGCATGACCCCTACACTACCCAAATACCAATGCACTACCCTAATCCCTAAAACACTACCCCCGCACAACCCCCTACACTACCCAAAGACCACTGCACTACCCTAAACTCTAAAACAATACCCCCGCACGACTCCCTACACTACCCAAAGACCACTGCACTACCCTAAACCCTAAAACACGACCTCCTACACTACACAAACACCACTGCACTACCCTAAACCCTAAAAACTACCCCCAGCACGAACCCCTACACTACCCAAACACCACTGCACTACCCTAAACCATAAAACACTACCCCCAGCAGTACCCCCTACGCTACCCAAACACCACTGCACTACCCTAAACCCTAAAACACTACCCCCAGCAGTACCCCTACACTACCCAAACACCATTGCACTACCCTAAACCCTAAAACACTACCCCCAGCAGTATCCCCTACACTACCCAAACACCACTGATCTACCCTAAACCCTAAAACCCTAAAACACTAACCCCAGCACGACCCCTACACTACCCAAACACCACTGTACTAACCTAAACCCTGAAACACTCCCCCAGCACGACTCCCTACACTACCCAAACACCACTGCACTACCCTAAACCCTAAATCTACCCCCAGCATGACCCCCTACACTACACAAACACCACTGCACTACCCTAAACCCTAAAACTCTACCCCCAGCACGACCCTCTTCACTACCTAAACACAACTGCACAATTTGTTACAGGCGTTGCAACGCAGGCCTGTGGTGCTTACTGGAAGTACCTGGTGGGCTAGTTGGGCCCCAGGGACTCATGATTCAAGGTGACCTAATCCCCCAACTTAAAACGCGCCACTGGGCGCATTTGCACAGTGGTGAAGGGAGGGGCGGGGCCTCAGGTGACATGTGCGCAAACACGCCCTGTGGTGCGTTTTAAGTTGGGGAGTTAATTCCTTTGAATCCTGGGGGCCAACTAGCCCACCAGGTACCTTCAGTAAGCACAACAGAGTTGCGTTGCAGAGAGGTGAAAAAGGTGCGTGGCCTCGAACGCCTCTCTGCAACTCAGCTCTGTGGTCCTAACTGTAGGTACCTGGGGGCTAGTTGGGCCCCAGGGACCCTCAGGATTCAAGGGGACTTAATCCCGCAACTTAAAACGCGCCACGGGCGCGTTTGCACACGTCACCTCAGGCCCCCCTCCCTTCACCACTGTGCAAACGCGCACTGGCTCTGGTTAGTCAGAGTCAGTTACCACCAGTACCCGTCTGAAAAAGTTGTGGGCACAGGATGATTTTGCAACAAGGCCTCTTTCTGCTCCTCTGTTGGTTCTTTCTGCACATCTTTTGCTTCTTTCTGTGCGTTTTTTCTTCTTTCTTCACATGTCCTACCTCTGTTGGCATAGTTAGAAACTAGCATTTAAAAACCTTTGAAATTCACTTAAAAATCATAGGTTTCAGGCAAGTTATAGTTAGAAATTAGCATTTAAAAACCTTTGAAATTCACTGAAAAAACCATAGGTTTCAGGCACGTTATAGTTAGAAATTAGCATTTAAAAAACCTTTGAAATTCACTGAAAAAACCATAGGTTTTAGGGACAGTTATAGTTAGTTGGACATTGCACTCGTACAAAACCCGTGAAATTCCCCTGTTATAGTTAGTTCAGCTAACTATAACTCGCGCCCCGCAATGCACTGCTGATGACGTCACATATTACATCACTCATGACATGGTCAGTGACATCACTGATGACATCTCAAATGACATCACTGATGACATCATTCATGTGATAATTTCATGCATCTTCTCACACCCTAATATAACTTTTGATACACCCACTCTAAATTACAGACTGCCATTCTCAAAACCATAGACACTCCAACACCAAAAACTACATACCCACTCACTGATTCTTAGGTCTACACACACATCCACTCACTCACCTGTACAGTCACTCATACTTACAGTCACTCAGTACAGGACTATCATATGCACTCATACACCTATATAAACACTCACACACCGCCACTCATCCATAGAGGTACTCACACACCTAGTCAGTCATGCAAAAATTAATCACACACCCATTTACTCACCTATACAGTTATACACACACCAGCTCACTTACTCATACAAATACTAGCACATTCTTATGCTCTTATACAATAACTGATACAAGCACACACGCATCCATACAGCCACTCTCACAATAACACACTCTCACTTATAGCCATTTAAATACTCTAACACACATATATACTGCCTTTTACATATGTAGTTACTCGCACATGTACCACTGAGATATACATTCACTCACTAACACACCCATACACACACTCACCCACCCAAGCAGTCCATCACAGATGCACTCTTGAAATCATGCACCCAGTGAATCACCCACTCACACATCTATGTATAGAGTCACACACACCCCACCCACACAAACACTCAGGCAGCCATACAGATACTCAGAGAACCAATCAATAACCCATATAGACACTCATGTAGCTATTCGCAAATCCATGCATCCACTTACACACCAACAAACAGACGGATACAGACATTCAAACAGTTTAGTCACTAACCCATGCATTCAGTAAGATACGTTTAATCACTCACTTGTAGAGTCAGTCACTCACGTACTAAATCATCCATTCAGACACTTATACACCCACTCATTCTTCAATACGCCTTTCCCTATATATATTAAACATATTTAAACTTTACAGAAACACACAGTCTCTGGATGATGTCATCAGTGATGTCATCAGTGATGTCATTTGAGATGTCATCAGTGATGTCACTGACCATGTCATGAGTGATGTAATATGTGACGTCATCAGCAGTGCATTACGGGCGCGAGTTATAGTTAGCTGAACTAACTATAACAGGGGAATTTCACGGGTTTTGTACGAGTGCAATGTCCAACTAACTATAACTGTCCCTAAAACCTATGGTTTTTTCAGTGAATATATATATATATATATTCAGAAGAATTCTGCCTGTTACGTCGTACTCCTGCCTGCAAATCGTCGGTGCCAGCCGTGGCGGCAGAAGCCACATATATCACGAAGAAACCAAATCCCAATCGGGAAGAAGGCGGCACACCCATATCAGCCAAGTAGATTTTATTAAAGCAAAAAACAACGCGTTTCAGCCGAGTGTGCCGCCTCCTTCCCGATTGGGATTTGGTTTCTTCGTGATATATATATATATATATATATATATACACACACACACACACACACACACATTACCTAGTGCCGGCCGCCACTAGGTAGTTATAGTTAGGTCTGCTTTTCCATAGAAAGAGTGTTTTGGGGTTTGCTAATAACTTTGGCCCCGTTTGACTAATCTTCACAAACCTTTCCAAAAAATAAGTTCATCCATCTCAGCTTGTTCCTGGAAAGTTTCCAGGTGACCTGTCGGGAGGGGGAAGGGCGTAAAAAAGGGGGGTCCCAAAACGCATAATCCCCATGCATTTTCCATAAACTTCTTTAGACAAGGCTACAGCAAAAACTGCTGAACGGAATCACATTAAATTTGCAAGGAAGCTACATCTTGGTCTGCAGATTATGCTTTTTGTGATTTGGTGTAAATCCGTTAAGTAATTTTTGAGACATTAAGGAACAAAAATAATTGTATATCTGGATGGCTGGGTCAGCGATAGTCTTGAGAGACTCCCGCGGAAGCGCCCATTTAAAAATAGAGCATTCTGATTGGCCCAGGGAGCTGTATTTCCCTTGGGCCACCTCGCTTCTGTGGGAGTCAGATTCCTGCGGGAGCGAGCAAACTGATTGGCTGCCAGCAATATGAGAAAATATTGTTGACAGCCATTACAGACTCAAAGACTTAGTCCCCTGTCCTGAAGTTAAAAAAAAATAATAATTTAAGGAGGCAGGGTAGGGATATCTGACACCCTAGGCCCAATGGGGGGACACAGAGGGACCCCCTGGGGCCATAAAGAAAGAAACAAATAGGCAAAAAATGCAGCGATTCCGCGAGACTCACAGGATCGGGGGAAAAAATGGCGGCCGTGCCATATTTATTAACTTTATGCCCCGGGGATCCCACCCCCGGGGCTGTGGTCATAAAGGTGAGGGGGAGGCTGCACCGCCCCCTTCCTTGAGCCTTCAAAGGCCTCTGGGAACCCACCCCCAGCGCATATTACTTTAAGGAAGGGGGTCGCTCGGCCACCGTCCCTGAGCCATTAATGACCCCGGGGATCCCATCCTCCTGGGCAGGCTTGCAAGCTATGTCCCGGGGAGCCCATCCCCATGACATAGCGGTTTTCCTGCCTGCAGCGTCGCAGGCAGGGAAACCTGTGTTTGCTCTTGCTTGGCGGGAGCATTTATAAATTTCCCACCAAGCGGGAGCAAACACCAAGTCCACTTCCAGTTGGCAGGAGCTTTGAAAATGCTCCTGCTCGCTGGGAGCGGACTTTTGATCTGTTTCCCTGCCTGCACTGAAGCGTGCAGGGAAGCAGATGAAAAAATAATGTGGATGACCTGGGGGATGTATCCCCAGGGCCTAAAAAGGCTTGAGTAGGGAAATCATGCGCCCCGTGCTCTTTTTAGGTCTCGCCTGAGCCAGCGCATGCGCTGCTCTGGCGAGAGTTTTAGTAAGCGGGTTTTGGAAGTGCAAACAGCAGTTTGCTGGCGACCAGCTTGCGTTCACGCGAGCGTGAACGTGCTCAGCTGCCAGCTTTCAGCGCCCGAGGCGCCATCTGGAGCGTGATTACTTTCACTTTTGGCGCTACTGCGCGCGCACCACTCGCGTGTTTGCCGGCGCGCGCGCACCCCTGCTTTCACTTTTGCCGTCTTGTTTACTTTTGCCGTCTTGTTTTTAATTTTTAAAGGTGCGTCTCACTTGCTTAAATGCATGTTTTGCTGGTCACACCGTATATTAGTATGTCAGACATTCTTGCGGACATGGAACTCTTGGCTCGATTTTTATCAGTCTCATTTGACTTCTTACGGTCCGTAAGCCCGCACGCCCTCTCCTTAATAGCCCCAGCTCTCCCCTCTTACCCCTCGCCTCGCCTTCTCCTCTCAGCAGCCCCCCTCCTCTCTCTTCCCAGCAGTTCCTTCTCTTTTACTTTCCGTCTATGCTCTCCCGTAGCTGTCTTTGGTCTTGCTCCCCACCCTCACCCCCACAATCCACTCTCACTTGTTCTTGCTGTCTGCACCTCCAGCCCTCTGTTCCCTCACCACTCGCTCTAACTCGCCCCCCCTTCTCACACCCTCAGGTCCCTCAGCTGTTCGTGGTCTCCAGCTTTTCCCCACCTGGCTCTCTCGCGCAAGCAGCGTTGCTCCCTCCACCCTTGTATTTCCTCAGCTGTGTCTGTCCTCCGTTCTGTCCCCACTACATCTCCCAGCAGCAGACCCAGACTCCGTCCTCTCCTCCACACACGACGCACTCCCTCCTGCCCTCTCTCCTAAGCAGCCCCGTTCTCACTCTCCCCTTTTCCACGCCAACCAGTTACCTCCCCTCACCTGCAGTGTTACAGCTTCCCCTTATCTTCAGTAATTTCCCTTGCCTCTCACTGTTCCTTCCCTCCACCAGTGTAGCCCCCTCCTCGGGCTCTTCTGGCCTCTGTCCTCCATACTCTCGCACCTCAACACTTCCCAGTCTCTCCTTGTCACAGCTCTCTGGCATCCCTCTGTCTTTCCACCAACAAACAGCTGTACTCCCTCCCTAATCTGTTCCTGCTCTCTCTCTCTCCCCCCATTTCCTTCTCTGTGCTCCACTTTTAGTTTCGTCCCCAGACCTCTTCCCTGCCTAGCTCCTATGTGGTCTCCAGCCAGAGCCCCATTTAGGGCGGTGCCACAGGTGCGGCTGCACTAGTGCCAAAGCTAAACACTTACAAGGTCCCAAAGGCGAGACCTATTGGCTATGCCAATGCTTGTTAATATATATGTACAGCCCTGGTAGATGGGGTCCCCAGGGCCTAAAGAGGCTTAGTCCCCTTTTAACTTACATTTACGGCAATGGGGGATGGGGTCCCCAGGGCCTCAAGAAAGTCAGGGAGGGTGACTGACCATACAGCCCCCCTCCCATTTTAATATAAAAAAGGCCCTGGGTGATGGGGTCCCCTGGGCCATGCCTGATGGCCAACCCACCGCCGCACACGGCTGAAGGCCATGTGCAGTGTGGGGTTGGCTGCCTTTGGGGGTTTGGCCACAGGCCAGGCCTTGTGGCCAAGCACCCACCGCACATAGCCAAAGTCCGTGCGCAGTGTGGGGTTGGCCGCAAGCCAGGCCTTGTGGTAAGCCCCCCGAAATGCACTACAGAACTCCCTGCGCAGTGTGGGATTGGCTTCCTTTACGGGGTTGGCCACAGGGCCTGGCTGCAGGCCCAGCCTTGTGGCCAATCCCCCACTGTCCACAGCTGAAGGTAGTGCGCAGCGTGGGGTTGGCTGCAAGTGGGGGGTTGGCTGCTGGCCAAAACCTGGCCGTGCGCGGTGGGGGGTTGCATATACGTATGGTAATTAAATATTACGTTTTTTTTTTAAAACTAGAAATTCACTGAAAAAAACAAAGGATCTTTTTATCACTCCTAACTATAATGTTACTTAACCTTTGGTATTTTCAGTGGAATTTTTTTTTATAATATATAAATATATATAGATTGATAGATATACATATATAGAGAGCTAGATAGATATATTAGTGTGTTTTGAAATGTAATTCATTAGAATTCTGTACACATTTTCTTATACAAATAGCATCGAGCACTTACGGTTTATCAACAACCTTTTATAGGATAAATAGCATAAGCGCTAGATTTGGCAATAAAAAGAAATGGTAGTCGCTCCAGTTACATAGACTGAGTTTCTTTTACATCACAACCCTCTCTCCAGCAGTGCCACCCGTTAACTGCACTACAAGGCACACAAAAGTGAGTCTTTCCACTTTGACAACCTAGTCAGAGCAGGCACTGAAAGGGAGTGGGGGAGGGCCACCGTCCTAAGCACAAATCAAGACACCGATGCCTGCAGCGGGACTTCCCTTGTGAGCATACAGGGTGTCCCATTTCAAAGCACTGGAGGGGAAAAGGGCGCCTAGAAATATCAACCAAACCAGCATGGAGGAGTTAAAGGCCTCACGTGGGCGCGGCCTCTCTTCGCACGCGAGCTCTCACGCGCACTACAAGGTGCTCCCTCCCCGGCAGGCACTCGAGCCTGCTCTACATACCAGGCATAGCTCGGCCAGCTTTTCCCCGAACTGCGGCCGGTCGCTGCAAGCAACGGCCTTGGTCTCGCGCGAACAGATCACGGGACAGATTAATTATAACTTTCCAGCATCTGAAATAAGCAGGGAAAGTTTATTCCTCCACTGCCTGCACCTCTTCTGCAAACTATTTCTTTTTGGTATTGCTCCTGCCCGTGGTTGTGTGCAGTTTATGTCTGGGCGCACACAGGCTAGCACGTCTTACCTTTCTTTTGTTTTGGTATTTGTGTAGATATTTTCCTTCCCCTTAAAATACCAAAGCGCTGTCTGGATGGTCGAGTACCTACTCCGTTTCCTATGCGTGGTTGGAGGAGCGCTGGTTGTGGTGTGGCCTATATGGAGTATTTTTGGTGTTGTGTGTGGGTTCGAGCCTGTGCTCCAGCCAAATTGTGGTACGCATGCAGCACAACACATGAAGGGAAAAGCGAAAGACTGTGAGAGATGACATCACAATTTACATATATAAGCTGGGACTACCCCCCCTCCCACAGTGCTGGTAAAAGTGGAATCGGGTGGTAAATCTCACACACCACCGGTAGAGGGGTCTATAGGGGATATCTAGAACCTTAGTTCAATTTAAACTGCAGACTCAACCAGTAAATGTGTCTGTAGGGCCCATCCTAAAGCAATGAGAGTGTGACCCAAGTGAATTCAAAGACACTACCAGTATCTGGGTTTGTGGGGTCCGCCCAGAATCAGGGAACTTTTGATCTAAGTAAAACCACAGACCTACCAGCAGATTTGTCTATAGGTACCCGCCTGAGCAGGAACCAAGTAAAACACACCCACCACTAAATTGGTCTCTTGGGTTCAATCTGAGCATGACCCAAGTAAAATCACAGACCACCAACAGATGGGTTGAAACAGAAGAATGCCCCTGCTAAGACAAGAAACCCATCAGTAAACGGATCAATGACGTCCACCCTCACGCAGTGACCGTCTGACCAAAGTCAAGCAATGCCGGTGACTGTAGCACGGACTGCATGTGTACCTAAAGGGGTATATTCACAAGAACGAGTGCTAAACATCCCCAAAAAATGTTAACGCAACTTTACACATTGCAGCCTATTGCGGGAAAATAACCCCGTGTTAACTTGGAATTCACAACACGGCGGTACCATGCGATAGTCCGCCGAAAACGCGGCCAATGTCCGCGATACAACCACCTCGACGGAGATAAAAACACAAACCACAACACAACAAAACGTGTGATGAGCCCATTCGCGATGAGGAAAGCAGCGATAAGCACCGCCAGGCCCGCGACACACACACGGCAGGCGGGAATAAGCACAACAAAAGCCTGAAAAAGAAAGACAAACCAAACAGAAAACAACAGCCAAGCACAATGGAGGCAACCGGAGCCAGTATACAACCCCACAAGCCCCATTGGCAACAAAACATTGTACATGGCAGGCCATCGTGGACAAGGTGAATACAGCCGGAGAGCGGAGGAGGACAATGGAAGAAAACCAGTACAGCCGGAATGAAGCGAAACGCACAAACAAGCAGAAACACGCCAACAACAAGAAGGCAGCAATGCACACCGGAGGTGGGAGTCCAGCGCCACACCAGGAGCTGGATGACATGGAGGAAATGGTGTCCACCACATCAGTCTGGAGATGGTGGCAGGACCCGGGGACCGGAAACTCCCCAAAACAACAGACACAACAGCAACATGGAGAGGAACGACCAGAGACTGGGGGGACGGGGGGAGATGGGCACAATGGCACACATGCACAATAAAGCACAGCACAACTGCAGACAAACCATGCCCAAGTGTAACAACACCAACCAAGAGCACAAGTCACACAACCCGGCAATATCACACCACTGAACAAGCACAGAAGTGAAAACCACACTGCCTGAAAGGGAGAAGGGTGCACCAAATCAGAGCTGAAGGGACATCTCACACACAATGCAGCGCACACACATAGGAAGCAGAGCACCCCAATATCGAACACAATGTGGTACTAACACCAACATTTGCACAACAGAACACAGGACACAAGTGCACCCGCTTGTGGCCGGCAAACGGCCATACATATCTGGCAAAGCACGAAACAGGGACATGATAATGTACAAGTACAAACCCACAGCCCTGATGGGGGAGCAATGCACGTATGGCAGGGAGCCAGAGAGTCCGTGACACACACATTGGCATACAAATCAAGACACAACACAGTTGGAGACAAGTGAAAGTGCGGAAACTTTATCAACAAGTGCGTGTCAGTACGGCCAAGAGAAGTGCCACGATATGCAGACCAATGCAGCAGCATGTCTGAATGAGGAACGTAGGAAAGCGCCCATGTCCACCCCGGGGGAGTCCATTACCAACGCAAGTCAGTGCCAACCCGCGTTGGTTGTCCGCGCATGGATCAGGAGTTCAGGCCAATGCAGCCATGTCCACTGTCGTCTTGGGACATGTGACCAGATTCCAAACATGCAACCAGGCGTCGGGACACATGCAATGGGTCACATCCAGTTGGGGCTGCAGATACCTTGTCACTCGTCCATGAACGCGAGTGCAGCAGCGTAGGCCAACATCTCCAATGAGAGATCATTCGCCACCACATCTGACAAATCGTCGACGTAATCCATCAGCTGACCCTGACAGATGTGCTGACTCCAACCCCTGGCCCCAATGTGCACCAAAGCCCAATCGAGTAGCGGCTCAATGTGCTCACTGCACACGACGACTCGTGCAATCTCCCAGGTCCAGTTGCCAGCATGCATGCCAAACATCCATGCATGCCATAAACGGGCATCACGGTGACACTCCTGGTCGTGGGCCAACAGGGGGCGCACACACACGTCGAAATCCAGGTCAGCTACAGTCACGTTGGAGAGGCAGACATCCATGGTCCACTCGAATATGCACGAGCGACAATGCAACACAGGCTGAACGCAGGTGACGTTCGCAAGGCGTAAGCTCAGCCGGTAACTGATCCGCAGCACTGCCAACGGCAGTGCCACCAGTACATGCAGCAGACGTGCATTTTATTTTATTTTGAAAGTTTTATATAGCGCTGGCTTGACCCAGAGGTATCAGAGCGCTTTACATGAGAGGATAATATAACGCAAACAAGGCATACAAATAGATGAAGAGAATAAAGAAACAAAGTGTGAAATATACAAAAACAAAATGGATAAATAGGTGCAAGAGCTATACACTTCAAGTAACTAGGTATATGATGTTCGGGTGATGGACAGATAATACTGAACAAAATGTAACATGGTGATTGGGGATCAGTTGCAGGTCGCAGGTTAGGACCCCTAGTGATAATTGGGCCAGACATGGCATAATAGTGGATAAAAGATAATGACAACAACATGTGAAATATACAAATCAGGTAGATAAACAAAATAAACAGTTAAATAAATGAATCAAATAGAAAAGCATGGGCAGAAGCTATACATATCAAGTAATTAGGCCGATGATGTTCATGAAATGGACAAATATTACTGGACTGATATAACATGGTGAGATTGGAGATCGAGTGGAGGTCACAGGTTAGGATCCCCAATAATAATTGAGGAGGTGGATTTTGAGGTCTTTTTTGAAGCTGAAATAGTAGGGGTTGCAGCGCAGGTTTTTTGGGAGGGCATTCCAGATGATAGGGGCGTTCCCAGAGAAGGAGCGTGATTGTGTGGCTTTCTTTTTATGCAGTGGTGGTATAAGGAGGAGGGAGTTGGTGCTTCTCAGGGGTCGTCTGGTGCCCGCAATGATGAGTTTCTTGGAGAGGTACTGTGGAGTGTTTTGGTGGAGGGCTTTATGAGTGATGCAGGCAGTTTTATATGCAGATCTGCCTTCAATAGGGAGCCATTTAAGAGATTTGAGAGCCGGGGATATGTGATCGAAGCGTTTGCAATCTGTAATGAGCCTGGCGGCAAGGTTGAGCACAGCTTTGATTGGAGCAAGGTGGACCTTGGGGATTCCGTTGAGGATGGCGTTACCATAATCAATACGTGAAAGAACAAGTGACTGAACTACATGTTTAAAATCATCTGTGGGTATAAAGGGTTTGATTTTCTTGAGGTGACGGAAAGTGAGGAGGGCTCCTTTAGCAGAGTTTTTGATGTGGACATTAAGGGTTAGGGTGTTGTCGATAGAGATACCAAGAGATTTGACGGAGTTGGACAAGGTGAATGAGCAGTTGAGTGCGTTAAGGTCAGAGATCCATGATTGAACGGGGAGAGGGTTGTTTTTAGGGGAGAAGAGAATGATTTCAGTTTTATTAGGGTTAAGTTTGAGATGATTGGAGTGGAACCAAGTCTGAATTTTGGTGAGGGTGTTGTTCAGGTGTAAGATGTCGGCATGAGTTTTAATCTTGTAATAGATTTGGGTGTCGTCGGCGTAGAGGTGGTAGTTGATGCCTGCTTGTTTAAGAATGTGGGTGAGGGGTTCCATAAAGAGGTTAAAGAGGGAGGGAGAGAGAATAGACCCTTGTGGGACTCCAAGGGAGACAGGAGTGGGGTTAGAGAGACAGTTTTGAATTTTGATTTGCTGAGTACGGTGTTGTAGGTAGGAGACGAACCATTTGTAGGCGGTATCATTGAGGCCGAAACGGGTCCTAAGCACATTGAGTAGGGCTGCATGGTTGACTGTATCGAACGCTGCGGAGAGATCCAGGAGGATAAGAAGGCAGGACTCGCCATTATCAAGTGAGTGGTGGATGTCATCGATGACATTGAGCATTGCCGTTTCGGTGCTGCAGCCTTTCCTGAAGCCTGATTGAAAGGGATCAAGTAGGTTGAAGTTTTCGATGTGTTTGTCTAGTTGTAGTAGGACACATTTTTCAAGGACCTTTGAGAGAAGTGGGAGGTTAGTGATGGGGCGGAGATCGTTTAGGTCATTGGGGTCGGCATTGGGGTTTTTGATTATGGGAGAGATTTGTCCAAGTTGAAGGGAGGTGGGGACACAGCCAGTGGAGAGAGAGGTGTTGATGATTGTGGTCCAGTATGGGGTGATGATGTGTTTAAGGGCAGGGACAAGGTTAGAGGGTAAGGGGTCTTTTGTGTGGGAGGACGGTTTAAGATTACCAATTATTTTAAGGACTTCTAGCTCGGTCACTGGGAGGAAGTTGAGCAAGGAGGCATTGTTCTTTAATTGTGAGTTAGGGAGTTGGTTTCCGGAGAGGTAGCAGGGTCAGCTGGTCGAGGGGATGTGGGGTAGGCATTTGAGGGGAGGACGGGTTTGCATTGGGAGTTGGAGGGAGCTGTGTGGAGCGGAAGGATTGATCAATTTTGGCTATTTTTTCTGAGAAGAAGTGGGAAATTTCTTCACATCTGGCTGAGGAGGCGGTCAGATTTGGAGGTGCGGGGGAAGTTTGGTTACGAATGATTTTGAAGAGTTCCCTAGGTCTGTTTTTGGCATGATCAAGTTGAGTGCGGAAGAAGGAGGCCTTTTCCTTGAAGATGTGTTTTTTGTACATGGATCTAGCATGTCTGAGGAGTGCAAGATGGGCGGGAGAGGGCTGGTGTCTCCAGGTTCTTTCCGACAGTCTGAGTGACCGTCTTTCGTTATTAAGCTCGGTATTAAACCAAGAGTTGGAGGGGGTGGTTCTTTGGTTTTTGAGTTTGGGCGGGGCTAGTTGGTCCAGAATACCAGTGACAGTATTGTTAAAGTGTTCAGTGAGCTCATTGGCATTTTGTGAGGGGGGAATGAGAAGAAGTTGAGCTTGGAGTTTAGACTCAAGAACACCCGGGGGGATATGTTTTAGATTTCTGGTCAGTTTCTTGGGTCTGTTAATTTTGGAGTTGGGGAGGTTTGCTTTGGTAGCAATGGTGAACAGTATAAGGTGATGGTCGGACCAGTCAATGGGGACGATATTGGTCACGGAGGTCAGATCTTCGTTGGAAAGAATGGCGTCTAGGATGGCTCCTTTGGTGTGTGTCGGGGACAGGCATAGTTGTTTGAGTTCATTTATCTCAAGTAGATTGGTGAGGAGGGAGATAGTGGGATCATCGGTATCGTTCCAATGGAGGTTGAGATCCCCAAGAAAGATATTTTTTGAGTTGGATAATGAGGATTGTGTCAGGAGCTCAGATAAGTCCTCTATGAAGGGCTGGGGGGGGCCCGGAGGGCGATAGATGTTGTGTAGACGAATTGGGTGGGAATTTTGGGTTGTCAGTTCAGCTTCCAGGTATTCGCCGGAGGAGTAGCCTGAATTATTGACAAGGGATAGTTGAAGTTCATTTTTAAAGATAATGGCTAGACCACCCCCAACTCTGTCAGGTCTATCTTTTCTCAGAATAGAGTATCCCGGGGGGGAGAGTAGGTCAAGTATGCTCGTTGAGTGGTCTTTGAGCCAGGTTTCTGTGAGGAATGCAATGTCAATGGATTCACTCAGGATAGTTTCCGAAATTTCCGTGGCATGTTGGACTGCGGAGCGACAGTTGACAAGCATACATGTAAGTGGTGTGGGGTTGCACATGGTGGGTGGGCAAGTGTGGATCGACGTGAGTTGAGGCGGTGGTCTGGGGGAAGTGGAGGAGGAAGGGATTCTATTAGTCCCTAAGATAACAGAGATGTGGGAGTAGGGGAGTGGAGAATTGGTGGTTAGTAAGCTAGGAAGGTAAGAGTTGCATAGGTCTGAGAGATCGGACGGGGAGAGATGGTTCGATGTGCGGTGAGGTCTGTGTATACGGCAGCGGAGAGGAGCGATCTCCAATGATTGTGTTTGGTGTTGGGGATTTTCGAGGGGAATTTTTGGGGGGGATTTTTGGGCAGGGCTGGGTGGGGATTTTATGGTGAAGGAGGGTTCTGGAGCTGAGGGAGATAAAGTCTTTCCTGAGTTGGGAGAATTTAGTAATCAAATTAGATAGGTCAAGTTCAATGTTGTGTAGGTTCTGGGCAATTAAGGTGAGCGGAGGTATTGAGGGGGGGTGGTCTGGGTTAGTTACGGAGGGTGGATTGATGTGTGGGGGGAGATAGGGAAGTGAGTGTGGAATGAGGGGTGATGGGGCTGTTAGGTGTGAGGGGTTCGGTAATCAAATTGGATAGGTCAAATTCAGGGTTATGGAGGCTCGTGTCAATTGCGGTGGAGGGGGTACTGAAGGGGCGTGGGCGGGGGGTAGGGAAAGATCAGGGTTAGTTGCAGAGGGTGGACTGATGTGAGAGGGGGGAGTTAGGGTAGTGGGAGTGGAGTGAGGGGTGACGGGGCTGTGAAATGGGAGGGGTTCAGTACACAATTTAGATAGGTCGAGTTCACTGTTGTGTAGGTTCGGGGCAAGTAGGGTAAGGGGAGGTATTGACGGGGCGGGGGGAATGGAATGAACTAGGGGTAGGGAGTGGTCTGGGTGAGTTGCGGAGGGTGGACTGAGGTGAGAGGGGGGAGATAGGGTGGAGGGTGTGGAGTGAGGGGTGTCGGTGCTGTGAGGTGTGAAGGGTTGGGCTAGGTTAGACATGAGGTTGAGAACTTCAGGAGATGTGGTCAAAGAGGATAAAAGGGGATAGAGTGAGTGGAGAGCAGATATATTGGGGTGGAGGGGTTGTGTATTTATCGGGGGTTGGGATAAAGGATTAGGAGGCGGAGTTAGGAGGGCCTGAAGGAGCAGGATAGGGGGGATGGGGAGGAGAAGAGGGTGTACGGGATGGGTAGGAGGAGGGGGGTGAAGAGTTGTGTTAGGGGATTGAAAGGCGAGGGCGGTGGAGTACGTGAGTAGTTGGGTAGGGGGGGAGAGGTTGTGGGGTCAGGCCGAGGTGGGGTTGTGGGAGGGGAATGATAAGTAGATGTTAAGTATTGGGGGCAACCGTTTTTTGTGGAGGGGTCCGAGGAGTGTGAGTTCCGGGTGTTAGGTGGAGAGGGGAAAATTAGAGGGGGATGGGAAGTAGGTAATGTTGGTTGGGGGATGCTCTTTGCAGTAGTGAGGTCCAGGGAGGGTGATGGTGAAGTCGATTGTTGGGGGTTGGTGTTAACTGGATGGTTGCGGGTGGAGGTGAGGTGAGGGGAAAGGGGGACGGAGAGGTTGGAGGGGTGTTATTCAGTAGGGGAGAAGGAGTGTTAGGCGCTGAGTGGTCAAGGCGGAGAGACATAATGCTGAAGTGGTGTTCGAAGATGGAAAGGTGGGATACCGTGGCTTGTATGAGGATGTTCCCTGTTTTGAAGATGGAGATATCAATATCACCAAGAAAGGCTGGGGAGGGAGTGGTGGATATTTTGAATCCATATGGTATTTTGATTGATTTAGAGATTGGGAGGTGTTGTAGGAAGATGCTTTTCCATTTGGAAGGACGTTTGGAGTAAAAGATGTAATTGGTTATAATGGGGGAGGTGAGGCTGAAGTAGTTATCAACAATGAGTGTTTCAGGGTTACGGATAAGGAGTTTATGTTTGAAGTTTTTCTTGGCATGTTTGGAGAGATTGGGGGGGTAGAGAATGATCCATGAGTTTGGGCCGTGTTTGGAGAGAGTAGGGTCCTGGGGGTGATGGTCAATGCTGTGAGGGGGCATGTTGGGTAGACATGAGAGGAAGAGAGAGTGGGGAGAGGGAGGTTAAGGAAATGGTGGGTAGAACCGGAGATGAGGATTGTGAGCCAGGGGGGCACTGGGAGAGTGGGGGTAGAAGTAAGGGGGTTAGGCAAGGGATAGGGTAGACAGGCGAGGAATTATAGATCGACAAAAAAGGAGCAGATCAAATAGATAACCAAAATTATATTGGCAGCATGGAGCAAATCTAATATATAGGCAGTAGGCACAAATGGAACAGATCAATATACCAGCAGCAAAGTTTGCAAACAAGTGGATAAACAATCGGCAAGTACGCGCGGATCAGTTGAAGACAGCAACAAAGATAGCGAGGGCGTGGAATGTCTAAATGGGCGAGGAAGTTCAGAGTTGGAAAGGGAATGCAGGGGTAGAAGTAAGGGGAGAAAATTACAAGTGAGGATAATGAAAAAGCAAGCGCTTACATTACATGAGGAAAAAGTGACAATTGTGCAAATAACAAAAATAACAACAAAAAAAAAAAAGGAGGTAACAAGTGATAGGATTACAAAAGGAAAGATGACTGGGGCAGTAAATCAGGTCAATATCCAAGTGAGTCTCTGCAGGGTTTTTTTTTTGTTTTGTTTTTATCCAAAAAGCTGTGGTCACAGTTGGTGTTAAGTCAGTGATTTTTTGGACAAAACCCTCGTAGCAAACACAAGCTAAACTCAGTTTCCTA
This sequence comes from Calotriton arnoldi, assembly GCA_963921515.1. Lineage (NCBI taxonomy): Eukaryota > Metazoa > Chordata > Amphibia > Caudata > Salamandridae > Calotriton > Calotriton arnoldi. Next base: position 659,234 of record CAWUFW010000927.1, read on the forward strand.
AATCATCAGATCTGGTGCAAGTCGAGGTGGGGAGGGCTAGTCCTACCTCCCTTTTGGAAGCTGCACAAGCTGATTAAGGATTGCTGTGGCACCTTAGCGTTTGTTTGAGGCCCAAATCACGGGCGCCATCTTGTGAAGGTGAAAATTGGTGAAGAGAAGTGGGGACAGTATATTTAGCGGACAAAATGGATGGAGGCCCCTTTTAAGAAACTAGGAAGGCGCCATCATGGGGCGATGGACCGTTAGCCAGTTGCAGCGATCTTAAACCGAAGGCCCCAGGAACTTATTCAGCCTGAGCAGTTGTGGAATAGCCAGCAATAACCGATGATCCGATGATCCCGGTCTCTTTGCAGATCGGGGGGGAGGGGGAAGAGGAGGACCGTCGGTCAGACAAAGGAGGACGGCCGGAGGAAGCCAAACAACGTGCGGGGAGCCATTCCGCCCGCAAATTACGTTTGTGCGGTCTCAATCTGACGGAACGGCCCATCAACACCAGCCGATCGGCTTAAGGGCGTAGATGGCGCGGGTCCCACTCGATGGCCTGTCAGTCGGGATTGGAAATGAAGCCCCAGTAAACACCGCTGATCTTTCCCTGTGCCCATTTGTCTCTCAGTGGGGCACGAGCCCCGCTTGGCGGCCCGTGGTCAAACCTGCCGGGAAGAGGTTCAAAAGCCCGGGAGACTCCCTAATGGCCGCCAGACCATCGTCAGCCGATTGCGCTCACCTGATAAAGGTTTTTAAGTTCAGCCAGGCAGACCGAGGAGGGTTGCAATCGCCTCGAGTCTCAAGTCGGCGGCGCGGGAGGGTGGAGATCGGACCATCAAGACTCCAAGGACGCCATCGGTCATTCCCGGTTCGCTGAGCTCCCCGGATCAGTGGCGTCCGGTGGTCCGCATCAGGCACAGCAAGACGACAGAGGTCGAACAACTCAGCTCACCTGGCGTCGGTGCCACAAAGGAGGAGAGCCCCTCAACCAGCCAAGCCGGCGGCCACAGGAGGAGGTCAGTCGTCCGTCTTAAAGCAGGCAAGTTGGGGTATTGGGTTCAAGTAGTTTCAGTAGTGGTTTGATGTCGGATTTCTTGAAGCTTTTGTAAGTATGGCGGTATCATCAAAATCCTCGAGTCAGGCATGTAGATGTTCCAAATGGTATCCTTGTTACAAAGATGTGAAGCTAAGAGGCGGATGGTGGGGCAAAAACAGGGATATTTGTAGATATAGGATCCCAAGCCCGGGAGCTTCTTTACCAGAGCTCCTGCTCGGTGGCCATCTTGCAGTGGTCCACGCGACTGGAGTCCTACAGGTCCACGTGACTGGAGTCGAGCATGTGTCCGGGATGGTCTGCCATTGCGTCATGGCTCTGCTTGAAGCAGCACTGGCTTGCCCTGCGCCAGTCCTGTGGATGAAATGGCACAGCTCGGAGCAATGAGCAGTGTCTGTGTGCAACGGGTGCAGGCCTAGGGTGGGGTGGGAGTACGTGTGAAGGCCATCTCACGCACGCTAACTACGACCAAGGACTTCTGCGTATGGGATGTGTACACGTTGGTCTCACGTCGGGCAGTGCGTAGTGTGGGAGTCGCAAGTAAATGCTATCGTATCTGTCAGGGGGTGCTGGCCACATGCAAGTCCCAGCTCGGAGCTGCAGATGTGCCACCACCTGATAGTACAGACAAAGGACCCTTCATCCCTACAGTAACTTCTCCATCTGCATGCATTCAGGAGATGTACAGAGGCCTGTCGTGGGTGTGGTGGGATGTCTGCGACCCTGGGAATCATGGATGATATGCCCAGCACGTGGCACATGAGCGGCCTCACTGTGTGTTACGTTGCCTCACAGCTGCTCCTCCCTCCCACGAGCCCCCACACTTGTGTGCGCTGCGCGGTTGTATCACGTGCACTCCTACGGCACACCATTGTCATGCCTGTCCGCGCATGTCCAGCGGCATGCCAACAACACCGTGACGCTGGCCTTTGAAGGTGTGCGGCCACGTGAGTGTAGGCCAATGGTCCGGACAGGGCGGACACAGGTGTACAGTCCATGGCTGGCTGTGATCGCGCTGCGAATGAGGCTTGGCAACTGACTCATGCAGCCGCAGGACCCATACACATAACACCTGGCATGCATGTGCCAAGACCCCGAGCGGTCTTGCGCTCCTACATTTCCCCGTCCGTGTGGGCCCGCCCTCCTGGTGCATGCTACATTGCAACATCGACTACTGTGGCCCTGGTGGCGACAACACCCCAACACAGAGACACACTTACCGCACATCCTGCCCAAGGCCAGGTCCGAGCCACGCCCTGCTCCCCTGCCGAATCAGCACACCCCTGCGCTGACCTGACGTACGCTGGACCAGCACACGCCGCTTGTGCATGCAGGGGGGCGAAGCTACATGTCCAGGGTCACTGCCAACGCTGAGGTGACATGGTATCGTCCGCTGAAGACAGCACACTGTGATGTGGCAGGGCCCGTACCCATCATGCTGACACAATGACCACACGGACACACTTGCTCAGATGGTGTGAATGGCTACCGGCACGTGCGCCCGGCCACATTTATTAGCAGGCACACATATCGAGTGACACCTGTGTTGGATGTGTGTGGGGTGTGTGCACACCAGCCGGCAAGGGCTGCCTGGTGCAGTCAGAAATCAACAACAGTGTACATCGTAAAGGACACAACCATTCAACCATAAAGGCCCCATGACTTGTGCTGCACAGAGTTAGTGGCCCCGGATGCACAGCGTCCTGCACGGGCCTACCGCCACGGGCCGCTGACTTGCGGGGCACTGGGGCAGGGTCACGAGTGCAGAGCAGGTTTCTGTAGATGACAAAGGGGCTTGTCGGGGTTGTCTCGGTGGACAGTGGAAGGTGTACCCCCAGGGCATGATGCAGAGGGCAGAACCACGCTGAAACAGTCGCTATGGTGGAGATGAATGGAACAGACACATGTCGGACACCAAGTCCGGTCCAGCCAGATGAAGATGCAGAAAACCACCAGGCCATGGACTCAGACGCCACCAAGGTCCAACCAGATAGTGCCCATGACTCATTGCGCACAGATTTAGTGGCACCAGTGCTGTTAGGGGATGCCGCCTGCGATGAGGCGTGTCCAATGGTGTGGACTCCTCCACATCTTACCCAAGACACAGTTCCACATGTGTGACCCACTGGACCGCAGTGTCGGCCTGAGGCAGGGGTCAGCACGGGCCATTCACCGAGTGTCGCCGGCTTAGGTTGGATGGCCCCACCAGCCTGCGTAGTTCAGGTTCAGTGGCACCACGGGACGCGGACTTGCGGTGAACAGGGTTGATGGCACCAGGTCAGTTGTTGATAGTGTTCGATCACCTGCGTGACTGATCCGGCTTTCGTCTGGCCTGATCCGCATCTTCCTCTTACTCCTCTCTGTGCGTTCACTGGTGTGGACTCTGCCATTCATGATTCGCGACTAAGTGCTGGATGTGGGACCTACTGGTCTGCAGGGTCGGCCTGAGCCCTCATCCACGTGTCACCGGCTTGCGTTGAACAGGGTTAGTGGCACCACGTGCCGCCGGCTTGCGTTGCACAGGTTTAGTGGCACCACGTGTCGCCGGCTTGCGTTGAACAGGGTTAGTGGCACCACGTGTCGCCGGCTTGCGTTGAACAGGGTTGGTGGCACCACGTGTCGCAGGCCTGCGATATGGAATTATGCCTCACTGATCGAAGGGAGTCTGGTGCTGTGGCCGCTGCCACGGACTTGGGGTCACTGCCATTCAGGACTCAGGACACAGTTCCACATGTGGGACCTACTGGGCCGAAGAGGACGCCGGTGGAGTATGTAAATGAGAAAGGAGTAATGTGGGCCAGCGTCGGGGGGCCAGCGATGGTCTGCGGAGGCTGCAGAGGTCGCGGGACTGGTGCTTGGAGCTTGCACCGGCACATGGTGGGCCCTCTTTGACACACGGCGGTGTAGGCAGGTGAGCGGAGCCTCGTTGGTGCGCTGGGGCAGGCTTGACGGGTCTGGGGACTCGTGGCGGGCTGAGAGGTGCCGCCCTGGCAGAAGCGCTGTCCATTCCGAATGAGAACCACGCCCAGTGCGACGGGCTTTTTGTTCACACCCCTACGCAGGCCTGGCGTACGCAGGTCCAACCCACTACGCACGCGCATGCAGGGGGGGACGTAACGTGTGACATTTCCGCGTTCTGCCCCACAGCCTGTGGGGACATGGTAGCGTTCACTGGCCACTACACTCCATGCACCAGCAGTTGATCTCCACATGGCCATTTCCGTGGTTTGCACTCTGTGGTCTGTCCGGCACCTCCACGGCACACCTGGCAGTGGGTAGGTTCACATTCCTTAGTCACTTGCCGCTCTCGCACATGCCTGCTCCATGCCTCTCCTCACATCCTGCTATTGTGTGTCTGTGGTGCCATGCCGTGGCTGGGTTGTGGGCATCGCAAGGCCAGATTCCCAATGGAGTCGTGTTGTCGTGTCTGGTCGGTTGGCATGTTGTGTGTCATGTTGAATGTAGTTGTGCTGCGTGCCCATTGCCAGTGTCGTGAGTTGCATGACTGTGGGCTGGAGGTGTGTGGTGTGTTCATTTTGGACTTACCAACGGGCACTGCATTTCCATGGGTGCCATCCTGGGAGCGCTGGGTGATGATGGACTGTCAGGAGATGTGAGAATCATGCACTCTGCCTGGGGAGTTGGCCACGACGTTGTTGAGGAGTCCCGGGCAGTCTACTATTGCCTGCACATTCATGGTATGCGTGTGCTTTCTGTTGTGGTAGTTGTGTGCAGTGTCGGCAGGGGGCATGAGGGGTACATGTGTGCAGTTGATTGGCCCTGACACGTGAGGGAATCCAGCTATGGCGTAGGGGCCTTGCTTGGTCTCCAGCTGCTCCTGCGCAGTGTGGGTGACGTGGAGGTGCTGGGGTACCAGGCTGATGTTGGAATCCAGGACAGGTGTGATGACCTTGGATGGGGCTGGCTGTGTGACTCCTCCGACCCCGGCAGTTGTGGGTTGGATGGTACCAGAGGCAGACATATGCTGCGCAGCCGGCAGCTTTGTCTGCGGAGGGATGTTGGTTGTCCGCTGGGTTGGTACCGTCAGCAGGTGGGGGATGTGGGTCAGGATGCGGGGGATGGTTGTCCTTTTGGGCCTGTGGTGGGCAATGTCCCCCTCTGGCGTTGGGTCTGGGCGGCAGGTGCGTTTCAGGGGGTCTGCTGTCTTTGTGTACGCTGCCTCTGTGGTGTTCCAGGGGGGGGGGTGCGGGACGGGTCCGGGGGGTGGTGGCGGGCCTGGGGTGGGTGGGTATTGTGGCCCTCATGGGTCTCGGAGCTGCATGATCATTGTCTCCATGGCATCTGTGGGTGTTAGACTTGGCATCTTTTGGCGTGTTTCCCCTGACTTTTTGCTTTCTGACCTCCCGGTTTTGACTCTGTTTTCGCTGGTGTAATGATTCTGCGCACTTTCCTCACTGCAGTCCAGTGGGAAAGTGCAAGTGCTCCTGTAGAAAATGTGTTATGGATTGGTGTTTCCATGATTGGCCTATTTGGTTTAGGTGTCAGTCCCTTGTAAAGTGCACTGCGAGTGCCAGGGCCTCTAGACCAAATGCTGTTGGTGGGCTGCAGCACTGGATTGTGCCACCCACGCAAACAGCCCGTAAAGTGTAACTCGGGCCTGCCATCGCAGAGCCTGTGCGCAGCCTGGGGCTGCCATGTCGACTTGGCAAGTGCACACACTTGCAAGTCCCTAAACCTTCCCTTTGCTACATGTTAGTCACCCCTAAGGTAGGCCCAAGGTACCCCTGTGGGCAGGGTGCTTTGTATGCGAAAGGTAGGACATGCCCTGGTGTGTGTGGCATGTCCTGATAGTGATTTACAGCCTACTTCGTTTTTCACTATTGCAAGGCTACCTGTTCCCCCTAGGCCAGAACGGGCAGTTTTGATTATTACAGCTTATAATCCTAACTGACCCCGGGAACGTGGTAGAAATTCGAGTTTAGTATGCCTGGACTCAGAATGATAAAATGCAGCTTTTAGTGAAGTTGGTTTTAACATTCTGTGTTTGAAAATACCACTTTTAGAAAGTGGGTATTTTCTTGTCTAACCATCCAAGCCTGCCTCTGCGAGGTTGTGTATTCCTTGTCTGGAGTGTGAGTGGCAGGGGCTGGGGGATGCCAGGAGACAGGGTGAGTCAGCACAGGGCTGAATAGCAAGATCTACATGTAGATAGGTGGGAGTGGTCGCACCTGGGCCCTGAATAGGACAGTGCCTTCCCTCCACAATGCTGGCTCCACCTCCTGTGGTGTGTCTGATGTCCCTGGCCTGCTCACTGAAAGAAGGGACGGAGACTTGTCAACAAAGTGCTCCAGAACTGGTTTGGACTAGGCAAAGGCCTCTCTGCCTTCAGAGAACAAAGGAATTTGGGATATAAATATTGGGGCCCTGACCCCATGAATTTAGATCTCGCTGGAATCAAGGAACCTGCCAAGACGAAGAGCTGCCAGGAGGAGTACTGCCCCTTTGCTGTGTTGTTGCTTTGTTGGGTTGGCCTGCAGCTGCTGCTTCTGCCTTGGGCAGTGAAAGGACTGGACTGAACTTTCTACAAACTTGTGCTGAGTATCTCCAAGGGCCTGAAACCGAGCTGGCCTCCTGTTAAGAAGTCTCAGGGACTACAAAGACTTCACAAGCCTCTGGGTACCTCTTCTGGAACGCTGTTTCAGTTGCCACAGAGGAAGGGAACCGCAACCGACTCCGTCAACCGAATCCATCCCTGGCCGGTGACCTGTTTGCACCGCAGACCGCATCGCCCGCTTCGCATCGCAACCCTGGTCTCACCGTGGGCGACGTCCGACGCCGCCAACATCGAGCCGCTGCTTGCACCGTGACCTGTGGGCACCGCAGTTCGCATCGCTTCACTGAACCAACCGGACCCGACCGACGAGGTCGCTGCAACTGGCTCAAGAGTCGTGACTGCACCGCAGTTGGGGCACCGCTCGCACGTCTGCGACGCACCGCTCCCACGTCTGCGACGCACCGCTCCGACTCGCACCGCTGTCCGACGCCAGCTCCCGCACTCCGGCTAGGTCGCCTGCATCGCAACCTGTCAGCACCGCATCGAGCATCGTCTCACCCTGCATCGCACGCCTTGGACTCACCGACTCCGTCTGCACGACGCTCATCGAGCCGCTGCCTGCACCGCATCGAGGGACACCGCACCTTGCATCGCTCCGTCTTGCACCGCAACCGCGACGAACGCCGACCGGCTCGTACACTCCGTACCAGCCACAACAAGAAAGGTACTGTAACCGAGTCTGTTCACGACTCTGCTGGCCCGTATCAACGCGGTCGGCTGGAACTGTTAGACTCTGTGGTTTTCAGCATCACGGTAGGCTCGGACGGAGCTACCGACTCGTACGAACTTTGCTTTTGTGCTATTCCTGCAAAGAAGAAGTTACCGTATCAAGTATTCATTCGTAAAGTATAGTATTGTGGATTTTTGTCGTAATTGGTCTTGTCTTGAGTATATAAAATATTGGTTATTTTTCTAAACTGGTGTGGTGTCCGTTTGTAGTGCTTACACTGTATTACTGTTGGTTATGTGCAAATGCTTTACACACTGCCTCTGAATTAAGCCTGACTGCTCGTGCCAAGCTACCACGAGGGTGAGCAGGGGTTACTTCACGAGTGTAACACCCTTACCCTGACTAGGAAGAAGGGTCCCTACTTGGACAAAGGTACAAGCCCTTGCCAACTAGAGATCCCATTTCTAACAGTGGGTCTTCAGATGTGGCTCTTGGCTGGGCTCCATCTCATGCTGCAGGTAGTCGTCCTGCTTAACACCAGCAAAAGGCAGGTGTAAAATCCCTGCTGCTACCGCGGCTTATCGCCTGTTTTTGGTTTGCATCGCAGATCTGGCAGTTTGTTGTGAAAGTGGTGTTGTGGTTTTTTCGTGTGTTTTTGCATGGGAACGCCTACTCTGCATCTCATTAGGGTTAGTTGGTGGTGTCCACCGTGGAGATAAATTTTGGGGCAGTTTTCGCGGGAATACTGGCGATGTTTGCAGTTTGCACCCGCTTGTGAATGGGGTGTTAAATCTATCTCCACTTTTGATGGGTTAAGGAGAAGATAAATCGGCGGTAGGTCCTTGTGAATATGCCCCAAAGTGTCTGGATTTTCCAATTACTCCTTCACAGCAGCGTGCCATGGGTCCGGCCATAGTCTTTGCAGATTCAGACAATTATTAGGTGGGTTGTACCTGTGTGTGTTACATTTGTTATGCAAATAAAAGTACAAAGCATTGGAGCGCTACATAATAGATGGGGATGAAGGGGAGGAGTACAAATGAGGGGAAGGGGGCGGAGGGCGCAGGTAGAAGAAAGGGGAGTCCCAGTTGGGGTCATGGATATCAATTAGTGGTAGACAACCATAGCAGCTGCTACTCTGTCTTGTCCACATTCAGCTTTGAGTCCTATTTAGGCCACGCCTTCAGCTTTGGCTCACTTGTTCGAAGACCTATTGTGGGCAATACCAATGCTTAAATTTGGCTTTGAGTCAGCCACTGCTTATCGTTGGTTGGCTTTATTGTCATGCTCATTTGCTTGCACCTTATTCCATTGCCTGCCTTCCTCTTTTTGTGTTTGATCCTCCCCTGGAGGGGGGGCGCTAGAGGGCGCCAGGCAAGATGGCCGCACTTTAGTGCTGCTCGGCCCGGCTGATCCCATATCCGACCAGAATCCGCCTCAAAATCGGCGCATTGCATTCCCACAAACCGATTGCCCTGCACGACAATCCCATACCGCTACTGCTTGGGCACTTGCGGCTTCCCGGAGAGCGCGGCGAAAGCTGGAATCCGCGACGTGTGCGAAGGCTGGCGGAAGTCAAGATGGCGGCCGCCAGAGCATAGAGGCAGCCCGACTGGCTGTCTGCCGTGCTGTACACGATAAACTGGAGATTTGGCGGCAGCGGCTGAGCTCGGCTCACGCGATACCCTGCCTGACATGGAACGCTGGTGCTGCCTGCTCGAGCCATTAGCGGGACATCAGCAGAAACTGGGCCTACCCTCGAGCTGACGCTGGGCTGTCCCGGGAGCTGGTGTGGAGTGAGGCGGCGTACTGGGGCCCGCTCTGATCTGTAACCGGGGCCGGAGTCGATTGCGGGCGCGGAGTCCCCACCTGAGGCCTCTGGAGCTCCTCGGGCTGGAGTAGATCGCGTCCAGCATCGCTGCACATACCGGTGCAGACACATCCTGGCGGATCGGCCCTGGGCGAGGCGGACTCCTGGTGTGCAGGGCTCGGCGCTGAACGGAACTGCTGGCACCCGCGGTGGGTAGCGGTGAGTGGGGCGCGGCCTGCCTGGGTCTGTGGCTGCGGAGGCGGGTGTGGGCCTGTGTGCTGGGCCGCGTTCTGCGCGCTGCGGCCTGTGTGCGCGGTGGGCAGCGGTTGGGAGACCTGCGCGATCCTGCATGAAGACTGCCTATCTCAGAGGCTAATCCTTGCAGTGAGACCTGGCGGGCCCTTCTGCAGCTGGCCTGGCTGTCACCCCCTGCATTCGTGGAGTCTTCGTTGAGTGCTGATGCCGCGCTGCTGGACCTCTTATCCCCGCTCCAGCTGTCCAGCTGCTTGGGCCTGGCCTGGCCTTGACTGAGGGGGCAAGGGGGCTATACACCGTTATAGAGTGCCGGAGGAGGATCCCCTTCCTCATAGCTTCTTGAAGTGCCTAATATCCTGCTCCCTGCTTGCTGCCGGGCGACCTGCATCCCTAGGATCTGGGGAAAAGCTGCTTAGTGGTGGGAGCACACCTGGGACTATTGCTGTTCATTTATCATTGTGGTACCCCATTGCACGGTCATCGGTGTCGGCTGGGAGTATTAACTCAGGTGTAGATTGGCCTTGCTCGGTCACACTATTCACGCTTTCTAGCGCTGGCTTGGTTCTGATTGCTGGTGTGCCTGGGAGGGCGTACGCCTCCAGTCTTGTAAGGAGAGTTCGTTATACGGCTTGAATCCTACGCGAGACCATTCTCTGACACAGTGTTCAGGGTGTGGCTGGAGGGAGTTGCCATATTGTTGTGGTGGTTGTTTGGCGCCTGCCCTTTACGTCGCACATTATGGGGAAGCCGGACAAGTCACTGCCCCGCCTCACGTTTGAGGCGCGAAAGTCGGGCAGGGTCCAACAAAAGCGGCTTCTGACTCTGAGGCCGATGGGCATGGAGAGGACCCGCCCAATCTAGAATCTACATTGCTGGCAATGCAAAAGAGCCTCCAGGCCATTGAGGGAAGTATGTCGACCATAAATCATAGACTGGACCATATGTCTTCGCAACTAGAAAAACACAACGCGAGAATGGGGGAGGTGGAACAGAGAGTCTCTAACGCGGAGGAAGGACTTAGCGACATTACCAGTAAGGCCCTAAATATGGAAAAGGTCTTAGCCCTCATTCAGGCCAAGAACGAAGACCTAGAGGCCATGTCTAGGCGAAACAATGTTCGCATAACGGGCCTTCCCGAGTCAACAAATACGGGAAGGATTGAGTCTCTCCTTAAGGAAATATTTGGCCCTGAACACTTGTCCTCTAGGTTTGTAGTTGAGCGGGCCCACCGCTCTTTGGCGGCACGACCTGTCCCGGGGGCTCCGCCTCCTCCCATAATAGCCAGACTACTGAACTACCGGGACCGGGATGTCATCTTGCGGCTGGCCAGGGAGAAGGGCAGCATATGCCATCACGTTGTCCTTTTTCCCCTCTCTTTACCGTCGCCGTTCAAACTGCCCGGCGTGAGTTTGGGGCAGTCAAGAAGGTCCTCCAATCCGAAAACATTCCTTACGCCATGTTATATCCCGCGCGCCTACGTGTGGGATCTGAAGGAAACTTCAAAATATTCTCGACCCCTAAAGCGGCGATGGAGCATGCGAAACAATTGAAGAGGCACCGGCATGAGGCTGAGACTGAACATGGAGAGGAAGAACGATGATGTTGGGAAAGGGCTATGTTTGTGTCTGCTAGGTGACACCTCCTGTTAGCGTGATTCACTCTATGTGACATAACTCTCGTTCACTGACTCTCATATCTATGACAGGGCGAATGTTTGTATGCTATATGCATATTAGATTGGATGCTTTGAAGTTAAGGATTTGCTTTTGGATCGTAACACAGGTACTAGACCTGATCAGCCACCTCCTACGCAGTGGGAGGGCAGTAGCACTCTGACGCCCCCTATACGGGAGTTCCCCACACTATGTTGTTTTTCTGTTGGGATTTCTGGGGTTTGCTAAGTTGCAACTGGGATGGCTTTGGCAAGTTGGGGGTGCCGAAGTGGGTGGGGGGCGTGGGCTGTGAAGAGTCGGCACTTGTGAACTGTATCTTATATGAGCCCGGAAGAAATGTTTACAGGGGCGGATCTCACACTGTTCATGTTGGGTTGGCTCACATGCACCATGGGTAGTGAGGTCCGGTTTATAACCTGGAATGTGCGCGGGCTCAACAGTCCAAAGAAAATCTGCACTGTATTAGAGTCTCTGGATAGATGGAATGTTCAAGTGGCCTTACTACAGGAGACACATTTGATTGCGTTCACTGAAAAAAAATGTAGGTACCAGATGGGCTGAAGTTAGAATGACATCCTCTTACTCATCCTACTCCCGGGGTGTGATGATTCTTGTCAAGAAGGGTACACCGTTCCAGGTACACGGCACAGACAGGGATTGTAAGGAAGTGGGTTTCTGTTGCAGTAACCCCCCCACTTTTTGCCAGACCACTGATGCACTTTGACTTGATGTGCCCTGGGTCCCTGCCAATCAGGTTCCCAGGGCCTGTGTTCTTTCCCCAAAACTGTACCCAATTGGCATCTCTGGCCACAGGTCAGCCCCTGGTAAATGGTACCACAGGTACCCAGGGCACTGTGACCAGGGAAGACCTCTAAGGGCTGCAGCACTTATTGTGCCACCCTTAGAGGCCCTGTACCCTGACACTCACACTCTGCCTTTGCAGACTGCGTGTCTTGGTGCAGAACAAAGTGAAGAGTCGACATGGCACACATCCCTGTGTGCCATGCCCACAAACCACTGCCCTGGCATACATCAGTCACCCCTCTAGCTGGGTGCCCTATGCCAGTGGTGAGGGTACAGGTGCATGATCCCTGTACCCCTACAGTACCCAGGTCCATTCCTGGGCACTGTAAGTGCAGTGCTGCCATTAAGAGTATATGGTGCTGGGAGTTTGTCATTACGAACTCCACAGCACCATTATGGCTACACTGAAGACTGGGAAGTTTGGTATCAAACTTCTCAGCACATTAAACCCACACTGATGCCAGTGTGGGATTTAATGTAAAATGCACAACAGAGGGCATCTTAGAGATGCCCCCTGAAACTCGACCAACTCCCAGTGACCTGACTGAGTGGCTGCCACCCCCAGACATGTTTCTGGACCCCTGGGTCGAGAGCTTGCTGCTCTCGGGGTCCTGAAACAATGCACATCCTGGGACGAGGTGCCAAGCCTCCTCCCCCAGGATGGGCAGGGTTCACGAAGGAGAAGCTTCAAAGGCATACCGCCTTTGTGAGCTTCTCCAGACCACTTGCTGTACTCAGCAACTGGTCCCCACTGGTTCCACCCTCCCCTTTGGGCGGGAGACCCGGCGGGAAAAACAGAGTGAGGAAGAGAGGTGTGCCCACCTCTGCCAACTCCACCCCTAGGGTGGGGGAGGCGAGGTGAAGCACAACCTCGAGTCCCCGCCATCTTGAGGATGGGGGGACCCAGCCAACCAAGGACAGGCGCCTGCCCCCTCCCACTGGAGAGTGGCAGAGTAGGGGTGTACCCACCCCAGGGAAGGGACCCATTGGTCCCTGCCCTTTACCTACCTGTAACGCCCCTAAATTCAGTATTTAGGGGCACCCTGAACCTTCCTTCCTCAGATCCCGATTCCGAAACAACAAGAAGAACAAGAAGAAAGAAGACCAGCCGTGCAGCTGCTAACAAGAGGACGACACCAACTGACTTGGCCCCAGCCCTACCGGCCTGTCGAACCTCGAACCTGCTCCTGCTAAACCCCGGCCTCTTCAGTGGTCAGCAACCTCGAAAACCCCGGAGGACCTGACTGCCTTGCTCAACTAAAAGACTGGGACTCCCACGAGCAGTGGGTCTGCTCAAGCATCTGCAACCCCAGGCCCCGGCCCCGGCCTGAGACCGCGGATCCTGCCCACTCTGCACCCGCCGAGCCCGGCCCGAGCCAAAGTGGACAAAGACCACGAGGACGTCCCCCCGGCGACTGTGACCAAGAATCCAGCACCCAAGGACTCACCTCGACGCTCCTGACGACGCCTGCAGCCTCAACACCAGGGACCCCTCCAACCGCGACCAGCAGAGGGTAAGATTTCCAGACGCCTAAAGATACCCCTGCACCCGGCGCCCCACGGCCCCCTGTGCCCAACTCCTGGGTGTCTACCCCTCCTACAGCATCCCAACTTACCTCTCGAAGTGGTGGTCGCACCTGAAGAATCACCGTCCCTGAGTTTGCAGCCTTTGTTCGTCTTGCAGCATTCCCATTGAAATCCATTGGGCGCCCGACGGCCCAAAAGCCCACTGCACCCGGCCGCCCCAGTGCCGCTGAGGGTGCACCAACTACCCTGTTCGACTTCCCCACTTGCCCTGAGTAAGTGACCAGGAGCTTTGCTCCCACAGCCGAGTGGCCTGCCTGCCATCAGCCACCAACCAAAGGCCCCCCGCCCGCCATAGGCTAACGTTGGGCCTACTCTCTCTGCACCCGGCCGCCCCTGTGCCGCTGAGGGTGTAACAGTACAAACCTGAACCTGGGAGACCCCAGAGTCTTGCCCCAGAACCTTAACTCTGCCAGCCGAGTACTTACCTGAAAGCCGATAACTTGCATTTTCTCCATATGGTCACATAGAAGAATTTCCAAGTGAAAACCAGTCAAAGTGTCGAGTTTTGGAACTTTGAAATATTCACAAAAAATCGTCCGAATATCAAAAACGAAATTACTCACCTGTTCTCAGGAGATATCCCAATGCTGGATCTAGGTGCCCAGCCCTGATTAGAAAAAGTGATTACAACTGTGATTTTCCGATAACTTGATTTTCCTCCATAGGATAACATTGCCTGGTTTTTACCAGAAATTCTTCTAAGTGTCGAGTTTTGGAACTTCGAAATATTCACTAAAAATCGTCCGAATACCAAAGTCGAAATTACACACCTGTTCTCAGGAGAGATCCCAGTGCTGGATTTAGGTACCCAGCACAGACTAGAAAAAGCGATTACAACTGTGATTTTCCGGTAACTTGATTTTCCTCCATAGGATAACATTGCCTGGTTTTTACCAGAAATCCTTCTAAGTGTCGATTTTTGCAACATACAAATATTCCTTAAAAATCGCCTGTGTAACAAAAACGATTTCTTTCAACTGTTTACAGGAAATGCACCAGGGCTGAATCCAGGATCCAGCCCGGAGTAAGAAAAACGTTCGTAAAGTAATTCTATTGCAGTATACTTGAAAATCCCATTGAGCTCAATGTTATAGTATACCAAGTATTGTGTTGCCTATTGCAACCCCTGTACTATATTGCATTTAAAGTCTATTGTTCATTGAAAGTATTCAACAAACAGCATCTTATCTTGAGAAAGTATTTTATGCAAACCTGTGGTTCTAAAATAAAACAGTATATTTTTTAATACAAAACAATTGGCCTAGAGTTCAGTTCTTGAGTGTGTGGATTCATTTGCTGACTGAGTGTGTACATCAAATGCTTTACACTGTCCTCTGATACTGCCTTACTGCTCGACCAAGCTACCACTTTAGAGAGTAAGGTTCTATCTAACTTTAACCTCTGCCAAACCTATGGAGACCCTTGGACTCTATACACACTGTACTCACTTTGGTGCAGTATATATAGAGCCAGTTTCTTACAGGGATGAGCAGGGTCGACTGGCGATTGTGCATGGCACGCTGGGTGGGGTGAGTGTCCTATTGGTGAACGTGTATGGTCCGAATGTGGATGATGCCTCCTTCTTTGCGGATGTCTGGCGTAGGATATCTGCCTTTCCTAGTGCTGAAATTATTTGGGGTGAGGATTTTAATACGTGTCTGGATATTAACGTGGACAGGGGGGGAGGCGGGGCTCCGTGCCACCGCCAGTCCACTGATACCCTTGCGGGGTTTTTGGATGCTGGTTATGTGCATGTCGTCTGGCGCTTGAGGCACCCTGGGGTCAGAGAGAGCACTTTTATTTCTACTGTGCATGGGTCCTGGTCCCGCCTGGATTATTGGTTGGTGTCTGAGGCGGCCTGCACGTGGGCTGTGGACGTTAAGCACTTGGCTAAAACCCTTTCCGATCACTTGCCGGTTCTGCTGGCGTTGCAGGTCCCGGGGGGTGGGAGGCCCCCTTTTGCGTGGAGATTGCAGCCGGCATCTTTGTCGGATCCGGTGTTTAAACATACCGTTGGAGAAGCCATTCATAATTATTTCCGGGAAAATGTTGGCACTGTGGACAGCGCCGGGGTTCTTTGGGAGGCGTTCAAGGTTACTATTCGGGGGGTTTGTATTGGAGCGCAGGCCGGGGTGCTCAAAGATCTGCGCTGTAGGATCAGGAAACTTGCGGAGGACATAGCTACTTTAGAGCGTGATTATGCCAGCTGCCCCGCCAATGACAAACTGGCCGAAATCCGGGATCTAGTGTCAGAACATAACGAGACAGTCGATCAATAAATGCGGCATAGATCACGGAGGTGCACTGCTAGATATTATGGGGAGGGGGGCCGACCCAGCCGTTCACTAGCGCGGAAACTGGCAGCACCTCGTAGCCAGGCCTACATCACCGAGCTGGTGGACGAGGCAGGTGAGGCGCACTTCGGTAATGCGGACATCAGTGGGGTGGTATTGGACTTCTACTCTAAACTATATGGGGAACGGGATCAGCCACCTACTTGTGAGATTACTGACTACCTTGATGACATCGCATTGGGCTGGTTGTCCAACAATCAATGAGAGTATCTCACTCTGCCGTTTGACGTGGAGGACGTGAAGCAGGCAACCATGTCCCTCCCTACTTGCAAGGCAGCGGGCCTTGATGGCTTGCCTAGCGAGTTTTATAAGGCTTATTCTGATGCCCTGGTGCAGCAGCTGCTGGAGGTATTTGCGGAGGCGTATGAATCTGGCAAGCTGCCTCCATCCCTTACGGAAGCCTTAATCGTAATGCTCTTAAAGCCTGATAAAGCGGCGAATGCCTGTGACTCATATAGACCCCTCTCTATTATCAATATAGATGCCAAAATTTTGGCAAAAATTATCGCCACCAGGCTTCAGCCTCTGGTCCCCAATTTGGTCCTGCCGGACCAGTCGGGATTTGTGCCTTCCAGGTCCACGACCCACAACCTCCGTACTATTTTTTCTACTTTACATTATTTCGACCAGGATTTTCAGGCGGTGGCCGTGCTGCTTGATGCAGCGAAGACGTTCGACTCCCTTCAGTGGGAGTATATGTTCACCGTCTTCCTGCGAATGGGTTTGCCTCCGTTCTTCTTAAAATGGATCCATCTCCTATATGATGCACCGGTGGCACGGGTATGCGTAAATGGCTGGATCTCTGAGGCATTTCCCATCAGACACGGTACGCGACAGGGATGCCCACTGTCGCCCATGCTATTTGCGCTGGCATTGGAGCCGTTGGCCTGTAAACTGCGGCAACGACACGCCCAAGCGGCGTTGCAGTTCCATCAGCGACCCTTAATGGTGTCATTATATGCTGACGATATGATGCTATATGTGCGCGAGCCCGCCACTTATTTGCCCGAGCTACTGAGAGAATATGTTCGGTTTGAGCGCTTTTCTGGGTTAGGCAGTAACTGGGCTAAATCCACGGTGTTCCCTCTGACGGCCGGTACCCAGGAGATTGAGATAGACTTCCCCTTGCAATGGTCAACTGACCCGGTGAAGTATTTGTGCATATGGCTGCATAGAGACCCTGCAGTGGTCATCTCTGCTAATTATGGTCGTACAGTCGATAAGATTACTGACCAAGCGGCGCGCTGGGCTAAGCTACCTCTCTCTCTTGCGGATCGCATTGCGATAATAAAAATGACATTTTTGCCCAAACTGCTTTACCTGTTTATAAATATCCCTATCCGATTGAATGTTGCGCTTTTTAATACTTTGCAGTCGGTCTTGCTCGCGTTTGCTTGGGGGGGTGGGAAGCCCCGGTGCAGTTGGGAGGTTTTGACACTGCCGTTTAAGCGGGGTAGTTTTGAGGCCCCAGATTTCCGTTTATACTATTTATGCACTCAGGCGCAATATGCGCATTTCTGGTACTTCCCACAGAGGTTCCAACCACACACGGCAATTGAGGCGGATTCGGCTCTTCCAGTGCCTCTGGCTGCAGCAACCCTGATGGGTGGAGGGGGTGGTCCACGGAGCGAAATCAGCCCGGTTCATTGTACGGCTTGGGCGTGGAGTGCACTCGCTAAGAGGGTTGGGCTGGATTACCTATATGCCCCCAAATTGCCGATTGCGGCGCATCCAGACATATCGGCTGCACGGGAGCAAACTGCCCTGCAAGTGCTGAGTAAGGTAGGGATCACTCGCCTAGGAGATCTGTACACTCAGGGCCAGTTTCGGGCGCTTTCGGATCTGCAGAGTCGTCATGGCGCAGGCCTGATGCTGGGATTTACATATGTGCGGGTGCCACAAGCCATCCGTGATATTTACCCAAAATTCCCGGCAGAACCACGAACTCTGCGGGCACTGCAGGCGGTGCTTGGGGGGGGAGGAACGAAGGGGCTTAATCACAAAATTATATAATGCCTCTCTTAGGGAGACTGAACTAGCAGAGTCCCCCTCATATACCAGGTGGGCGACGGCAGTGGGTTCCTCTCCGACATTGGTTGAATGGAAATTTTGTTGTGAATTCACAGGACGGCTGACGGCGAATTGTAATCTCCGAATAATACATTTCAAATATCTACATCAACTCTATTATACCCCACTTCAGTTACGACGTTTTGGGCTAAGAGAGAGTGCGCGTTGTGTCCGTTGTGGACAGGATGACGCAGATTTCCTACACTTGGCCTGGCACTGTGCAGGTATTGCCGAGTTTTGGGTACGGGTTACACAAGTCCTTACGGAGGTTGTCATGGAACCTGTAGCGTGTTTGCCTGCTGTATGTCTGTTGGGATGGGTTCGCAAGCTTAAACCCTGTAACAGGAGATTGGTTGCCAACTCCACGTTGTTTGCTAAGCGAGCGGTTGCACAGAGGTGGGGGGCTAAAGCTGTTCCAACAGTGAACAGTGAATGCGTGACTTGTTGTATTGTAGGGACCAGCTGGCCACCTATGCGGAGGAACTACTGGAGGCATCTCGTCCCAAGGATTTCTGGGCTCCCCTCACGGGGTATCTACTGGGCAAGCCAGACCTATGTTAATATCTTGCATGCTGTGCTGGACTATAAATGGAAGGAGAAGGGACTGTTAGACACTATGATGCATGTTACCCTGGGCTGTTCAGGACTTATTGAAATGCTATTCCAAGTGCCGGGGGGGGGGGGGGGTGGCAGTTGAGGGGATAGTTCGAGTTGGGTTGAGTTCTACAATAGCAAAAACGGCTTGTATAGATACCTTTTGATGGACCAATTGCTGAATGCACCTCCTGTCGGGGTGTCTTGTGATTTTACTGCTTGCAAGCTGAACAATAAAGATATTTAAAAAAAAGAAAAGATCCCTTTTGATTGGATGACTTGTCCCCTTCTATTGTTTACATTCATCTAAATACCTTCTTTTTTTGCTTTCAGCACTACATGGATTGTATTTGTTTTCTTGCTCTGTCCTCCAAGTGATACTTCTCCCTTAAGTCCCCAACTCCGCCGTCTACATATCGATTTTCCTCAACTTGTTCGTTGTTGCGCCATCCTTCCTGATCCTGCTCAGATTTTTTGTTTTGTTTTTCATTGACCCTGTTCTCCATTGCCTCCCTGTCGTGTAGTTCCTATAAAACCTATACAGGATCTGCGCGTTCGGACAGCATACACTGTAGGATTGGTGTCGGACTGATTCTGAACACCCCCACCCGGTATGTTGGCCTTTTGTACCAGCTAGCTCACAGTGCCACTAGAATCTCCTCTTACCAAGGAGAGAATAGTTCTTGGCAACCATCGAACATTACAACCCTGATCCCTCAGGACCGTGGAAACAATATACTACTTTTCGCTCAGTCACTCATGCTTACTTAGTCTGTCTTGGAGAGATACACAGAATAAACAGGCTGGGCGTTTTCAATAAGTATTTATTGAACAGTTGTTATTCTGGTATAAAATAGATGAGCTGCAACAACCGTTAGAGAGTAGCAGATATATAGGATTAGAAGCACTATGAAAGTAAATGGATGGTAAAGCTCTACCATCTTTCAGTAATCATGAATACATGGAAGTACATAAAATACACAATAATAAAAAGGTGCGTACTCCTACGATGCCTCCCTAACTAGATAAACCTAAGTGTACCTAGCATGTGTGTAGGTGTTAAGCCAAGAATCCTTCTAGGATAAAGTCAACCCCATTACCTGAAGTGAGAGACTGTGGGACCCCGTCTTGGTCTCGAGTTGGACACCCCGCGAGAAATGTTAGACCACTGCGAGCTGGAGTGTCTGCATGCAGGAACCTCAGCGTCTCTGGTCAGTGTGTCTGCCGGGAAGTCCTGATCTCCTCTGTCTATCTTAGCAAGATGTGATGTATATATACCCATAGGTCTCCCCAGGGGTCCTACCTCGCTGTATTACTGTGTCGGACTAAGGATGACGTCGGGCATGAACTTTATACATAGATATTATACAGGAGATGGTAGTCCTGCTGTGCTTCCAAGAATCCTCATGCATAATGTATGAGATTTCGAACTAGGGAAAACCCGCGTTCTGAATGCAGTGTCGTATTTAGGTAAAAGGTCAGTCCCTGTAAACCGTCATAAGTGCAATATAGGGAAGAATATATGTAAAGGGTTATGAAGTTACCTGGGCCTATATTATGGTACCTATATGGAATATAACATCCCTCCCTCATGGCTCGATTCTATCTGTTCTAGAAGCTAGGTGGTGTTAAGTTGCCCCTGCTCCTCCATTTCTTTCCAAAGGGCATGATAGCTGCAATTCACAATTTTTATTTTTTAATTCACTGCTCCAAGATGGGTGTCCACCATCTTAGAATGGGAAGCAAAAATAAAAAAAATAATATGGCTGCCATAGCATCATGACTTATACATGCATAATCATATTGGCCCCAGCATACGTATATTTTCTCAAGCTGGAGCCATTCCTACAGTAGAAAAAAATGCCTGCCACAAGGTGATGCATGTTTGAATATTCCAGGGGTGCAACTAGACCTGAACTTCGGGGAGGACGAGGGGCTAAGACTCCCAGCCAGGGCCGGCTCCATCACTGGTGGTGCCTTTTTTGACGCTCTCCTTCCCCATAACCTCCTTCTTCATGAACTCCTTCACTACCACTCTCCAACAGTGCACCTCATCTCTCCGTAGCCTCTCTCGGACGTACATTTCATTTTTTTATAGTGCTTCTCATAGTTCACTCACACTCAGTTCTGTGATCTGCATGGTACATGCTCTTTGCAGCAGGCACACTAACCCTCTGTGCTACTTTCTGATGAGTCAAAACTGCCACTAGACAAAATTCCGAACTCTCACTAGTAGGAACATTAATCACCAGAGTTATCTTGACATTGTTATTGTTGCCTGAAAACTACCTAATGACCAAGGAAGTCCATGTTTTTAAACCAAAAATAATTTTTATACACCGCGCCCCCACCAAAGTCAACACCAGGTGCGGCTGCACCAGTCGCACTGCCCTAAAGCCAGTCCGGCTCCTAGCAATGGGGCATGACATGCTTGTCCCGAAAAGGCATGAGAGCTAACCTCATACCTATTATATGAGGAAAAAGATCTATGTAAGTGGTGGGGTGCGATAATTCCCCCAAGTTCCAGCAAGAAAAACAAGTTAACAGATTTCTTGTAGATGATTTAAGGGAGAGTAGACTTCTCCCCTGAGAACTTTTTGAAACTTTTGGGATCAAATTTGCTAAAACGCCACAGACCCTTATAGGGCGCTCATGAAATATTCCAGTACTTTCATTGTGCACCAAGGAAACCTCGCCTTTCCTAGGAGAAGATTTTGTTTTTTTCACGTCTTAAGTCAGAAATTACTTCCACCATACCAAGGTCATCATTTTTCATGGGTGTGCCCCTTATGCCAAAGAGTACATTCAATATGACAGTGCCAGATATTTACCATAGATACTTCAGCCACAGTTATGGGTGCCTCTAACAATTCCCTACAGTATACAAAGGGTCAGCATTTTCCCATTGGCACCACCTATTAAATGAGTACAGGAAAGCATATGACAAGAGTTACCTCAAATATTAGGTTCAACATTTTGCTATGGAACACCCCATATGCTAAGAATTACATGCATCATGTCAGGAACTTCGGCCATGTGTGGTGGCACGTGTTCTGTGTTACTGTCGCTGGGTATGACTGGGTTAGCAGCTTTCTCAGTTAGACAGTCTGAGTCCCCATAGCCAATGGAAGCATGTCAGGGCCTGCAGTTTGCCATAGGTAACACCTCTCATCCACATGCTATTAGTGGCCTTGTCCATAAGGCAAGAATAACTTCCAGTTTGCCAGGCCAGCAGCACACTTGCACCCATAACACACATACACTCACACATTCTCACTATATCTCTAGTACTCTGTCACACTCACACACAGCCACTCATACTTCCATTAGTCAATCTGCTTTTATTGTGTTAGTAAAGCTTGCCCTGCTGCTTCTGCTATACCTGCCTTGCCTTTTAGTGAAGCTTAAAAAAAAACATTCTCTATACGCTATTCAAAAAGAATAATATATTTCCTTGTCAATGTTTGCTACAAGTATGATGTGAATGAAAAGTACATTTCCTAAAAATAGCTGTACGGGGCTTATATTTGGATTCACGTGTGGATCAAGCAGTTACATTATTGGAAAAGACCTAATCCACGTTATAACATGTAATATCACAGCATCCAACTGATCTTATGAAATGCTTGACTTCTTCAGCAACTATGGCTGTTATCCGGTTACACTTTGCATTTTTGGGTATTTGAGACCCAACTTACAATGTAAAAAAACAAACAAACGGCATGTCCCGGAATGAAGCATTGTGGTGAATGGAAAGCTAGGAATGGCTGAAGGTGTCACAATTCTCGATCCTTCACCATACCCCAAAGCCTCAGCCCTAGTTTCCCTCCTTGTGTCATCCTTCAATCTCAGTCCATTCTCCCCACTTGCACCAGCCCCGTTGTTGCAGATAGAATTAAGTAGGCATCTAGTACTACAGAAAGAGCAAAAATTCTGTGGGTGCCTTTGTAGAAATGTGTATATTCATGAGAGTTGTGTAATTTTTTTATGTGCAGAGTAAGAGGTGTGCTCATGTAAGTGCTAGGTGATGGTGAATAGTGTGAGTGAGTGCCGCATGAGTGGTGCGAGTGTAGGGTGAAAAATGTGCCGATGTGAGTGTCAGGTGAGCTGCATGAATGCAATGTAAAAGGAGGGCCCATGTGAGTGTCGGGTGAGAGGAGTGCATGCAGAGGGAGAGGAATGAGTGCAGAGTGGTGTGAGCGTTGTAAATTCAGGGTGAGTGGTGGGCCTGTGTGTGGTGCAGGGTGAGCGGCAAGAGTGAAGGGTGATCTGTGAGAGTGACTGGTGAGAGGAGCTAGTACAGACTGAGTGGTGTGTCCCTATGAGTTCCGGCAAACTATTGTCCCTGTCCACAGACAGGACTAACAGAGTGCCTGTTCGAGCTGGCTGTGCCTGTGCAGGCTGAGAGGTTTGTCCATGTGAGTGCAGGGTGAGAGGAGGAAGTGTAGGGTGAGTGGTGTGACTCCAGGGTCTTCTGCCCTGTCCTCTCACCAAGTTTGCGTGGTGTGTGTGCAGGGTGAGTGCTGCCCCCATGTGAGTGAAGGGTGAGCTGTGTGAGTGACAGAAGTGCCTATGTGAGTGTGAGGAAAGTAGGATCTGCTTTTATGGTTACCCCCACTTTGTGCTCGATGTAATCCTGTTTCTGACTAGTCTGACTGGGATCCTGTTAACCAGGACCCCAGTCTCTGTGCTTTCTCCCCTAAATTGGTATGGTAAGTACTTGGGTACATCCCAGATTGGACACTGGTGTAACCTTCTCATTCCCTAGTATATGGTACTAAGGTACCCAGGGCATAGATACACCAGGGGTCCCCCATGGGCTGAAGTATGTATTATGCCACCCATGGGAGACCACCCAAACTATAACTACAGGCCTGCCATTGCAGCCTGTGTAAGCTGGTGCTAGCACCACTTACAAAAGATATAGGTTTCCCTATATCTAAGGTCACTGCACTTAAAACTTATAATCCTGAAGGCATGGTGCTCAGTTCTAAGTGTGAGGGTGCCCCTGCATGAGCAGGACCCCCCCACAGCCTACGGAGTCCATTCTCCCGGGTTGTAAGTGAGACAGCCACATAACATATAGAGGGGCACCGCGTCATTACGCGATGACCATCTCGAAACTGGCTGTAGCGAATCCTATCATGTTTGGTATCAAACATGTATCAAACATGTTGAAATCATACCCCCACGGTAAACAGCCCTTATAACAAATCCGTCACCCCGCATGCAACTACAACGTGGTTGTTACAACGACCGCGTTGTAACAACGCATACCATTACCTCGCAAGTCGTAATAACGACTTGCGGAGGGGGGAGAAGGTGTTGGATTTAAAATCCAACACCTTTCCTACTGTCCGCACAGACTGGAGTTGGAATAGTAAATTATACTATTCCAACATCCAGGGCCCCCCTCCGCAAGTCGTTGTTATGACTTGCGGGGTAATGGTATGCGTTGTTACAACGCGGTCGTTGTAACGACTGCGTTGTAATTGCATGCGGAGTGAAGGCATGCGTAATAAGGAGGCATATTCTACCCCCACACCGTAAACGGTGTGGGAAGTTTGATTCCATGCACTGTGAAGCTGCTTTGGGAGGCCCTCGGTGCTCCCGGTACCAGTCTTGCAGACCCGGACAGCAAGCTAGGGCTGTTGCCGGCCAGAGACACATTTCTGCCCTCCTGCTGCTGAGCCAAGCTCAGGCAGGGGAAGGCAGAACAATAGGTATCCTGTCACAGGGAGGTGTGACCACCTCCTGGACAGGGTTTAGTGTATTGGGGCAGGATGGGGGCGCTTGCCAGCGCCACATAGTCTGTGTGCAGGGCACACTTGGTGCTCTCCATGCATAGTCCAGTACAAACCAGTTCAGGGGGCCATTGGCTCCCGCTCTGGCACGAAACTGGACAAAGGACAGGGGAGTATCCTCCCCCTTGTCCAGGCCCTCCTTAGGGAGGGACCCCTGAATCATCCTAACCCTTTCCTTAGGGTACTTAAGGGCTTACCTGTGGGTGGGTCCCTAGATTGGTCATGGGACAAGGTTCATTTCAGACACCACTTCTTCTACAGTCTGGACACTCTGGACTTCGCTCGACTTTGCTCTGGGCATCAAGGCTGCAACCGGGAAGACTCCTGCTGCTCCTAATCTCCTCACCCTGCTCGTCTGCTGCAACGTCCGTACCTGTGCACCAAACAGGAACCTTCCAAGGCCTGTGGGCATCCAAGACACCTGAAGGAATCTCCATTGAAGTGAAGGAGTCACTTCCCTGCATGTGCAGGCACCACAACTAAGCTGACTGGTCTGCTGATCCTGGACTCCCACGGACTCCGTAAGGCTCAGCAATACAGGTGGTGGTTCTTCACATCCCTCGAGGCCTGCCCTGTCCTCTCACCAAGTTTGAGGCCAGTATCCATTGTCGGAGCCGCAGGAACCGAACCCCTGTGCACTGCGTTGACTTGCAGCTACAAAGGCTTGTTGGCTTCCTTCCACCAAGATCTTTGGGCTCCAAGTAGGCCCCACCTCAAGCATCTCCAGTGACCAAGATCTTTGTCCTCACCACATCACTTGCACCGTGGTTCTGTGTCTTTGGTGAGCTGCTCGAGGTCCTCTCGCAACTCCAGTGCCTCCGGCCAGTGGGTCCTCTTGAGGGTCATCTTTGAATTGTTTGGGCTCCCCTGATTGCTCGAGGCCTGCCCTGACTCCCCTGCTTGTGGTGAGTCTCCAGGACCTTGCTAGTCCCGACATTGCACCTTCTTCAACTTCCAAGTTGGTTGCAGTTGCCAAGGCTTGTTGGTACTCCCGCCGGACTCCAACCCCTGGACTCTCGACATTCGATGTGGGGCACCTCATGTACAGCTCCTGGTGTTCCACAGTGTCGCCTGGTCCACACAGCTGCAGTTTCAAGGTCACCATCAGCTCTCCTGCAACGCTCGACATCGGTGGGCATTTGTCTTCTGTGCCTCCTGGTCAATACTGAGTGGCATAGACTCGGTCCCCTCTGCTTGCAGGTTGTTCACATCTTGAATCCACCTTTGGGTTCCACCAGATATTTTCACCTTCTCCAGCAGCGGCATCTTTCTGAAGTCCTCCATTGAGTTTGACGGCGGTTTCCGACGCCACTTCACACCTATGCACCCAGCTTCCCTGGTGCAGGTATCCTGGTTCCTAGGGTATCCATGGTTGGGGTGGCTCTCCAATTCTGTCTTCCAGGGTCCACTGGGAAGGGTCCTTCTTTAAAATTGCAACCGCGATTTACCCATTGACTTGCATTGATCCCGCAGTCGTGTTCGCACTCTGCACACGGCCTCCGTGGGGCTCCAGGTTACTTACCTCGGGTGGTTCCTTGGGTCCCCGACACTTGTACGTCTTCTGGGTATAGTCTTGACTTGAGTCGTGGTTCGCATACCACTATTTTAGTATATGGTTTGGTCTCCCCCTGGTGACCACTCTGTATTACGTGCTACTTGTCTGTTTCTATTGAAAAGTATTGTGTGCATTTTGTATATCTCCGGCTAGGATATATATGTATGTGTTAGTGAGTGTCTTATAATAAATACATATTTTTATAACTACTCTGTGTGGTTCCTTTTCACTTAATCTATACCTATAAGATTATGTTCTGGTAAAACAAGCTGCTTTACACTCCTTCTGGACTAAGCCTGAAGGCTGCTCTCCACAGCTACCACTTAGAGAGCTTTCTAAGGTTGTCTAAGACCACTAAAATCACCATAAGGGTTGTCTGGATTGGTGCAAGGTGCCCACTTACATAAGTGTACACCATATACCAAGCCAGCTTCTCACAGTGAGTGCACAGGGAGCGATGTGACATAGGAGTTTGGGTGCGGGTGAAAGTGCAGAGTGGGAGAAATGAATGCATGGCGAGTGATGTGCTTGTTTGAGTGAGATTGCAGAGTGAACAGTGAGAGTGACAGGTGAGTGAGTGTCACAAGTGCAGGGTGAGTAGTGGGCTCGAATAAGTACAGGGTGAAAAGCGTGAGTGTGTAGTGAGTGCATTGTTGTCACTGTTAAAACAGGGTGAGCGGTGTGCTCATGTGACCGCTGGGTAAGGGAAGGGAGAACGGCATGAGTTCATGGCGAGGGGGATGAGAATAGTGTGGTCATTGTGACTGCAGGGTGAGCGGTGAGCACAGGGTAAGATGAGGATGAACAGTGTGAGTGCAGGGTAACAGCGTGCATGCAGTGTGATCGCTGTGAGTGTAGGGTGAGTCATGGCGGGACAAGTGAGTGAAGTGGAGTGTCATGTGCATGTGGGTGAGCGGTGTGCTCGTGTGAGTACAGGGTAGGAGGAGGGTGAATGGAGTAAGTGCATGGTGAGCAGTGGGAGTGCAGTGTGATCGCTATGAGTGCAGGGTGAGCCTGAAAGTGAAGGGCGAGCGGTTACAATGAGGAGTGAGATGTCTGAATGCTAGATGTATTCCCAGACACCTGGAGTAACTCAGCATTGTATTGAATGCTGGCATAGGGTTTCAGATATAAGTTAAACTATTGCTATTATGTCATCCATCAGGGATGGAGGAAATACATAATGTGCTGATTCTCTGCTCATTAGGGTTGCCAGCTGATCGGATTTCTTCCAGCACTACCGGTATTTTGATGCCCCAGCCACCACAAAAATAAGGAAGGTCACCTAAAGCCAGTATTTTAGCACTTATGTGTGCATAATTCAAACAGTAGATTTAAAATCGAAAGCACTTTTAAATGTGTTCTAGGGCTGCATTAATGATCCATGACTAATAATGAAAGGAAACAAAGACAGAAAAGTCATGTTACAGATGAATACATACCATTTTATTTACAGCCCTATTTAATGTGAAGGTGAGGCCTTTGCAGATTCTTTAAACAACAACAAATGGCCAGTATTTTTCTTTTGGAAAGGAGGCATCCCTACTCGTGAGATGCCTTTTCACTAAATGCATTCTCCCACAGTGGCAGTAAAAATAAAATACAAATGTAAGGAATAGGGAGAGTGGGGACCCAACGGGGGGAACCGGCACCTGTGAAAAAAACCAAACAAAGCCTCCTTAACCAGTTCATAAAAGGCAGGTAAATGGTCTTTTAAAGACCTATAAAAAAACTCGGGTGTGGCGGAGATAAGACTCCAGACACTGCCCAGCTGATGCCACAGCAGCTCAAGCTGCAGGAGTCTGGGCTGAGACACACGATGGAGGGTGGGGAGGGGGGCTAAAACCCCTTAGCCGTATGGGCGTTGCGCGCCAGGCATATCCAAAATTCTACTGGTGCCAGCCATTTTAACTATTTGTTTTTGCTGATGCTGCCCAGCGTTATCAACAAGCATTGTCAAAGCCACAAGGTCAGCTATCACCTTCAAAGGTGCCATGTATTGGCTTTGCCAATGCTTCTTCTTGTCGCAGTCTTGCTGAACTCACCAGGCAGTGATCAGCTTGGTAGCTAGAATAACATTAAAATTTCAGTAAGTTACTGAAGATCTTCTCCTTGAGGGAGGGTGTGAACAGGGCATCTGCCAAACTTTGGTGGATATCCAGTCTGTCCTTCTCAGTTCTCCACCTCATTTAGAGGACGAAGAACTATGGTTTGTCTGAAGGCAGAGATGTTTATGTCTTGGCTGTCAAGAAATCCATCCACAGATCCAAGGCATTCCGGAAAGGCATCAGATGGGCTGTTTTATTTAGGACAACCCCACTGAAGTCCATTGTGTCCATGACTAAGATTTGAACCACAGTGTTCATAAATTTCCTCCAAAGGTTGGGGAAAAATCCCATTAACCAAGGGATATTAGCAATGTTTATTACAAGGACCCCT
This sequence comes from Calotriton arnoldi, assembly GCA_963921515.1. Lineage (NCBI taxonomy): Eukaryota > Metazoa > Chordata > Amphibia > Caudata > Salamandridae > Calotriton > Calotriton arnoldi. The sequence goes on from CAWUFW010000927.1 coordinate 687,463, forward strand.
TTGGTGGTCTTTATGGCACCACTGCACAGTGAACCTACAGTTAAAGGCTTTTTACCACCAAAGCAGTACCTGACTTTAAGGGGGAACTGCTTTGTCAGGCTGCGTGCTGTCAGGCTGACAGCACCCTTTACATTTGGTGGGTCGGCCACAGCTGGAGAGGCAGAGCTGGGGCTTCCGTCTCCAAGCCAGGCAGGCCACTCAACTTAAGGACATGATGCGGAAGTCTTGGCAGAATCTTAAGACACTCATAGGCAAATCTCATGTTGAATACTTAATTCAAACTTCTCTTTGCTGCTCATTCAGTCCTTTGCTGGACTTCCCTTGAGCCTTGTTAATGGCTTTGGTGCTTCCATCTGGTTGTCAGAGTTTTCCAGGTAGGTGCCAACTCTCCAGATCTCTCAAGACATGAGCCTAGATAGAGAACCCTAACCCCCACCCACCCCCCAACGCCGAGTCCTTTGGAAGTTCCTTATGGCATCTTGTAAGGCTGCCACTGGATAGTTGGGCCCAGACTTACTGTCCTTCATGTAATGCATGATAAATACAGCACTGCATTGTGCGAAGACTGAAGACAGTGCAGAACGTCCAGATTTAGCAAAAGTCGCTCTCTGGTTGAATCATTAGGGATGCACGTGCTAAACCTGGCTGTTCTGCGTGATACTCAGCTGTGTACTTTGATGCACAGGTAAGTTAGTAGTGTCTAGCCTAGGATTTGTACTCTAGCTACACCTTCCATTATACATTCCCACATGTAGACAACAGCACAGGGGTCTGGGGTGTAAGATGTGTGCATGTTACACATAGTTATATTAGGTGATGCACCGATTGAGTACTTTCTTACACCTGGTTTCACTAGGCATTACATTTTGGGACAAAGTCAGATCTTACTATTTTAGTAGATCTGGCTTTGCGCCAAAATCTATGAATCTTGCGCTGGCCCGCCCCATGTATGTCCTCTCTTGCATACATTAACAGCGAGCTTGCACTGAGAGGTTTGGACGCAGAGTGATGGTTGACCTTGAGAGCAAAGTAGCTTAGCGCATGGAAGTCGATCTTTGACGATAGTCGCATGACTTTGTGTTGAGCCTGCATAAATATAGGCCTTGGGTTCCTCTGTGATGCCACTCAGTTGATGGCAACTAAAAATGAATGATGTTTCCCCGCTTTAGGACTCTGCTTTACTCGCAGACATGCAATATTAGAAAAGGGAAAACAGTAGCACTCAACACCATCATCATTAAGGCTATCTAAAATCTATATAAAGTATATAAACTCAATTTTGGCCCACCATCAGTTTATAAAACTCGTTGAGAGGTTTCTGTCACAAGTCAAGAGCAGTGAAAGATTGTGAGTCCTCTCTGGGTACACCTCAAACATGTGCACAAAACCCACAGATTGCCCACCGTGCAGCCCAATAAATAAAAGTGAAATACATACCCCAGCCATATCCCCCTATTGATTCAGCTCTTAGGTCTTTAAACTCATCCTATATCATGACTTAATGATTATTATGAGAATGCAGACACTAGTTTACATAAGTCGAGTTTGTACTCAGTGTTACAAGAACAGTAAGCATTCTTGTCATCTGTGATTTCAGAGCTGTCCTTATTAGTCGACATCTATTGTTGACTAATCGATGACTCAATTTTACAATTGAACCATAATCGATTAGTCATAGGATTTGCAAGTCTTTCTAATTACAAGAGCAGAAATCTAGCACTGAATACAGCGGTTTTACTGATTCTAAGCACTATAAAAACAGGCGTTAATGGTATCCAATGCACTTATTGACTTCGGAAGGATTAATTGCCGAGTTGGCCTTTCCATGACTCGAAGTTATGACCTGCAGTTCAAGCACACGTGCCAGAATTCATTCAAACATCTAGTCGTGCACAAGTGAGAGGAGCCCTCGTGGCACCCTCCGACAAAAGATGGAGAAGGGCAGAAAGAAAATAAGCAATACAGGATGAACTACACACACCCAGACAAGGCAGCCCCCGCATTTCTGTACTGCTCCTGTTCTGCCCAATTATCAGGGTGAACACCTTTTCACGTGCAGGGCTTGCTTTGTGTCCAGGGTCACACGGTGTAAGTAACATACATGTATGCATCAACCTGTAATCTAGGAGTCATCAGAGACTGGTTTGTCATCCAACACCCCAAGGAGCATGTAGGATCCTGAAGAGAGATCACGCTATAAGGAAAGAGAACACCCGCTGGCAGACAGTAAACATTAACAGAACTTATTAACAAAAATAGGAAACACACAGTATTATTAGAAGAAGAAAAACGGGAGTCCAAACTTCAGTTTTAGGACTGACGGATTCACTCATTGATGCTGCTCAAAGCTGCTCCTCGAGGCAATTTGTACTGATCAGTACCGAACACAATTCTTCGCATGCAGAGACCTCTAGTGGCAGATTGGGGAAATAACATCAGCCACACACCTAAACCGGTATGAACTATTTCAAAAACATGAATTTAAAACGTGCATTTTGAGCATTAAACCTGGTTGACCCCTTTTCGATTCCTTCAAAATGTCCATCTCATAAAACATTATGTAATGTTTCTGTCTCACTTCACAATCACCCTCATTCCCGACAGTAGAGGTTGCAGAATAACTGATTATATACTTAGGGGGTCATTAGGATGGCGGACGGACTGGAGTCCGTCCGCCATCCTGGTGGACACCGGGACCGTCCGCCATACATGCGGCGGTCCCGCACACCAAATCAGGATGCGACCGCCCCCATGGAGGTCGCATCCTGCCATTTAACATTCCGACGGGTGCTGCTGATTGCAGCAGCCGCCGCGATGCCAAAAAGGCAGAATGTGCATTTATTTATTTATGCGTTTTTATATAGCGCGGACTTTACCCGAGGGTGTCAGAGCGCTTCACAATAGGAACAGTAACATTACATGAGGAGAAGGATACCAATGAGTATAATACAAAAGCAAGCGTTACATTGCATGAGGAAAAGTGACAATTGTGCAGATAAACAAACCAGATACATAGAGGTATACGTTCCAAGAGGAAAAAGTGACAGGTGTGTATGATACATGGGGTACAAAATACAATTAGAGGTATAATACTGCAGAAGTGGCAGTCATTCATAACACACTGGAAGGCACTTCTATAGGCTTGGAGTACAGAATTTCCTATAGTGGAAGAACTTCCTTGAGGTAGTAGAGAGGGCGTGAATTCCACAAGGGGTACATGGGGTACAAAATATATGATACATGGGGTACAAAATACAAATAGAGGTATAATACTGCAGAAAGTGGCAGTCACTCAAAACACACTGGGAAGGCACTTCTATAGGCTTGGAGTACAGAATTTCCTATAGTGGAAGAACTTCCTTGAGGTAGTAGAGAAGGCGTGAATTCAACAGGGGACTTGAAATGAAGGGAACACGCACATAAAATCCAACACAACACGCAAAGGTGAGGAATGAACAGGAAAAAGAACAAATTTACACTGACGAGCGAACTTCCTAGAGGGGCCTGAGAACGAAAGTATTAGTTCTGGAAGTGTCTTTGGAAGAGAAGAGACTTGAGGTCAGCTTTGAAGATCCGGGTAGAGGAGGTGGCACGGAGCAGTGGGGGAAGCGAGTTCCAGATTCTCACCGCATTGCCCGAGAAGGATTGAGCCATCGATCTTTCCCTTTTGAAGACGGGGGCTCAAGCAGAAGCTTTTCCGCATTGCGAGAAGGGCGAGAGCCACCGGACAATTTCAATTTATTCGCCAGGTAACGAGGGGAGGACGTGTGTAAGGCTTTGTGTGTGATGCAGGCAGTTTTGTAAATAGATCTTGCCTCGATCGGAAGCCATCGAAGAGAGGACAGAATAGGAGTGACGTGGTCGCTTCGTTTAGACCCTGAAATGAAGCGAGCTGCTGAATGGAGGATGGATTTGAGAGGGGAGAGGTGGGATTTGGGTAGGCCCGTCAGAAGAGAATTGCAATAATCCAGTCTTGAGAGAACCAGAGATTGTACCAAGGTTTTTAAGTCTTTCTCCGGGAAGAACCGACGGATCCCCCAAAGAAGGCGCAGCTGGTACCGTGCGTTCTTAGCAATAGAGTTGATGTGGGAGATTAGGTTGAGTCTTTTGTCAAGAATGACACCTAGGGATTTAGCGCTGTCGACAATGATGGGTTTGTTGTTGAGTAGGTTCAGCTGATCCATCCAAGATTGAACAGGAGGAGGTGAGAGAGAGGTAGAGAGGAGGAGGAATTCAGTTTTGGCGGGATTCAGAATGAGTTGGTGAGCTGACATCCAGTTGTGAATAGAGTTGAGAGTAGAATTGAGTAGGGAGAGATCGTGTGCGGAAGACACCTTAAGGTAGATTTGCGTGTCGTCCGCATACAGATGGTAAAGGATCCCAGAGTTGCTTAGGAGGTTCCCTAAAGGTTCCAGGTAGAGATTAAACAAGGTGGGTGCCAGGATAGAACCTTGAGGGACGCCTTGACCTACGGCCACTGGAGATGAAAGACTGTTCCCTATCTTGATCATTTGGGATCTGTCCGAGAGGAAAGAGGCAAACCATTTGAGCACTGTGCCGTCCAGTCCCATTCTCTGTTGAAGAGTGTTGAGGAGGGTGCTATGATTAACTGTGTCAAAGGCTGCAGAGAGGTCTAGAAGAATCAGAAGACATGATTCCCCAGAGTCGAGTATATGCAGCGCATCGTCAATCACTTGCAGCAGGGCTGTTTCAGTGCTGCAATTTTGGATGAAGCCCGACTGGAAGACGTCGAGGAGGTTATTGTCCATAATATGTGAGGAAAGTTGTTTCGCAACACATTTTTCGGCGATTTTCGAAAGAAAAGGGAGGTTGGTGATAGGGCGGAAGTTGTTGTCGTTCGCATCGGCAGAGGTTTTTTTTAGAAGAGGGGTGACCTGACCTGATTTGAGGGCAACCGGGAGGGAGCCATGACTGAGGAAGAGATTGACTAGCCTGGTCCAGTAAGAGAGAGTATAGGTGTAGAAATCGATGGCGATGTCGCTAGGGATGGGGTCAGAAGAATGGTTGGAGGGTTTAGTTTCGAGGATGCATTTGAGGAGGTCATCTTCCGAGATGACGTCAAAGTTCTGCCAGGTAACTAAGGATTTCCGCTCCTCAATGGGGGTGGGGGGGTGGACGACCTGATCCACCAGTGCTTTGACCTTTTCATCGAAGAATATAGCGAAATCTGCTGCTTTCTTTGAGGAATCCTCAGGCTTAATGGTTAGGGGAGAACAGTTTGGGTTTTTGATGAGATCGAAAAGTTTTTTGGGTCTGTTTTTGGCTGAGTCAAGGAGGGATCTGAAATGTGATGCTTTTTCAAGGAAGATGTGGTTGTGATATTTGGATCTTGCTGAGCGTAAAGAGAGAGATTGGAGGTGGAAGGAGATTTTCTCCAATGTTTCTCCAGGAATCTAAGGTTTTTCCTTTCATCGTAGAGCGCTTTATTGAACCAAGGTGCTGAGGGGGTGGGTCTTTTCCTTTTGCTTTGGAGAGGAGCGACAATGTCGATTTCGACTGCTAGTACTGAGAGGCACTGAGAAGTGAGAACGTTGACATCCACGCTAGGGTCTAGTCTAGGAAGTGCCCGCATAGCGGAATCACAAAAGGTGTCAAGATCAATGTTCTTAGTGTTGCGGAACCAGGTAGTAGCTCTTTTAGGTTGGCCGAGAGTTATAACGTGCGATAGGTGAAAACGGAAGGGAATGAGGAGGTGGTCAGACCAGTCTACATGGATGGGAGGAGCAGTAGTCAGCAGGTCTGCTTTGGATATGACAAGGTCCAGAATTGAGCCCTTGGAATGTGTGGTTTCCGAGCAATGTTGGAGGAGATCATTGGCTGAGAGAAAGGAGGCAAGCTTGTTGGCAGCCGAGTCTTCCAAAGAGCCCCAGTGGAGATTAAAGTCCCCCAGGAAGATCTGTCTGTCACTTTGAGAGAATTGGTCACTGATGAAGTCAGTCAGTTCCTCCACAAAGGAAGAGCAGTAACCAGGCGGGTGGTAGATGGCATGGAATCTAAAGGGTGAGCCGTGATGTATTTGCAGTTCTAGTGAAAGGCATTCGAATGTACGGAAGAGGGTGGTAGGGACCGCTTTAATTTGAAGGGAGTTTCTGAAGATGATAGCGACACCTCCCCCAATTTTGTCAGCCCTGTCATTTCTGAGGATAGAGTAGTCAGTGGGTACCAGAAGATCAAACAAAGTATGAGAGGCGTCATTAAACCAGGTCTCAGTGAGGAAGAACATGTCAAGATTTTGGTGTAAGATAGTATCAGAGATTTCCACTTTGTGTTTGATTGCAGATCTGCAGTTGTGGAGCAAACAGTGCAGCTCTGACGCAGATGTTTTGGTGATGGGGGTGTTAGGGTTGTTCAGGGAGATAGGAATAAGATTCTTGAATGAGGGAGCCCGGTGAGAGGGAGGTTGGTGAGGTCTGACAGAGGAGATGATCTGAATAGGAAACTGTGTGGAATTATTAGGAGAGGAAGGCGGAGGGGAGTGACGTTGGTGGTCTTGAAGCTGGCCAGTAAGTTGGTGATGTCTGCAGAGGTCAGACTGTGGTTGGTTTTATTGGGGCGCGGGAGCAAGGAACTCCTCGGGAGGTTGTTAGGGACAGGGGACAACTTGGCGCTTAAACGTGAGATGGACGCTACAAGCTGGGAAATGGAATAGATGAGAGAATCAAGTTTATTTTCCAGAGAGAGGAGAGCTGAGCACGGAGTGTTTGGTGGCTCGATGGATATGGGAGGGAGTGCAGAGAGTGAGGGAGGACAGGGAGGGGTGGGTGAACGAGTTGAGGGCGGTGGTGCAGAAGGTAAGGGAGGACAGGGCGGTCTGGAGGAGCAGGATACGGGAGGGAGTGCAGAGAGTGAGGACGGACGGGGCGGGGTGGTGGAACGGGATAAGGGAGGTAGTGCAGAGGGTGAGGGAGGAAGGGGAGGGGTGGGGGAATGGGTGGGGAGTTGGGGAGCCAGGGTAGAAGGTGAGAAAGATGGTGGACAGAAGGAGTGGATGGTGAAACAGTGGTGGGAAGCGAAATATTTTTACTGGAGTTGAACAGAGGGGAAGAGAAGGGGGCATACGTATGAGGAGGAAGTTGAGGAGTAGGAGGGGGACGAATGAAGGCCGGAGGTAAGGGGAGACGAGACTGACCCGGGCGGGGTGGGCGGGGGGTCAGATGAAGTCCGAATGTGCGTGGAGACTAGAGGAAAGGGGGCTGTAAAGGGGGGGAGGGCGGGGGGTCCGAGGAAGGCCAGAGGACTGGGGGAAAGGAGAGGATGGTGCAAGACAGGTACTGTAGGCTATGAAAGGTGAATGTAGGGGGACAGGTAACAGTTGGAGTGGGGGGGAATTAACTAGAGGGAAACTGAGGGAGGAGTAAGGGACTGCAAGGTCAGAGGGAGAGACGAGGAAGGAATGGTCAGGGAGGGAGACAAGGTTGGGAAGCAAGGGAAGAGGAAGGTGGGGTTGAGGATAGATGGGAGGTGGAAGAGAAGAATTTAGGGGACGGGGGACGGGGAAGAGCGGAAAGGGATGAGGCGAAAGGGGAGGGAAGGGGGAAGGTAAGGAAAGTTGATCGGTAGACCAGGTTGTAAGAGAGGTGAGTTAAGAGGGGGCGGTGGGTAGGTTTAGTGGGATTGGGGGCGGCGAAAATGTTGGAGAATCGAGCAGGTGCAGGGTGGGGAGGGGGGTGGAGGCCAGAGGCCGGAAAGACAAGATAGGGGCATTTTGGGAAGGGGGAAGAGAGGGAGATGAGGGAGCAGAGGCAGGGGGGAACAAAGGGTAGGCCTGTGCCTCCCGGGATAGCGGCCTGCTGGAGTATCGGGGGTCAGTGGGGGAGAAAGGGAGAAAGGAGAGGAGTTCAAAGAAGAGTCGAGGGAAATCATAGTTGTGTGGGTTGGACGAATGGAGTGGAAGAGATGGTCAAAGAGGGAGAGACAGGAGTCTGTCGCTTGAATCATGACAGTGCCATTATTGTAGTGTTATGGTGAGAGAGCCCTTAAAGCTCGTGGAGGGGGAAATTTTTAGCCGCTGTCCATGCGGGAAAGATGAGGAGGAGGAGACGTTGAAGAAATTGAGGAAGCTGGTGGACCAGGAAGGGATGTCATGGGTGAAAAAAATTAAGTCATTTTTTTTTAGCTTCCCTAGGTGCCCATTATGGAATTGATCCACAAAGAGGGAATCGGGGAAGTGTTCAATGGTGTTGTGCTTGAACCGTTTTGCTGCTGCTTTGGACAGATTAGGGGGATAGATGACTTTGAAGCAGTTAACTCCCGACTTAATTCGAATGGAAGCCATGATAGGGAGAAGAGGGGCCACTAGGGTAGCGATAGAGCCAAGAAGAATAATAAGAAGAGGAGGGCACATCAGCCGGAAGACGAGTGAGGATAATCCAATGAGATAGAGGTCAGGAGACGACTAGACATGCAGGGCCGGGGACTCTGGTCTAACTCCCTAATAGAACATCATACCGGTGGGATAGAAGGCTGGCTTGCCTCCAGCAGTGGAGAGGGTGTGTGATCATACCGGGGCAAACCCTACCACCCGGGATTGGGACCTCCCAGTGTGGAAACCCGCATGGAAATGGGCGTCACCTATAGGATCGCAGTGATGGGGAAGGACATTCTTCGGCTCCCCAGGGAGGAGGCCCAAATGGACACCAAACCTCATCCAAGAGCACAATTAGAGGAGAGCAAAATGGGTGCCAATTATGTGAATCACTCATCCCATGGGCCACCGAACGAGCCAGGACAGCCCAATAGGAAACAACACACCCCGTCTAGGACACCAGTTAAAACATGTCAGCAAAATGTGAGAGTCATTTCACTGCACTATGTTGCAGGCATCACACGGTGCCTGCCACGTAGTGCTGTGAAATGTAGGGGTACCATGGGTACCCCCAGTGCACCCACACCTCCCCCAACACAAGGGGGCCCGCAACGGGCCCCCGTAACTATCCTCACCAGCCTTTCCATGGCGGTATCGCCGCCATGGAAAGGCCGACTGTAGCCAGCATCATGATTTGGTGGACGGTGCCTGCTAGGCACCGCCCCACTTTATGCTCTCTGGACCGTCCGCCAGGCAATCTGCATGATTACTTTTGGCGGACCAGTGGCGGACGGTCTTTGCGTCCGCCACGGTCCGAGCACGATTCCCTCTGCCATCGTAATGTGGCGGGGGAATATCGTGGTACGATTGCGGAAGGACCACCACCGCATGGCTGGTGGTGACGGGCCTTCGGCAATTGTAATCGGCCCCTTAGTTCGGTCACAACCACAGACCCACTCTGGGCCTGTATAAATGCAGCTCAATGTCACAATGCTATTTCCACAAGTAAGTTTAGTTAACTCATGTACCCTTTTTTTTTTTTATTTACAAGTGTAAAGCTATTTTTTCATTAAAAAAAAAAAAAAGGTGGTTTTACCCTATTCTAATGATTTATTCAAAGTTTTTTATGACAGTAAATCTACTCTCAGAAGTGGGGAGGGCTGTTTCAGGATGGGATTTCTCGAAATTTTGTGCACACCCGCAAACGTGCCTTCAAAGTGGCCTGATGCAGCTTTCGACATGCTCAGTATGGAGTTATATTGTGATATGTTTCATTTTCAATAGACCGTCATCTCCAGAACTTGTTTCCATCGGCCTCTGCCTTTGGCTTTCGATGTAGAAAGGGCGGGAAGTAGGGAACCCAAGACGGTAGCATGGAAGAGCAGGATTAACACTTTGTTTCTCTTCCTTGTGACATTCTTTTCAGCGAGAAGATATGCCAAGATTTGACAAGTCTACAAACGACATCCCTTGGCAGTCACACACCACTCTTTGACCCACTGATTCTAACACATTACTCCCCAAGGTAAGCAACTCTTTGATGACCCATCAGATCAATGCCCACAGGCTGTCACCGTAAACCCATATTTCTGGATCAAGTACCCATAACTACAGAAGGTTAGTATTGCGAAAAGATACCAAAGAACTAGAGCAATCAACCAGTAAATGTAGCAGCACAACATACACCAGCAAGAATGAGAAAAAACAGCCAGCTGCCACGAGTGGTAGTGTCTGAACAACACCCAAAAGGACCACAAAGAGAACTTCTCCGAAGGCTAATCCATCTGGCCTGTGAATGGTCAAGTGAGACTGCAAATGACGCAAGACACGCCAATCAGTAAAGCAGCTGATGACGTCATACCAAATGATAGGCCACATCAGAGAAAAGAACGTCTCCCGAACCGAAGGGACATGGAAGACACCATCATCACTGCAAATAGTTTTAGTCTGGCCTTCCAGAAGGAAGCTCATGTCGACCTCCACCAAATATCAAAGAAATCTTGGGTTTATTTCTGACCATAATCTAACCTCCTCAAAACATGTCAGCCAAAACTGGTGCTGTGCAAAGTTGTGCAGTTTTATATATATGGGGGCATATTCTCAAGGACACATCGCCGAGTTATCAGCACTTTACCGCAGCCAAAGTCGCGATAAAATCATCGCCCCATTCACAAGCTGGTGCAAACAGCCGATATCACCACTTTACCTGCGATAGCACCCGCAAAAAACATCGCCACAGATGAGCCCGGCAACTAACGCTGATATGCAGAGTAGGCGTACCCGTGCAAAAACCTGCAACAACACCACTCCACAACATTCTCAACGACCAGCCAGATCTGCGATAAGAGCACAAAACATGCGATAAGGCGCGTTAGCAGCAGGAAATTAACACCTGCTCTTAGCTGGTGTAAAGTCGGACGACAACCGGCACCAGACAAGGGAGCACAGCCCATAGCTACACATGAAGAACAACAGATGCCATGGAGCCACACACCATGCATCCCGTAGCCCCAAGAGGGCAACAACACCCACCGCCACAACACCCAGGACACCCCCCCCCCCCCCGGGGCCCCACACCGGGCACCCCCCAACCACCCCCAGACAAAGATATGGCACATCAACGTTACGATACCATCAACAAAACAATGTGCCAGATGTCACACAATCACAACACCCATCATACATGTGCCGTCAGACAAATGAGAATCAGACATACATCTTAGACCTAGCAAACAATTCACCCAATACAGACTAAACACAAAACAAACATTCTGAATAGTCATGGCGGGTCCCCCAGGACAGTCTGCAAGTCACAGCCTGCAAAACGAAATGACAGATAAGAAGGTGTGTCATGCGCTCACCAAAGGACAGGGAGAGCGAGCGAAAGAGAGAGACAGAGATAGAGAGAGTGGGAGAAAGAGAGGGAGAGGGAGTGAGAGAGAGAAAGAGAGAATGCACAAGGAGCGCATGGCCAATCGGGCTCATACATGCCAAATGTTGTGTGTGTATCGACATTGGTGCACACCAAGTCAAAGGCCCGGCAGCAATAGCAACGCGAAGGCAACATCACCTTTCAAAAATGCAAGCAGTAGTCAGACCAACATTAGGAATCAAGGATCCTTTGTCCCAACACACAAGGCCGAAGGACATCAGAACCCCCGACCTTGGTCCTGAATGCGGCTGGCACCCCCCTGCGAGAGATACCATGCCAGATCCTGACGACTCCCACACCACGAACTGCGCAAATGAAAGACCAACGTGTCCACACCCCACACACACTTGTCCCTGCTTGGGGTACACCTGCTCTGGATGTCACTGACACATAAGTAAGAAAAAACCCATACGCACAAACGTTGCACACAAATAAGACTCATTGCTCCGAGCAGTGGCAGACCATCCACATGACTGCCGCCTGTCAGAAGAGTGCCGGTGCCACGAGACCAACAAAGGCAATGGCTGGCAATACCTGGCACATGCACAACCCCTGTCACGTGGAACTGTACCGTGCACGAATGCTGCATCTGTTGGGATTACTGCCACTGGCAGTGTTGCGCATCAGTTTCCGTCTGAGTTTCCGGCTTGCGTACGTCACCTGCGTCCAGCCCTGGTTCCACTGTCGAACATGCACATTCGAGTGGCCCACGGATGTCTGTCTATACAACACAACGGTAGCAGAACTGGATTATGACATGTGTGTGCGCCCCCTATTGGCCCACGAACAGGAGTGTAACCATGATACCCGTGCATGGGATGCCTTGACATTGGGCGTATGTGCAGGCAGTTGGACATGGGAGATTGCACAACTCCTCGTGTGCAGTGACCACATCGATGCGCTCCCCAATTGGGCTGTGTTGCGGATTGGTGAAACGGCGTGGACGGAGCACAGCTGCCCGGACCAAGAAATGTATTGGCTCGCCCTCGTGTACCTTGACCCCGACAACGAGGAACTCTTGGAACAGATTGCCCATGAAGCGGCGCTTGCATACATGGACGAGTAACTACGTTCCTGCAGCCACAACTGATTGTCACCCACAGCACAGCTCGCCACACCTTGCAGCACCTTGGAGGAATGGCCACATATCCCACCACAACTGTGGACGTGTCTGCCTTCGGCAGGACTCAGAATGCATGTGCGTGGACCTACGCGTGTGTACACACACCTGTGCAAGGTGATGCAGTCCCATGGGCTGTGAGTCGTGCACCCTGACACGGGCCAATGAGCAGACGCCAAACATCACATGGCTCGTCCAACAAGGCAAGGTGGGTCGGGACCGTTGACATCCGTGATGTGTGGTGTTCATTCCTGCCACCCCATTACTTGCACCTCGACATGTCCCTAAGCTGCCTGTAAGTGTCTTGAACATTGGTGTACATGTTGTGGCCCTTGCCTTGCCCGTACTGACACGCACATGTCAATAAAGCCTACACCACTGCACCTGTGTACTACTGTGATGAGTGTTCATCATGATGACAAATCGTGTGCCCACATGTGCATTGTCCGTATACATGGAGGGATTGACTGACGCTAATGGACTGCGTGTGGGTCCCCATTGACAGCTCCACCTCCGTGGGCCAGACATTGTGGCTGGAATAGTTGCTGGCAGAACTGTGCTCTTACGTGTCACCAGCAATGTGCGTATGGTGTCCAACTACTTGCCATGTAGAGCAAGGCATCCACAAAACAGACTGTGTCCACACAGATGTGTGTGAGTAGGAATGCGAAGACACGTTCTGTTGTCACATGTGATGGGGGACACCACTTCAGGACTGCTACTTATCATGAGATTTCTACACACAGCCCGCTTTGACACATGGACGTGGGGCTACGTTGGGGGGTAACGAGATTGTCGTTAATGTGCAATGAGGCCACAGCTAGTCCATACCTTCACAGTCATCTAACTGGCCATGTGGGTCAGGCTCAAACATGCGCATTGAGGACATTTACCAGGGTGTACCTTTTGGTGCAATCAATGTCCCTGCACCCATCCAAACATTGATACGCGAGTGAACATAGACATGACACATCTGTGTGATTTGGAATGTTTTATTCACATTCTGGGGGGTGTCAGGGCAGGAGCAGTACATGGCCACTTCAGGCCCACATAACATGGTTGCCCAGTGGTGGGCCAACCAGAGTCCTTGGGGGAATGCAAAGTGAATCTGAAGAGGTAGAGTTCAGTCTGCCGCAGGATGACTGTGTCATTGGTACCAGAGCAGATATGGCAGTCCATGTCGGGGGCCAGGTGTACGTCGCAGAGTGTTTTGGGGGACAGTGGGAGGTGTTGTTCCAGGGCATGATGCAGAGTGCACAACCAGGCAGGGACAGGCCATGTGGCGGGGACGGATGCTACTGCCTCCTTCCTCACACAGTCATTACCCTCAACATCTTACTCCTCTGAGACGTCTTCTGTGTCCGGTGTGTCAGGTGTGTGCGGTGGTGTTATGGCTGCGTCACTGTGTGCCACTGACACATCAGGCTGCGAAGGTGATAGGGCTGCGTCACTGTGTGCCGCTGACACATCAGGGGGCGGAGATGTGTGTGTCGAGCTTCCTGCAGCAGTCATCTGGTACAGGCTCAGTGGCAGCAATGGCAAGATGAGGATCCGCAAGGCATGGAAGATCGCAGCTACATCTCGCTGGTGTTCAGCAGTGGCAGCCATACTTCCAGCCTGCATCTGCTCCATGGTCTCCATTGTCCTCCGCATCTGTGCCAACTCTGTGCTGTCATCGCTGGAGCCTGTCTGCCTAGACAGTTCTCATATCCGGGTAATGGACCCAGCGAGGTCAGCCAAGGATTGTTGTTGAGCATGGTGCGGACAGTGGGTGTCCGTTCGGGACTGTAGGTGCTCCCTGATGGGACCCAGGCACCCACGTATGGCATTGAGTTTGTCTGCCATGAGGTCGAAACCCATCGGCAGCTGATCTACCACCTTCTCCTGGCACCCTAACACACGGTGTTGGAATTCCATGTGTTGGTCGTGGGGGTCCTGGGAGCCAGCCGTGGTGGTGTGTGCTTTCTGCTGTGTGGGCTGTGCAGGTGGTGGGGTGACCGAGATGCAGCTGGGCTGCCCTGCTCCTGGGGGTGGGGTGCGGAGGCTGTCCACGAGCCGTTGGAGGGTGTCTGTGCAAATGGGCAGGGTGTCCTCTTCATCATCACTGAAGAGCTGTGTGGTCTGCTCTGCAGGAGGTGTTGATTGTCCTTCTGCAATGTAAAGGGGAGATGCAGGTTAACAGTGTGTTCCATGTATGTTGACGCATTGTAGATGTTTACATTCAGACTGCATGACGATGTACATTGTGACTGTTTGGGTGAAGCTGGCTATTTGGTGGGAAACAGTGTACATTTCGACTACATGACGGATGTGTGGTTGTACTCGTACATTACCATCTCACAGTGTCAGGCATTGGCGGATGTGATTGGCCAGTTTCTACTCCCGGGCGGCGCCATTTGTGTCCTCTTTCCTGTGGTGGAGGGGTTGCACTCTGTACCACATTATCATCAGTTTTGGGGTACTGTGATTGCTATGTGTGTGTGCTGCATTGTTGCCTAATCGCCCCTGCAGCTCTGCTTTGGCGGACCCTTATCCCTTGGAGTCGGTGTGCATGTGACTTGTGTGCTTTTCGGGTGATGGGATGTTTGCGACTTGGGTCATTTGTGCAACTGGAGAAAATTTGTACTCTTGTGCATTGTGTGTCTGCTGATCTGTTTTTGACATCATGGGTCGTAGGTACACGTGGATGTGTCAGGGTGTTACTTGCTCCTTTATGGATGTGGTCCACACTCAGCCACCTCAATGTCGTGTTGTGCGCCATGTCATGTGACGTCAGCCATGCTATTGGTCATGCAGTGTCACTTGCATTGTCAGTGTGGCTCACAGAGCCGCTGATTTCATGGATTCGGCACATGTGCATGGGTGGGTTGTGGCATTAGTGATATGGAGGGTGGCCCATTTGTGCACATTGTGGACGGGGGCCTACTTGGTGTTTCTATGTGTGCTGCGGTGTGCCAAGGGTATCAGGGACATGTTCCGCACTCATTGTGGGTGTGCAGTGTGCTGCACATGTTTGTGCATGTGTGCCATTGTGCCCATCTCCCCCCGTCCCCCCAGGCCCTGGTTGTTACCCTGTTGCTGTTGGGTCCGGTCATGTCGCGCTGTGTCCAGACCCCCGACTCCTTGCACCGTCTCCACACTGATGACTGTGGCCACCATTTCCTCCAGCTCATCCAGCTCCTCCTGTGGTGCTGGACTCCCACCTCCAGTCGCTTTTGCTGCCTTCATGTTGGCAACGAGTTTCTGTTTGGTTTTGCTGTACACTTCATGCCAGCGCCTCTTGACCTCCTCCATTGGCCTCCTCGAAACTCCGACTGCATTCACGTTGGTGACGATGGACTGCCATATTTCGGTTTGTGTTGTCAATGACGCAGTGGAGGTGACAATGATCCGGTCTTCCTGCGGACTGAACCCAGTCTTCCTCTTCTACTTGCCCTTCCCCTGGCACGGGGTTGCTGGCTGGTCCTCCGTGGGGCTTGTGGGGTTAGGGTTATCCTCTGCACTAGGTCCGTGTGCATCCATGGTGCTACGCAGTTCTATTTAGTTATGTCTTTTTTTTTTTGGTTTGCTTTTATAGTACTTTTTCCCGCATGATGCGTAGGAATTTCAGGCCTGTAGCTGGTTGTCGCTGATTTTTGTATCGCGTTTGGGGCATTGCAGGTTGTTTCACGTTTCGCAATTTTTCTGCGTCGCTTTAATTTTTGGGCGGTCATTTGGCGCGTTATCCTGCTACTATCGCATGGTGCCACCGGGTGGGAATACCACGTTGACACAGTGTTAGTTTCACGCGATGGACTGCGATGTGAAGGGTTGCGTTAAGCAACTTTTGCGGAAGTTATCACACGTTCTTGTGAATATGCCCCATGGAGTACACACAGATCACACAAGAACTACAAGGATTATGAGTATTTCATGTAAATATTGTCCTCACGCAAAAATCTGTAGGTCACTATTTTTGGTCACAAAGTTTGATTTTGACCACCTGTTTGTGACAAAAAAGGACGTGATTAATTATGAAAATTCAAAATTGGGCAGAAAAAATTTCACAAGTGTGATGCAAATAGTGCAACTTGGCTCCGCCACGAATACATACCAGAATTAACTGGACAAACCCAAGTTGCACAAAAAAACATTACACAACCTTATAAACATTGTTAAAGGAATAACTCTGTGAACTACAGTAAATCCTGCAAGTAGTTCTGCACGAGTTTAAGCCTGCATTCTAGAAAGTACTCCCAGCCCTAGCTTCCTCCGCTTCTACTGCTTTTGGGTGCTTCACAAAATAGTTCCTCTCTTGCCTATAAGCTGCCACAAGACAGTAATCCATGTGATCATACCATTCAGCCTTGACTACCCCAATTCCATGTACTTGGGATTCACAGTTTATCTCATCCACCATCTCCAAATTCTTCAAGATGCTGCTGGTCGCTTGCTTTTAGCTCCTACTATACATGTACGAGCATCCATCTGGCCGCACCTCATGACTCTTCAGAGGTTTATTGGGGCAAACTATCCATTTTATTTTTTTGTGGCATCAGCCATCGTGCCCTTCACAAGACAGGTCCTTCTTGATCTTCAACATTGGATCAAACCTTATGTCTCCTTCAGAACTCTGCGTTCCACTTCAGCGGATCTATAAGGAGGGCACATGTAGACTACAGAGCCTTCTCATGTCTCACTGCTATGGGTTGGAATCACCAACCCACATCTTAACAGCATCAGCAGCCATGCAACCTTCTGAAGAGAATTGACACTTGGTTGCCTCCATACTCTGGCTCATTCTTTTTTTAAAGCCTGTCGCTTAGTGCCCAGACCCCTGAGTAGAGCAACATTGATCGACAAAATAACTTTTACCAGCAGAGCAGGCCATTTTCAGAGATGGATCATTGGTGAAATGCTCACACTTACAAAGCATCGCATACCAGTCACAGAGCTGGTGTCGCTGATTTACTGCCCACTTTTGCAGCTGCACCGTGTATACGCACGGGGCATGAGGACAGAATCTGTTTCACGTATAGCAATGTCACCACATTCTGGAGCTTTATACCAAAGCCAAGATCTGCAGTCCTATCCTGTGCTTTGCACCCCTAAAAACATGGACTACAGAAATGGGAGGAGGCAGCTGGTCATCGGCGAGGTCACCTTCCAGAGCCCCAGCAGTATCCATCCACTGCGCCACTTGGAGTATCACTTCTATGTGCATAAGTCTTAATCCTTGAAAGAGAGAGGACCGCACCATAGTCAGCGGCTTTAAATCTCATGTTCGCGGAAGGATTCCATACCAGTGCATGCCAAACATTTTACAACCACAACCCACTTATTAGAACAACAAACTTCTGCGACCCACCTAACTTTATTGGACATGAGGTGGGTGATCTTTTAATGTAACTAAAGCATTGTGTGGTAGAACACTGTCATTTACAGACAGCACATTTTGCATTGAAATGGCCACTACATTTACACAGGCATACCATTTTACTAATAAAACTATATTCACACAAATAATAGTGAGGAAATCAGGTTTCTGTGACTATTTAACATAAAGGTGTTTATTTACAAGCCCTGTGCGGAGCCGGAATGTCACTTTTTGTGACGTTCCAGTGGCGCACAGGGATTAGCCATAGCTACAAGGCCACAAAGCCACCCTGCGTGGCTTCTCATGGCCTTGTAGAGATGGAGTAAGGTAAGGCAGAGCAAGTCGCTGCGTTGTCTCACACTGCGTCGGGGAGGTGTGCCATGGACCTTGCAGTGGGGTTTCCCACGCAACGCCCATAGGTTTTGACACATTCCTAGATTTACCATGACATAAATCTGGGAATACATTAAAACCGTGCGCCTCCCCAGAGGTCGCATAATGAGGAGAAAATAACATTATTTCGCCTCGTTTTTCCTCTTTCCATGTGTGCTGCGCATTCTGCAGCACACATGGAAAGAGGAAAACTCCTCCAATTATTATTTTTGTGCAGGAAGGTGTCATTTCCTGCACAAAAACAATCTTGCCAACAACACAGACACCCTTGCACCATGATGCAAGGGTGCCTGCGTTGGTGCACGGCTATTAATTGTGCGCTGGCTGAAAGAACAGGAAAACACCATATCTTGTAAATACGGTGCATTCCTGCCCTTTCGAATTGGCATAAGTCTGCGCAGCAAAATGACTTGCGACACTGTCCTATTCCAATTCTTTGAAAAAAAGAAGCCCTAAAGTGTTTTGATCCCATTAAAATCTTTGTTCCCATCACACTTCAGAGTTACAAAAAAAAATGACATCCTACAGCCTTTCCTTTCACACTCTCTGTACCCCAGCAAGATCGGTACATAATTCACTTTATTTTTTTTTCTCTGACTGCAAAGTGAGAGGCGTTTGTAAACACCAATCTCCATGTTAAAAAAATAAGGAGCAATTTGTCAGAAGACAAAGCCTGACATTTGACCACGGTCTTTGAAGCACAGCAAATATGACAAGATAAATTCAGAATTCAAAGGCATCTTTATTTATTGCTGCAACTATCGTGACCCACCAAAAATCAGCTCGCGACCCATAGTTGGGGAAACACTGTTCTATACCATTCCAAGATGATGACGTAGCAACTAGATAAAGAGAATCCACACCCCAGCCTTCCACTTAATTGATGCTTAATGATTCGTAAACTGCCCTGGAAGCACTTCCCACATCTATAAGCTTTACTATGAACACAGATTCTGGATTCTATTGTTTTCAAATCGTGATTTTCTCCACTGCAGGCGGCTCCAGTTGTATTGTTGGTTTTCATAATTGTTATCATGAGCCACCAACAGTATTTCTCGCGTCACTCAGTTTTCCGCAGGATGTTTGCTGTCCTCCATGTTGTGGTTGTTTTATGAACAGGACAGCGTTTGCAATCAGTTAGCAGTTGTGAAACAGATGTATTGTGTATAACTTAGCTGCCCACTGTTGAAATTGCATTCCCTTGTGTAGTGTTTGTTACTCATTTGGTTTATGCGCTTTTCATTACTTGGTTACTGTTTTTAGTGTACATCTACTAGAACATTTTGAGACATTATTGGAAAAAAACCATCTCCATAAAATAACATCTCTGGATGGAAATTCACAGCTTTATTACCACTGTGATAACCATGCTGTTCTGTTCTTACACTTTCACACCGTCTCCATGAAACTAGGTCTTAACTGATCAACCAAGCTACCTAGGTAGCCAAGAAGGCTTGGAATCACCTTTAAGTAAGTAACAAACGTGACGTTCACTTTATAGGTATCTTTGCGCTATAGCATCTTTGCCAGGCGCATCCTTTCCATTGCAAACAGAGAGACCAGCGTCCTGACTAGAGAAGAACACCTGCAGCTTCAACCTGGACACTGCAAGGGGGTCCATGCGTCTGCACTAAAATGATAAAAACCCTCGGTGAAATGGAAACGGTCTATACCCGCTTGCTCTATAATGCAAGCAAGAAAGATATTGCCCTGATGGTTGAAAGCCCTTGGCAATGCTGCTGCCAGTTTGTGCCACAGGCCTCCTCAAGGACAGATCTGTACACAGATGTGTTAAACCTGAGACAGGTCAGATTGTTGTGGCCTCAATCAGCTGAGGCACATTTTAGTGAAAACAGAAGGAAAAGCAAAAACAAGCAATGTTGATTTTCTCATTAGAAACCTATTTTACCTGATGCAGAGGTGCTCATAGAGGGATATTTTGTATGCATTTGTGGAGGCAATAAAGGGGAACTGGTCCCTGAACTCTATTGGCTTGTACTACATTGACTATGGATATCAGCTGTGTGATGCTGTAGTATGGAAATAAATAGGGTGAAAATAAAATAAACAACACTAGATGAATGATTTCATCTTCTTAAAAAATGTAGTGCAAATGAACAAGTTACCTAACAATGATATTTCTGGTAGAAACTCTTGGCCTCTAACGCAGATTCTTTACCTTTTGAATATTCCCCAGACTTTAAACTGGAGCAGGAAACGTTCCCAGCAGTACCTCTGCATGCCAGTAGGCGGTGCTTTGCTACGCCACACTGCTGCCATTCTGCAAATAACATTCAGAGCCTATACAGGCAGCACCCCTGTGTGCTGATGTCAGTTGCTTTGAAGCGATCTGCTCCCCCAGATGCAGATCCCCCAAAAGCAAGCTGATTGTGACCTGTGTGCAGTTTCCTAGACTTGGAATCGTATTAATGGATAGAGAGCCCAAATCACAAAATAGGGAGAATGGAAAGGTTGGTGAGGAATCTACAGTTAGACAGCATCTCTATCAGAAAAAGTTACCAAAAGTAACTTCACATTACTTTGCCTGGTTGCCAAGATGACATCAACTGCCTCCGGAGGAAGGTCAAAGATGTTCAGCTGTTGCCGCTCAATCTCCAAATATGAAGGTGGAGATTGTGAAGGCCCAGGTGCAGAACCCTCCCCAATTCCTCCCAGAGGGGCAGCCTTGTCGGAGGACAGATGCTCAAGCCCAGTAGCTCTGCATCCTATACTCTCCATGTCCAATCCAGGGCCACCAGGATGACCTGGGACCGGTCTGTACTGATCATCAAAATTTGGGGCAAAAGAGATATAGTCGAGAAGCCGTATAGGGTCCGTGATCCCCCACACCCCTTGTTTTTTGCAATAACAAATGGCTGGGGTGTTGTCCTTATGCACTTGTTCCAGCTGCCCCTTGATGGATGGAAGGAGGGTTTTAACGCCAAGCAGATGGTCCTCAGCTCCAGAAGATTTATGTGAAGCCAAGACTACGCCAGAGACCAGAGGCCTCTTATCTCCACCTTTCCTAGATGGCCGCCCCAACCTAGGAGTGACACATCGGTCACCACCGTCAGCACTGGGTGGGTTAGGGAAAGGGTTGTGTAGCTGACCCAATTGCGATCTAGTAGCTACCACTGTAGATCTTTTGCAGTCTCCGCCGAAACCTGGACATGGTCGGATAGGTCCCCTTGATGTTGGGCCCATCAAGACTTTAGATTCTACTGCAGAGCATGCATATGCCACCTGGAGTGCTGTCAGCAGGATGGAGGAGGTCATCAATCCCAACAGCCTTAGAATGGACCTCACTGAAATTCAGGACAGAGGCTGAAAGATTGGGATCATAGCCCGAATGTCCTGAACTCTCCATTTTGAAGAGTATATGTAGCAAAGTCTACCTATTATTACATTTTCTTCCAATATCTTGATTGAGTTTTAAGACAATACATCTAGCCACTCCAAGTGATAAACAAGAAAGCCATTGCTTGCAGCTGTACAGTTGGAGCAGACATCACTGATACAGAGTCAAAGACATTAGTTCAATGGCGAGATATCACTGTAACCATGGGATATCAAGAAAAACAGTAAACTAACAAACCACGTAAGGCCTACTTCAGAGTGTCTCGCAACGTCTTTGGTGTGTGAACGATTATGTGCCCACCCAATCGATCTTGTCCCCTGGACGGGTATGTACTGGTGCACATGATGGTAGTGACTACGAGTCGAGTCTGAGTCAGGATCAGGATCACTCCAAAAAGTGTGCAATAAGTCATCCCAATCAGCGGCTAGCAGACATCAATGAAGGCCCTGCAACTCCTCTGTGTGCAATGCCTTTGATTCCGCCGTGGCACATTGCAGCATGGCTGTCTGCCTCGGCGCGGGCCCAGGGATCAACGCGGCCTTCCACCGCATTGTGACTGTGTGTTTGGCTAACAGGAGTGCCAAATCAATAAAGCGTGATGTTGCTCCCCGTGCCCTCAGACAACCATAGAGTCCGAGGAGGCACAACTGTGGCATACATATAGCCGAACGACCTGTGATTCATTGAAGTATTGCACAGACCTCCTCCAAGAAATGGT
Source organism: Calotriton arnoldi (assembly GCA_963921515.1). NCBI lineage: Eukaryota > Metazoa > Chordata > Amphibia > Caudata > Salamandridae > Calotriton > Calotriton arnoldi. The sequence continues at coordinate 709,666 of CAWUFW010000927.1, forward strand.
GCACCATAGAGCATTCCCACAGCATGTGCAATATATCTGCACCAGTCTGTCTACACCTAGGGTACTCTGGAGAAGAGGGTTGATAAATGCGTAGTTTAGTTGGGGTCAAATAAGCCCGATGCAAATTGTTAAATTGGATAAATTGAAAACAAGCGCTTCAGGAGACCTTACGTGGTACTGGAGTATCCGTTGCCATTCCTTAGGAGCTAACGGATGGTGTAAGTCATGTTCCCACGGACCCTTCATGCCCGACAATAAATCTGTCCTTGGGTCAGAAATGGCTCTCACAAGCAATGTAACCAGACGGCATCCCTCCCCACACATAAACAGTGCCTGAGTCAAGGAGTGTATGGTCAGGTCAGTGGCCACGGCATCCCAGAGACGTTCTCACACAGCAACTAGTTGCTGATGCAGTAAAAACGGACCCACTGGAAGGGCGGCTGTAGGAAAGTGGGTTTCTGTTGCAGTAATCCCCCCACTTTTTGCCAGACTACTGATGCACTTTTACTTGGTGTGCCATGGGTCCCTGCCCATCAGGTTCCCAGGGCCTGTGTTCTTTCCCCAAAACAAACCCAATTGGCATCTCTGGCCACAGGTCAGCCCCTGGTAAATGGTACCACAGGTACCCAGGGCACTGTGACCAGAGAAGGCCTCTAAGGGCTGCAGCACTTCTTGTGCCACCCTTAGAGGTCCTGTACCACTACACTCACACACTGCCTTTGCAGGCTGCGTGTTTTGGTGAAGAACAAAGTGAAGAGTCGACATGGCACACATCCCTGTGTGCCATGCCTACAACCCACTGCCCTGGCATAGATCAGTCACCCCTCTAGCTGGGTGCCCTATGCCAGTGGTGAGGGTAAAGGTGCATGAGCCCTGTACCCCTACAGTGTCTAAGTCCATTCTTAGACATTGTAAGTGCAGTGCTGCCATTAAAAGTATATGGTGCTGGGAGCTTGTCATTACAAACTCCACAGCACCATAATAGCTACACTGAAAACCGAGGAGTTTGGTATCAAACTTCTCAGCACATTAAACCCACACTGATGCCAGTGTGGGATTTAATGAAAAATGCACACAGAGGGCATCTCAGAGATGCCCCCTGAAAACTAACCCACCACTAGTGTCCAGGCTGAGTGGCTGCTTTCAGCTGCCACCCCCAGACATGTTTCTGGACCCCTCAGTCGAGAGCCTGCTGCTCTCGGGGGCCTGAAACAATGCACATCCTGGGACGAGGTGCCAAGCCTCCTCCCCCAGGATGGGCAGGGTTCACGAAGGAGAAGCTTCAAAGGCATGCCGCCTTTGTGAGCCTCCACAGACCAATTGCTGCTTTCAGCAACTGGTCCCCACTGGTTCTATCCCCCACTTTGGGCGGAAGAACCGGCAGGAAAAACAAGTGAGGGAAAGAGGTGCGCCCACCTCTGCCAACTCCACCCCTCAGGTGGGGGAGGCGAGGTGAAGCACAACTCTGAGTCCCCGCCATCTTGAGGATGGGGGGACCCAAACAACCACGTACAGGCTCCTGCCCCCCTCCCACTGGAGGGTGGCACGATAGGGGGTGTACCCACCCCAGGGAAGGGACCCATTGGTCCCTGCCCTTTACCTACCTGTAACGCCCCTAAATCTAGTATTTAGGGGGCACCCTGAACCCTGCTTCCTCAGATCCAGCCTGACAACAAGAAGAAGGACGAAGAGCCGTGCAGAGCTAACAAGAGGACAACGCCCACTTAATTGGCCCCAGCCCTACAAGCCTGTCTCCCCTCGAATCTGCTCCTGCAAAATCCCGGTGTGTACTGCAGTCAGCAACCTCGAAAACCCCGGAGGACCTGCCTGCCTTCACGTCCAAGACTGTTTCTCCCGTGAACACCGGATTTGTTCAAACTGCAGCTTCTGGCTCCGGCCAGATACCGCGAATCCAGCCCACTCTGCACCCGCCGAACCTGGCCCGAGCTCGAGTGGAAAAACACAACGAGGAGGTCCCCCCGGCGATCCTGACCCGAGATCCGGCGACCCCTGACCTGCCTCAAGCCTCCAGCCGACGCCTGCAGCCTAAATCCAGAAGGCCCCCCTGACCGCGACCCGGAGCTGGTAAGAAGTTCCGACCCCAAAAGGCACCCTTGCACCTGACGCCCCACGGCCTTGTGTGCCCTAACCAACGGTGCCTAGCCAACCCTTAACTTCCCAACTTACCTCTCGAAGTGGTGGTCGCACCCAGAAGTCCTTCGTCTCTCTGCCTGCTGTGCTTTTGCAAACCGGAGGTTCTCCATTGAAAACAGGGCCCCCGATCTCAAAATAGCACCCTGCACCCGGCCGCCCTAGTGCCGCTGAGGGTGCACCTTTGGTGCTAATTTGGTTCCCTATTTGCCCTGACCTAAACCCTAGGAGCTTTGCTCCCACAGCCGTGTGGCCTGCTTGCCAGCAGCCACCAACCGGAGGCCCTCATCCTTCATAGGATAACATTGGGCCTCAACACTCTGCACCCGGCCGCCCTAGTGCCGCTGAGGGTGAAACAAAAGTGCATCACTGACCCTGGGGGACCCCTGAGTCTAACCCCAGAACCTTAACTCCCACAGACGATTACTTACCTGTGAACCGATAACCTGTTTTTCCTCCATAGGATAACATTGACAATTTTCTTCCAAAAAGTTTCTAAGTGTGGAGTTTTGAAATCTAAAAATATTCTTTAAAAAAATCGCACAAATAACCAAAACGTATTTACTCACCTGTTTACAGGAAATGTCCCAGTGCTGAATCCAGGCATCCAGCACGGAGTAAGAAAAGTAACGTACAAAGTAACTTACCTGCAATTTACTGAAAAAGCCTATTCATTCCAATGTACTGTATTTGCCAAGTGTTGCAACCTACTGCATTCCCTGTAAATCAAACAAAGTACAATTTCTATTGCATTTTCAAACTGTTCTATATCCAGTAACTTATTACTGAAAAGTATTTAATGCTTACCTGTGCCAGGCTTGCTTGGTTCTAAAAATAAAACAACAGTATATATTTTTATACAAACACAATTGGCCTAGAGTTCAGTAATTGAGTGTGTGAATTCATTTGCTGACTGAGTGTGTACATCCAATGCTTAACACTGTCCTCTGATACTGCCTTACTGCTTCGACCACTCTACCACAAATAGAGAGTAAGGTTCTATCTAACTTTAACCTCTGCCTACCTCTGGGGTCACCTGGACTCTATACACACTATACCTCATTTTGGAGTAGTATATATAGAGCCAGTTTCCTACATTGGTGGATCAGCGGTGGGATATACAACTTGCATTTGCTGGACTACTTGGTTACCACCTGATAACACGACAGAACTCTTAAATTGTCTTTAGAATTCAGATTTTTTCAAATTGGCATTTTTTTCCAAACTACTAAAAGTCTTGTTAGGGCCTTGCTTAAGTCCCTTTAGAATTTTAGAAAATAAAAAGTCACTATAGTCAAGGGTAGAGGGATTAGAACTTTTTGTTAGAATGTCTCAAGAAAAGAACCCAGATATTAGTGAAAATAACCATAATGGCATACAGGACATGGTTGAGGAGCTTGACCTCACCCCTTACCTTCACTTGTCTTTCAAGGAAGTAAGGTCCTTATGTAAACTTAAAAATATACCAATGGGCCCTCATCCAACCAAACAAAAGCTCCAGGAGCTATTGGCTGAGTATGCAAAGGCCCACCCTTCTGAACATGGTGATGACCAGTCAGAGGGAGAAAGGAGTGAGGAGGATGGAGATAGGTACCCACCTCCACCACTTGCTAGGGAAGAAAGGGTCCCTGTACCCTTACTTCCAAGAGTTAACCTCTGGGGACCTAGAGGCCACACAGGTGTCTCAGGTTCTGGTGAGGACATTGAGGACAGCCTCAATGAGGAGGACAGCCTTTTAGCAAGGCTGGCCAAAAGACTGGACCTAGAGACCAGACTCCTGGCTCTAGAGAAAGAAAGAAAGAAAGGAGATGGGATTAGCACCCATCAATGGTGGCAGCAATCAAAATAATAATAAGGATGAGGAGCAATCTTATGATCCTAAAATCCCCAAAGGGATTGTCCCTAAATATGAGGAGGGTGATGATATCACCAAGTGGTTCACAGCCTTTGAGAGGGCTTGTGAAGCCAGAAGGGTGAAGAAGACTTTCTGGGGGGCACTCCTTTGGGAACTGTTCTCTGGTAACTGCAGAGACAGACTCCTGACCCTTTCTGGGGCAGATGCTGGGTCCTATGACCTCATGAAGAGAACTCTGAGGGATTTGGACTCACAACTGAGGAGTACAGAATTAGATTCAGGGGGGCTCACAAAACCCAAAACCAGTCCTGGATTGATTTTGTAGACTACTCAGTAAAGACACTAGGTGGTTGGTTAACTGGAAACAATGTGCATGACTTTAATGGAATTTACAACCTGTTTATGAAGGAACACACATATTAAGTAATTGCATTGATGAAAAGTTGCATCAGTACCTGGTAGACCTAGGTCCACTTTCTCCCCAAGAATTGGGAAAGAAGGCAGACCACTGGGTCAAAACAAGGGTCACTAGGACGTCCACTGGGGGTGACCAAAAGAAAGGTGTTACAAAGCTTCCCCAGAAGAAAGACAGTGAACCCCTTAAAGATAAAAGTAAGGAGTCCCAGGAAGCCCCCCAAAAACCTGTCCAGGAGGGTGGGCCCAAAGACACCTCACAAACTAAAACAGGGTACCAAGGTAAGAATTGGGATCCCCAACAGAGTATGGTGTCACAACTGAGAGGAGTTGGCCTAACGGCTAGGGCGTCCGACCTCGAAACTGGGGAACTGGGTTCGAGCCTCGGCAATGACGCTGAACATCCTGTGATTCTGGGCAAATCACTTAATCTCTCCGTGCCTAACAAAAACGAATGTGTGTCCTAATGTAACGTAACTGGTGCTGTGTAAAGCGCTCTGATACCCGATTCGGGTCAAGTTCGCGCTATATAAAACTCTGCAAAAAAAAAAAAAAACTGCCAAAAGGCAGGACACCACACCAAGGACCCTAGCTGTCCTAAAAACAAAGTCCCTAGCACAGCTCCAGGGGTTGCCAGTGTAGCTTTGGAGGAAGGGTCCTCAGATGAGGAAGTCCTCCTAGCCTTCAACTGGAAAATGGGCCCAAGAGGTAAGCTGGAAGTTCCAGAGGGGAGTAGACACTTCCACCACCTACTGGTGAATGGAATCCCAGCCACTGCCCTGAGAGATACCTGTGCCAGTCACACTGTGGTGCATGACAGGTTTGGTTCTCTCAAACCAGTATGTCCCAGGGGAAACAAGAAGAGTAAGGACTGTCCCAGGTGGGGGGGGGGGGGGGGTCACTGTTAGGCCTGTGGCTGTAGTGCTCCTAGAAATAGCTGGGTCCCTTAGATGGAAAAGGGTGGTAGTCAGTAAAGACCTTCCCCTTGATGGTCTCCTGGGGAATGACCACCCAGAGGTTGGTCTAAGCCAAAGAGAGGTACTGGTCCAATGCCAGACTTCACCCAAGAAACCTGGGGGGGCTCAACCTGCAGTTAGTGCAGCTAAGCCCCAAAAGAAAAAGAAGAAACAGTGTAGGAAAGGTGGGCAACTGTTAGCCACAGTTCCAGTGGGCCAGGGTGATTCTATCCCAGTAAGGGAGAACTCCAAAAGTGGCACTGGTAAAGTACCCCCTAGCCAAAAAAAAGACCTGACTAGTCAGGCAACTGCCCAGCCTGAGTTGGTGGCTCCTCAGCTGGCAGAACAGAGGGTGGAGGAAGGGTGTTCACTACCAAGTGTAGTGACCCCCCACCCTAAAACAGCAGACAGGCAACCAGAACCCCAAGAAGCCTGTAAGGTAGCCCCTTCACTTACCAGTGAGGAGCTAATGGTGTGGTTCTGGGCACGGACAGCTGTCAGTAGCCTCTGCTGGGTGTTAGCCTTTATGAAAGCACTGTCCTTGGCATGGTGGCCTAGCCCCCTGCCAAATAGCAAGTTAGGCCCCCTGACCCTATGGGTCATGGTGGGGTTGCTCAAGCTGTGGGTGACCTCTGTGGGTAAGCTGGGCTTTGCCCTGGCTAAGTTCGAATTTACAGAGGTGGGCACCTCTGAACCCAAACTAAAAAGATGGGGTGAAGACACTAAAGAGCTAGGAAAGGAGCATTGGGAATTAGGTCCTGAAACTGTGGAGATAGGCCAGCTCCCCAAAGGGACTGACCTGGACAGAAGGATGTAAGGCAGAGTAGGCCCTGCAACTTTCAAACCACTTCCTCTACTCTTCCTCGCCTGAAAGACTAGGAAGACTCTCCCAGCTTTGGCAGAGTCTCCTGGTCTGTGGGGGGGGGGGGGGGGCCTTGTGTATGAAAGTGGGTTTCTGTTGCAGTAACCCCCCCACTTTTTGCTAGACTACTGATGCACTTTTACTTGGTGTGCCCTGGGTCCCTGCCAATCAAGTTCCCAGGGCCTGTGTTCTTTCCCCAAAACAAACCCAATTGGCATCTCTGGCCACAGGTCAGCCCCTGGTAAATGGTACCACAGGTACCCAGGGCACTGTGACCAGAGAAGGCCTCTAAGGGCTGCAGCACTTATTGTGCCACCCTTAGAGGTCCTGTACCACTACACTCACACACTGCCTTTGCAGGCTGCGTGTTTTGGTGCAGAACAAGTGAAGAGTCGATATGGCACACATCCCTGTGTGCCATGCCTACAACCCACTGCCCTGGCATAGATCAGTCACCCCTCTAGCTGGGTGCCCTATGCCAGTGGTGAGGGTACAGGTGCATGAGCCCTGTACCCCTACAGTGTCTAAGTCCATTCTTAGACATTGTAAGTGCAGTGCTGCCATTAAAAGTATATGGTGCTGGGAGCTTGTCATTACGAACTCCACAGCACCATAATGGCTACACTGAAAACCGAAGAGTTTGGTATCAAACTTCTCAGCACATTAAACCCACACTGATGCCAGTGTGGGATTTAATGAAAAATGCACACAGAGGGCATCTCAGAGATACCCCCTGAAAACTAACCCACCACTAGTGTCCAGGCTGAGTGGCTGCTTTCAGCTGCCACCCCGAGACATGTTTCTGGACCGCTGGGTCGAGAGCCTGCTGCTCTCGGAGGCCTGAAACAATGCACATCCTGGGACGAGGTGCCAAGCCTCCTCCCCCAAGATGGGCAGGGTTCACGAAGGGGAAGCTTCAAAGGCATGCCGCCTTTGTGAGCCTCCCCAGACCAATTGCTGCTTTCAGCAACTGGTCCCCACTGGTTCTATCCCCCACTTTGGGCGGAAGAACTGGCGGGAAAAAGGTGCGCCTACCTCTGCCAACTCCACCCCTCAGGTGGGGGAGGCGAGGTGAAGCACAACTCTGAGTCCCCGCCATCTTGAGGATGGGGGGACCCAACCAACCAGGGACAGGCTCCTGCCCCCCTCCCACTGGAGGGTGGCACAATAGGGGGTGTACCCACCCCAGGGAAGGGACCCATTGGTCGCTGCCCTTTACCTACCTGTAACGCCCCTAAATCTAGTATTTTGGGGGCACCCTGAACCTTGCTTCCTCAGATCCAGCCTGACAACAAGGAGGATGAAGAGCCGTGCAGAGCTAACAAGAGGACGACGCCCACTGACTTGGCCCCAGCCCTACAGGCCTGTCTCCCCTCGAACCTGCTCCTGCGAAATCCCGGTGTGTCCTGCAGCCAGCAACCTTGAAAACCCGGGAGGACCTGCCTGCCTTCATTTCCAAGACTGTTTCTCCCGTGAACACCATCTGTTCAAACTGCAGCTTCTGGCTCCGGCCAGAAACCGCGAATCCAGCCCACTCTGCACCCGCCGAACCTGGCCCGAGCTCAAGTGGAAAAACACGAGGAGGTCCCCCCGGCGATCCTGACCCGAGATCCGGCGACCCCTGACCTGCCTCAAGCCTCCAGCCGACGCCTGCAGCCTAAATCCAGAAGGCCCCCCTCACCGCGACCCGGAGCTGGTAAGAAGATCCGATCCCAAAAGGCACCCCTGCACCCGACGCCCCACGGCCTTGTGTGCTCAAACCAACAGTGCCTAGCCAACCCTTAACTTCCCAACTTACCTCTCGAAGTGGTGGTCGCACCCAGAAGTCCTTCGTCTCCCTGCAGTGCTTTTGCAAACCGGAGGTTCTCCATTGAAAACAACAGGGCACCCGATCTCAAAACAGCACCCTGCACCCGGCCGCCCTAGTGCGGCTGAGGGTGCACCTTTGGTGCTAATTTAGTTCCCTATTTGCCCTGACCTAAACCCTAGGAGCTTTGCTCCCACAGCCGTGTGGCCTGCTTGCCAGCAGCCACCAACCGGAGGCCCCCTATCCTCCATAGGATAACATTGGGCCTCAACAATCTGCACCGGGCCGCCCTAGTGCCGCTGAGGGTGAAACTAAAGTGCATCACTGACCCTGGGGGACCCCTGAGTCTAACCCCAGAACCTTAACTCCCACAGACGATTACTTACCTGTGAACCGATAACCTGTTTTTCCTCCATAGGATAACATTGACAATTTTCTTCCAAAAAGTTTCTAAGTGTGGAGTTTTGAAATCTAAAAATATTCCTTAAAAATCGCACAAATAACCAAAACGTATTTACTCACCTGTTTACAGGAAATGTCCCAGTGCTGAATCCAGGCATCCAGCACAGAGTAAGAAAAGTAACGTACAAAGTAACTTACCTGCAATTTACTGAAAAAGCCTATTCATTTCAATGCACTGTTTTTCTTCCAAAAAACGACTGTGGAGTTTTGAAATCTAAAGATATTCTTTAAAAATCCTGCGAATAACCAAAACGTATTTACTTACCTGTTTCCAGGAAATGTCCCAGTGCTGAATCTAGGTATCTAGCACTGAGTTAGAAAAGTAACGAGAAAAGTAACTTACCTGCAATTTATTGAAAAAGCCTATTCATTCCAATGTACTGTATTTGCCAAGTGTTGCAACCTACTGCATTCCCTGTAAATCAAACAAAGTACAATTTCTATTGCATTTTCAAACTGTTCTATATCCAGTAACTTATTACTGAAAAGTATTTAATGCTTACCTGTGCCATGCTTGCTTGGTTCTAAAAATAAAACAGCAGTATATATTTTTATACAAACACAATTGGCCTAGAGTTCAGTTATTGAGTGTGTGAATTCATTTGCTGACTGAGTGTGTACATCAAATGCTTAACACTGTCCTCTGATACTGCCTTACTGCTCGACCACTCTACCACAAATAGAGAGTAAGGTTCTAGCTAACTTTAACCTCTGCCTACCTCTGGGGTCACCTGGACTCTATACACACTATACCTCATTTTGGAGTAGTATATATAGAGCCAGTTTCCTACAGCGGCCTGCTCTGAAAGTATGTTGAACTGGACTAGAGTGCAGTCCTGATGCAGGCCACCCACCCCTGGGATTCCGAAGTCATCAGGCCCGCCCTGCCAGCTACCACACAAAAGCCAGGGAGTACTCAGTGGGATGTCGGGTGCATACGGTAGGGTGACCAGCGAGTTCCTCAAGGCCCTACAGTAACAGTTATAGGCTACTTGGAGAAGGCTACTGCAATAAGCGGGTGTTGGAGCTGGCACTTGCTGGTTGGCTGAGGGATACCCCCAGCCAGGCAGAACCTTCCGCTCCTATCAAGGGCAGGTGATTACACTCGCTGTATAACCTGTGCCCACCCTTGGTTATCTTGGCACTGAGCCGTCAGGCTTATCTCACAGTCCATGTATAAAGCAAAGACACAGCAGTCACTCACAATAAACACACTGAGTGTCACAAAAGAGATGTCACACAGGATGTATGTAAATAACGTTTGTAATCAACACACATTCAATCATAACATAAACATCAGGTACTTTTGGGCATAAAACTCATTTGAAAATATTACTAGCAGTACTAGGCCCACTCGTATTGTAATGATCAATAGTATGCATACTGTGGACAATTTCTGATTTAAACCCCCCCAGAGAGAGAGAGCACCCTTATGCGGTGCAACACGCTGTCCATCCCAGGCCCACCCTGGCAATCCTGATAATACAAACCCACACAGTATAGGGTACACCCCAGGTCACAACGATATCAAAATTATGTACATTCAAGAAACTAGAAAACTTTTTAGCAGCACCGCGGGCCGGATCCACGCGGGTAAACCCAATGTCAAATGTATTGTGCTTTTGGCATGAAATAAACATATAAAGCGGCACTGCTGGCCAGTGTCATGAATCACAGACAGTCAGCCGTCTATCATTTACATTCACACACAAACTCAGCACCGCTACACGGTGCAACAGGTATCAGCTGAGTCCGTACGGAACACTTTCGCACACATAGGCGCTCAGCAGCCTAATGCGGTGCTACTGGTACCCAGCAGGTCACTGGATAACACCCTGCAGACTCTGTGGCCCCAGCCTCCTCCCACCCTCTACTTCACCCAGCTTGTCCTATACCCCCGGTTGGAAGATAACCAGCCCCTCCTCCCGGATACTAGGCAGCACACGGCCTAAGTCAAAGTCTGGGTCCTCGGGATGCAGGTGGGGATATGTAGCAAGTTTTAATGAGGAGGTAGACGGAAACAAGGGTAGTTTACAAGCCACTCCGGAAGTTCACCCAAAGGTCTCAAAAACCAATGGAGTCAGGCAGTCTCTTGACCCACTTCCGACTGTCTCCTTCAACCCAGTCAATCGCTCTCGCTACTACCTGGTGCCAAGATGTCTTCGGGAGGGGCCGTGATGAGGGTCAAAGTGGAACAACGTTGAACGGAGAGTAACACAGGGAAGCCTCTCAATAGGAGGCGGCACCCTGATCTGTACACATTGATCAGGGTCGTGCCCAGGCAATCCAGGCACAGCATCTGGTGCGCGTTTGTATGGGGTGCACCAGACACTTCCGGTCTCAAATACAAAGAGTTGCAAATTTCGTACCTCCCTGGAAATGAGGCACAATGACCAGTGCACGTAGAGATGGGTTGCACCAGGCAATTCTGGTCACACATAGCAGAGAGTTGCAAATTCTGTACCCCCCTGAAAATGAGGAACAACGTCCGGTGCATGATGATACAGGCTGCACCAGACCAGTCCGGTCACACAAAGACTCAAGCTCAGCAAAGCCACATGAGGTAGAATGAGGCCCTACTAAGGGTACACCGCCAACTCTGAGGGTCACACCCTGTGAATCGGACACCACACGCAATGAGCATGCAGTTGGTGTGTCACACAAGAGAGAGGCAGCACGATTGATAAAACGGGCCACGCGGGGTCCCACAACCGGTGAATCCGCTCACCACAAAGATGCTTATGAGTGTCCGGCTCCCTGCAGTACAGGAACCACACGCCTTAGATGCGGGCAAGATTTCTGGGGCTCCGCACTAGACAATCCAGTCTCCAGGCACAAGTCTTAGTTCCACGCTTACATCCTGCTACCCGTTGGGATTCAGTAGCCAATGTGGGCACTTGAGAGGGCACCACCCTCTAGATGTCACAGGTAGATGGTGTAGGTCCCTTGCGTGAGATCTTTGATGTCCCTGAGATCTCCTGGAGAACAGGAAGCCCGCCGACTGGCCCTTAGAGAGCACACTTCAGGGCGCCACATTCCAGCAGGTCTTCGGCCCAGGCCAGCCACTATTCAGAAAGGACACGCGGTCCCCTTCTCTGACAATGTGCACCACGCAGTCCAGGGTCTCGGATCCCACGTCCCCACAAGCATATCCCACCCTTTTCTGAAGGATAGCACCCATAGTTATACTGTTGTGTGTCTTTAAAGTTAGTGGTGGTTTAAGGGGCTTCCCTTTGAACCACAGATGTCTCTCCTAAATTGTAGGCCTGACTGCCATAGGGCTGTGGAATCTAACTCTTAATCTTTAGTGGTGCCATGATCCGGCCCCCAAAAGCGTTGTGTCAAAAACTCTCCCTCCAATCTATCCCATTCGGCCCTAAAATGGCAGAGGTCTGTTGTTCTAGTGGTATGCCCATGGTTTATGGCTGTCGCTGGGGAATGCACAGATGTGCTTCCCCGACTCCTAGTGTCCACCGAAGCCATGCACCACGGCACACAAGACTTAGAGTATAGAAATGTCCGCAAACTATAAGTGGCATTTCTAAGCGAGTTATGCCAAAACCCCCTTTACCTCTAGAAAGGGTTTGGCATCGTGAATCCATTGATAGGAATCATGATGAAGTTGCTCCACTGCAATGCACTATTGCAGCCCGAACAAATGGCAACCACTTCCCCGTGTCGTGGACAGCTTGTGCTGCCAGCAAATGTGCAAAGTGTGTTTGTTTACACTTTAGAGTCATGTGTAGTCTGTAAACACCTATCACTAAGGTTGCATAAACATATTTACATACATGTACCCTGCCCCTGTGTAAAGTGCTGGCTACCCTAGTAGATCTGGTTTGCACTATATAAACCTGGGGGGGGAAAAAAAAGAGTTTGAAGTTATACAGTGTTTTGGGAAATCAGCCGCCTCATAGTAAACAACACAATATGCATTTGTTAGGATCCTGGCCCATGCGTCTTTTTTTATTCTCTAGTATCTCAGGCGCAGGCATATCAGTTTATTATTCACTATGGATACCTTCGCCCTCAGCTTGTGAAGAGAATAATACAGTGGTAACTATTTGACTGGTGCACATTTCTGTGTGCAACAGTGAAGATTTAGAAAAACACTGTCACAATACAAAACTATTGGCTTTGAAATGGATTGTGTTCCTGGAAAGATTCAGTTACTGGTGTGGGCAGAATGTTTAAAGTTCAGAAAGCTACTGGGTGCATGGTAAATGATATGCTACGTGATGATCTATGTAAGCAATGGTTAGAGCAGTAAACTTAGAAGACTTCTTAGATACTCAAAATATTTATCCATTCCCAAAACTGTAATTAAAGCTTTGAACAGGCTATGGCAAAGTCATTAGATCTGGGTTTTTTGGGCTAACGCGTGCAGGGTAAGTTCATCAAATGCAGTTTAGAAACGAAAGGAGGATTGTCCTGAAGACACCCATGCCTTCAATAGAACCATTTTGTTTGTGTTTAAAATCAAGAGGGCTATAGTAGTAAAGTAGTTCCTCGTGCAGTTCAATGCCAGCACTCGAGTAGAGGTGGAAGCATACACTCAAACAACCAACAGCATTTGGTGAGAATAAATGCTCCTCTAAAAAGAGCCAAGATGTGATTGACAAAGTCTCAAGCCAACAGCTGTATAAGGCTGACCGAAGAAAACCAGTGGTAGAAGGGGGCAAACCCAAAGCCCACTCTGTAAAGTGTAAGCAACAGGTCTATTTGAAAGTCACACTGTCATAAGCCAGACTTAGACAGTAAGAGGTACTGTAGGACAACAATTTGGTTGGCTCTTATTACCAATTAAGATTACATATTTTTTGCAAAGAGAAGACACCAGGGAGTTTGTTTTTATTTATATAAATATATGTGCTAATTGGGACTGCTCTTTTAAGCAAGGCCATAGGGAAGAGTATGTTTATGCGACCTTCTTAGTGGGCGTTTACAAATTGCACTTGACTCTAAAGTGTACCCAAACACATTTTGCCCATTTGCTGGCGGCACAAGCTGTCCACGACTGGTGTTTTCGTAGTTAGTACAGGAGCCGTGTTTACTTGGAAAGATACTGCCGGGAAGAGCAGCACATTGACCAAGTCACACTTTCAGGTGCAGATACGGGAGGGGGTATGATGGAGTCTATCCGAGTGATATGGCTGTAAATCATTCACTTCCTGTGGATCTTCGGATCTGTGTCAGAGCAGAGTCAGGTGTCTGGCTTGGATCCAAGAGCTAGTGCACGAGTGGAGCCCTCAAAATATTTAGCATGTAACATATTAAAATATACTGAAGTTGCTTCAAATTTTTAAAACAAAGTGTCTTATTAACACGCTGTAACGTTTTAGTACTTCAGATTATATCACTTTAGTATTTATTACAAATTATATTTTTTAAACTTTAGCATAAAAGCATTCCTGCAGCCCCCCACCTCCTGCTAATGCCATTGGTGAACTAAAAGGTATGGCAAATGTCATGTTTACCCTATATATGTGGTGGAGATTGTTATTGCACGACCTCTGACCTCCTGGTCAGGGACCTGCTCTCTCCCTGCAGCTCCGCTGGTGAGTACCGCTGCCCTTACTGTGTCGCGCTCTGCATTGTGAGGGGTTCGAGGCCCTCCTCCTCCTCATCTCTCCTGTTTTTTCGTTCTGCCTGGATTGTAAGTGCATCATTGTAATTGTTTTGCCTTATTGTAATCGTGCTGTTGCCTGTTTTTCTGCTTTTTGCCCCCATTTTCTGGCATGTTTTTCCTGCCCGTTCCCCCTTTCCGCCGCTGCTGCCCCCGCGGCCCCTCCCCCCGCAGATTCCCCGTTCCCGCCTCCCAGCTGCAATTCTCTTCCCCCTTCCCTACTTAATGGCGGCAGCTGCAAGGGAGCACGACCTCCGACCTCCTGGTCAGGGACCTGCTCTCTCCCCCTGCAGCTCCGCTGGCGAGTACCGCTGCCCTTGCTGTGCCACGCTCTGCATTGTGAGGGGTTCGAGGCCCTCCTCCTCCTCCGTTTTCCGTCCTGTTTTTTCATTCTGCCTTGATTGTAAGTGCATCATTGTAATTGTTTTGCCTTATTGTAATCGTGCTGTTGCCCGTTTTTCTGCTTTTTGTCCCCATTTTCTGGCTTGTTTTTCCTGCCTGTTTCCCCCTTCCCGCCGCTGCTGCCCCCGCGGCCCCACCCCGCAGATTCCCCGTTCCTGCCTTCCAGCTGCGATACCCTCCCCCTTCCCTACTTAATGGCGGCTGCACGCAGCGGGCGCGCCAACTGCAAGCCCGTCTGCGCCCTTCCGCGACCCGACCGCGACCAGCACCAGGGACCCAGGATCTCCGACCCTTCACCGCTACAACCCGGCTGCCCTCCTCGCTCTCAACCCCGGGAGAAACAGCAACTGCCATCGCCGAACACCACCCACGGCCAATTCTCCTGCCGACACTGTCGACATTCCTTCACCATCCACAGCACCCCTTCGACCCCCGCGCCGGACGCCCGCACCAATGAAACCCTGAAATGCATCTTCCTGAACGTGCGCCCCCTGCACAGACACGCCGTAGAAATCTGGGACCTCCTTGACACCCTCTCGCCAGACGTCGCCTTCTTCACGGAAACCTGGACAAACGCCGCCTCTACCCCTGACATCGCCACGGCCATCCCAGACGGATTCAAGATCCAGAGAAAAGACCGCCCCCACCACCTAGTAGGAGGACTCGCCATCGCACACAAGAGCTCCCTCCGACTCTCCACCTCCAGCACGAGCTATCCCCTCTCCAACACCGAACACCTCCACTTCCAGACCATCCCCAGAACCACGCTACGCGGAACCCTTGCCTACAGACCCCCCCGGACTCCCTTCACCACCACCATTGCCGACCTCATCGCACCCCACGCCATCGCCTCCACAGACTACATACTCATTGGAGACCTGAACTTCCACCTCGACAACCTCAGTGACCCAGACTCCACCGCCCTCCTGGACAACCTCGGACTGAAGCAGCTCGTCACCACCCCCACCCACAAGGCCGGACACATTCGACCCCATCTTCGCAGGAGGGACTAACATCCACTTCAGCCACACCTTGCAGCCCCTCTGGACTGACCAACACTGCGTACACTTCTCCGTCAACACCCCCACCGCTCACAAGCCCACCCCGCGCCCACCAATAAGGAACTGGAGCAAAGTCACAGAAGAGGACCTCAACTCTACCCTCGCCCTCGACCCCCCCCTCTGCCAAGACAGACGCCAACTCTGCAGCCACAGAACTACACCGCTGGATCTCCAGCTGCGCAGACAAGCTCGCCCCCCTCTGCCGCCCCAACAGACAACGCCCTCTAAAGGCAGCCTGGTTCACCACCAACCTCCAAGAAGCTAGACGCTCATGCAGACAGCTCGAGAAACGTTGGAGAAACAGCAAAACAACCGAAGACGAGTCCACCTACAAGCACGCCATGACAGAATACCACCAACTCGTAAGAACCACCAAGAGGACCTTCATTAGGAACAAAATCCTCACCAATGCCAGCAACCCAAAGGAACTCTTCAACATCATCCAGCAGTTCACCAAACCTCCCTGCAAAGCCACGGACATCGCACCATCCCAAACTCGGCTCCTACTTCCACCTAAAGATCAAGGCCCTCTGTGACAACTTCAATGAACAGGCACCAGAACCCACTCCCCCACTCCAGCTTTGACAGCCAGCCCACCATCACCACCTGGACACCGGTCACCACCTAAGACACACACCGCAACCATGAAAAACATCCACTCAGGAGCCCCCACGGACCCCTGCCGCCTCACATTTTACACAGAGCCGCCATCGCGCCCGAACTACGCCGCACCATCAACGCCACCTTCGAAGCCGGCATCTTCCCCGATGACTGGAAGCGGGCTAAGGTCAAGTCCCTCCTCAAGAAGCCCACGGCAGACCAGACAGACCTGAAAAACTACCCGCCCATCTCTCTCCTTCCCTTCGCAGCCAAAGTCACCAAAAAATTAGTCAACGCACCTTCATCGAAGAGAACGCCATACTCTACTCCTCCCAGTCCGGATTCCGCAGCAACCACAGCACCGAGACCGTCCTCCTCGCCGCCACCGACATCACCATGCTACTCGACCAAGGACACACCTCGGCCCTCATTCTGCTAGACCTCTCCACTGCCTTCGACACAGTCTCCCACCGCACTCTTGCAGCCAGACTCCACGACCCTGGCATACAAGGATTCGCCCTCGACTGGATCCGCTCCTTCATCACCAGCAGAACCCAACGGATCAGACTCCCACCCTTCCTATCCGAACCCAGAGATCAGCTGCAGAGTACCCCAAGGATCATCGCTCAGCCCCACGCTCTTCAACATCTACATGTACCCCCTCGCCGCCATCATCAGACAGCATGGGCTCAGCATAGTATCCTACGCCGACGACACCCAGCTTATCCTCTCCCTCACGAAGAACCCCAGAGACACCAGACTCAGCTTCCAAGAAGGAATGAAGGACGTCGCAGCCTGGATGAGCGACAGCTGCCTAAAACTGAACTCGGAGAAGACAGAGGTCCTTGTCCTTGGACCTTCCCCCTCTGCATGGGACAACTCCTGGTGGCCCTCTGCCCTCGGAAACCCACCCACCCCGACGAACCACGCCCAGAACCTCAGCATCATCCTAGACTCCTCCCTCACCATGACTCGCCAGGTCAATGCCGTCGACTCCACTTGTTTCAACACCCTCCGCACCTTCCGCAAGACCTTCAAGTGGATCCCATCCGAAGCCAGAAAGACCGTCACCCACGCACTCATCACCAGCAGATTGGACTACGGAAACGCCCTCTACGCGGGAATCAACAAATCCCAGCTACAGAAACTCCAGACCATCCAGAACACCGCTGTCAGGCTCATCCTAGGCACCCCACGAGCACATGACCAAACACCTGCGAGACCTCCACTGGCTCCCCGTCGAGAAGAGAGTAACCTTCAAACTACTCACCCATGCCTACAAATCCCTCCACAACATCGGGCCCAAATACCTCAACGAAAGAATCGCTTTCCACGCACCCAAAAGAAACCCCTGCTCCGCCGACCTCGCCTTAGCAACGACCCCACGCATCCGTAGAACCAGAGCCGGGGGGAAAAGCCTTCTCCCACCTCGCAGCCAAAGCCTGGAAGGAACTCCCAGTCAACATCAGACGCTCCCCCACCCTGCACACCTTCAGGGAGAGCCTCAAGACCTGGCTGTTCTGCTGACCTCGATCTGCCCCCCCCCCGCGCCTTGAGGCCCTCACGGGTGAGTAGCGCACTTTATAAACCCCTGATTGATTGCCGATGAAGCAACATTATAGTCCATTAAACAAAAAGCAAGAGGTTTTTATATATCGCACATCCTGAACCACGTAGTGCAAGGCTCTCTGAAATGTGATAATGAATAAATAATAATACTCTGATTTGTATAGTGCAGTTAATCACCTTGAAGGTCCCTAGGTACTGTTCCTAGGCACCGGGGATTAAGTGATTAGCCCAGAATGACAGGATGTTGAGCCAACGCTGAGATTTGAACTTGGGTCCCCAGCTCCAAACTCAGAAGCTCTGGCCGTTAACACCATACCCTCTCCTTGGAGAATAAAGAGCCTTGGTGAAAAAAATATTTGCCTAGGATCACACAGTTTCGTTGAGTGCTGAAGCTGAGATTTCTTGATTTACACTGTGCAATTTGGCTACTATATGGGTATCCGTTTCTCTCTTCTCTATTGTACATGAACTGTTTGTCATCAAAGCTTTGTCTTTATTTCCTGGCGCATGAGGGGACAGCCTGAGTCACAGGCAGTAGAAAGTTCGGCTCGTTATGGGCTCGAGGGGTCAAAAGGACCTCAAGCTGAGCCAGAGTCAGGCATCGGACTCGAGCTTTCTGTGGCTAGCCAACCTCTAAGATGTAACTTTTGTTCCCCAATAGTTGACGAAGAGTCCCATCAACGAGCAGAAAGAAAAATTCACCATCATTAGGAAGGCGCGGACATGACAGAAGATTTTGTTCAAATTTTAGGGTGCTTTTGATCATAGATTCTAAGATGGTAGGTAGGAGCACATTTGCAGCCATCTCTATTCTCCTCTACTCCACTCTGCGCATAAGGGCAGCAATACGCTAGCTGCAGCATGGTATGAGCAGCCGCTGCTGAACACTAACACACACCCTGCATAGGTCTGACAATATTCCCTCCCCCTTGCAACCAAACCCATCATTTATTTATCAGTATGCCTTATAGGTTTTGGGCCTCCATCACGAGTTGACCGGAGGGGCAGGTGCTATCCACCACACCCAGCAATATTATTAGGTTCCGAGTATAACAAGTATGATCAATCGCACCTTTACGAGTTTTCCCCAAAGCAGTAGGGAAGGACATGTGCATTCGCTACTTTCTGCACCAAAAGCTGCATGTTCCGGTATTTACAAGGCCTTTTCACCAAGTAAGCATTGGTAGTTTTCACCTTCTGATATTTCTCTGGGGGACACGCAAACGTTGCAGGAAACTCTGGTCCATTCATAAGTGTGATACCCGTGCAAAGAGGAATTTGCACAGGTGTTGCAATTTGGACAGCACTGGTAATCAAGGCCTCAGAGTTCTATTTTACACACTTTTTCACTCCACTAAACGACAAGGCATTTGACGTACAACACAACGCTTGTCATCATGCACATCACAGAACAGCTTTCACACAAGCCACTCTATGAACCAACAGCCTTCCAAGCAACCACACTGAACACAATAGTGTACTACTTATCCCAAAAGCACCATAACACCTAGTCCGAGGTATGAAGCACTATATGAATACATATACACTACAACACTCATGTGTGATCTTAAGGTTAGAAGATGGGGAATGTACGTTTGTAAAACTAACTTATTTGCTGATGTGCACCGGTTACTGCACGGTGTTTTCGTTTGGCCAATAAACTTCAATAGCTTCCAGTTAATTGAGTGAAATTTTCCATGTATGTCTTAATCACACTACAAACTGAATGGACCCTTGGTCCCAATGCGTAGGCTGTATCAGGACTGCTAAGCCTCGAATGCCCGGTAGAGGTGGGCGAGCCAACAAATGTTCATCGAGATCTGTGCCAGAGCCGAGATTTGGGTTCATCTGTTAGATCCCGTGGACGAGCCAAGTCATGAAAATATTTGGTGTGAATTTGAGTAACAAACATGTATGAAAATGTATACATATGGTATTTCTATAGCACAAACCTAGCCAAAAGGCATGATATGATAAAGCTCCTTCAAAATTATTTGTAAAAAAAAAAAGTGTTTAACTTGCTGAATGTTTCACATCAATGGATCCGTTTATATCACTGCTTTAAGAGGCACTTATTAAAAGTGATCTTTTTTAAACAAACTTAGAGCATTCATGCCCAGACAAAATGCCATTGTTGAAGTAAAGAGTCACGCCCACTGTTATGTGCAACCTGTATGCAGGCTAGAGTAATTTATTATACAAGAAGCAACATTATACTCCATTAAATCAACCACAAGAGAGCCATTTCCCTACAATCACACAATTTGGTCAAACGAGGTAGCTTGGATTTTCTCCAAGTTCTCTAGTTTCACATTGTGCAATTCAGCCACTACAGAGGTGTGTCTTTCTTTCTCCTGTTTTACATTAAAAAAAATGATTGCTTTTTTTCGGCGCAATAGATTAGAGCCTGGGGGCAGACAGAAGCCATACAGAATCTTTTAGATCTTGGTTTTCAAAGATCTATTGTGGACAATCCCTACAACAGCTTAGGGTCAACCCTTAAACCAGTGCTTAATTGGAGCCGGTAGTTTCCGGGGCTCAGCACCGGCACTTAATCATCAACACCAGCGCTTTTCATGCGCACCAGTTAAGGACACATAAATTTGCAGGGAGATTAAGTTGAGCCAACGCAGAGACTTGAACCTGGTTCTCCAGCTCCGAAGTCGGCAGCTCAGGCCATTACCCCACATCCTCTCCCCACTTTCATGGTTAGAAGTTGGTTCTGTTGTAGGCGGCGCTAACAGGAGAAATGGGCTGGTGCAAGCTGCCACCTGATGAGAGCCCAGGCACATATGTCTTTTACAATTCAACCACTGCCCTAAACGGCTGACATTGGTGGGCTTTAGTGTTAGTCTCATTTGCTTCTTACTCTATAGTTTTCCTTCCTCTTCTTGCATTCGGGTCTCCACTGGAGCATAGCTTCTTTACCATTTTTTGGTTTGTTGACCTTTATCCTGCCTCTGATCATATTCAGATAAGTTTTTCTTTTCATTTAGCCCTGCATGGGTTTTCTTGCTCTCTACCCGAAACGCTTCTTCACATCTCAAATCATCCCTCCAAAACCCTCCTTATCTCCCCCATGCCCTATTCATCCCTTTCTCCCAGCATGGACTTCTGCAACCCACCCCTCACCACCCACCTGTGCCTCTGTTGCACCCTAACCCTCTTAGTTGAGTCCTTTAATAACAATAAAAATATACACATATATCTTTTTTAGATGGGCAAATTACAAATGGGCTGGCCTTTTCCTTTTGCACTGTCGCACATTTTAATTTACCCATCCTCGATTGGCATCCTCCATCTTGAAGTGACAAATTACATTAAAAGTTAGAAAATTACTTCCACTGCGTCTTGACGCAGATGTGTGAGGATGCACGAGCACTTTTATATTACTCATACTGCTGCTGCAGAAACCATTGGCAAAGCCGAAAGTTTGGATAACCATAGAAAGGTGACTTTTGGCTCTGCCAGTGCTTGTTTTTTCCTGCTCACAAATGTCTAGTGGAGAAATTCACTTAATTTGTAGGTCTGTTTTCTTAACACAAAAATGATTTTATGTAAACTTTTGTTATGGCTTGCGAGGGCCAGGGTGTGTTGTCTCAGATCAATTTCTACTCACCTATTTTAATTAGGGCACAGTTTATAGGAATGGTGAAGCACACACTCCAATCTCGGGTGGGGAGCTTTTGTAGTATACACTTTCTTTGCTGAAATAGAACACAGAGCTACTTGAAGTACTAACAGTGACAGAGGTAGGAGTTTTGATATACCTCGTATCCCGAGGGTACTGCATCATTTCCTCATGGTGTGCAATCCGCACGAGTGAAGTCATGCATTCAGCCAGGCTGCAATGCAATGCCCGCACATCAGATGTGAGCTCTGAAGTCTGTGTGACTGAAGAGCAAGCTACAGACGATAAGACACAGAAGAGACCTTAACATGGATACATACCAGTGCAGTAGACATGCCACATAAGGGATGGCAACAACATTGTTCGACCTCAGACAAGCACCAGAGCATGTGCAGTCCACATTTGCATGTGTGATGTGGTCTTTGCAATCAACCAGGGCGTCCTTACATTAAATGTATGGTGCATGGATGTACAAGCCAAATCACATGTAAGATTGGCACACTGACAGGCCACCCGAGGAAGGCACTACTGCAGTTCTGGAAAGACACGATTTGAAAGCCAGGGCTGCTCCCCACTCGGCCTGCCCTTAAGGACTTTGAATTCCGTTTCTCTTGTCATATTTGCGGTGCCCTCAAAGACAGAGGATAAATGGCAGGCTAGGTCTTATGACAAATTGCTACTTTTATATTTTGTATTGGTTTTTAACAAGGAGATTGGCGTTTAGTTTTCTTTCTCTGACGGCAAAGTGTGAGGATTTTAGAAAGTGAGCTATGTGATAATCCTGCTGGCGTGAAGAAACCTGTAGAATGCTGTTTTTCTAACACAACCAAATGTAACTTTCACAAATTGTGGTTTGTGCGCTACATAGCTTTAGCAGTAAAACTGCATGTATGTGCAAAGTCATTCAATGGAAAAAGTGCTGTCTGTAAATGGCAGTGCACTACCATACCATAGTAATATTTTTGTGACCGTGTTCCAAAATTCAACACCAGCTACATCCTACATTCGTACCATGCTCTTGCTTAAAGGGCGGTGCTCATTTGCAACACTGAATGATGCTTGGATTTTTCAGATGAGATCAGTGATGTAACATTGATGGCAGCACCCCCACTCTGAATATTGTCCCAGCACCACTGCTGCCCTCTAGAGCGGAGGCTATAGCAGTGTCAAGCAGTCATTGTGACAAGGACTTTCTGCTATCTCTGAACCCAAGAGTTTAAGCACTGTTGCATAGGTCACTGAAATGCCAAGAACCCCTTAATTGAGTTTCTGCTGTGAGCAGATAGTGAGTTTTTAATTGCTTTTTTATTTAGTCACAACAAAACGGAGTACAATATAACTTGTGAAATCACCACATCAGTATCAGTGAAGATGTCAATTCCTGATATATAGCATTAAGTCTTCCCCTTCTATGAGGCTCATTGATTACAAGCTGTAACACTTTCCCATCCATCCTATGAACACCTGCCTTTACATATATACGGACTAGACACACAGGTTGCTTCAATGTCAACCCATACATGGTTCTATAGTTCGCTCTTTCAATAGAGATTTGTGACACATATGGGAGTCATCAGAGTCCATTCCATAACTGCTTTCATCTAACCCTGTTGTTGTGGAGAGTGAATTTATCATTTGTGCCTAAATTTTGCAGAGATGGGGTTTTAATTAGAAGTTTTTATATAGCACCTGGTCAGCAGACAAGTATTATGGCACTTTACAGTTAACCAAAACAGTTTACATGAGTATGTCAGGAAGCCCAAGAAACGAGGCGAGGAAAGAGGGGGTGAGGGAAGGGCGGTGGGACGGAACAAGATTAGGTCAACAACATTAAACTGCTGAATAGAAGTCATGAAGTCTATTTTGGGTCACTATATCTAGGATTAATTTACAATTTGTTCTGATAGGCTATTGTATTGTATTATATTGTATTGTATTATATTCTTATATAGCGCATACTGTCACCCTGCGGGTATCCTGGCGCTGTTACTTATCAGATGATCTCATCGGCCAACAGGCCTTGTTAACAGAAGGTAGCAGTGCTGTCGTTCCTAGGGAATAGCCATGTTTTCAGGCTTTTCCTGAAGCATAGCAAGGTGTCTGCTTGTCTGATCCTCAGGGGGAGGTCATTCCAGAGGCGGGAGGCCACAGTGCCAAAAGCCCTGCCGCCCATTCTTGTTTTTTTAAATCTGGTAGTTGTAACCAGGTTAGCACTGGAGGACCGAAGAGGTCTTACAGGCTTATACCATATAAATCTGTCTTGCATGGAGAGGGGGCCCGTACCATGTGCCGCTCTGAACACAATGCACAGAGATTTAAAACTGACTCTTTCCTTGACAGGTAGCCAGTGTAGATCTCTCAGGGCCAAAGTAGCAGAGGATCTGCGTTGCCTTTTTAGTGCCAGCTTTGCTGCTATGGACTGGACTCTCTGCAACCCCTGCAGGATATACTGCAGGGCTCCCAAATATAGGGAATTGCAGTAGTCCAGTCTGCTCAGAATTATACTCCTTACTACAAGGGGTCTGGTCTCGTCCGGTAATAAGGGAAGGATCTTCCGGAGTGCTTTTAATAAAGCAAAGCACACGCTGATTGTTTTGTTGGCCTGTGATACCATTTGAAGATTGTCATCAATCAGGACACCTAGATTACGAACGGTCTTAACTGGAGACAATGGATCATCTCCAGGGGTGAGTTTAAACTCCAGCGGCAGATGGTGTGCCACTTTGGCAGTGGAGCAGTAAACCACTTCTGTTTTTCCCCTGTTGAATTGCAGCAAATTTCCTTTAAGCCAGCCAGAGGTCTGGCGCATACACTCCTGAAAGGTGTCCATGGTCACTGAACCCTTCCCTTCCAAGGAGAAGACCAGTTGGGTGTCGTCGGCATAGTTGACCAGGTCAATTCCAAATGATTTTATTAGAGGGATCAATGGGCGCAGGTATATATTGAAGAGAATGGGGCTTATCGCCGAGCCCTGTGGTACTCCATAGCAGACCGGGGACTTCAAGGAGGCAAATGGTGTCATGGTTACCACCTGTTGTCTCTCTGTTAAATATGATTGTAACCATTTCAGGGCTCGGCCTTTTACCCCCACTCTCTCCAACCTTCCCAACAGCACTGCATGGCTCACCGTGTCGAAAGTGCATTTAATTCATTGCAGTATGCTATGCATAAAAACCACACTGACCGCATTCCTCAGTTGTGTATTCATTCCACTGTTTTTATGGCCCCATAGAGTATTAGGGAGTGGGCATGCATTGTAATCACACTTTCATCAAAGGTGCACACCCAAATGGATACCTATGTGGTTTCTCTAATATCTGCATCTTTTCTTCCCCCAAAAGGAGTGTGGCTCTGGAATGGAAGATGGCTTTCAGTGGAGTGGATGTGGGAATTCCTGCTAGGATGGCATTGCATGTGTCAAAAGATGAGATGATTGAGGCATGGTCTGCTGATCTTAACTGGCCACAGGAGAGCCGTTTGATTTTCTTAAGATAGTGGAGGTGAAAGCTGGCAGATTGTCAGCACAAGTAAGCACAAAAAGAGTGTGGAGTCAAGTGTAAGACTAACCCTGGTGCTCTGAGCTGGGTTGAACCCCCAATAAGAATATTCCAGTGAGTAAAGCAGGATCAATTTTGAAAGAGCATTTGAGGGATGTTTGAGGACAGGTCCCTCGGATACTCATTCTACGTTCCAAGGTCTTGAGGAAATCGTGGTCGACAATGCCAGTTATGCAGTCAAACACCAAGTCTTGGAGTTTGTTGTTGGTTTAGAAACTCAGACTTGAAAATAATAAATAACGGGACTGCCCAGTCTTTGCTAGTTGGTCTCTGTGGTTGTTCTGCAAGATGCCAGGTGCACATGCCCTTGCCGTAGATGGTAATTGATACAACCAGGGAATGGTCTTGCCAGTTCTCTGCAAGGGTGCCTGAAGGGAGCTTTCAATCTAAGAAGAGAACCGCAGGTACATTATTTTATGGTATTTTTTTTTTACATTTCTGTCTGTATTTATCCATATTTATTATGGGTTTTGTGAAAAAAATAAAACTGAAACTGGTATATTTCCACATTTATTTAACCAATAAATATGCAGTCACGCTTGAATGCCTGCCAGGTTTCAGTGATATGAACACCCGCAGAAGATAAATCAATGCACTTATATGAAAATATGCACATTTCAGTATCAGCCCTGTGCATATCTACTGCTGTTTAAGCCGCATTACAAAAATTCCTTTTTTAACACCCTTACCTATCAATGCTCACAGTTATTGGCCTGGCAGTCATGGCAAAGTGTGTTTAGAATCACTCATAAAGCACCCAATTTCCATTTTCAATCCACATTTAAAAATAAATACAGACAAGAAAATAAATGGTTTTCGGTCTGTATTTATCTGTAAAAATCAGTAAAAACGGAAAAACAAGGAGCCTTAATTATGAGTCACTCAAGTCCAAGAAGAAGTTACTTACCTTGAGTAACACCTTATCTGGTAGAGATTATCTAGCACCTTACCTTAGAAATAGCCCCAGGCATCAAACTGGATCAGGAAATCTTTCGTGAGCAGTACCCTCTGCGCACCGGTAGGTGGTGTCGTTTGGCTCCACATGGCATCATCAGCACCAGAAGTGACCTGCCACCCCAGCGCGCTACCGTCTGTTTCTTTTTGCGACTTTCCACACCAGAAACACAAAGCCACGAAGAATACGGACCACTGGTGTGGAAAACTAGGGCCTTGACCCTAGAAATCTGTTCACAGATTGGGGAGGATGGGCGGGTCGGTAAGGAAACTGCAGCTAGATAAAGTCTCAACCAGATAAGGCATTAACGAAGGTAGGTAACTTGTTCATCTGATAGAAACTTCTAGCTGCATATTCCTTACTTTAGAGCAGATACCTCCCCGGAGGTGGGGCTGCAAAACTATTTCACACTAAAAAAAAGTCCTGCAGGACTGAACAGTCAAAGTACCCATCCCTAGGTCCTGACTGTTCAAACAGAAGGGCTTGTTAAACTTGTGCAGAGATGCCCATGTTGCTGCCTGGCAGATATCCAGGACCAGAACTCCGCATGCTAACTAGGTGCTTACAGCCGTATCTCTGGTGGAATGAGCACGCAAACCCTCAGGGGGTTGCTTCTTGACCAGTGCAGAACAGATTTTAATGCCGAGCACGATCCATCGGATAATAGTCCACTCCTGCACAGCCTTACCCTTCTTGGCTCTGACACCCCACAAAAAGTTGGTCGTCCACCCAGAAATCTTTTGGGCAGTCAAGGTAGAACGACAACTCTGTATTTGGGCCAAGCCGGTGGAGTAGCTTCTCCTCAGAGGGATGTGACAGAGCATAAAGGTTAGGAAGGGTGTTGGATTGGCTTACGTAAATGAGAGTCACAACTTTCAGCAGAAAATAAGCTCTAAGGTGAAGAATCAGCTTGTCTGGGAAGATGGTTAGGTATGGAGGCTTAGATAGTGAGGCCGGAAGCTCACTCTTCGGGCAGATGTTTTCACCACTAGGATGGCCGTCTTGCTGGTAAGGAACTTGAGAGGACAGTTATGCAGCAGCTTGAAGGGAGCATACATTAGGAATGCAAGTACGAGACAGGTCTCACTAAGGCATGATAAAGGTGGAAACATATGTTGGAGACCTTTATAAAAACCTATTTACAACAGGGGATCAGAAGAGGGAAGGCGGAGATGGCAGAAAGACGGCCCTTTAAGGTGCCCAACGCAGAACCCGGCTGTTGCAAGGAAAAGTTTAAGCAGAAGAACCTGAGAAAGGGGAGCAGGCTTTCCTGTACACCATGCCACACACAAACTTGCCCCAGCAGTAGGTATATGCCTTCTTGGTGGAGACACCTGGCTGTCAAGATAACATTGCAGACTTCGGGCAGAAGGTCAAAAGTTGTCAACTGTCGCCGCTCAATCCCCATGCATGGAGTGTTGACAGGTTCAGGTGGAGAACCTTCCCCTGCTGCTGCGATAGAAGATCCTCCCAAAGGGGCAGCCTGATTGCTCAACAGCTAGGAATACCAAACTCTCCACGCCCATTCTGGAGCCACAAGGATGGCTTGGGCCTAGTCATTCCCGATCTTCTTGAGAACTTTGGGCAGGAGTGGCATGGGCAGAAAGGGGTACAGGAGTCCTGAGTTCCACTTGAGATGAAGAGTCTGAGCGAGAGCCGCTTTGGAAACTCCAGCGCGCAGAATTGCTGACATTGCGCGTTCTGGTGGTGGCAAACAGATCTAACCCAGGCTCACCCCACTGCTGAAAGACCTTGCACCACCTCCGGATGGAGACACCATTGGCGATCCATTGGGCATCTTCGGCTGAGTTTGTCGGCTCTGGCGTTCAGAGACTCCGCTAGGTGTTGAACCACCAGGGAAATGCCCAGACACTCCAGCCATGTCCAGAGATGTAGGGCCTCTTGACAAAGGATCAAAGAGTCCACAACACCCCGTCCTGTTTGTTGCAGTACCACATGGCAGTGGCGTTGTCCATGAACACCTGCACTAGCCTTCCCTTGATGGAGGGTAGAAAGCCTTTCAATGCCAGCCGGATCGCCAGGAGGTTGCTGTAGTGTCCGGATTCTGCCGGAGACCAGAGGCCTCTGATCCCTACCTCTCCCAGATGGCCACCCCATCCCAGGAGTGATGTATCTATCACCACTATTGGATCTGGTTGGGAAATGGAGAGGGGTCTGCCAAGGACCTGTTCGCGGTCCGTTAACCACCACTGCGGATCTTTTGCAGTTCCCTTCGAGATCTGGAGCATGTCAGAGAGATTCCCCTGAAGCTGGACTCACTGGAACTTGAGGTCTCACTGCAGAGCCCACATATGCCAGGGGGCATGGGTTACAAGCAGGAGGCCATGAGGCCCAGCAGCCTCAGAGTCAGTCTCACAAAAACCCAGGATCGAGACTGAAATATCTGTATCCTAGTCTGAATATCCTGGACTCGCCGCTCAAGGGGATAAGCTTGAAACTGCACAGAGTGCAGAATATCTCTGGTGAAAGGAAACGGCTGAGGGGGTGTCGGGTGCGACTTCAGCACATTGATAGTGAACACCAACGAATACAGGTGGTCCGCAGTAGTCTGGAGGTGGGAGACAACTGCCGAAGGCTAGCCCGCCTTCTAAAGCCAGTCATTGAGATAGGGGAAGACAGGTACACCTGATCTCTGCAGATGAGCTGCAAACACTGCCATCACCTTGGTGAACACCCAAGGGGCGCTGGTAAAGCCAAAGGGGAGCACGGCAAACAAAGTACTTGTGGCCCACCGTGAACCTCAGGTAATGTCTGCGGGCAGGCAGGATGGGAATATGGAAGTATGTGTTCTGCAAGTCCAACGCTACCATCCAGTCTCAAGGGTCCAGGGCAGAGAGGACTTGAGGGAGTAGGAGCATTTTGAATTTTTCCTTTTTGAGGAAGCAGTTGAGAGGGCATAGATCTAGGATAAGATGACCGCCTTGGTCCTTTTTAGGCACCAGAAAGTAGCGGGAATAACAACCACGACCTACTTTAGGTGTCGGCACCCTCTCTATGGCCCCCTTGGCCAAGAGAGTCACCGCTTCCTTGCAGAGTAGGGCTAGATGGTCCACAGTCAGCCTTTTGCAATTGAAGGCATGGGTGGAGTGGTAGTCACTAAGGGAAGGGAGTAGCCCCTTCAGACAATCTGGAGAACCCATCGGTCTGATGTTATTGGCCTCCAGTTGTGCAGGTAATGGCTGTAGGAGGCTGGCTTAGTATATGGTGCACACTTATTTAAGTGAAGCACCTTGCACTAATCCAGGCAACCCATATGGTGATTTTAGTGGTCTTCGACAACCATAGAAAGTTTCTAAGTGGTAGCTGTGGAGAGCAGCCTTCAGGCTTAGCCCAGAAGGAGTGTAAAACAATTTCTTTGTAATTGTAACACATTTGCATAAGACAAAGTAACAAATTCAAGAGAGACGCTTGAAAACAAACACAAACAAAATAATCACTGATATGAAAAGAGCAGTATTTTTACTTAGCATATCAAAACAATTATTAAATAATCAAAAGGCTGTCAGATAATTAAATTACTGGAACGACGCAAGTGGAAAGTGACTTAAAGTGACATGGTGGATAAAGTGACAAAGTGGCAAATTCAGTGTATTGTACAACTAAGTGACGAAATACTGTAAATATATTTACAAGTGGGAAATTTTAGAAAAAGGGGGTCTAATTTCATAGAGTAGTAACATGTGTCTCAAGCTTCGTAATTAAATTGCATAGATTTGTCAGCTTGGAGACCTATTGAAGTATGGACAATTTGCGTCGTTCCAGTAATTGAATTATCTGACAGCCTTTTGATTATTTAATAATTGTTTTGATATGCTAAGTAAAAATACTGCTCTTTTCATATCAGTAATTATTTTGTGTGTTTGTTTTCAAGCGTCTCTCTTGAATTTATTACTTTGTCTTATGCAAATGTGTTACAATTACAAAGAAATTGTTTGACCCGACAGAACCAATTGTTGTTTGTACTACATATGCCCAGGTTCTGAGGGATACTGGGTTACCCCTTGTCTTTTTCACACAGAAGGAGTGTAAAGCAGCTTGTTTCACCAAAACTAATCACATAGTTTAGGTTAAGTGAAAAAGAACCACACAGTGTAATTATAAAAATATGTATTTATCATAAACACTCACTAACACATTGGTATATCTCCTACCCGGAGATATAAACACAATAGAACAGGTAAGTAGCACAGATACACAGTGCTCTCAAAGGGGGTACCAAACCATATACTAATAAAGTGGAATGCGAACCACAACCAAATTCGAGACTGGACCCAGAAGACTTAGAAGTGCCGGGGATCCAAGGAACCACCCAAGGTAAGTACCCAGAAACCCCACGGAGGCCATGTGCAGAGTGGGAACACGACCGCGTGCTCAACACAAGTCAATGGGGAAGTTGCGGTTACAGTTTTAAAGGAGGGCCCTTCCCAGAGGACCCTGAAGAAACCCCATGGAAGATGGAAGGTTGGAGAGTCACCTCATCCGTGATTACCCCAGGAACCAGGATACCTACACCAGGGAAGCCGTGTGCATAGGTGTCAAGTGACGTCAGAAACTGCCGTTGACCACAATGGAGGACTTAAGTGAAGATGCCGCTGGCGAACAAGGTGAAAGTGTCCAGTGCAATCTAAAGGTGGATTCTTGAAGAGGAGTACCTGCAAGCAGAGGAGACAGTTTATGCCACTCAGGAGTGACCAGGAGGCATGGAAGACCAATGACCACCGATGAACAAAGATGCAGGAGAGTTGACGGTGACCTTGTCACAGCAGCGGTGGGAACCAGGCGACACTGTGGAAGACCAGGAGCCGTTCACGAGCTGTCGGAAGTCAAGAGCCAGGGGGTCAGTGTCTGGTGGGAGCACCAACAAGCCTTGGCAGCAGCAACAGACTAGGAAAGCAAAGAAGAAGCAGGGTTGGGACCAGCAAGGTCCAAGGGACTCACCACGTGCAGGAGAGTCAGAGCAGGCCCCAAGCTAGCAGGGGAGCCCACTGGACCCAACGAAAACCCTCAAGAGGACCCACAGGCCGAAGGCACAGGAGTCGCAAGAGGACCTCAAGCAGCTCACCAAGGATGCAGGCCCACGGTGCAGAGGATGCAGTGAGGACGAAAACGTTGATAGTAGAAGACGCTGGAGGCTGGAGCTTCTTGGAGCCCGAAGATCTCCGAAGGAGAGAGTCAACAAGCCTTGGCAATGTCAAGTCGACGCAGTGCACAGGGGTACTGCTCTAGCGGTTCCGACGAGGGATACCGACTTCAAACTTGCTGTGAAGACAGGGCAGGCCTCAAGGGAGTTGCAGAACCACCACCAGTGTTGCTGAACCTTTCAGAGTCCGTGGGACGTCAGGAGCAGCAGACCAATCAGCTTCGATGCGGTGCCTGCAGATGGAGATTCCCTCTGGTGTCTTGGATACCCACAGGCCTGGAGAAAAACCTGTAAGGAGCACAGGCGATGCAGAAGACTGGCAGGACGACAAGACCAGGAGCAGCAGAAGTCTTCCAGTTGAGGTCTCTGTTCCCAAAGCGAAGTCCAACGTGCCCAGACAGATGAAGTGGTTTCGGATCTGAATCTTGTCCCACGACTAATCTGAAGAGCAACCCACAGGTAAGCCCTTAAGTACACTAAGGAAAGGGTTGGGGCGATTCAGGGAGCCCTCCCAGCGGAGGGACTGTACAGAGGGGAGGATACTCCCATGTCCTTTGTCCAGTTTCGCGCGGGAGCGAACAGATCCCTGAACTGGTTCCAACTGGAGTATGCAAGGAGGGCACCATATGCGCCCTTTGAAGCAGTCTGGTGGCGCTGGCAAGCGCCCCCACCCCAGCCCAATACACCAAGTCCTGTCTGGGAGGTGGTCACACCTCCCTGCAACAGGAAACCTTTTGTCCTACCTTCCCCTGCTCAAGCTGGCTCAGCAGCAGAAGGGCAGACTCATGTCTGTGGTTGACAGCAGCACTAGCTTGCTGTTAGACCCTGAAAGGCTGGTACCGGGAATACGGGGGGGATGGGAGGGGGCTCACTAGGGGAGCCCCCCAGTGTATGGGATCCTGCATCCAACACTGGATTCGGTGTTAGGGTAGGATTCTAACATGTTTGATACCAAACATAACCAGTTTCGGTGCAGCCATTATATAGTTAGGCATCTCGTATTTGACTTGATGTCCACTAGAAGTCTAAAATGGCTGCCCACATTTACAAAGCCTGGAAAATCGACTCCTGAGTTTGTAGGGGGTGTCATACTCATGCAGGGCACCCTCACACTTCGAACCAAGCACCCTGTCTTCAAGATTGAAAGGCCTGCCTTAGGGGTGACATAGGTTTTAAGTGCAGTGACCTCAGATATAAGGAAACATCTGTTGTGAGTGGTGCTAGCACCAGCTCACACAGGCTGCAATGGCAGGCCTGTAGTCCCAGTTTGAGTGGTCTCTCATGGATGGCATAATTCATGCTGCAGCCCATTGGAGACCACTGGTGTACCTATGCCCTGGGTACCTTAGTACTGTATGCTAGGGACTTAGAAGGGTACACCAGTAGCCAATTAGGAAGGTACCAAAGTACTTACCATAGTCCAATTTAGGGAGAGAGCTCAGTGACAGGGGTCTTGGTTAGCAGGATTCCAGTCAGACTAGTCCAAAACACACTGACACCAGGCAAAAAGTGGGGGTAACTATGCCAGAAGGATCCTACCTTCCTACAATGGCGTATCCTGCCTCCCACTGGTTGCCCATGAAGGTTGGAGAGCAAACTAAAGAGGTGAAGCCCAGGTCCTTAGTAGGACGTACATAAAGGCTTCATTAAAAGGGAGAAGCGGCTCTGAAGGGGCCACTCCTGGCTGAAGCACCTTTGTCAAGATGTGTCTTGACTGCCACTGAGGGCAGGCTAATGTCAAGGACCTCTGCCACCCTTGTCTCCACAACAATAGAAGCTCCCTTATCTGTAGCCACAGTAAGAGGAGAGACCATGCCAGTAACTGGAGAAGTGTCCAGCCCACTGGCGTCTGCCAAGTGCTCACACCAGTCCATGTTAGAATTTGGGAGCGGATATTCCTCACGGTCCAGTGTCCACTGCCCGGGTATAGCCAGTAAGACTAGGTCTCAGGCTCCTGTCTGGAGGGCAAGGCTACAGTTGGTGTCATGCGACGCCCCTCTGCCTCAGTGTCAGAGTCAGGATATGATAATGGGGACAGCGCCGCCAGAGAGCGCCTGAAGCAAAGACATCGGGGCCGGCGTCGGGTAAAGTAGAGATGGTACAGGCAGTGCCGACCCGGCATCTGTGGATTCAAGGGGCCGGACTGGCACCAGGGCAGACCCGCCGACAGTGCACCAGTAGGGGCCCCTCCCGAACCTGCAGGGCCCAAAGGTGCACCAACAGGAATGGGCCACCCAAATATGAGGTGTAAGTCCTCAAACATTCTCAGAGTTGGGAAGGGTTCGACCCGGCTTCCGGAAACTCAGGAAGGCGGTGAGCCACCTCAGGTGCAGGCTCAAACGCGGAGCCAGATCTTGAAGGATGCCACTCCCTCGTCTTGTCGGACGACTTCGATGGACGGGATGAAGTCGAAGACCTCTTCAACTTCCACAAAAAGAAGAAAAGTAAGGACTTACACAAACGACTTTGACGAAGATCCATGGCTCTACGACAGATTCCCGAAACCTTCCTCTCAACAGGTATCGAGACCATTGCGGCATCACACATTGAGCTGCAAGGAGTTTGAGGGACTGCTCCCTGAAGGCGTTGGGGTGCATGGTGCAGCAGTCGACAGGTCTTCGTGTCATGGTCACGCTGTAGGCACCAGAGATAAACAAGATGCGGGTCTGTCACCAACATCCGTCAGTGACAGGCGCCACATGGCTGGAAACTAACTTTCCTAGTTGGCATCCTTGCCAAACCAGGAGAAAAATCTCAAAAAAAGCTTCGACAAAAAGTAGAAAAAAGGTCAGTCAAAAAATGACTGGGGGTAGCTCTCTACGGATCTGCGCTGACTGGTGTGGAAATAAAAGTAGTGACGTCAGCACGCACTCGTCACTGCTGGTGCGGACAATGTCGAACGCCGCCGACTACCGGCATGAAGGGTTACTGCCTACCAAAAATTCTGACGCCTGGGATAATTCTAAGGTAAGGAATCTGCTGCTAGAAGTCGCAATCAAATAACTACTACTAAGACAGGAGTAGGACCCTGCCTATAGTAACTTGTGATTAGTATTGCTCAGGGGTGCAGCTTTTCTTCAAGGAGGGATGTATGGTGGATTTAGTTGCGGTCTTGCAAGAGCCAAGGTTGGGCGTCTGAGGACACCTGGCCTCAGATGGGAGTGCTTGGGGGATGCAACCTAACCCAGGAATTGATGGCAAGCCTTTAAGGGAAGAAGAGAGCACCGCACTAGACATCCCTTCACACCAATGGTTGGAAACAGGCTTCTTGAATTCCTTATTTAGTAGCCATGGTTTCAGTGAAGATGAAGGCCAAAAGACCACCTTTCTGCATGTGAAATATAGAAAGGCATAAAGAGGTAATCTTTGCAGCAACAGTGTTTCTCTTGGTCGGAACTGGCACCAGCACCACCACGGTCTTGGCACAAGTTGAGGTGGGTGAGGCTAAGGGGGATGATGGGAAGGAACCTCTGGCATATTTGTACTTCTTTTCCGAGGCGTTGGGGAGCAGAATGGAGATTGACTTTGGTGCCAGCTTTGAAAGTCACAAAAGCTTCTTGATCTTACACGAGGGATGGGTCACAACTCTCCTGGTAAGGACCATGTGTATTTAGTACAGCAGGGGTTGAAATATCAACCGTATATGTGTTTGTACATTTTATTTAAGTTAATTTAGTGACCCTAAAATTAATGTTCTACTAGAACGTGGTTCACACTACAACTAAATGACAACATACAGCTAAACCTATGGTAAAGTATTACATTGTTCATAAGACATGCATCTTGTTACATCCCTTTAACCACCCGAGCAAGTGCAGTCACAAGCATACTGCACCACCCTCCCTGTTTTAATGCTGAAAGAATCTCATTCGTCATTTCACTGTGGCTTTAGACTAGAACATGGGTAGAAGATCCAGAACTATTCTAGGCAGAACCACCAGTTGGTGGAAAATGTTGGGACATCTGCAGCAGTTAAGAGGGACAATTATATCTACAGTAAGAAAATTGAACAGGCAGGTTACCACTGTTAAACACAGAATTAGCGGAGTTGGATGAGAGATGTTTAACACATCCAGACAGGATGGCTTACTGGAGAAAGTAATGCGTGCAGATACCTTGGAGACATCGAGAAAAACTGACTAACAATAACATGTAGCCAGACTGCATGGACTTGGTTACTGATGTGGCTTAGAATAGGAAAGGGAAAAGACAATATTACTGAATTAGTCAGAGGGCGAGGTATGCTAGTTCATATACCAAAAGAGATAGGAGGAAGCTGAAGGTTCATACAGAGAGTTAAACAACCACCCACCACTACCACAATTAAACAGACATTAGGCACAGTAGAGGAAGCAAACCTATCCGACTTGGAGCCCAGAGGAGACCATTGATCTCATGTAAGGCAGACCACAAGGAACTGGTGGCCAACCTGCTGCTGAGGTTCATGGTTATGTACAAGTGATATCAGGCAGCACAGCTACAAAGACAGCACAACCATTCTGTGAAAAGGAGTTGCCTCTTGACACTCTCAGGCAGCCAAAGATTGTGCTGCTTTTGAAACCAGATAGGGATGCGAACCTGTGTGAGTCTTACAGATCTCGATCCTGTTCAACTAGCAGGTGGTAACTCCCAGTAATAGCAACTTGAGTGAAGGAAAGAATGGTGATCTGTTGGATTTTGAGGAGTCTATTTTGTCCCCAGGGAGCAATGCAGGTATCAATCTCAGAAGGCGCGTTGCCCATATGGAGAAGGACTTAGAAAGTGATAGGGGTTCAAGCAATGACATGCTAAAAAAAAAAAAAGGAGGTTTTCACACTACAGGCCAAGAGGAGCTGGAAATTATGACTATATACACACACATCACCCCAGACAACAAATTAAAATGGGGACACGTTACGGTAATAAATTCAAAATGTTGAGGCAAGTCCATTGACAGCGCCTGACCATAAAAAAAATGAAGGTGCACTTTTGTTGGGGAGTAAAGCATTCAGACGGTTCTCTAGTCAAGTAGGCATTCGAGCTTTCAAAATACTTGAGCTTGCATCTTTCAGGTGAAGCCCACGGTGTATCTGCCACAAGACACCATGGACCGTGGAGAAGTGTGGCTCAATGGTTAGAGCGGCAGACCCTGATGCAGAGATCTGGCCCGGGACCAGGGTTCAATTCCCGCCTCGGCGGGTCTTGGACTCAATTTCCTCGGACCTGATAATTCTCGCCTCGGTGCCTATTCTAATCATGGGTCCCACTCTGCAACTCTGGGCAATAGCTTGCTTAATCTCCACAACGGCCCCACCAGCGCTGGGATGCCTGGCTTCACCTTGGGGGTGCCCAGGAGTGGACATTTCACAGGGAATAGCCAGGAAGGGTTTCACAGCGGTATGCGTTATAGCGCCAGGATGCCCCAGCTGGGGTGGCAGTGCGCTTTACAAGTACGAATTTACCTTTACACCATGGACTTTCAGCTTTCTATTGGACATACTCACCACAGGGCACCCTGTACTGTAAGACCACGGCTCTGTATCTGGTGCCACAACATGCTCGGAGATTACAGAGCAAACCTATTCAAGCTGGTCACAGGGAGAGCAGGTTTGGAGGAATATTAAAGGTCTCTCATGTGACCAAAGCTGCTCCATGTTTGACAGTGAGGGGATGACATGAACCTTTAGAGACAGCCCAGTCACTGTGCCGCCTCCCGGCAGCTCAAAAATTGCCAAATGGCACAAGTACAGCAACAATGGTTCCTTTGGAGGCTTATACATAGCAAATTAACAACTCCTAGGGGATTCATGAATTATCAGAAAAGAAAATCCCCCCCAAAAAAAAATCACAACACGCAGGCATTAACAAAATTAACTCAGTCAATGAATACCAACAATTCAAGCACTCTGTGCCATTATGTTTTATGGAAAATTCACGAAGCAGTAGCTCCAATATCTACACTGTGCTCCAGGTGACAAAACTGGCGTAGTGCGTGCAAGTTGTGAGTGAATAGCAAACAAACCAATACAACGGCTCTTGAAATGTAAGTTTTGGCTGGTTTAGGAAGTGTTATAAAATGCAGGTTTTTGATTAATCTTAGTGCCATTCGTATTAAAATGCCAAGTCCAGATCAAAACCTAAATATTGTCAATGTTTGGACCACACCAATGACTTTGGTACAGGGTCATCATTAGGACAAAAGTGAATGGGTGCACCCTCCATTCCTTACCTTCTGTGAAGATGGCACAAGGAAAATGGCTGAAAAGCTCGTAAAGAACAGGCTTAGTAGCTCATCCTGCCAAGCTTCTACCAACTCTTTTGCAGCTTTGTCACACAGTGATCATTTTATTAGCAAATGAACACTCCCACTGCTTTTTTAATGTTTTTAAATGGCCCCGTTCATGGATCTGCAGGAATTTGAGAAAAAAACAAGAGGAGGATGAACAAATCCATGCAGATCCATAAAAGTGCCAAAGTTATTAGTAAATCAAAAATGTTTTCACTGCTGCTTTTGCTTCCCACTGGATCAGCATAAAAACAATAAATACCTGCACTATGTGTAACTTGACACATTTGATGCAGATACATCAAACAGCATGGAAATTAAAAGCCAGTGAAAATGTTATTACTCCCCTTTAAGAATTACCCTCTTAATGGATTGGCACAAACTTTAACAAACTAATATAAAACAAATGCTTACAAGCTTCTGCCATATTTTGAGCAAAATGTGTCAGACACTGCCAAACCGATTAGCAAAACACACATCTTTGAACCACCACCCCATTTCTTAAACTTTCACCCATCATTTATGGAGCTCCACAAATTTGAAAATATCAATATTGA
The DNA here is from genome assembly GCA_963921515.1 of Calotriton arnoldi. Taxonomy (NCBI): domain Eukaryota; kingdom Metazoa; phylum Chordata; class Amphibia; order Caudata; family Salamandridae; genus Calotriton; species Calotriton arnoldi. The sequence goes on from CAWUFW010000927.1 coordinate 747,557, forward strand.
TCAACATACCAAAGGTCGTCAAATGGCGCAAAGGTCTAATCAAATGAACAAATGGCATTTCAACTGACAAGATTTACAAAAGTGTTCAAGCCCACCCGGCACCGTTCCCGCACACTTATCGCAAAAACTACAGAATTGATTTACAACTAAGTGAAGTTCTACTTTCAAGCAAAGTTTGGCAAAAATTTGTTCAACAAATTTTACTGTAACGGCAAGCAAAATTTGCTGTGGCAGCTTAAATTAGAAATCATCTTTTTTGACCACCCACTGTTATTGTTTTACCCCCACATTTGAAAAGCACACAAAGAATGCCACAACAGACGTCAGCCTCATACGCTAAGCAAATATCAAATTTGATGCAGATCTGTTCTTGGGTTCAAAAGTTCTGAACAAATAAATAAAATCTCCTTGCAATGGAAAGTGCAGCTGAACCAGAGCTACACAACCGAGTAATATTGTGTGAACTTAATTCGGTGGATGACACAGGGGCTGCTCCTCCAATATGGCGTAGGAGCGTCGCCCCCTCTGCTGAAAGCCAGCAGAGGCAAACGACAAATAAAATGATAATAAAACATTTTATCATTTTATTTTTGTCCTGCAGGCTGAAGGAGAGGCGGGGCCATCCATACTAACGCTGCAGCACCAGGGAGGAGGGGGAAGTGATGGGCACTGCTAAGTGCGCATGACAGTGTACACGGCCCTCTGGGGTCAGCCAAATTGCCATGTGCCCTTAGCCTTGCTCCTACCCGAGCTGTGTTGTACAGCCAGGTGGAGAACAAACACAGACTCCCAGTCCTTGTCTGAGCACCGAACCAGAGCATGAGAGCAGTGCTGGGATTGGCATCTGGGAGCCTGCGCAGTGTGCAGCACTTCCTGGACATCCGGGAGGCGAGGATCAGGAGCCAGGAGGCAGTCAGAGCTGGTAAGTGCAATTTTTATGTATTTAGAATTCTTTTTATTACCCTCCCCCCGCCCCACCACTTTGCAATACGAGCGACCACTACTGAGAAGACACTGAAGTAAATCATGTCAATGGATTAGACGCAATTACTACTTCTTAATCTCAAATCTGCTGCCTATAAAGAACCCTGTTATCAGCCGGACTAAAAACACATTTGCACATCTATTTGCTTCTGTAATCGGTCATTTACTGTAAATGTTAACAGAAATATATATTGTTAAGCAATTGCAGATTTTTTTTACCATCAACATCTTGTTGCAGGTTCAGTGCAGGTTCTGCCCATTATATGGCAGACTCCACTATCAAGGGCTTAGGGGACCATGCTCTTACATTTATAGGTGAGGTAGCAGCATCATTAAGCAATACTCTTCAAGCAGTCTTCAGTCTTCGACACAGTGGATCATTACATCTTGTTGGAGTGTTTGTGCACCAGGTTAAGGGCCCCGTAGCCCAATATTGATGGTTTAAATAATTCCTTATGAACCACATTGTGCATGTAGAAAGGTGAGTCTTGCAAGCTCCATTTACTATTTAGCTACATCCATTATTGAGTCTTTTTAATGGCTTACAATTGGCTGCTCATTCATATGATGACATCCACTTATATTCCCACATATTTGGCAATGCTCACTTACTAAAATATTTAGAATTTGTGCTGTGCGTTGTTCAGTTCTGGGTGGCTACAAACTACCTTGAACTAAACCATTCCAAGACCGAGGTCATTTGTTTTGGGGCAAAAGGCTGTCTTCCTACATCAGCCTTTCCTATTCTATATCAACAAGGGGGAAAACCGTACCAAAGACTTAGTCAAAGCCTTTGTGTGATTCTGGATGCAGACGCCACACTCATCCCAGATCAGCTCCATAGTGCATATGTGTGATTCTGGATGCAGACGCCCCACTCATCCCAGATCAGCTCCATAGTGCATATGTGTGATTCTGGATGCAGACGCCCCACTCATCCCTGATCAGCTCCATAGCTCCTAGTGTTATTGCTTTTTCCAACTTTCTGCAGCTGAGCTCCTCTCCCAAAGTCACCGTTTCATTGAAGTGGGGGCAAGCCATAAATTCTCCTCTAGGTTACTCAACACCCTCTATATCTGCCATCTCCAAACCTAGCTCTCGACACTTGAAAGCGCACAAAATGCAAAAGCAATTGTCAGTAATATCTCGAGTCGTGGCAGAAGGAACCATATAACGGCAGTGCAATACGCTTCATCCTTTCTCTCCATTGTGGATCATATCCACTTTAAGGTGGTCAGCATGACATAAATTTTTCCATCAGTTAGTACCAGTCTATTTGACTGCTAATACAGACCCCTGTACTCCAAACGCTAGTCTTCCTAGCTGAAAGAGCAGAGACCTAATCTTGACACTTGAGGTTGTAGTTCATTTGCAGTTCAGACTTCACCCTTTGGAAATCCCTGCCACTTTAATTAAGGATCTCCCCATCGTTTACGTCCTTTAGTAAAAAAAAAAAATAAGCAGTGGTCTTTATCCTTTTGAATTCTGTGGACCACCACAAAATCATTACTGGAATCATTATTGAAATCCCGGGAACGCCATGGAGTCATTATTGGAATCCAGGAAGCCAGGCCTAAGCAATTTTAATGATTTGACCATCAAAACAATACATAAAAATACGGAAACAAGTATTCAAACAAATACACCAATGATAAAATATTTTATTTATTTAATTCACAAAAATAAAGAAAAATTAATCGGAAGGTTGGTGTTTTTCTAAATTCAATTTAGGTCACTCACCGACCACACTGTTTAATTCGTGGGATCAGTGCAAGTGTGTCAATCTGAGGGTACCAACTTAATGGTTTGCCTCCAATTTCAAGTTCTTTCACATTTACAGAACGTTTTCAAGTTTTTATTTTTGAACTTTGCTTCTTTATTTATATGCACCTTATAAATCTGTTAATATTTAATTTTCCAAGCAGTCGCAGACCTGCTGAGCAGGCATCGCTGACCTCCAGGGGTCCCCGGACCACAACTGATGCACTATAGAAATCCAATCAGTCAGAGTTAGGGTTACTAAAACTCTGGTATGATTAAGCACAAACAATCTGATTAGTTTACAATTTGGGTATTGGTATTTATGTCGGGGGAGTCTAAGAAGCACAGTGACACCATGTTGATGGTGCTAGGGACCACTTAGGGGTTTCCGACAGTGGTCTAGGGGTGTCATCAGGAAGAATGGGAGTGTTTATTGCTAGATGAGGGTCTCTGTTGGACTGCTTGGAATGTCTGAAGGCAGTCAGTCTCTGAGAGACATCTGATGGCATCTTATCACCAACCGGGGATGTCTGAGGGTGGGCAAATGCTAGCGGAGGTAGCAAATGATTAAATAAGCAAGTTTCTGAGCCTTACAACTAAGGGTGTGCTGAGGATCACTGAAGTCCGGTTCAGGATATTTGGGGTTCTGTGAACCTCTTTCAGGACTGACTGAAGGTGTATATGGACCATCTCTAGCCACTTAGTTGTGTTTGAAGGAGAGTCGAGGATTGCAGATAGACGGTAGGCAGTGTGTGGAAGCCATGTGAGGGTCTCTGGTGGTCTTTGAGGACATGCTAGAAGTCTTGACAGGCCCGCAGAGGATCTTTAAGAGCTGGCTAGGGGAGTGCAAGGATCAGGGGGTGACTGATAGCAGGCGGAGGATCTCTAAGGGCATTGTGGTGTTTTCTGAATACATGCTGGAGGCTTCTGGGAGCGCACACAAAATGCCTGTAGTCAGGCCAGGAGTGTTTAACAGATGTAGGTAACAGAGAAAACTGGAGGTGTCCGATTACATGAGGGTTGCTTGTAGCCCAGCTGGGGTGTTGAAGGGCGAGCTGGGAGAATCTAGATGCAGGCAACAGAGCCTCCAATGACTGACCCAGTCTCTCTACATGCTTGCTGGTGGTGGTGGTGGTTTATTAAAGCAGCCCAACGGTATCCGAGTGGTATGTAAGTTCCAGTTGTGGGGTATCTGGACACAGGATCTCTGGCATTGTCTAAAGAAAATCTTGAGGTTAGTTGAAAGTGGGCATTTATTGACTTGATTGCTATAGTATCTGAGGGCTCCAATGGCCTATTGACAGGGTCAAGCTATACTGAGAGTTTCTGAAGGTCATCTGATGCTGTCTAATGACTAGCTAGGGGTGTTTAGGAGTGGACTGTGGACTGGCTGTCAGAAGCCCAACTGGGGTATATATTAATCAAGTGGGTGGTTGGGATATTGACGGAGAGCCTCAGAGGACTTGCTAGCAGTGTCTAAAGGTGTTCTGGGAGATACTGATGGACAGCTGCTGGTGTCCAACATTGGCAAAGGGAAAGGAAGTGGATTTAAGGCTGAATGATCAAATACAGGTATTTGTAGGCCAGCTGAAACGCGAGTTCTGGGGGCATACTGAGGATTTTTAAGAGTTGGTTCGGAGTGTCAGAGGGTCAACAGCAGTCTTAAGGTCCTCAAGGACATACTGGGAGACCTCTAAACTTTGGTCCTCTAGAGTGTTTGAAAGTGGGCCTGAGAGAGGTGCAGAAGTGTCGGGAGAGTTGGCCACTCCTGCCGGAAGTCAAAGGGTCTCTAGGGCAAGACTGATTAATCTTTGATGGTCTACTTAGAGTGTCAGAGAACATGGAAAAGGTCTCGGATAGGAGGGAGAAAGAAGCTGAGGTTCATTCAGCTTCCAACTGTCAATAGGTATTAACCAAAAAAGGGAGGGGTGGGGGGGGGACAATGAACCACAACAATCTATATACCAGAGTCTCAGAGAAAATTGTCTCAGAGACCCTCAACCACACATTCACAGTTAGCAGAGTATATTATCTCCGCTAGTGTGGTTTGGTGGATCATGTCATCATTGGATCCATCACTGGAGTGTCCCTTTCTCTAAGTGTTTACACATCCTCCCGCCTAAAACAGGTCAGTGTTTTGTGGATTAGCTATTGGTCCACAACTCAGAGTGGTTTAGGTAGACATGTTTCGGCTAGGGTCTGCCCATACGGGTCTATTGCCTTCGTCAGAAGCGAGTGTATGGAAGACCTAGAGTTTATGGCACTCCACAGATCGTGCAGGTAAGTATATTAACTCACCAGTCTTCGTCAATGAGCACACTCGGTTATACGTGCAGTCTTTGGCCCATAACTAGAAGGATACCAGGAAAATTAATCCAGTCTGTATTACACCTTTTGCAGCCGATACCCAACACACCAGAGAGACACGTATAGAATTATAGTATAACTAGTAGTGTGGCATTTGGATGCTCTATGGCATGTGTGAACATCAAAGGGAAAGTAAACTATTTGCCCCAGCAGTAAAACACTAACGTAAACCCTTTCTAAAAAATGGTTCTGGGTAATTATATAGTAGTGTACATTTTTTTTTTTTTTTTTTTTAAACGTTGTGCACCCAAGTTGGTCTAGTTGTAGACAGTTGATATAGGACAATATTTGATTAAAATAAAGGCTATAAGATAATGCAAAGGTATTAACAAATTAAGCAAAGAAGTTACCTTTAAAGGTAAAAAAGGGGCACCCCATGGGATGGAAGAGGACTTGGAATGGTATGCTTTAGTCTAAGATAAAGTGAAGGGGGCAAAAAATTAAATAAACAACTTAAAGATAACGTATCCTGTAGATTCAAGAAGGCAGGGCAAAAGATATGGCTTACTGCAGCACTTAGTAACTAATGGCCTCCCATATCACTTACCTCGCATAATGCCATCTTGCGCAATGCTGCTGCGGGTCTCTCTCGTCCTGAATGTTAGTAGTGGGGGAGAGCATTTTTTATAGTGAGTCACGTGGCCTTAATTCAAGGATTAATTGCACGCTGGCGATCTAAGTATTAGGTGAAACGTGTGGAAGCGATCTAATAAGGTGCGCTGGGTAATCATATCTGCGTACGCATCTGCGTGCTATGACCCTAAACTATGTCGATCGTTTTCTGGTCTCGGGTCACTGAAGGGTAATCAGATAGTAGAAGCATGGCTGGCTATTTTTATATATTAAAGAAGCATATAAAGCTATATCTATATAGAGTATATCTATGAAAGCGATTAAATATGCTTCTAAAAATGCGCGTTGGGTCACCACCTCTGCGATTACCGCAGTATGATCCAAAAATGATGTAGATAGTGTGCCGCTGAGGGGAGTAGTAGAGATAGTCGATAGAATTCATGGCAGGTTTATTTAGGAGACATATGGAGATATATAAAATATAACTGAATGAACGCATGGCACAGTTTACGTGTCAATCACATTTATGCAAGTGATATCCCAGTGCAAGAAGGAACTAATATTTTGGTGGTGCGAAATGGGGTTAACTATATAAGATCCTGTGAAAGTACTGGTTAGCAGATTTGTCAACGGAGCTCCAGTCTAGTAAAATGCATGATAGTGATCTTAGTGGGGAGGTGTTGGATCCATAATGTAATAAAATGGTTGTTCTGGACTTTATTTGTTAAACTGCCCCAAAAGAACAGAATGGATAAAGGACATAAGCATTCCTAGTTTAGCATTGGACATGTGTTGCCATCCACATGTCCTTAACAGGTTTCAATCTCTGTATTCTTTTACTGGCTAAATGCTAGCCAGGGGATATTATCATTCAGTCCTCTATCAAAAGTCCTGAGGCGATACGGATATACTCATTGTTGTTTAAATTTTTTTTTTTTTTAAATGCATTCACATCACTGTGTGTTACGTCCAATGTTTCGAGGATCACCCATTCGAGCGCGTTGGCTGTGTGTTGTAAAGTGAGAAAGTGATTGCTCATTCTTGTGGCGACTTTTCTTTGCATCCAATATTGCTGCTGTGTTCTATCCACGTTGTGACGTTTTGGTAGGTCATGCAAATGTACCTCAGTGTGCAAGGGCATGTGATCATATATATATTGCATGTTTGATATTGCTAAGTGTGACGTCTTATGGTCCACTTGAGGTTCTCACTAAGTTCCGGGATTTCCGTCGCCTTTGTCAGATTACACACTGCACAAGAACTACAGGGTTGTAGGCCCACTACAGGTTGTAGGCCCCAAGTGGTGAAGACTTTTTTGTTCTCACTTGTGTAACTGGTGGTTGTGTATGGACCAGTAGGTCATGGATATTTTTGTTCCTCTTGTGGGCAAATCTGGGCTTGGCCTATCTGAGGGTGTCTGATGTTATAATGCTCCAATGTTTTTTTTTGCTTTTTTAATGAGGTTGGAGGCCATGCAGTACATGGTAACGCATGCAAAGATGTTGTCATCCATGATGATCTTTGTTTGTTCCAGGAGGTTTTCTCTATCCTGGTTTCTGGCTCTTTGGACATTGGAGGATGATATGAATTGCTTGCTTTTTGTAATCTCGTACGTCGATCCAATTGCAGCAAATTCCCCAAAAATGTCTGAAGGGGACATTCTCCCTCAATGGTCGTGGACGGAAGCTGTTGAATTAGAGGAGGCTATGTTTGGCGGTAGGTTTGTAAGAGGTTCTCGTTTTGAGGTTTGTACCTTCAGCAAAAATGGTAACAGCCAGAAAATCCAATGTGTTCTCATGTGTTGTGCATGTGAATTGCAGAAATTCATCACAGGTATGGTGCCCTCCAATAAAAAATGGCCAGGTGTCGGCCGACCCCTGTCAGATAATAAGGATGTCATCTATGTATCTTTTACAAAAAAGAATCTTCGTTTTAGAAGGGTTGGAACTCTTTAGAATGTGTTGGTCTTCAAAATAGCTGATGTAGAGTCCTGCCAGACTCTGGGTGAAGCTACTCCCAATTGATGTCCTGTGGGTCTGGAGGTATAGTGTACCTTGAAACTCAAAAAAGTTCTGTCAGTGCTAAATCGGCAACAGTCTAAAATAAAGTTGAATTGCAATTCCTCTTTGAAAAGAAGGTTTTCAATGGTTTGAATTGCGGCATCTTGCGGAAGGCTCTTTTACAGGCTTTCTATATCTAAACCTACAAGTAGGTTGGTAGTGTGGTGGTATGTTTGATCTTTGAGCTGGTTCAAAAGATACCTGGTGTCTTTCAGGTAGGTGGGAGTCGTCTGGAATATTGGTCTGAGAAAATATTCTACAAATTGAGACAGTTGTTCTAGTATAGAACCTATGCCGGACACAATGGGGCAGCTATCTGTTCTTATGCATTTTAGGCAGTGAGTAAAAGACGGTATTTTAGGTGCCTTTGTCAGTAAGTATTCTGCCTCATTCTTGGAGATTGGTCTCTGTCTCTTCAATCAAGGTTGTTATGGTTCTGCACAATCTTGGTTGTGGGATCTTCCGTCAGTGGTCAATAGTATCTGTTGTCCGACAGTAAGTTGGTACTCTGTATCCAGTGGTCTGTTTGTTTCAGTAAAACAATTCCTCCACCTTTATTGGCCAGTTTGCTGACCAAATCCTGGTTGTTTTTCAGTTCGAGTGCTTGTTCTTTTTTGGTTACATTAGGAAACAGTTTTTTGTGCGTCTTGCTGATGGTTTCAACTTCTCTGAATATAGCCAGTTCAAAAGAGAGAATCTCAACAGGTATCGACGAGTTCGGTGGACAGAATGTTGACTTCCTCTTTAAGTTTGTGTCACCTTCTAATGGGGGAATAACTTAATCCCTGAAAAATGCTTTCAGTTTGATCTTTCAGCAAAACTCCGCTATCTCAGTCGAGTTTAAATTGGTCGAGGGTTGGTGTAGACCTTTATTAAGGACCATTTGTTGTTCTCCTGTAAGTGTAAGATCGGTCAAATTATAGGTATGTAAGAGAGACATATTAGGCCTCTCATTGTAAGATCATGGTCTGGAGGTAACAATGTACATTGGGAGTTTTGAACTGCGTAGAGGCTAGAATGGTGCTACTTAACACCAGATATCGGTGTCTGAGGGGCCTCTACAAGAGTGGTACAGAGCAGCAATATAATTTTTCCACAGGCTCAGGTCAGTGATTAACTTCCAGATTCAGAAGGGGAGCAAAGGTCAGCGAGTTAACAATATCCTACAGTAACCCCCCGCCCCCCATTTCATTCCAATTCTACCCTTGTACCACGCATCCTGCCTTCACGAAGCCTAACTTAAGAGTGTGAAACTTTTATTGGAATCCTCTGGCAGTCCTCTGTGGCTACTGTAGATTATTAGTGTACCAAAATCACAATACTATGGCAAGGTTGAATAGCCAGGTTGCCCCCTCTTGGCACATGTAACCTCTCTAGGTTACTAGGGCGAGCTTAGTCTAGGATGTGGTAGGAGTTAGAAACTCAGATACAGTAGGATCATAAATGATATTCTAAAACTTCAATGTCCAGGCAGAGCTCTAACTTAGAAGAAAAAAAGTACTTTCTTTCACAGCTAGGTAAATAGAATACTTAAAGCTAGGCATAAGTGACCAGTGCTCTGACACTGTTGTGCGATTACAGTGCAGACTAAGTCTGAGTTCAGGAACCTTTGGATTATTCTGTACAAATAAGTTTGAAAACTCAATAAAAACATATCTAAACAACAAGAACAAAAAACTGAATCCAGGACCCAGTTGAGGACCCAACTGTATTCTAGCTTGCTCAACTGGATAGTTATAGCAAGATGCAAGCACATCCCCTGGGGCCTGTATCTTAGAAGCTACCTGTTGTAGTCAAGCATTTACTGAACAAGGGGGCAACTACTGTGGCAATTAGTTTCCCCAGTCATCAACAGGAATTGGACTTGGGGCTAGACTCATCCACGAGGACAAAATTGAACATCTCTTATATCCTCCGGGCTAAAAAGATGGTTCCAATTCCAGTATAAGGACAACCTACTTCAGCAAACCTAACTGGACCAACATGCCAAGGGTTCGAGTGGGGGGGGGGGGAAGAGGGGTCACTACCCGTTCCTTCTGGGACCGTGGAAAGGGTGATAACAAGTATCAATTTGTACATGATCATCGCTTATGTTTACAATATCGTCAAAAACCCGCAGGGATCAAAGCACCCATTATTGCATGGTGCAGGCTCATCAGATTATCGAAAATAAGGGACACTGCAGTTCAACAATACAGATGCTGGTGTTCTAGATTTTTCAGTCTCCTGGTCAGTTCAGCTGCAGGGATATTTTTCAGACTCCGCCCATAGTAACGCTCTCCACAAAAATTCTCCAGGCAGCTGCCTTGTTAGTGGGAGGTTTTATTCTGTTTTCTGAACACAAATTCCCAAAGCAGGAGTTTGCTTTGAGAAAACTAAAAAGCAATCTCACGTGAATGAGTCTAAACAGTCATTTTAGGGGCAAAGGGCCATTTTAAAATTGTTTTAGAAACACAGGTAGACCCTTCCATGAATAAATAAAACTTTATTTACAATACGGTACATCGACTGTTCAAGTCAGATCAGCTATATACATATTATCAGCACCACCTAAGCTTATATGTAGAACTGAATAATCAGCTTTGCCCAAGCAGTAGGCATTTCCTACAGGCTTTACTCCCTCAGTGTGGCCGACAAAGAATGTGAAAAAGTAGGCATGTTATTAGGTTAAAGGCAGGCCAAACATAACAAGAACTGTCTTAAAGGCTGCATTTCTGCTCATCTCAAATCAGTAACCACCAAGCAAGTACTTTACTTCTCATTGCCTCCCATCTCCAACAAGGTTACTAGCTTACAGCGCGAAGATTCCATTAAACATTCAGCATGCCAAACTAAAAAGACTTTTCCTTGTTTTACATCTTCAACTTGCTGCACTGTTCCCCTGCTCACCTCAGTCAGATGCTATACCATTTTAGCAGTGTTTGCCGTCCCGCTCAGGTATCCAAACATTAGGGAAGCTCTGACAAACGTATCCAGATTACAGTCGAACAACAGCTTCCCAGCTCAACCAAGCAACAAAACTCCAAGAATGTTGGGGAAAAAAAGCAACAATTTTGATTGTCTCTGTAGAGGAACACATTAGGCGTTCCAAAGGTGATTTCGGAATCAAGGGACTGTTACAAAGGCCAAATACATCAGTTCCAATGTAACGTTCCAATCCTGGTGTTCACGGCCTTCTTTTTGTTCCACTCACACGTCTGGTATGGTGACTTTGCAGTCCTCATCAGTTTCTACCCCAACTTCCTCCTGCAAAATAGCAACGCAGCGGTTAGGGGAGACGCACCTGGATTACCTAGTTATGCTTGCTTGCGTTTGGGCTTTGTCCAACCAGTGGGTAAGGTTGTAGGCGGGATTGGGGTAAGAGGAGGCTCTGGGGTTATAGGAAGGACTGAAGTGTTAAGGTGAGAGTTTAAGTTGTGGTCAAGGGGGCATAGAAGGTACAGTTTATTTACCGCAATTTAAATATAGTTACACCACAACATTTTTCTAGGGACGTCTTTAGGTGCAGTGGTCCTCTCCATGGTGAGAAGTGGCACAATCTGCCCTCTTTAGAATTGCCAGTCTTGTTGTTAGCATAACGGCGCTAGGTTTCCTTATCCCCCAGAAATCAACATATTAAATGAAACGTGTTCTACAAACCCCAAGCTAAAATAAATGTACTTTTACTCCCACGTGACCAGTCATATTTCATAATACAGTTATAGTATACCAGTTCAGTTTATACCACAGGAAACCAAAACATTTAAGGACAAGAAATCTAGTACATCTCATTTACACATTACAGAGACCTTTACCCATCCAGTAGAAGTCTTGCAACAGCTCTCACTACAGTCACCCCAGGTGCAGCTGGAATGCGGTGACACCCAGAAGTAAAAGCATCAGGTTTGCTACTGGTTCAATCAAATCATGATACAGGGCTACAAGTGGGATGAAAAGTGGGGGTCTGCAAGAGAGGAGTGGCCTATGTAATTAAGGGTGTGGCCTAAACAAACTACATTTCTCAGATTCTCATAATGTGGAACAGACTGCTATTTTGGTTGCACTGAGCTTTCTGTGCACCTAAATATAGATCATCAACTTGGCATGTACCTAAAACCAGCCAGGATGTTTGGCTTTGTCAATGTTTGTTAGCAATAATTAGTACTGAAAATGTTTCAAATCTGAACTTGAGACTGAATTAAACATTACTGAGGAATGTGGGAGAGGTACTGGTGTTCAGAGTGTTCCATTATGTGTGCTCGATGTTATGCATGGATGCCCTGTTCTCTCCACATCTCCTCCGTCTGCATATCTTACACCTCATCTCTTTCCTCGCAGCACATTTTCACACTCTCCTGAATACACTTCACTTCACGACCTCCCCAATCGCACAACGCACACATTCACCAGTAAGCACTGCATTTTCTTTCTACTTTTGCCTAGGCAATATTTTGACAACGGAGTACATCCTTCACAATATTTGCACCTGAAATCAGTCATTAGCAAAATGATAGTCCCTTTAATTTTTTGCACAGCATTACACGATAGCAGGACTCTTCAATTTACACTACATTATAAACCACTGCCATTTTTAACAGGACTGGTTACTCTGAAATTAAACACTAGTGAGCAAGAACACATTCAAAGTATAGCTTCAATCAATCAATCAAGCATTTGTATAGCGCGCTACTCACCCGGAGGGTCTCAAGGCGCTAGGGGGAGGGGGTCCGCTACTGTTCGAACAGCCAGGTCTTGAGTTGCTTCCTGAAGGAGAGGTGGTCTTGGGTCAGGCGGAGGTGGATGGGTAGGGAGTTCCACGTCTTGGCAGCCAGGTAGGAGAAGGATCTTCCTCCCATTGTGGCTCTTCGGATGCGGGGGGACGGCGGCGAGGGCGTGGTTGGTCGATCGTAGCTGGCGGGTGGGAGTGTAGAAGGTCAGACGGTCGTTGAGGTATCTGGGGCCTTGGTTGTGGAGAGCTTTGTGTGCGTGGGTGAGGAGTCGGAACGTGATTCTCTTGCTGACGGGGAGCCAGTGCAGGTCTCTCAGGTGTCCGGCGATGTGGCTGTGTCGGGGGATGTCCAGGATGAGTCGAGCTGAGGCGTTCTGGATGCGTTGGAGTCTTTTCTGAAGTTTGGCTGTGGTTCCGGCGTAGAGGGAGTTGCCGTAGTCCAGTCGGCTGGTGACGAGGGCCTGGGTGACCGTCTTCCTGGTTTCGGTGGGGATCCACCGGAAGATCTTCCGCAGCATGCGTAGGATGTTGAAGCAAGACGAGGAGACGGCGTTGACTTGTCTGGTCATTGAGAGGGAGGAGTCCAGGATGAAGCCCAGGTTGCGTGCGTGGTCCGTTGGTTTGGGTGCGTTGCCCAGGGCAGGGGGCCACCAGGAGTCGTCCCAGGCGGAGGGTGATGATCCTAGGATGAGGACTTCCGTCTTATCTGAGTTCAGTTTCAGGCGGCTGTTCCTCATCCACTCGGCTACGTCCTTCATCCCTTCATGTAGGTTGGTTTTGGCGGTTGTGGGGTCGTTGGTGAGGGAGAGGATCAGCTGGGTGTCGTCGGCGTAGGAGTTGATGTTGAGGTTGTGTTGGCGTGCGATGGCTGCGAGGGGGCTCATGTAGACGTTGAAGAGGGTGGGGCTGAGTGATGATCCTTGTGGTACGCCGCAGATGACTTCGGTGGCCTCGGAACTGAACGGGGGAGGCGGACTCTCTGGGTTCTTCCGGCGAGGAAGGAGATGATCCACTCCAGTGCCTTCTCTTGGATTCCGACGTTGTTCAGGCGTTGCACTAGGGTGCGGTGGCAGACTGTGTCGAACGCTGCGGAGAGGTCCAGGAGGATGAGGGTCGCTGTTTCCCCGTTGTCGAGCAGGGCTCGGATGTCGTCGGTGGCTGCGATGAGGGCGGTCTCGGTGCTGTGGTTGGCCCGGAAGCCGGACTGTGAGTGGTCGAGGGATCCATTCGTCTCGATGAAGGCGGCCAGTTGTCTGTTGACGGTCTTCTCGATGACTTTGGCAGGAAAAGGAAGGAGCGAGATGGGGCGGTAGTTTGAGGTCGGTGGGGTCCGCTGACGGTTTCTTCAGTAGGGCGCAGAGTTCGGCGTGCTTCCAGCTCTCTGGGAAGGTGGCGGTGTCGAAGGAGGTGTTGATGATGTCCCGGAGGTGGGGTGCGATGACGGCGTCGGCCTTCTTGAAGATGTGGTGAGGGCAGGGGTCGGTTGGTGATCCGGAGTGGATGGAGTTCATCGTGCGGATAGTGTCTTCGGTGTTGATCGGGGTCCAGGCTCGGAGGGTGGAGGTGGGGGGACGTTGGAACGGTTGTAGGGTATGTCGGCTGTGTGCTGAAACTGTTGTGTATGTCTGCGATCTTGCTGTGGAAGAACGAGGCGAGCGAGTTGCAGAGGTCTTGCGAGGGGGTGATGTCGTTGTTTCCGGCGCTGGGGTTCGAGAGCTCTTTGACGATGATGAAGAGTTCCTTGCTGTTGTGGGCGTTGTTGTCCAGTCGTTCCTTGAATGCGGTTTTCTTGGTGGTGTGGATCAGCTGGTGGTGTTTTCGGGTGGCGTGTTTGAGGGTGGTCATGTTGTCTGCAGTCGGGTCTCTGCGCCATGCTTTCTCGAGGGCCCGGCAGTTCTTCTTGGATTTCTTGAGTTCGTCGGTGAACCAGGGTGCTTTCTTGTTGCCGGGTCTGATTGGGGGGTCTTCAATGGGGCGAGGATGTCAGCGCAGTTGGTGATCCATCTTGTGAGGTTGCTGGCGGCTTGGTTGGGGTTCGTTGAGCTGGCGGGAGGGTTCTGGCTCAGGGATGTGGTGAGTTGGTCGGTGGTGATCTTGTTCCAGCTTCTGCGCGGGAGCCGTTGCGGGTGGTGGTGCGTGGTGGTCCTGCTGAAGCTGAAGTGGACGCAGCTGTGGTCTGTCCAGTGGAGTCCGGTGGTGTGGCTGAAGGAGATGTCCTTGCTGGAGGAGAAGACGGGGTCAAGCGTGTGGCCGGCGTGGTGTGTGGGGGTGGTCACCAGTTGCTTGAGTCCGAGGTTGGCGAGGTTGTCCAGCAGGGTGGTGGTGTTGCGATCGTTGTTGTTCTCTAGGTGGAAGTTGAGGTCCCCAAGGAGGATGTAGTCGGCCGAGAGGAGGGCGTGCGGGCTGATGAGGTCGTCGATGTCTTCGCTGAATTGTGTGCGTGGTCCTGGGGGTCTGTAGATGAGGGTGCCTCTGAGGGTGGTCTTGGGGTCGGTGTGTATCTGGAAGTGCAGGTGTTCGCCGGCTGTGAAGGTGTCGTCGGAGTTGGTCGTAATGCGGATGGTGTTCTTGTGGACGATGGCGATGCCTCCTCCGGTCTGGTTGGCGCGGTCCTTTCGGGTGATCTTGTATCCGTCCGGGATGGCGATGGCGATGTCGGGCGCTTCTGTATTTAGTCCACACAGCTACGAACACTTTCGTATGAATATCAAGAAATAAAGAATTCAAGCTCTTGGGGGAGGGGGTGACCATGTAATAGAAGGAATAGAATGCATTCTGCCATAGGTTAGAAGGATACAGTGAATCACCTCAGAGTTCAGTAACCTACTAAGAGAACTCCACCTTGTGTCTCGTTCGTCTACATGGTGATGGAACTGTTGGCTGAACTGCAAAATCTGAATATATATGGCCAAGTGTACTTTATTCCCATACAGAAACAATTAGAAAACTTTCTTGGAGGCCCGGATTAATCATATTTCACAGGCAAATTAAGATTGATATGCCGGAGGCAATCTTAAAAAGAAAACAAATATTTTGTAAACCTCCTGTAGACTAAATTGGAGGCATTTTTAACTCAACCTTATTAACATGCAGAGCAGCTTATAAAAGTAAGGTTGTCTTTGGATAGATCCTGGGTTAAATCCGTTATTAATAGAGCTTCCCTTTTGTGGTTCCCACTGCACTTGACACAGAAAAAGAATTTGCTCAAGTTGGCAGGGTTTTTAATCTAATCTTTAAACCGGGCTGTATTTGCTTAACTGCTTCTCTTTAGAACAGCAAGCCCTTTTTGACATTCATAACTGTTTTACTCAAATGATATCCAGGCAACAATGCCTTGCTTTCGTGTTTGAGACTGTAACAATACCCACGGTTTGTGAATTACTCGAGTGGTCTGAGAAACAAGACAAACAGGGCAAAAACTTCTGGGGTTTGTTCCAAAAATGGAAAAAGGTGCTATGCAAAAAAGAAATCGGCTTCCCTAAATAGCAGTATTGACAAAAGGGTTGTTGTGCTAAATTCGCCCTTCTTGTCTTTCTAAAGAAGTTGAGGGACATTTCTTTCCTTTATCCTTTTAAAGCAATGGTAAATATTTCCTATTTCTGTTCCCTCTGCACACTTACTGTAGGTGGGGACAAATGAGTTATAAAACCTGTAGTGAAACCAGAGAGCTATACAGTAATGGAAACTAGACAAGATCTGATTTCAGAAATGGGTCATTAGTGTATATTGTCTTAGGAATTGTTTTATTGCGATTTTGAATAATAGTAAATATAAAATTGGAAGAAAGATATTACAATGAGGTTTCCACCCTTAATATTTTGTACTGAAGGCCGAACAATGAAAGTAGCAACGCTGTGAACCCAAGACTCTACTGGGCACAGAACACAACATTCATAGTTATTCTGAAAATAGGTGAGGACTCCAGCAGGAAACTGACCTAAGGCATTATAAAATGAATGTAGTATACATTGGGTATCAAGAAAGGTTATACATTTTAGTAGAGTACTTAGAAATCAGGCGTAGGTGACTCTTACCTCCCAAAAATGTACTCTAGCTGCTTTAACACTAGGTAGAGCAGGGAATGCAGCCCCTTTTCTCAAATGTCCTAGCATCCTGCACTTCCACACTGGTGCACATTTGAAACCCTGTAAAGTCTATTTCTGGGTGATGAATTTCAGATAAATCTGGCACGTGGAATGGCTGCAGTATTTCGCTCCATGGTCACAAGACACTTGGGGAACCCTGGGTATTTGCTTCTGTCAGCAAGATTCTCTGATCCATTTCCCCAGCTGAAAGTACTGTAGCAATAAGTGGACATTTTTCAGTGAAACTGTTAACGTACAGACCATCTGCTGGTTTCTCAGGGTTAAGACCTATGCCATGCTACCTTTGTACAGCCTCAAAGCTTTTCGCAAATTCCTCATTGGCTAAAATGATTGTGATCTGGTAGCTTTTCGTTTGGTCAATACAGTCTAGTCTGTTCTAAGCTCAATATAAAAAAAACACAATACAATTATGAAGGTATATTAAGGTGGTTACTCACAAAAAACTGCTTCTTGCTTTTGGGATATCCTTCAAGTATCGCATCAAATAAATCAGTGGCCTAAAACAAAGTTTACAGTTAAATATCGCTCAATTTATTAGTGATGGATTAACCTATATTGGCAAAGTATGATCTCAGAGTATGTACAGGACAAAATAACCTCTGACTTTAAATCACCCAATTCACTATTTATAAGAAATGATAGGAGTTCATAACAGGTTTATAACTGGGATAAAATAAAATAAAGCAATTACCATCCTTTTTCTTTTCCTCCATTCCTTGCAATATTGCTTTTTCTCACTGTACACCTAGAAGAAATAGAAACATCACATCATTACTACCTTTTAACGGACTAAAATACCAGTGGACTTTGCAAAACATACTGTATCTGGAATGTCCACAGCTGTAAATTACACGAGGGATGGCAAGTAGCATTTCAGTTCTAGTGGCAGCTCAAGTCCTTGGTGGGTCCCCTTAAGTGATGTACCGGTCTCAACAGTGAACTCTTCCTTAGTCACTGCACAGGAAGAGAGGGGGTGGGGGGGAGGGGAAAGGCTTCCATTTACAATTAGTTGACTTGGCCCATAAAGCCACCCATATGCAACAAACCTGAAGACAAAACTACCTCTGAAATCATGAGAATTTCGAAAAAACCCTCGATCTCATGGCTGGCGGCCCGGGGGTCTTTTATACAAAACATTATCTCAGCCTGACAAGAGGTCAGACCTATTACCATTTCAGGTGAGTAAAAAACGTGATGCTGCAAGATGATGTATGTTAATCTGTGAAGCACAGATGATTTGGCCCTGTTTGCACTAAGAAAATATGACAAATTAATGTACCATTGAACTTGTGTTTATAGGACATTTCACCCTCTCTTTGTAGCCCCTCAGACACCGCCAGCTCATAGTCTTACGTATTCTACAATGTCCGAGTTCACCTCAGCATTTTTAGGATGGAGGGTCTCCTTAAATGGAGGGTTTTTCACTTCGCTTGGTGAAGGAGTTAGGGGTGTCTGCAATACGAATAGCATCAGTTGTGGCATTGCACCCCTCATTAGTTTGGCTAAGGCATTCAGGAAAAAGTCAGGGAAAGTGGATATTATGGCAGAATCAGTTATCTCCTGTGCCACAGCACTTTCAGTATCAGCTGACAGTGGGGTAATAGCTCTAGCTGACTGCTAGTCACCAGAGGTAAATAATGAAAAGAAAATAGGCTGGGGTTGTCTGATTTACCTCATTCATGAGAACTGAACGCGACAAGTTTAATTACAGATTTTATTTCCTACAAGTTAAGTACAAAGGCCTGCTCGTATCAAACCTGGTCTTTAGGCATCTGATCCCTTTTCTCCAAGTGTCATTTTCTGGGCCCCGCCCTATCTAGTTCTATTCATCCCACTGTACTGGATGCGGCATTCCAACTCACAGGGATGCGGTGACCGGGTTCATCCACCGACTGATTCTAAACAAGAAATTCTCTAGGCCTAGCGACTCGTACACTATCAACAAATAATGGTGGAGGAATAAGAGAAATGAGGAGTCTGCAGTAAAACCCAACTCATTCAGTATAAAGAAAGGAGGCGGAGAGGAACCTTCCGAGGAATATAAAAAAAAAAAAAAAACTCACTATTCTGGTAGAACTGGAAAGTATTGTGAAAGATCAAACTCCGCTCCGAGCAAAGAAGTCAACGTTTCAAAGATTGCAGTTTGTTTGAATAATCGAAATTCAACTTCCAGTAAAACTCCAGTGATACTGGTGCAGCGCTGGTCCTTCATTCGCTTCATCCTTGGTCTTATGTATTTTATGTGTTGACATGTAAATCGAGAGATGGCGTCTGGATGCTCCAGCGCTCACTAAAGCAGATGGAACATTTGTGATCACAAGTGGGTTCGGGAAGCTTTTTACCCCGCTCCATGCTTGATCACATGACCCACGGTGAGAGGTTGATACCTGAATGTCCCAGTTGAATACCACGCTGGAAATTATTTGTATAGGCGTCGAAACGTTGACAAAGCGACACATTCCCAGGTTACTTTTAACTGATATGACCTGTAGTCCGTTGAACTTGTCCTGTAAGTTGGAGTCCTGGATTCTTTAACTAAGAGGACATGGAGTCAACATTATCTACTTCTGTAGACTTTAGTACTTCCAGTTCACCTTTGTCACTAACCAGCATCACTGCGCCGTTGTTTTGGAGCACCTACTTGCTATATTGTTATACTGGATAAATGTCAATAGATATTCAATACCTTTTTTCAATGTTTGAAGCTTGCACATGTGTTTTTGCCTAGAATGCACAGGCTTAGTGCTTCCTCCGAGGGAACCATTGTTCTGGTTGTAAAAAAAAAAAAAAAAATACATAAGCGCAGCTTAAAGAAAGTCTTCAATGGGAAGTGTAAAATAGAAATGCACTTTTTAAGTCACTCCAAAATCGAACTTGGGTCACAAATACAGGGTTGGCCTGGTGAGGGGCGGAATAACAAAACAGAGGAAAACCCCAAGACGAGTGGAGCATTAGATCACCTCTGCATCCTGCCAACAGAAGGAAAAAGCGAAGCACAAGTACGGGGACGAGGTCCCTTGCAAAATGTTAAAATGATAGCATCTGTTGGAAAAGCGTTTTCAAATCCAGACATTAGGACAAAACTACACTTGTTAAGACAATTTGTGGCTCTGGCACTGATGGAGTACACTGGCTGAAGATCGCAAGTAATGATCACTCGCTATACCCTCACCCTCTATGCACCCTGCCATATTACATTACAGAAAATGTTATCTTTTAATTGCAGCAATAGAGGCAAAGCAAGCTACTAATATTTCTGCAAGAAATGCAAGCAATATCCACGTTACCATACAGATATCCAAACCAATATGATCTGTTTTTGTGCAGCAGACAGACGCAATGTTTCTTGGTACATCTCGCAGGTCTAAAGCAGAGCTGCTATCAATTGGCGGCCATTCAGAAAGCCCTAGGTAAGGACTTTCAAGGTCACTCTGATTCACTTCAATAGTTTCAAATTTAAATGATGGCCATGAGGTTGCAGAAAGTGGTTTCTAGTTAAGGCGTCTAACAAATTGGATACACCGGGTAATCTCAAAGAATACTGCTCCCCAGCTGGACCGCAAAATTAGTGTGTGAGGAGTTAAAAATTAAAATACTAGGATAGCATTTTTACAGTTTTTGTGGAGTTTCTGGTTTAGGGGATTACAAGACTGGCAATACCAAAGATCTGAAGGTAGAGGATCGCTTACTCCAGGGTGCACAAGGTTGAAAGGGTGGGTGGAGTCATTTTGGTTTGGAAATGAGACTATAAGATCTAATACCAATTTCTCTAGTAGGAGAAACCATATCTAATCCACTTGCCACATCATTCAGGGAAGCCACAATCTGAACTGGGTTTGGAATATGTAGACCCTATTGACAACCACCAGAACCACCCTGCAAATTGAAAGTCACCTCTCCACTCAGATCAATGAAACAAACTAACCTGCTGCACAAACCTCCAATCGCTATGAACTGTATATAAATATGATTTCATTGTTTGCTTTACAGGGTATTTATTGTTGAAACTTCTACATTTTATTCCGTTTGATTCACTTAACTATAAACCGTGAAAACTAAGAGGGAAGAGATAAAATCCATTTCAAACTCTAAATAAAAAAAAAACACATTTGCAATGCTCATCGGAAAAGACATTTCATTCAGCCCATCATGCTCTTCCTACTTCTACACATACATGTGATGTGCATACATGTAGACTCATGCATGCCAACTCAACAAGTAGATGAGATGCAAAGACTCCCCTGCCCATACTTGTATGTTTACGCGTGTATACCTTTTCTTTCTCTGCAGGAGTCACATGATTAGTGGCAGACTTAATTTTCTTCAGTTTCTCTGTGTGGATGGCACACTCCTTTTTCAAGTCGTCAATTTCTTTAACCATGGCTTCTGTGGTCATCGAGCTGTTCAGATCTTTTAATTCTAGGATAAACCATTAGAAAAGAAAGATCAATTAATAACTGAATAAGTATTAGAGGATAAAAGCAGCCACTTCAATGAGGAAAACAATGTGGCTAACTGTACAGTCGCATCACACAGAGGATCTGGACTGCAAATAAAACCTCTGAGCCTGTGCAATACGAAAAAAAAAAAATGCAGGGTCTGCTGTGAGCTGCATGACATAAGGGTATCACGTAACATGTTTAGGTGGCGGGGGAGGGGGGAATGAACGACTAAAAACCACGCACCAATAAAGTAAGAAAACTGGTATAAATCAAGTAGGTAGACATGAGCTCTACTGCGTAATGAAGGTAAGCAGATGAGAAAGGGTTAGGGATCAGAGTGGACTGTTAAATGAAGAACTGTATTCATTCAAGTTATTACTCAAAGTGGAATTAACTTTACTGGAAGGTGGCCATTGTTAAGGCAAGCAAAAGACGACAGCTCAACGTAAATGAGGTATACTAAAACAGGGCTATGTGACTTGCAGTGAAGACAAAAATGGTCCTCAATTAATGGCTGTGAGGATGGTGTATGTATGACTGAGAATGTGCACGTCTGTTTCTGTACGTGCCTGTATGCTCATCGCTTGGTGTGAAGGTGGAGTGGAAGACAGCTACACACATAGCAAAGCAGATGTTCTCATAGTCAAGGGAATTAATGACATTTTTGATCCAAATCACTTGCCATTGTGCTCCTCCAGGTAAAAAGAGTACTGGGGATCGAAGGCCAAGTTCCATACCTATTTCCATTTGTTTGCAACTCTGCTGTGCCGTCAGCACCTTTGACGACAGCTCTGCAATCTGACTGTCTAGGCTCTTGATTTCAGAGTCACTCACGCAGGGAAACTGAGCCTGGAAAAAACGAGATACATGCAATGAAATACAATCTCTACCAGCCCAACAGCACATTCTCTAAAATGTGGTTAATCCTCATTTCCAAAGGGAAAACCCACCCACAATCATGACTCTCAACAAATACTGAAACATACTTCCCAGCAAAACTGACTGCTGATTAACACTGGAGAGGAAGCAGGTGACAAAAGGACCACTATACAGTCAATCATATAACGATTAATGAAGGAAGTATGGTTTCAGACACCAATGTTAGCAGATGCCATATGGCGAGGCACATTGGGATCCAACAAGCAACACTTGCAGAGTAGATTTGCCTTGTTGTTAAACCGGCCTGGTTGGACACTTGGACTGTCCAGATAATGTGGGTTTAAAGCCGTCAACACTTGGAAGAAGGTAATATCTCTTGCACGTGAATCAGGCAGACACTTTCATGATAACAAAGCTACATAGGCATCTAATAATCATTCATTCTGGACACGCTCCGATGAAAGGAAATTCTATAGATAATGCTATTGGCAAGGATATGTTTAAGACGGTCCTAAGAAAGAACTTAATTATTGCATTCCAAAGAAGTGCTTTGTGTAACCTAAAAATTAAGTCACCTTATGATTACTATTGTGAGGCATAGGCATTTAAAGCACCTACATATTTATCCCTCCCAGGGAGAAAGAACAGGAAAGGATACATCTCAGTTAATTGTACTGTGGTGTTAAAATGTATTTATATACTATTGAATGGTTTTGTATCTGTAATACACTTTTTTAATAAACCTTAAACTAAATAAATCACCCCCAAAAAAAAAAAGCTGTGCATGGAAAATGTGGGCAATAGCTCCAAGAGTTGAGCGACTTGTAGAATGAGCCTAGCTAAGCGACTGTAGGCTCAATTGCCCATCCAATGCTGTGCAGCACGTTACTGTATGTACACTTAATACATAGAAAAGACAAAGTAACAATGACTGAGGCAACTCGAAGAGAAAGATCACGTGATATTTTGTATTCACTTATTCCGGTGTTATTTCAAAACAACGAGGGTTTAACACTCCTCCGGAAAACCACTAACTCCGCCCAGGGCCAATCTTTCAGCCACCCAGACTTCACAAACCTGGTCTCTTTCATTAAACCAAACGAATAGACACCCAGGGGAACATCGCCTAATAAAGTACTACGGGTAATCTATCAAGTTGACCCTGGACTGCAGCAATGTATATAGGCATTCAAACTTAAGACAGCTTCAAGATTTGACGATGCTAACGCAGGTTCATGTGCATTTGCAATGCAGCCAGTTACCACTGAAACTATGCTGGGCAGTCACATCCTTAAATTATGCCTTGTGTACACTAAACGTTTGATGAAGAAATTCTGGAGAAGGACATACTAACCTGATCCGCAAAATAGATTTTTTGCTTGCCGTACAACTTCTCCTTGACTTTCCCTTGCTGAGCCAACTGCTCCATTGCTTTTACCACTGCCTAAGGTGAAACAATGCACTGGTTAGCTAGTGTGACATCAAAGAGCTTGCAACAAATCGCATCAAATGAAAACGATGCATTAGTACCTTGTATAGGTATTTTAAATAGAAGTATAGTTATGCAACTAGATTGCCTGTTACATTATAAAGGTTTGTTTTAGCATATTTTGTACAAAGCAGAAAAATGCAACCCAACCGATTAGCTTGTTTAGTGTGTGAATTAATGGTGAAAAAATTTTAAACTTAAAAACCTAAAAAAAAATTAAAAAAACATATGAAAAATATATATAACAGGACTGTGGGGGCAAGATTCGAACG
Source organism: Calotriton arnoldi (assembly GCA_963921515.1). NCBI lineage: Eukaryota > Metazoa > Chordata > Amphibia > Caudata > Salamandridae > Calotriton > Calotriton arnoldi. The sequence continues at coordinate 771,198 of CAWUFW010000927.1, forward strand.
GCATGGAGAATGTGCCCAGAAGCAAATGTTACAATTTTGAGACCTTACATATAACAATACTAAGAAAAGACAACAACGGAGACTGTGGCAATTCGAAAACATACATCACACACATCTTTATTTATTCCCAAGTGTTTTTAATATTTCGAAATATTTCTTGAAAATTAAAGGCTTTTTACCAAAGGACACCAAACAGTCCAACATTTAACTTATTGTTTTAATAAACATTTTCCTGCTAAATATACACACACACACACACACACACACACACACACACACACACTTCATTGGCAAGGTTTCCTACGGTCTAGTAAAGCCATCTCGATTCCTTGCCTTAAGTTGCCAGAATCTGCAACCAAACAAGCAAACTTTCCTGTTACAATCCAAATCCTAACAAGTCAATTTGCAAAGAGAACAATAGAAGTAATGAACTGGTCATGACCACACAGAGAATATCAAATATTACCAGTGACAGCACCGGTGACATCACGAACGCCATCATCAACAACTTCACATGTTCTCGCATCAGTTTACGGACAGTGGAAATATGGTCTGTTATTGATCTGCAAGGGTGTCTTCATGTCGACAGAGGTAGTGCGACCTTAACTACTGCAGATAACGTATACAAGTAAGGGTATGTTAGTGAAGCTGCAGAACATTCTTAGCAAGAATACCTGGTTGCTGAGTGGAACTATGGTGTGTTTAATGTACAGAAATACCTCAACTCAATGCAAGTAAAACTGCAGCAGCCTTTCTCCTCTACAAGGAAACCTGGCTATTGAAGACAAAACTTCTTACCGTATGTAACAATAGGTCTGGTGAATACAAGAGCTTCTTAGTCTTCACCTAATGAATGAGTTCCAAGGTCCATCGTGTGGCAGGACTTAGGAGTACTGATAAACAAGTAAATCATGCAAAACACATCTCCTCAAGTCATTTTAAATCGTATCAAAACTGACAGACAGTATTTGGGCAAATGTACGCAGAATAGACCAAGTGGCCACCCAACCAATGTCAGCCACTGGAACGCCCCTGGTGAGAGGAGCGGAAGCGCCTTGTAGAGGGACCCAGGTAAGGCGAGCATGGGTGCCCGCTGCAGAATCTCTTAGCCAAGGCATAATAGGGCTTAAAGTGACCCAATGTGTGATAATACTCTTGGCCCCTGTTTTGCTTTTCTTGGCGCCAGCGACCTTACGAAGAGTCGATCATCTACTTGCTCTGATCTCCTATGATGAGCATAGTGGGAAACGTATTGCCTACAGTCCATACCATACAGGTTTTCCCTTTCCATGAGAGGATGAGCTGGGGTGGGAGGGAGAGAGAGAAGGAAGGGTAGCAGAATGACGGCAGACTTTTGGCAAGAAGGATGGACAAGTGTATAAAATTAGCTTGGCTGGATAAAAGATTGCAAATGGCAAGTACACCAGCAAGGCCTAAAAGTCGCAAACCCAAGCAGCTAAAATAAGAGCCACCATGAAAACGGTTTTGAGCGTCAGAAGCATCTGTTTGTCTACCATGGTGCTACCATGAGAAAAGTAAAAAAGCAAAAATACAAGTCCCACTTCAGAGCACCAAAAAATCGTGAATGGAACATGTCCACATGAACCGCACCACTAAATGCAATTTCAATAAAGAAAGCTGGTCAAGGCAAGATCATGTCCTTGACATCAGGGTAGAGTTCCCATCTGTGTACCTCCAGAAACAGACATCTGGCTTCACATTCAGAGTGACCATAGATGGGCAGTTTGTGGGAAAATGCCCCACAAAGCCAACTACCAACCAGGAACCTATGCCGTCCTTTCGGTCGATCTAATGGATGGTGGTAGTAATGTCCAATAAAGCCTGCTCAACACATTCTGAGAAGGGAAAATAATACTTCTTGGGCAATCAAGTCTGCTCTAATGGATAAGCCCTTCATCAGTGTGAGGCTTCATAGAGCGATAACAGAGTTCATTCATTAGCAGTTTAAAAAAATATATCGTACTACAATGTGTGTTGGGCTCAACATCCCGTCAGAACCCACAATAGTTGTACCACTCCTTTCGTTGTAGAGATTGACCTAAAGCGCAGCAGCAGCTCCAGTCTTCTGCTGGCTCTCTTGCATCAAAACCACTTCAGTTCATTTTTCCTCCACCATCCACTTTCGAGCCAGAGGCACTTTGGCTTCCTGCTGCATGATTAACATTAGGTGCATGGAGGTACAGGTGTCCCCGGGTGTAAAGTTGTGGCCAGGCCCCTGAATGAATGAATGAATGAATGAATGAATGTATGTATGTATGTATGTATGTATGTATGTATGTATGTATGTATGTATGTATGTATGTATATATATATATATATATATATATATATATATATATATATATATATATATATTATGGGGAATCAGACAAAAACATCACCTTTCATCTACATCATCATCATCATCAACAGGGTAGAAACTCCAAGACTTTAGATGGTGATATTTTGACGTGGAAAATTCAGAACACACCAAAGAACAGCTCAGGTCCCACATCAGTAAGGTGCAGAAAATAAGAATTACAACCAGTGCGGCAAGCATCACCGTATATAGACCAACGTTGTAACATTGGAAACGCAATTATAGCTGTGCAGCAACACCTGGAAGCGCTGGATAACTATTGCTGCAGCAAAATGTTTCCCAGATCGTCTGGGACCTGGGGATAATTTGCAAGAAGAAAGTAGAGCCGCATTCTTACAACTCCGATTAATGTCTGAACATCTCACTATTGTGTAGATATCAGCAATCGATCCTCTTTATGTAATCTGGGGATAGTGTATAGCTGACCCTCATACTGCGGCCTTGAATCTCGATGCAGTAAACGAGATGAATTGCATCCTTTCTTCTCGATATGCTTTCAGGGAGGACATCTAGTTGTTGAATGATACTGCAGGCTTTAGTTTCATGCAATGTCAGTGAGGACCATTGTTCAGTGGAACTGCAGCCTTTCCTCTCTTTACAACCTATGTAAGCAAGTCTGGGTGGTAGTGCAGTTTATTACATCATCGCTCAAGGCTCCGCGATTGCTTAGGCATCTGTAGAACTTCAATAGTATTTAAGTTTTGGATCATAAACAATAATTCTTTTCAAATTAACGTTTCTCCGGGAATTTATATTATTAATAATGTTGGCTAGTTATTGACCCACACAGGCATAAAGGCCCTTATCTAAAAAGTTCTCAATGGTTTGTAAGGATATGCTTCATCAAGTTACCATAATTCACCTATGCGCCTGCCTCAGTGTACACTAGCCATGGCCTTCCGCTACTGCAAGTAGTGTGTTCCTAAAATTGTAACAAATACCGGCCATTGTCAAACAATCTTCCACGCAATATTTAGTGCCTCCAGTCTAAAGTTTTGCACTTACAACATGCACTTCATCGGACGCCTTTTCATAACTCTCCCTAAGAATGCAGCTTGACTCGTCTAAACAGCATATTCAGCCATTCCTAGCTTCCATATTGTTTTAGCCCAAAAAATTGCTTCATGTACGTTTCTTTCCAGGACAGTGAGGAGCCAGCGTACTCTTACCAAAACTCTTCCTCTAACGAAAAGACAGCTTTTTTTGGGTTCCTTACTTATCCGCAATTTCGCCACAATCAATACTCCCTGCAAATTAACAAAGTGTTTGAAACCGTCCATGATGTTCAGGCTAGATAACTGTCAGTTATTGCCAGTAATGGCACGAAGCGGGTGGCGGCAAGGGGGTTCTACGAATAATTACCAGTAATTAGGAATAATTCAAGTATTTCCATTTAACATTTAAGCCAGTATCACTAACTAGTTCTATGTGCCCAAGCCCAGAGTACAGAATTGAGCTGTGTTAAAGACCCAACTTGCATCTCACTTCGAGGCGAAACGAGTCAGAATGGTTTGAGTCCTCATTCATAGATGGTGTACCTTAGCAGTCCACTTTGAACCATCCCTTTTTCATCAGGGCCAAGAGTGATATGCGTATGGTTGGTCCTATCTTTAAACGCACCATGAGCTAATAAAACCAATGGAATGAAATGCTGCCCAGGGTAATTACCAGTGGTGAAAGTTCATGCAAACATTTCCATCTATTGCCTAAGATGGCCGTCGAGCTGGAGCTCCTATTCGAAGCTCCAGGGCTTGGGATCACTTTTAAGTGAATATCCCTGTTTATGCCCCCCCACACACCCGCTCCTACTATATCTCATATGGTAGAATTGCCTGGCTAAGCAGCGGATGCCGGTTAAAACCTGTATCGATGTTTTGGGTTTCGCTTGATGCAGACTCCCCTTCCGAGGACTGACTGTGGGTTAATGGTGGGGACTGACCTGGCGGATTTGCCGTGGCGCCCAGTATCTGCTTCGCTGATTGAGCAGATCGGAGGGTGCTGCTCGTTCGTGCCGAGCTGTTTGCTGTCAATGGTCCCACTGGAGGCTTCTTGCTGCCTTCGGCAGAGGGTGGATCGTCCAGTCGCCTAGGGATTTCCTGGAGTTACAGCGACTACATTAAAGCCCTGCCTTACCCGACTGGAGCAGCATGGATCTTGGCTGTGTTTGTTTGCCGGGTGAGTTGCCACTTGCTCCTTTATTCGCTACCGGCGCAGGAGGAGGCCAACCTTCGTAAGACCGGTGCCTCCCTGATGAGACGAGCTGTGTGGGCTCCTATTGACTGCCTGTTGATTGCCAGCCTGGAGCTGCGTTCTGATGCCGGCACCTCGGTCGCGTGTTGGGAGTCTGGTGGGCTGCATTGGGCGGATGTAGTCCAGACTTGCTGCAGGAGTATATCTAATCGGTTGAGCCTCTGTCTCCGCTTACGATGGTTGTTTTGCCTTGTTGTCCCTGAAGGGAGTTCCCCATCTTAAGATGGCGCCCTTGCCCCGAGTTCTAGAGACTCCTCGCCTCATGAATGCTGCTTTTGTCATGGTGCGCTGAATTCCCTCAGAATCCCCTATTTTTATTGTTGCCTGCACCCTGGAAGAACAGCACTTGTTAAGTCAAACATTAACTTTACCGAAGTCTGGTCTATCATCTTCTTTAAAAAGAGGTAGGACTAGCCTTTTCAACCAGTTCTAAGAATCAAGGGCACTGAAAGCAAAGTAGGACCGATCTTTGTGCCTTAAACCTTTGCAGTAAACCTAAAGGTAGGACTTCCTCTCATCTTCTCCACAACCTAACAAATCGGACATCTTGGAATGGTCCTTTCCCATAGCGCCCTCTATTAGAATTTATATTTCTCTAGTTCCACCCAGGCCCACCTGTAGTCTTTCATAGAATCACTTATTTACTTAATTATCGTCATCAGAATTACTCGCTCAATGTTTGTGCTGCCTGCTCCACTTTGACCACTGCCTTCCCTCCGATTCAAGTTCCTTCTCACTCTCTTGAACACGGAATTTGGTCCCCCCCACCTTTTCAATTCTCATCACCGACCTCTCTCAGAATGGAGTTAAGTCCTGAAACTACTGGTTCCAATGCTTTCACTATCCACTATGCGCCTAATCTCTCCAAAAATGCGGCTAAAAAGCACAAACATCGACTACTCAAATCTAGACCTGAAACTCTAATCTCCGACATCTACATCTGCGCAAAAAGGGTATTCTTTCTAATGACATCATTTTCTACACCAGAAAACCGGCATGCTGGCGGAATGTCATCTACTCCATGCTTCGAATAAAGGACTCTAGGAAAACCCCTCATGGTCTTAAATTAATAACCTCACCTTCACCTTTCCTCAAAGCTAATGCCACCATCACTCTCTACAATAATGGTATCATTCTCATACAAGCCTCTAAGCCCGATCTAGCCAAGATGGACTACATTTTCCCTACCCTCAAGAAAGCAGTGACTGCTAAATCCTCTGATTCCTCTACACACCCTCCTATTTAATAGGACTTTTCCAGCTCCTCTCCCTCCGCTTCAGGGAATACGTCTAGTTCGCATAATTCCTCCCACCCCATAGATGTCTTCGGGGAGACTCAGTCCCCTACAGTAGCCTCGCTCGCCAATCGACCTTCGTCTCAGCCGGGTGGCAGGCTTAATGTTCCACCCATCTCGCCGTTAGCAAGCCAGATGCTCAGCATTTCCCTTATAGGGATGCCCTCTCAAGACATACCCCTTCCTCTCTCTGCCGATACTCTTTCATCCTGGGCCTCACTTTCTAAGCTTTCTCTATCGACGGAGCACATAAGACCGCCATCAATGATTTCTCCTTATACTAACACACCTAACCCCCCTATGAGCACCTCCATTACACAGCACAACTGGACCTCCAACAACCTTCCCTCCCCTGCCACTCCTCCCAATCAAGCAGGGTTCACGCAAGATTTTAAGGACGCATCCCCTCCCCCGGGCCTTCGCATTCCCACCTTACCTCATCCAGATATCATTCGAGGTCCCCCCTCTCCACAGGTTCCCTCCCCTCAGTTCCTTTCCGTGAACCAACACTCAGACCTGGTGGCGCGTCTGGACAAGTTCTCTCCAAGTGAACCTTCTCTCTCACGAATTCCATTAACGGATAGCCCTCTCACTTGACCATCTACCCTTGCTCAGTTCTCTTAGTTCCCTAAGAAAGCTGCCCACAGTCCCCGCCAGTGCTCCCTTTGGCCTTGTCCAGCACTCCTCGCACCCCATCTCAAACTTTACCCCTCCCCAACGCCCCCCTCCCGCCCTGGAAGAATGATGGTCGAACTCGAGACCAGTGATAGAGGATCTACTCCTCTCTTAGTCCATCTCTCTAGAAACTGACAAGATCCCTATGGCCCAAATTCAAACCATTCTCGCCAACCCACACAGGGAACCCTCTAACAACCGCAGAGTCGTAAATAGCGACAACCTCAAGCAAGTGAGCATCACTCAGACTCCTACATCACACACGACTATACGTCTGAAATGCGCACTACTCAATAGTAGATCAGCATGCAAACATGCTTCAGATATCTTCGACCTCATCCAAAACAATGAGCTGGATATCATCATCCTCACGGAAACATGGCTAAATCCTTGCTCCACCCCCATCTTAGACCTCCTAGTGCCTCCTTGTCATGACATAATCCGCTTAGACAGAACTAAGAAGCAGGGTGGTGGACTAGCATGTATACACCGGAATACACCATGTGTCTCCCACATGGAGACCTCCACCTCATCCGCAGTTGAATACCTTTGCCACAACATCTCTAGTAATCACCTCCCGGTTTGCAAACTTCATACTTTCTATCACCCTCCTGGCGATAACTTCCTCTTCATCGAACAACTAATGGAAATCATCTCTTCCAATGACTACCCCTCAGTATCCCAAATCTACCTCGGTGATTTCAACCTTCACTGGTCTAAACCTAATGACCAAGCGGTTATCTGCCTTAACGCATTTCTATCTGATCTGGACCTTACCCAATTCTGTGACCGGCCAACGCACAACAAAGGAGAACTTCTGGACCTCATTATTTCAAAAGGTGATACCATCACATTGGAGGACATTACCCCTTGTGATAGGTCCGACCACTACATCATCTTCTTCTTTATTAACAGGGAGGGGTTACGGAAAAGGGACCAACCAAAGAAAATTAAACAGTGGAAAAGGGACCTCAGGAATATTAACACAGAATGTTTAGCTATTAAATGTATAAACGTCTTGTCTTCCCAAGATGACATGACTGATGTACATGATCTCACTGACTTCTATAACTCTACTATCTCTGGTATCATGGATTCAATAGCTTGCTTACGGAGGAGGAGGAGGATACCCTGTTTGCCGCTCGATATTATACAGAAATTGAAAGCGGATTGCCATATTTAAAATTTCCTTTCTGGGATTGTGGATGTGAGCGCCACGGATGAGAACTCCATAGTCCTTATAGAATGATTGGATTTTTAGAGGAGATATAGCCGTTATCGTTTTACACTCGGGCGAAACAATTGGAGGTATTGACGATAATTTCATATCCATTTGGACGTTATTTGAACGTATATAGATGCCTGAAGCAAGCCGTGCTTGGGTATTGGTGCCGAGATTACATTTAAGAGACAAATAGAAGCAAGATAAAGAGGAACTCGTGTGTCCCTTTAGGTTTAAATTGAGGCTGAACCAGTCCAATTCTTTAATAATATCAAGAATCTTTTTAAAGTTTGGGAGTTATTGTTCTTTCCTGAAGAAGGTGATGGTCAAAATATAGTGCCCACCGAAACGCGTCGATGCACTAAGAAAGGAAGGCCTACTGTAAATCAATGTGGATAACTGTTAAAATTGACAATTTTTTTTTTTATATATATATATAAAACAACAACTGATCCATTTGTGATTGTGTAGTTCTTCCTGCGAATAGGAATTATTTTCCTGCCTGTTCTCCCAATGATTATGTCCATTTCTTTTGTTATTCGTATGTATGTTTTTTAATTATATTACCCATATTGAATTTCATTGGGTTTTTATATTGTTTTTAGGATGAATTTTCAAATGTAACTCTGATTATTGTTATTTTTAGTCTATTTTGCATATTGAAATGTATATATTTGTCAATTAAATTTGTATATTCATACTTGCATTCGTTACTTGATTCTTTATTCCTTTGTTCATGGTCTGTACACTGGTGACTTAGGGTGCCTTGTGTTAGTTTGGTTTGATGCATGTGAATTGACCCAAAGGTCACCGGCGGGAATACCACACGCTGACAATTCGAGTCGGAGGACAGAGAGGAGCTACCCTGCTACATCCACGCTGGAGTGCACTCTTAAGAGTGGGGCTGATTCCTGGCAAACTCTCGGACGAGTGTAATTCGATCCTTTTATTTTCCGCGCAGGAGCGCGTCGAGTGTGGAACTGAGACATTTCATCTATCTGCGAGAGAAGCCTTCTTTTTGCCTTCTGTCGGTGTAATTAGACTACTGCTGAGACCGAGATGAGCTTCGGCGCCAAGCCCGGCCTGTGCCCCTTTCGCCAGATGCTAAGCTGACCTTCGACCGCGTCTTCCTTGTTCCCGCCAAACTGCTCCCGCTGGGCCCAGGAGGACCACAAAGACCAGCCTGCCTGCTGCTTCGCGGCGCTCATGTCATCCTGTTGCGCCAGGAGGAGCCCGTCCGCGGACGATCGAGGCTGGGCTGGACTTGGCCCTTGCTCCCCTCCCCTAAGAGGAGCAGTACTTGCGCTATTGTGCCACTAACACTTGATACTGAGATTATAGCATGGAACAAAGCGGAACTCGACAATGAGATTAAGTTGAGTGACCATTTGTTTATTGTTGATCTCCTTTATCTCACTTTTAAAAATGATACTATATATTTTAACGAAAGTACTGTTTATTCATACCTTTCAAGGACTCGGTCGCGCATTTTATGTGTGTACCCTATATAGTCATAGGGTTTGTCTAATTTTTACCCTGTCTCTTAGACTATAGCTTTGCGCCTTTGCACATATATGTTTTCTTTTTAAATCTTATCACTGATTGTGTACGTTACAAGATCCCAGCACTTAGCACCTTATTTGCTTATAGCACTTTGTATTACACCTAGCACTTTACACTGATATTGTGGAAGGATTCGTGGTTCTTGAATATACCTGTATACATCTTGCCTTAACCCTAATTTAATAAGTCATCATGGCTAGACGTAAAACTACTAAAGCTATAATTGAAAAACCTAGCTCCACTATAGATTCATTTTTGGTGCGAGCAGTTAGCGTAATTTCTGATGAAATTGACAGGACAGAACGGCGTCTATCTTTAGGCCCTAATTTGCCAGAGGGGGCATTGTTAGGTAACAGCAGTGTAACCAAACACGGCGAGATAAATCTTGCTGCAGAGGTCGTCCCCAATATAGCCCCTGGAATATCAGGGCCTTCTGCAACTGCATTAGACTCCGAGCAAGTCTTGCTTATCCAACCAGACTCGCCAAAATTACATACCCCGGATAGATCACCAACCACGAAGAGGAAGAAAGGGTGTAAAAGGAGACAAACCGGGCTGGGTACCTCGAAAGGCAAACCTAGCGTGGTACACATTTCTAAAAATCAGACATGTGCCAACCAAGATGGCCAAGACAATATCATTGATCCACTATCGACACCAATGTTAGCCACAGTTTTATCTAAAATCGAGGAGTTACTTAGGCCTGTTTATGAGAAAATGGATAAATTATCTTGCGAGGTGAGTAAGATCTGTGACTTACTGAGGGCTAGTAGTGATGTGACAAAGAGTGTTGGAAGTGGGAGAGGGTTAGCTGAGTGTTCTTCTAAGATAATTACATCTAGTGCTGATAGAATTAACATATGTATAGGTAATGAACCCTCCGGGGAAAGGAACGATATGATAAGCACAGGATCTACTGGTAGAAAGAGTGAATCTCTAACACTAAATCCCTTAAGACAGAATGCCCAGATTAATCACTCTGTTCGAGGGGTAAGGATGGAGGAGAGGGATATAGACCGTCCAACTGTCACCTTGAATAAGCCAGGTCATAATGTCACTCGAGAGAGGAGAGAGGATGTTGCTATCAACTTGCCCCCAGAGTGTTGCCCATATGTTGCTGTCCTGGTGAACGTACCTCCACTGCAACAGGTTCAATCCGAGAACCATAACACCCTAAAAAATAGAACGGTTCACTGGTTGAATAAGAACTGTGACTTCCCTGTGGCCGAAGCAAATCAGATCCTCCTGACCCGAAGAGTAGGATGGGTGGGCCCTCTGAGCAAGTGTCTCCAAGGAGACTGTATTATCATTAATTTTCGGAATCCTAACTGGGCTAGAAATATCCTAACTAGAGTACCTCCATGGTTTCAGCTGGATTCGACTATGACACTCCTACCATTAGGCTTTTTCTATAGGCACTTAAGGCCAAGGCATGCCATCAAAGATGACCAAACCTTACGGAGTATGATCCTACCTCCATTGACTTTACCCTACCAAGACCCAGCAGTTTTTATCCAATACCCCCCCCCCCCCGAGTAAGAACCAATTATTATCAACTCCGTTCTATCTAAATGTACCAGTTTTTAACAGATATCAGGACCTGAGCTCCCTAGAAGTAAATGATTGACATAAGGATACTAACGAGCCCAGACCTGAATTACCACTAAATGGAGATTGGGTTGCCGGAAAAGATGTGGGAAGCTCACCTTTATATGAATTGAATAAGATTAAGCCTATAGCCACTGTACACACAGAAGGTACACCTTTAGAGGCCGCACTTGAAAATAGAGTCCATGGTAACAATGGGAAGCATACTCGATCTAAATCAGGGGATATATTTGAGCATGGCCACCTTTTTACTACTTGGAATGTTGCAGGCTTCAAAGGTAAACAAGATTTACCGTCTTGGCAGGATTTTATCACTAATGATCATGACATAATATGCCTCCAAGAGACGTGGAGCACAGAACCTTTATATGTAGAAGGGTTCACATCATATTGGCTCCAGGCCGTGCCTTCACCAGCTGGCAGAGCCAAAGGGGGGCTTCTGACCCTTATCTCAAATAAGTTATCAGTTCTTTCTGTCAAAAGAAGTATTAGAGTGGGCATTCATTCACAGATCTTATGGCTACATAGCCAAAAAGGTATGGATATGGTTTTGATAAATTACTACAACAATGTGTTTGACTCGACTCGCCGTACTGTTGTTTCTGAATTAGATCATGAGCTAGATAAATTGTTAAGTATTATAAGGACATCTATTGTTATAATTTGGGTAGGGGATTTTAATATCCAAGCGTGCCCCCTGTCTATGACTAAGGTTTGCGGGAACACTGGTGGGGATGATGACAATAATAGGCATTTTGTGCATAGGGACTATGGTGGAGCTCTTAATCTGCTAATGGTCAAATAGGGTCTTGAATTGTTACAATGTATACAAGATATTCATGGGGTTCATATCCCTACATTTACAGGGAGAAATGCGGCCTCTACTATTGATCATATTCTTGTCTCTACCAACAGCAGTTATTTGTGTTCTACACCATGGATTACTGAACAGGTATCGAGCGATCATAATAGTATCTCTATGTTAACATTAAGATGGGGTCCCAAAATGATAGTTAATTGTGATCGTATAACTGACATTTCCCCTATTAGGCCCAATGGGACACGTATCAAATGGGTTGGTGTGGACCCCGTAAAAGTTTTAAAAGAAATTCTTGTTAAATGCGACACAGAGATCACTTATTGCCTTAGCGAGGATGTTAATCCCTCCCTGATATTAGCCAACTTTTGCAAAATTAATGTCGTAATCGAGGGGATACTGATTGCACCATTCAGGAATAATGATGGTCATAATAGAGGTTGGTTTGACCATAATTGTACCCAGGCTCTAAAACAACTTAAAGAAGCCCTGGGCCATCGACCTAGAAATTGTGAGGTCATTAAGGACCTACGCCGCAATTATAAACTAGTAGTTAAAGCAAGAAGAACTAAACTTCAAGAGTCAGCTTGGGAAAGGCTATCCCAGGCTGCCGATACAGCAAACAGTAAGTTGTTCTGGGATACGGTTAATTCTCAGTTTTTAAAGAACGAATCATTACCCGAACTAACCTCGCATGTCAATTGTGATGCGTGGGTAAATAATTTTTCTAATATTTTTAACCCTGTGTGTGACACTTTTAACCTGCAAAACACTTCAGGAAATCAGTGGCCCGTGCTACCATTAGATATTACTATAGAAGAAGTACATGATGGTTTGACCAGTAGCAGGGGGGGCAAAGCACCAGGCCCTGATGGGGTCCCTATAGATGTTTATAAAAGTGAAGACATTTTATGGAGCCCAATTTTAACTAGAGTTTTTAACTCAGCAGTGACAGAGTCCATACCATCGTCATGGGGCCAATCTGTGATTGATCCTATTTTCAAAAAAGGTATCAAATCCGAGGCGAAAAATTACCGTCCTATCTCCCTCTTGGACTCTTCAGTTAAGGTAATGAGCAGAGTACTTTTGGAGAGACTTGAAAATTGGGCCACAGAGAACGAGATTCTCACCCCAGTCCAATACGGTTTTAGAAAAGGGATGGGCACTCTTGAACAATGTATTAATCTAGAGCTTTTAATAGGCAAATATACGCATGCTAAAGAGGGTAGACTGTTTTTATGTTTTGCAGATCTTAGCAGTGCTTTCGACCTAGTTGACCACTCTATTTTATGGTCTACCCTTCTTAACTTAGGTGCCCTGAAAGAATTTTTTTTTTTTTTAGCAAGGTTGTATGAGAAACTCTCAACCAAAGTGCGATATGGCCAGCGAGGGGAATGCACGCAAATCTTTGATGTCAAAAGAGGCATTCGACAAGGCTGTGTCCTAGCTCCGTTACTTTTCTCTTTATTCATAAATGAAGTAGATAAAACACTGAGGTTGGTACAGGCAGATGCACCACAGGTAGCTGGCAAACCTATACCTATTTTACTGTATGCCGATGATGCAGTGCTGTTATCCAGGACTCAAGTTGGCCTGCAGCGACTAATTGATAATTTTAGCCTTTTTATCAAGACAGGAAATTGTCTATTAATAAAACAAAAACTTTTGTAATGACATGTGGCCAGAAAGCAAGGAAAGGCATTAATAAATTTTATATAGAGAATTCCTCTGTAGATGTGGTTGATACTTTCTGTTACCTGGGTGTAACTTTCTCAGGAAATGGGAAATGGTCGAATGAATTTGCTAATGTACGCTCTAAGATGGCGAAGAGTGCCCATGGGATCTTTCGATTTGCAGCTAAGCTAGGTAGCAGACGTATTAAGGATATGATTGATATATATAAGGCCAGATGTGTCGCTATTGCCCTTTATGGTGCAGGGGTTTGGGGTAATAACCAACCCCAGATATTACAGTTGGAAGAAAATTCCTTTTTAAAACGTCTGTTGTGCTTACCTCCATCAGCATCAACTGAAAATATACATAGGGAAGTAGGCATTAACCATCTATCGGACCTCATCACCCTGCGGCCCCTTTTATTGTGGAGATCGATCTGGGCTAAAGAGGAAACCAAATTCACTCAAACCATTATTAAAGATTGTTTACTCCTGGATAAATGCTACAGCATCCCCTGGCTCAGAAATATTCGGGATTGGTTCAATACTTTATTCAATATCTCGATCCAGGGTGATTCAGGTTCCGTGATTAATATATCGAAACAAGAGATCAAAAATTCCTTACTGGCCCACCAAAAAGATATTCGTGAGAGAGTGAATAGGAGGCAACAAACTTTTGTATTTTATCAACAGTTGGAGGTCGGGAGAGGTTTCCAGGATTATCTAACAGTAGTGATCAGGTCATCACATCGTTTTGTTCTGACCCGCTTGAGACTAGGTATAGTGCATCACTTGGTTGCTTTTCCAACTATGAAAACATGCCCGTCAATCGCATGCCCCTGCGACGGGATATCAAAACAGAGCACTAGTCACTTTATGCTATTTTGTAAGTTTTATTCTTTTTTAAGATTATTTTACCTAAAACCTATACTCCTAAAATTGAAAGTGAGAAGATTCCATGCTGCCATGAATATATTGGTCTCTCTTAATGATGCGGGTTTATGTTTCTATGTGGCTTCTTTTATTCTGAAATCAATTGATGCAAGGAAATCAATTACCCTTGATATTTGATTGGGCTGTCTTCATGTACCGGATAATTTGTATACAATTTGCTGCTAGGGAATGTATTATGTAATGATTAATTGGATTGTATATGTAACGAATGTTTCATATGTATGTTTTATTCTTGTTTGTCTTATGTAATATGATTATTTGGATTGTATATGTAATGAATGTTTTATATGTGTGTTTTAACTTTGTCTGCTTTTATGCTTGTTGCACAAACCGAATAAAGTATCTTGACTTTTTTGACCCAAAGGGGGTTCTTTTTGACTACGTTCAATAGCACCTCTACAACAAAAAAATGTCTCCTCCAAAATTTCCAAACCCTGGTTCAACGACAACCTAAACTCTGAACGCCGCAACTTAAGGGCAGCCGAACGTCTATGGAGATCAAAACCTTCAGTGGATCATCTAAAAGTCCTTAGATCGGCTAGGAGTTCCTACAATAAACAAAATCAAGACTACCAAGGCCAATTATTTCAGAGCCCAACTTATTCAAGCCTCAAATCGCCTTAAGAAACTTTTTGAAATTGTCAAACTGCAATCAGCGAAAGCACCCAACCACCTTGACTCAGCAGTCAATTCACCTTCATGCAACGATCTGGCGATCTTCTTTATTGAGAAAATTAAACTCAGTCTTGACCTTGAATCTAAGAAGGCCCTTCCTACATCATTTGAGAGTGTGGCTCATCCTGTCCTCTCAAAGTCTAAAGCCTCTTAGTATTAGCACCAAGAACAAGGCCACTTGGGGCTCCTTCACTCCCCTCAGTGAAAATGACCGACAAAACTCTTCTTAGCATCAACCCTTCTAATCACTTTAGCGACCAAGTACCACCATCTGTCTTCAAAGAAATCAAGGATGCCCTCATCCCCTTTGGACAAAGATTGTCAACGCCTCTTTATCTCAAGGCAAGATCCCCGAATGTCTAAAAGCAGCTCAGGTTTCAACCATTCTTAACAAACCTGATGCGGACAGGACCTCAACAACTTTCGTCCCATCTCCAACATCCCCACTCTGTCTAAGCTCCTAGAAAAATGCGTGCAATCGCAACTCTGCACGCATATTGAGAATTTCAATCTCCTGGATCAAATCAATCTGGTTTTAGGAGCAGTCACAGCACCGAATCGGCGCTCATTCACATTATGGATGACATCCTAAAAATGTTGGACCATAATGAATCCTGCCTCCTTAATCTCTCCTCAGCATTCAACACGGTTAATCACAATAACCTCTCAGGATGGGCCTTTCCAGTCTGCAATGGTTCTCGTCCTTCCTTCACAATAGATCCCAAAGAGTCAAGGTGAATCAATCCCTATCCCAGCCTTCTACAGTCTCCATGGGGGTCCCTCAAAGGTCTGCCCTTTCTCCCATACTCTTTAATATTTTCCTGGAACCGTTAGCGAATGCTCTAAAATCCATGAACATTCTTTTTCATATGTATGCGGATGACACGCAACTTTACCTGAAAATCAACTCCTCTGAAGACTTCATTTCACTCAATTCCACCTTGACGTTTACCCAAAACTGGCTAACAGAGAACCACCTCCTGCTCAACACCGCCAAAACAGAATTCCTCCTCATATCTCCTCCTAATCACACCCCCAAGATAGACCTCTGGATGAAACATCTTACTGCCTTCAACTGCTCCACTCTTATCATGGACTCAGCTAAATCTCTTGGAATCACCATAGACTCGCACTTGAACATGAAGAATAATATTAGTAAGATGTGCAAGGGTGCCAACCACCAAATGAGGATTCTTAGAAACCTAAAACCATTCCTCCCTCAAGAGGACTTCAAGCAGGTGGTTCAAGCGCTTGTCCTGCCGAGGCAAGACTACGGTAATGCGACGCTCTGTGGCCTCCCCAAATATACCTTTGCCCCACTTAGGGCTTTGTTGAATGCCGCTGCCAGACTGATTATTGACAAAAAGAAATGAACACATATCCCCAGCCCTAAGATCTCTAAATTGGTTACCCTACAAAGCAAGAATACAACTAAAGATTGCTTGCTTGACGCACAAAGCCCTCCATTTCAAAACCCCTGGTTACCTGGCTCAAAAACTAGAATTATCAGGAGGGGGTAGACCGTCAAGAAGTGCAAATTCTCTCCTACTGAAACCTCAGACTTTTCGCAAAAAGAAAACGAAGCTCAGAGCCTTCTCTGGCTCGGCACCGAAGATCTGGAACTCTCTCCCACCGGAAATCCGCAGAATCCCCTACACGGCTGCTTTCAAACATGAAGTAAAAAGAATCCTAATGAACAAGTGCTTGCCTTAAATGGCCATGGTTCGTCTGTTTTCTAAATGTCCTTTGATTTCATTCTTTTTTTGGCCTAACAACTGTAATGCTCAGGATTGTCTGCCACACCCTACTAAGTAATGTTTGTTCGCATCCTTGTACATTGTTATTAGTTCATTAAGTTATCCTCTGTTACCCCCTCTGCCATGTCTCCTTTACTTTGTTCTTCCCTCACTTTATGTGAAGCGCTCAGATACCCTTCGGGGTCATGTTCGCGCTATACAAAACTTTTTAAATAAAAAATAAATAAAAATCTATTATAGGTAGCCCAAAGGCTGATATAATTAAAAAACCCAAGAGCAATGTATGAAAGCAAGAGTCGAAGTCTTACAGTCTTTCCAAATCCATGTTCGCGTTGCAGATTTCCAAAAACATCTTGTGTGCTGTAAGGCCGGTTTTGGTCATTCAAATACTTCAGGATAACGGCAACCGCTGCATAATAAAAAATAAAAATAATACAAACAAATCACTACTAAATATTTGTTTGGTGAGATGTTTCAGGTGTGTAACACTTATCTGCTCACCACAAATATACTTTCAATTGGTTTCCCTCCCTGAATTCCTGACAATACAAACGTGCGCCACCTCAAGGTTCAAGTGCTTGAACCTACAGGGAAAGGACAAGTGCTTGAACCTACAGGGAAAGGACAACTCCTTGACCACCGGGTGATCTTCTCGTCGCATTAGTACAAGGCTGCGCTTAAAGGCCAACCCCTCCAAGAACGTAAAAAAATGTTTAAAAAAGTTATATTTATATATCGTAAACTTCTAAAAAGACTGCTCTTTAACAATTGCTCTTAACTATTGGACTCTGTTTGTCCGCGTTCGTCTGCAGCGCTGGGATGCTTCAGGGTAGCTATCGCGCTATATAAATGTTTTTTTAATTTCATTTAGCCAAAAAAAGACTCTCCTTTTATCCTTCACATTTTATCCTCAAACCTGCAAACCCAAATACGCAATGCCTTAAACTGCAAAATGTTCATGTATCCTTGTGGAGTAAGATCTACCAGCTACTTTACCTGCTAAGGTCTCCGTTTGTTTATCCACTCAGAACTGACAGTCAGTACAAGCGCTATCTTGCTGATATGCACAGCATTAAACGTGGCAGTGTTCAATCTCTCTAGTTGTCAATTCAAAATACTGTCCCCTCTTACGAGACGTTTTTTTCATTTTCTGCTGCTTTTATGCTTGCAAAACAATTTGCCCTTTTACCCTTACCTCCCATCTAAGCGCCCGGATTTCAACAGACACAAAAAACGTTTAATAGAAAAATTACGGATTTACACGCCGACTGTTTTTTTCAGTACTTTCCTTGCTTGATGTTTTTTTATCGTCAGACAGAGATTGGTCTTCAGTTTTAGATAGGATAATAAATAGTACTCGCTTCACAGTTAATTGCCGCAGTGTCGTTAACGAGAAAAACGGGAAAACAGATTATGTATATAGTTTAATGAGGTGACCTTTTTTTAACGTTCAACACACTATGCCATCTTTTTATAATACGCAAATCCCTGGCATGCAAGCAAGACATGTTTACAAATAACAAGCGTTACACTTTCGAAACGTCACACCAAAATAAATCCAAGAAACTTGCTAAAGTTTAACGTACTAGCAGTATTTCAGAAACGGATTAAGCTGCTCCGTTTTAAAGGGTTCTTATTCCAAACACGGGGCAACACTGCCACCGTGTGACAGAAAGAAAACAGCGTTTGGAGCAACTTTAATAACGGGTGTCAAAGCTATTGCAATGCAAAGGAGACAGGTGGGAGGATGAAAAACCCATAATGCATTTAATAAAGGCACGGAGAGCCTGCTCCAAATAAGCAGGAAACAAACTCTAAGAAGCCTCATTACGTACGAGCTGGTTAATAATTACCGACATCGGAATTATGATTTTATCCCCGTTAAATTCCGGCAGGTTAAACCTAAAGAATTTAAAGGGAGAAAAATGCCCGGCAAATACCGGGACAGGTACTTTTGGCGCAGCAAGCATCAAAATCCACCTGTTATATACCCCCATTTTAGGGGAAAACTGCTCTCAAATAACGTACCCCACATTTTTAGGTCTCGCCTGAGCCAGCGCGCATGCGCTGCTCTGGCGAGACTTTTAGTAAGCGGGTTTTGGAAGTGCAAACAGTGGCTTTTGCTGCGCACTAGCCTGCGTTCACGCGAGCGTGCACGCGCGATCAGGCGCCATATGGCTTCCCTCGCCATCTGGACGCTCGCGTGAACGCAAGCTGGTCGCCAGCAAAAGCCACTGTCTGCACTCCCAAAACCCGCTTACTTTCACGGCCGCGTGGCCGTGTCAGTTTCACGGCCGCGTGGCCGTGTCAGTTTCACGGCCGCGCGGCCAATGCTTGTTTTCCATGTTTCTTCCGTAGGTTACTAGTGATGTTAATACAAGTGTACGGATGCATTTAACAGCTTTTTACATACATTGTTTTGTAAAGGTCTTTCATATTGTTTGAATTAATTAGCATACACTTAAACCCTCTGTTTTGTGACTGCGTGTGCTGCTTACAACAGACCGAAGCAACTTGTAATATCTACAAAAAATGTTACTGTTTCTCGTGGTTTTGTGACTTTATTCATTTAAATGTGCTTCGCTCCAACACTGTTCAACAGGCACATTTTGGGTCGGAAAGACGGCAAAATTAACATTTTTTTTTTTTTTTACATTTTAAAGCAAAAAAAACATTTTCTGATGTCCTCCGAGTGATTTCAGTGCCTTTAAATGGACATTCTAAAATGGACCAGTGTCGCGTTGTCCGCACAGACACCAGGCTGGTAACTTGGTAGCATTTATTTAGGACTCCGGTTATGACTCGCCTCTTGTCTTGTGATGGGACTGTGAAAGATTGTTCTGTGGAGAGTCACTGCAGAGAGCCAGTGTGGGCACAGGGGCTGTGTCTGGCAGGGTGCCATGCATTGTGTCCCTGGCTTGTGCGGGTACGGTTTGCTTCCCAGCATGGGTGGGAGGGGGAGGGGGGCTGGCAGCTTTCTGCTGTTTTCTTTTCATGGTCTTACGGTTTCCCTTCCTTTTGGTACTTTCCTTTTGTTTCGGCTCTGTGATGGGATTACTTATTGCCCACTCCCCCCACACCCCTCAGGCTGGGCCAGCCAGCCATGTGTAGGATGTGTCAGCCCTGGACCCCGCTGAGGGTGCAGCAGGCAGAATGTAACCAGCCACTGCGAGCTTATTCGTCTCCAGGAGCCATTCTGGTGATTAGGGGTAGTGGTAGCGACACCTGTTATTTTACAGCGCCAGGAGACGCCAGAGCTGCGAGAGCAAGCGCTATGTAAATCCTGTTGTTGTCTGGTCGCTAACAGATTTCTCTGAGCCTACAGCAAAATTGCAAATATATAATTTCTGTCCTATTCTCCTTTCTTTTTCAGTGTCTTAGTTACATTTGGTTGAAAAGTGCAAATTTCATGCTCTCCCATTGACACTTGTTTAGTTGTATGCAGCTCAGTCGGTTGCGCTCCGGCTATAGATGTGTCTGTCTGTCCCCAGGAGGTTAAACGTTTAATCCCGCTGACCCAGCCTTTCGTCCCTTACAGGGGCATCTAAGAGGCTTACTGTCCCAGAGTGTTGTACATATGCTTCGCAGACACCATTTTGTATAGGTATCATTGTGTGGCGCTGTGAGTAAAAGCTGTTGCAAATGCCCCTTTCAGCTGCGCTAGTTAAAGCGGTCCCAGAAGACTAAAACTCTGAGTTGACTTTGCCAGAATTGAATCCCGCGACACCCGGTCTCTAGAGTGAATAAACGCGTCACTGAGTTTTCTCACTCGCTAGATGCAAAGAAGCGAGGGCGGGAGTTATCACCGTTTCACTTAATCAATGAAAATTTGACACTTCTTTGATTGCTCGGTGTGGTGTGTGTATTCTGTTTCTAAGAGCCGCCGCCTTTGGCAGATAAATGACACGAAAAACGGGCATGAGGTGCCCAAGAGCACACAGTTTGGTCACCTAGAATGGGAAAGTTGAGATTTGGGTCCAGGTCTCCTGGTTCCTTGGTCCACTTTGGGGGGTTCTGCTCCAGCCCGTGCCCTTTTAATCGGTTTTCACCTGTCGAGTCTGCGATTTGATAGAGAGAGCTCTTATGAGCACCACGGACACTCCCGCCATTACACACACTAGACACGGAAGGACACAAGTGATCCTTACTTGCCATGTGTATTTGAGTACCCGCAGAACACAACTCCAAGCCCCAAAAACTTAACAAAGGCCCACTCAGGATGTGCAACGAAGGGCAGTCGTGTGCTCTCGTTTAACAAATCACTGTTCACAGATCACTTTAACCAGCTGGCACGACACGAAAGCCGATGTCTCAAGGCATGGTGTCATGTCAGCAACTCTTCCAAACCTCAGAAAACAGCCTACATGGCTCTGGGAGCTGCTGCTGGCTGCGGTGAGAAGTGGGGGGGGGGGTCCTTGCAGTCACGTCTTCATGACAATGGGGAGGGGGTGGAAAAGGGAAGGGGTGTTTAACAATGACCTGTCACAGGCAGGAGCCGCGGGATTAACTTGAAGTCCCGTGAAGAGGCCTAGCCACTGAGGCCCTGAGGGGCAGGATGACAGATGGGGGAGGTGTGTGCCCACGGGCTCGGGCATGCCCCCCCCCCTTTCAGGGAAAGGTAATGCAAAAGTCTCTCTTCACCCCAAGGCCCTTCCCAAGGGTGGGCCGTATAGCCAAGCACCGCAGCTTTCTTCTCTGCACCCTTTTTATTTCACCACAACTTGAGCAATGCAAGACAAAGTAAAACAAATACATGGAAAATGCAAGTATCCGGAGAGGCCTTCCCTGCCTAAGGGGCTGATGGCTCAGCGGACAGTGGGACTGTGTTGTGACCCCATTGTCACAGCGGGGCCACTCAGGCTTTCATCCTCCTGAGGCTGATCGAATGAGTACCTTTGAGGTGTAATAAACATCTGTTATACTGTGCCAAGAAACCCTCGGAAGGGGGCGCACGTTAGACAAGAGACAAGCATTGGCATAGCCAATAGGTCTCGCTTTTGGGACCTTAGAAGTATTTAGTTAAGCAGCACAATATCCTTGGTGCAACAACATCAACTGTTGCATGGCTAAACACTTATAAGGTCCCCAAGGCGAGACCTATTGGCTATGCCAATGCTTGTTACTTTTCTGGTGCAATACATATCGCACCTAACACCGGGCAACACGTAATCAGGGACTCTGCAGGGGTTTCCAGCTCATCGCCTTTTTGCCATGTGGTATCATCTACCGAGCACGTGAAGAGCGCCAACAGATTGACAGGTCTGCTAACTCACGCATTCATCGGAATAAGTGGCACATTCAAAGACTTTTCAGCCAGTTAAGGCAGAGACAATTAATTACTGAAAACTTGTTCCGTCAGTAACCCAACAATATTGAAAAATCTGGTGTTGCACGTACAATATATTGTACTTCATTTAGTTGGGTTAAGCAAGGTTTGATTTATTCACCAAAACGGGTTACCTTCCACAGGTGTTTCTGGGTGAGAGTGTAGTCCTCATGGAATAGAGCAATGTATCGGTACCAACAAGCGGGGCCGGGGCTAGGCATGGGCATCTGCCCAGGGCCCCGTGCCCAGCCGACTAACACAGGGCCCCGCACCTCTAAGGCCCCCTACCTTTGGCCTCACAACTGTGGGTAGCGCTGCGAGGCCCAAAGCCTCGCAATCATGTTTAACTCTAGCAGTAATAAGCAAAGTGGGCCACTTCCCTGGGCTTCCCCACACTGCCCTGACTATGAGGAACAGGGAAGGGGTGCCTCATCCCATGGGCCTCGCAGGGCTACACCATAAGTGCGAGGCTCAGGGAACAAAGGGCCTCTCCAGGCTAATCATGGTCTCACGCTGCCCACACAAAGGCACCGCAGGACACCCAAACCCATTCAAACGACAAGCAATTCTCCTTCATCCCTTGATGAGGTGTGAAAGAGATGCTTGTGGGCGGCAGACAGGAGGCTCTGCAGTACAGAGGGAGCAAGACCACTGACTCATTGTCAGTGAAATTGCTCTCCCACCCTCGCAGCTCCACCATTAAGTGAGGCCTGCCCCTACCCCTGCACTCTCGAGTGTTGGTGATCGAGGCCCTCCTCCACCCGCAGGTTTCCCTGCGCCTCATCCCTGGTGGTCCAGTGGACCCGTTTCCTTCCTCTCACTCTGCTCTTTCACTCGTTTTCACTTGTTTTTCTACCCTTTTTTTTATCTTTCACCTTTCTGCATCTCTGCTCTTTTGTGCCTTATTTCTGCTAATTTTCCCTTCCTCTCGCTCTGCTCTTTCACTCGTTTTTCTACCCTCTTTTAGCTTTCACCTTTCTGCATCTCTGCTCTTTTGTGCCTTATTTCTGCTTATTTTCCCTTTTTCTTTATCCCTTAACCTTTCCCCGCCGCTGCTGCCCCCGCGGCCCCTCCCCCCAGCGCGACCGGCCCAATCCAGCTCCCCTCCCCGCTCCCGCCTCCCAGCTGTCCAGCCCTCCCCGACCCCTACTTAATGGCGGCCGCTGCGGGGACAGGCGAGCAAGACCACTGACTCATTGTCAGTGAAATTGCTCTCCCACCCTCGCAGCTCCACCATTAAGAGAGGCCTGCTCCTGCCCCTGCACTCTCGAGTGTTGGTGATCGAGGCCCTCCTCCACCCGCAGGTTTCCCTGCGACTCATCCCTGGTGGTCCAGTGGACCTCGGTTTCCTTCCCCTCACTCTGCTCTTTCACTCGTTTTTCTACCTTTTTTTATCTTTCACCTTTCTGCACCTCTGCTTTTTTGTGCCTTATTTCTGCTCATTTTCCCTTCTTCTCGCTCTGCTCTTTCACTCGTTTTTCTACCCTCTTTTAGCTTTCACCTTTCTGCACTTTTCTGCATCTCTGCTCTTTTGTGCCTTATTTCTGCTTATTTTCCCTTTTTTTCTTTATCCCTCATTTCCTCCCTTTACCTTCCCTGCCGCCCCCGCGGCCCATCCCCCCCAGCGCGACCGGCCCAATCCAGCTCCCCTCCCCGCTCCCAGCTGTCCAGCCCTCCCCGACCCCTACTTAATGGCGGCTGCTGCGGGGACAGGCGCGGGCAGCGGGCGCGCCGCTGGCGCACCGAAGACGCATCAAAGGCAAGCCCGTCTGCGCCCGTCCGCAACCCGACCGCGACCAGCACCAGGAACCCTGGACCTCCGCCCCGCCAACGCTATGACCCAGCAGCACTCCACGCACTCAACCCAGGCCGCAACAACAACTGCAAGCTAGCATCACCAGCAGACACCCACGGACCCTTCAGCTGTCACCGCTGCCGGCACACCTGCAGCACCGCCAAGAACACGGATCCAGCCCAACCCGCCCACAAGAACACAACCGAACCGAAGACCCTGCAATGCATCCTCCTCAACGTCCGATCCCTCCACAAACACGCCACCGAAATCTGGGACCTCCTCGACATCACCACCCCGGACGTAGCGTTCTTCACCGAAACCTGGACCAACACCACCTCGGGACCGGACATCACCATCGCCATCCCCCAAGGACACAAGATCTCCAGGAAGGACCACCGCACCCACCCAGGAGGAGGAATCGCCATCGTCCACAAATCCAGCCTCCGCCTGAGCACACTCCCCGACGAGCCCACAGAACTGATGGAACACCTTCACTTCAAGATACTGGCCAGCCCCACCGCCACCCTCAGAGGAACCCTCATCTACCGACCCCCTGGACCCCGCGGACCCTTTGCCAACTCCATCACACACATTATCCCCCCGCAGGCCATCGCATCCACCAACTACACCCTGCTGGGAGACCTCAACTTCCACCTCGACAACCAACTGGACCCCAACACCACATCCCTCCTGGACAACCTCCACAACATTGGACTCCACCAGATCGTGACCGAGCCCACGCACTCAGCAGGACACACCCTCAACCCCCTCTTCACTACAGGAAACTCCATCACCTTCAGCCACACCACCGAACTCCCATGGACCGACCATCGTTGCGCCCACTTCACCTTCAGAACACCCACCATCCACAGACAACAGCTCCCACGAAGAAACTGGACCAAAATCACCGACGACCAGCTCACCTCCTCACTCAACAACTCCACCCCAACCATCGCGGAAAACGACGACCCTAACACCGCAGCCCGAACCCTGCATAGATGGATCTCGGACAGCACCAACACCATAGCCCCCCTCAAGAAAAACAACAATACCCGCGCCAAGAAAGCCAGATGGTTTACCACCGAACTTCGAGAGTCCAGACGCACATGCCACCACCTCGAAAAGGCCTGGAGGAACACCAAATCCACAGAAGCCCACAACAACTTCAGAGCCGCCACCAACGCCCACCATCAATTCAGAGAAACGAGGAAAAAAGCGATTGAAGACAGAATCTCCACCCACGCGCACAACAGCAAGGAACTCTTCAGCATCAAGGAGTTCGCCCAACCCACCAGCGAGTCTACCGACATCCCTCCCTCACAAGACCTCTGCGACAAACTCAGCACCTTTTTCCACCACAAAAATCAAGACCATCTACGACAACTTCGACGAAGACAACCAACACACTGAACCCTCACCAACCACCCCCGACACCCGGAAACCAGAGATTGACGACTGGACAGCCCTCACCACCGAAGACACACTGAAGACAATGAAGTCAATCCACTCAGGGGCCCCCACGGACCCCTGCCCCCACCACATCTTCAACAGAGCCGCCGACACCATCGCACCCATGCTCCGCCACACTATCAACCGCTCCCTGGCGACCGCCTCGTTCCCAAACGACTGGAAACACGCTGAGGTCAACCCCCTCCTAAAGAAACCCTCAGCGGACCCAGTCGACCTCAAAAACTACAGACCCATCTCCCTGCTCCCGTTCCCAGCGAAAGTCATCGAGAAAGCCATCAACAGCCAACTCGCCACATTCATTGAAGAACACAACATCCTCGACTCCTCCCAATCCGGCTTCAGAAAAAACCACAGTACGGAAACAGCCCTCCTCGCCGCAACAGACGACAACCGCACCCTACTGGACAAAGGAGAAACAGTAGCCCTCATCCTCCTCGACCTCTCAGCGGCGTTCGACAGTCTCTCATCGCACCCTAATACATAGACTCCACGACACAGGAATCCAGGACAAGGCCCTCAACTGGATCCGCTCCTTCCTCTCCGGCAGGACGCAGCGGGTCAGACTCCCCCCCCCCCCTTTCCTCTCGGACCCCACACCTACCAACTGCGGAGTCCCCCAGGGCTCCTCCCTCAGACCGACGCTCTTCAACGTCTACATGGCTCCACTCGCCCCCATCGTCAGAACCCGACTCAACATCGTGTCATACGCAGACGACACCCAACTCATCCTCTCCCTATCCAACGAGCCCAACACCGCCAGACGCAACTTTCAAGAAGGCATGGAAGCCGTCGCCAAATGGATGAAAAACAGCTGCCTACAACTAAACACCAACAAAACAGAAGTACTCGTCATGGGCCCAAACCCCGAAGCCTGGAGCGACACCTGGTGGCCCCCCGCCCTCGGAAACCCGCCAACCCCACGGACCACGCACCCAACCTGAGAATCATCCTGGACTCAGAGCTCAAAATGGACCGCCAGATCAACTCCGTCTCGTCCTCCTGCTTCCACACCCTCCGCCTCCTTCGTAAGACCTTCAAATGGATCCCCCTCGAACACCGAAAGACCTTCACTCACGCCCTGGTCACCAGCAGACTCGACTACGGCAACGCACTCTACGCCGGAACAAACAAAAACCTCACCCGCAAGCTACAGAACATCCAGAACGCCGCCGCAAGACTGGTCCTCAACCTGCCAAAACACTGCCACATCTCCCAGCACCTGCGCACACTCCCTGGCTCCCCGTCGAGGCGAGAATCACCTTCAAGATGCTCACCCACGCTCACAAGGCCCTCCACGGCACCGGACCAGCATACCTGAACAGCCAACTCAAATTCCACGCACCCCAAAGGACCCTACGATCAGCCCAGCTCTCCTACGCCGTGGTCCCCCGCACCAGAAAGACCAGATCGGGAGGCTGCTCCTTCTCCCTCCTCGCGGCCAAAGCATGGAACATCCTTCCGCTCCACCTCAGACAGACAACATCGCTCCCCATCTTTGCAAGAATCCTCAAAACCTGGCTCTTCGACAGACCCCCTCCTTGTTGGAATGGAACCTGCCCCCCCCCCCCCCCAGCACCTTGACACCCTTACGGGTGAGTAGTCGCGCTTTAACAAACCCCTGATTGATTGATCCTGCACAAGCAGCTTCAGTAGAGCATTCAGCTACTGGGATGCGAACAGTCTTAAATGAATGAATGAAACCTATACTCGGGACCTGTACTGAGGGATTGCCCTTTAATGTTATTTCAAAGTGCTGTCACAATGTTAAATCACTGAACGAGGCACAGGGACATTATTATTTGTCCAGGAACAAACGGTTGATTAAATTAGTAGAGCCAAGACTGTAACACACTTCTGCTTGGTGCATAGGCTATATACAGGGCCACTGTAATTATGCAGCAGAGGATGGCCAAACTATGCGGCAGCGTCCACTAAATTATGCAGTAAACCCCCCAAATGATGCAGTGTAATGCAGTACATTTTGTGATAGTATTACTTCATTATTTTCTCATATTACACTTGTTAACAATGTTGGTGAATAGGTTGCTCCTCATTAGTATCAGTTTAACACCCAAACATAATAATAAGAAACCAATAGGTGACCAGTCAACCTATGAAATGGGCTTTTCACTGCATGGCAACACCAGTAGCTGCATTTTTAGGAACTTTTGAACTGTCTGAGCTAGAAACATTTTTTGGGGTTAAAATCTGTAGATTATGTAGCAAATGCTAGATTATGTAGCAAATGCTAGATTATGTAGCAAATGCGGCAAATCCATAATTATTTGAAAAACGCCACGACCGCACAATTGCATAATTTCAGTGGCCCTGGCTATACATTTACCACTGTATTGCATTTAGGTGAATATACTATGTGACTGGGCACTTCTCCTCTCCCAGGTAATATTTAGTCAATTTTTTAATCATACACTTTCTAGCAGTTTTTAAATGGAATCAAAATTCTCCCAATCTTGCAAAAAAATAACAGAGAAATACATTCAGAAAAATGATCAAGAGCAGACATTTTCTCCAAGTGGGAGGCCAAGATAAAAAAAAAAAAAAAAAGTCTTAGTTTCACATTTCCAGTTAGTCCACTAAACCACGACTGCAGTATCAGCGATTCAGGGCCGGACTGGCCGTAGCAGGCACCGGGCATTTCCCAGGTGGGCCGCCAGGGTGAGGGCCGGTTTTGGGCCCCTGGGGGGGCCTTTTTTTGTTACAAGGCCATTTTTGCAGCATAGCTGCAATATCAGCCCCTGTAACAAAATCGGCCGAAACCGGCCCTGGCAAACAGCTCGGCTGCACCCCCAACACTCCGGGGGGCCGGCCGAGCACTTTGCCAGGGCCGGTTTTGGTTCCCAGTCCGGCCCTGCAGTGATTCCTACAGCAAGGACAAGGGGGTGCCCTCCCCAGGGAATTGTCATTCTAGTCATAGTGTTTATTTCCATCATATTTAGTTGAAATGGAGAAGCTGAGATTAGATGTCAAATATCCTAGGCTAAAACATACCCACTGGACAAGGTCCTGTGGCAGTGTTTATTTACTGGATAGTATGCCTGCCAGAAACTGATATTTACTACTGTTGTTTAAAAGCTTAAATTCCATTTGAATACTAGAATTCATTTTCTAAACTTGTCACTCAAAATTTGCATAGTGAGTAGTAAAGACTTACTCCAGGACGTAGTAACAGGATCAGAACTCAAATATAGTATGAATTTTCACCAATCAATAAACTCAGTCTCCAGCCGAATTATTTTAAGATGGTCTGTGTCAGAGGTTTAAAATGAAGTTCCAAAATTCTTCTATGTGACTTGCAGTTCTTCCGCTCCACAAGAAACTTCTTCTGATGTCTCTGCAAACACAGTGTGTCACCAAAGGTACAAAGTGTCATGTGAAATGAAAATGGTAAATTGGCCACCTAGGTATGGCCTCGCAGTGCTAGACCATGCCGGTGAGCTCCAGGGGAAGGAGCCCCCTCTTCTGGGACTCAGTGATGATGGATCATATCTGCGTGGCCTAGGAACGGAGACTCCTCCGAGTCTTGCAGCACTAGACCACAGATGGGAGGCCCAAGTCAGTGGAGCCTCCTCTCATGGGCCTTGCCACACCAGCCAATATATGTGAGGACCAGGGAAAGGGACTACCCTTCGCAGGGCCTAGCAGTGCTAGACCATGGCTGGGAACACAGTGGAATGGGAACACACCCCCTGGGCTTCACAGTACTAGACCATAGATGGGAGGCCCAGGGTAAAGCTCCTACCCACTCCCCTGGTCCTCTGAGCTCTGGATCATGGGGGGGGAATGTCCAGGGGAGGAAACCCCCATTAACTGGGCTTTCAGCACCAGACTATTGTTGCAAGACTCGGAAGAGGGCTTCATTAGGTTGGGCTCCACTTTCCTGGGCCTAGCAGCTCTAGACCATGGTTGAGAGGCCCAAGGCAGTCGGGGGGGGGGGGGGGTTTACTACCTTAGGTCTTGTAGCCATGGTCCTGTCCCGCGAGGCCCAAGGGAGTTGGCCTATCTCAGCTACACTTAGTACCAGGCCCAAGGGTATTAGGTGCCCAATGCACCCGAATTATGGCACTATTTTACTATGCAGGATGTGGACAAGGTTGAGAGGACACCATCTTTGCACCAGGGCCATGGCACAATTTCTATGCAACTTGCCTCTCTTTAATAGGCCTCACAGCCAGGTTTAGCACTGTGAGGCGGAGGACAGATTCTCCCCTGGGCCTCTCAGCCATGGTTGGATGCACAGGGAAGGGGGTGCCCGCCCATGAGCTTTGAGGCACTGCTCCATGGCTATGAGACCATGTGGGGGCTCCCTCATGGGTGCAGGTATCAATAGTGCAGCAGGTGCTGTGGCACCAGGGTTCATGGATGGCAAGGGGCAGGTGCACCAAAACTATTGCTGGGTTTTACTGCCCAGCATCATTTACTTGCATCAGAGCCCATACTGTGCCACTGGTCCCTTCTCCCATGCAACTCAGAGCCATGACACGGAGCTGTGAGGACCAGGAAAAGCCTCTTCTCTCCTAGGCTTTATAGCTGTGATCCATGTCTCAGAGACCCCAGGAAAGGAGCCTTCTGCCCTAGGCCTCCCAGCGCTGGACCATGGCTCTGAGGGTTGTAGCTATGGATAGCAGAGCAAGTGCAGCGTCACTGTTGCCTTGGGGATTTTTGGGCCAGTGCACCCAAATTATGGCTGCATTTTACTGTCTATTCAGTGTCCTAAGGGAATGGGGAGGAGCAATGTACCTGATACGGCACAGGTTCCCCGCTCAACCAGGTTCCTCTGCTGCAAGGCCTCGCATCACAGGACCATGACAGTGAGACCCCTTGCATGGGATTATCTAATAATAATGTAGCAGGTTCAGTAAAAGTGGAACTCTGGGGAGCTAGGTCCCAGATATATTTAAATTATGGCTGCCTTTAACAGAACTATGGCTGCGAGGCCCATGGGATGTGGCCCCTTCCATGGGTCTTAGCTATCAGTAGTACAGCAGGTACAATGGCACTGGAGCCCGGGTGTTCTGAACCATATTTACCAAAATTATGGATGTATTGTTCATCCATCTTACGGGTGGGGTTAAGGGGAGTGGTCCATTTCTCTTGCCTTAACCATGACCCATGGCACCATTGCTACACCGCTAGCTCGCTCACCTAGGCCGCACAGCCTTGATGCAGCTAGCGAGTCAGAAGAGGCCTTCACTCCCCTGGACATGACAGCCATGGTCCAGTCTACTGCGGCCCTCCAAAGTAGGAAGGCAGTATTCTGGAGTGCTCTGCTCTTCCCTTTAGATGTTTGCACAGCATACTGTAGTGAGCTCCTGCAGGATGTTAAACATCTAACCTTTCTTGCTTGCCAAGGAACTGATTCAGACAAGCAGTCTAAGCAATATTGGTTATAAAACAAATAGTTTAGCTGTGAAGCCTGTAGCAGCCCAGCCCAGTGACATGTCTTAGCACTGGCTCTTCTGTACAGAGGGCCAGCATTTACTAACATGGTAACTGGGATGGAGGACTTGTACCAAAAGAAGCAAACTACACAGGCTACTTTATTAAAATGTTTACCTTTAGAGTTTCTAAAATGGAGGAATGTAAACAGAAAGAATGAATCACCACAGAAAATGCAACACTCACCCTAAAATCTTTAAGATAATGGCCAGTCCGTTCATGAGATAATGGCAGATGAGTTAAAGGTACTGTAAGAACATGATTTGCCCAAGATCAAACAATTTGATCAAGTTGGAGAACCAAGATTGCTTGTTTCAAGATACATACTTTTCCCAGTATGCTTTATATGTTAATGAAAATAAGGGCCGGATTTAGAACAGGGTGTAATATAATGAAAACCCCAAAATGAACTCAGTGATTTTGGGTAACCTCCATATATACATCTTCTTGGTGAAACCACAAGTACGCTAAGTGTCCTGCAAAGTAATAATGGAAAGTGGACTTCAGTCCTGGGTGGATGTCTAGGGATAGGGTGGGTGGAGCATGTTCGTCACTTTTAGAAGTTAGGGTTTGATGCTTTTCACCAAGGGATCCCAGCCAAGGCCCAATGCTGTAAGGCCCAGAAAAGGAAGGTCCCTCCCCTATGCTTTTCAGTGCTGGACCATGGTGGGAAAGGCTCAGGGAAAGGTTGTCCTTTCCGTGGGCCTCACTGACATGGTCAAGCACTGCATGATTCGAGGGGGCCATTCCCTAGCGTATATAAAATACCGCATGAACATATGCATTCCTAATGCACTAATCAGGGAACAAATTGTTAACATCTAATTGAACTTATAAGTTTTGGAGTGACCTAGGCCAAACCTTTCCATCCAGTGTGACTAATACAATGTATTTCCAGTTAACTGAAATTTAAAATATATGTGCCTATTTTATTTGTGTCAATATTTATGTTTTTGTTTTACTGATATTCGGACCAAGAAAATTGCTTCTTGAAAAGTAGCTCACCATAGACAATTGATGGCACTTCCTATGATGTCAATTTCTGTGATTTCACGTTGTATGTAAATTAGGGGGGCCTCACACATTACCTTTCTGCCCGGGGCCCCAAAAGTCCTAGGACCGGCACTGCCAACAAGTACACTGTAAATAGTTCAAATAAACAATGCAATGCTGAATACAGTCAGGCAAAAAACATTACGTCAGTCCTTTCAAGGCAATTCAAATAATACAGTGCACTGTGTGGTAGAAGGTAAGAAGTAATTTACTGGAATATCACAGCATAGACCTGCCCCATCACTGGCTGGGTCCGAATGCAGCTCAAGCCACCATCAAACAACAAAGTGGGGAATTTCAACCAGAAATACGAACCACCATACACATCGAAATCCTTACACCATCATTAAATAAAGAAGCCAATATACCCACGCGAGATTTATTTAAAAAAAAAAAAAAAAACACACCACACAGACAGAAAACTTTAAAGACAGATCTTACACGTGACCTTGCAAATCCAGTCAACATCATACAACATCTTCTCCCTCTCTGACTTTTCATAACTCTAGCCGTAACCTCACACTCAATGTCACAGCATCCCTGTCCTGGATCCAAACCTCTAACCACACTAGAACCTGGGTCCTCACGTAGGGCAAACACCTCTCATGGTCCCACTGCTTTCCATTGAAAACCACAGCACTCCTCAGACTTTGAAGTACCTGAAACGGTCTAGAAATTTAATGATTGGCTGAGGGGGGGCAGCAGGAGAGGGGCAAGGGGTTGAGGGGGGGGGGGGAAGGTGGGGGGGCATGGCTAGCAGGCCAAAATGGCGGCTGCCTAATCTTCAAGCTCCGTGGCCTGGGCTCCGACATCCGCTGTAATCCATGGCACCGGATCACATTCGTGTCCCCAGCAGTTCTCCTAGGCCGGGGGCGTGGCAGGACTGTGCGAGATCTGCGGTAAGGCTGCTGTGAACCGGACCCTGCGTTGGAGGGGAGTACTGGTGGGCCTAGGACAAGCGGCAGGGCTGGCCTCATTTCTGGGAATCAAGCATAGACTTAGTTCTGACATTTTAAAGCACTCTATCGCTTTTAAGGTGTCTGGCCCTGAATACTTGAAACAAAGCTTCCAATGGTACACTCCCTCTAGGTCCTTACGCTAATCTTCAGCATTTAAAGTAACTGTTCCCAAAGTCAGAAGATCGTACTGGAGAGGCAGAAGCTTCATTTTCTGTACTTCCAAGCTTTGAAATACTCTTCCCCCTTACCTTAAGAAAATTATAGGACTGATGCCCTTCAGGAAAGGTCTGAAAACATGGCATTTCAATCAATAGTCTGCTCTTATTCATATCTTTCAGTATAGCTAATAGGTTACCTCCTTTTTCAGCTAGCGCCCAGATGTCTCCGGACAGTAGTGCACTTTATAAATCATTATTTCATTCAATTAACACTACTGTAACAGACACGGTCCATCAAGATTACCCAGATATGAACTAAGAGAACACATCAACAATGGCTGAGAGAGGTACACCATTAGTATGTATGACCCGGATTCTCAAACCACATAAAGAGTCCATAAAATCAAAATCAGCCACGCTTTTACACCCGTTCCTCAAGCTATCCAATGAGCTCCATGGTCCCACTCTTGTACCCTTAATGAAGGTTATCAACGCTAAGCTAGTGCTCCCCTAGCCTATGGTTCAGAGGTCATGTTCGGAGGAGGCCCCCTTTTGCTGGACAAGCTAGTAGTAAGCACCTTTAAAAAAGTCTTTCATCTACCCAAAAGTGCCTCTCCTGTGCAAACCCGGCTTGAATTCAGCTTGTGCAGTCAAGTACTACAAAGACAAGCCACCTTCCTGAAAATCTGTTTAAGCTCCGCTCAGCAGGCACCGACACGCTGGAAAAACAACTCTGGATTGAAATATCTAAAACGCCCAGCCACTTTGCTGCTCAGGACTACCTGGATCAAATCATTCAAGAACCTACAGGCAGCTGATCTCAAAAAGCTAATCACCAATCTGGCACATCAAATATCTTGGCTAGCCGACAAACAGAAAACGGCTTCATACTCACCCGCCTAGTCGGTTCTGGGTAGTTACACCAAACTGGGGCCGAATCCAATCAAACATACATGTCAATGCAGATAAAATACCAACTTATGCGATACTGGTTTGAGGGGTCACAGACCTTGCACTGCCTACCCTTACAAAAAAGAGAAAGTCTAAACAACCTTTGTAGGCTCTGCCTTTCTTGTCAGGAAACAGCAGTGCATATCACCTGCGTTTCCCCTGCCCTCCTGGTAAAAATACTAGTTCCTGGCACTGGGAATTCATTCATGCAGACCTGCTGTGATTGCCTGCCTCTTATTTGTTTATTTGATGAGTTTTATATAGCGCTGGCTAGACCCGGAGGTATCAGAGCGCTTTACATGAGAATTACATATCGTTACAAGGTTACATCAGTTACAAGTTACATCTGTTACTAGGGCTTTACATAGCATAGAAAAACGAGACTAAAGGAGCATAGAGGGTGAAGGGGATAAGAGAACAAGCATTTGCAATGCAATAGGTCTCGCTTTTGCGAGAGTTTGAGCTATTCGCATTATAAATGGCAATGCCTTTTATTTATCTGTTTTGAAAACTTGCAAGAGGTGCGTAAACATGCACTCTGTACTTATAGCCTTTGCTTACGAGAAGCAAGGCTGGCAATAACTGCTCCTCTTTTACTGCCAGTCTTGCTTCTCGTAAGCAAGACTATCTGTACAAAGTGCGTGTTTACGCACCGCTTGCAGGTTTTCAAAACACATAAATAAAGGCA
This sequence comes from Calotriton arnoldi, assembly GCA_963921515.1. Classification (NCBI taxonomy): domain Eukaryota; kingdom Metazoa; phylum Chordata; class Amphibia; order Caudata; family Salamandridae; genus Calotriton; species Calotriton arnoldi. The sequence continues at coordinate 805,923 of CAWUFW010000927.1, forward strand.
GAGTCATTTACAATGCCAATAGCTCAAACTCTTGCAAATGCGAGACCTATTGCATTGCAAATGCGAGACCTATTGCATTGCACATGCTTGTTTAAATGGGCACCAAGTTTACACAGGCGTACAGTTTTAATCATACAAACTACGTATCGCACAAACGGTGTGGGAAACTAGTTTCAGTGAATATTCATCATTTGCACACCACAATGTGTCATGATCAGATCACAATCTTTTACATCCCTTATCAGAGCTCCAAAGATATGCGTTTCATTTCTGCAGATATATTTTGCAGGTAGTCAAATGTTGTGCGCTAGAACAAACCACTACATCGTACAGCCTTTCCTTTCACACTCCCGGTACCCAGCTAGATTGCCACCCTTCACTTTAAAAACTCCCCTCACTTTACAGCCGGAAAGAAAAGCGAGCACCGTCGCAAGGTTGAAAGATGAAGCAGCAACGTGTCAGAAGACAGGCCAACATTTGACCTCTGTCCAGCAAGAGGGGTGTTTCGGGGATCGGTATTACAGTTACTCTGGCTTGCATCGGAGGTCGGTCGGCACCCTACGGAACCTTTTGGTGCCATGGCGAAGGGTGGGGTATGGACACAGTCAGGAAGCAGCGGTGCTCATGGGGCAGCGGGGAAGAGGACTTGAAAGGGCTGGCATAAGGGGACATGGGCATAAGTTATGCAGTCTTTGTGCCCTTAGTTTTCATCCTTCTGAGGCAGGTTGGATGGGTGGCAATTCCTACGGGTGCTCCGGACACGCAGGGGGAGGGGTTGGGCGCTGTCTGGGGAGGGGTGTCATTGCGGTAAAAAAGGCGAGGGAGGACCGGGGGTTGTTGGCGCAGGTGGTGCAGGGCAGACGATCGCCTGCAAAGGTGACAGGGCATGAAGTGCAGTGTGGGGAGCTGGGGACACTGGGACAAACAGTATGGGCAGTTCCGCGGAGTGGAGGGTGGGGGAGGCACCCGACGCTGGCACAGGTGCCATTTGGCGGACAATGCAGCGGCACGCATGGAGGGCAGCATACCTTCCCTTGGTCCCATCCCCCCACCCACCACCCCCTAGGGTCAGCCGGCAGCAAGAGTGGAACAGCGTGCGGGGGGATGGGGGGGGTTGCATAGGGTAGGCACGGTAGGGTTTGAATAAAAATGTGTAGGGTGGCTATTGTTAACGCAGGTCAGGTTTGGGCGAATGCTGGTGAGCGGGGGGGACGAGGAGGGTCTGGGTGCTAATTTGGATGGATGAGCGATGTGGGGAAGGTCACACGGCACGGGAAGAGAGCAGGAGGTATGGGGACAGGGGTGCCGCTTAGGGAGGAAAATTGTTTCCCGGACTGCGGGAGGCTCACGTTGGAGGGTGCGGATGGCAAGGGGGGATCAGGAGCACGTTGCTGTGGGTAGTGGTGGGCAGAGTCGGGGTCCCGGGGGAGGCACTGGCTTTGTGTGCAAATTGGTTGGCTTTGCGGAGTGGGGAGGGGTTCCGGTTTCGGGGGGGGATCACCATATGTTGGTCTTGGGCGCAATAAATGGTCTTCGGAATAGGACGGAAAAGGGGCATTTGTCCAGGGGTGAAGTAACGGGAATACGGTAGCGAACGCATACACACAGAGTAGGGTTTGAGAGAGACAAAAGCGCGCCAGAGGGAGCGGCAGGGGTGGTGGGGCAGGGGCACTAACTTAGGCGGCTGGAAAAGAGGCAGCGTCAGCTTCAGTTACAAGGTGAGAGGAGAGATAGGGGGCCGTCCGAGGAAAGGAATTTCTTAGATAAGGAGAACAGGGTGGAGCTGGCTATACCCTATTGGGCGGTCCGGCAAAATCTGGTCTGTACCTGGTGGTGTGGGGGGGATGGGCTGCTCCACCAGGCACGGCAGGAAGCGCCACCTGAATGAAGGGATTGGCGCCATGCGCACAATAGCCGGAGTCCTGTAATAACGGCAATATACATAGCTGCCAAGGTTTCAGAGTGCGTAGGTGACATTTAATAATTTCACTTTAAGTATCAGTGGCATTCAACAGTTATCAGTGACACTTTATCGCAAACAAAAAACAAGCAGCGAAGACAAGGGAAACATTAAGTTCACAAATTACACAAAGTTAAGGAACAATAACTCGAACGCGATCTTACAAATGCTTGAAAGCACCGGAAACCGAGGCCGCCAAACGCTTTGCTTGCACCGCTACAGGGACAAGTATGTTTGCAACAGGGGAGACTGTTCTTGGACTGCTGGGGGGCTCACGGTGGGGTTGCGGATGCCAGGGGGAGACCGGGACCACACAAAGAAAGTGAAAGTGCGCCATGCGCGCCTTGTGCTGAAACGCCGCCAGCCGTACGCGTGCACATCTCCTGTCCTCCGTACGCGTGTGTGCACATCTCCTGTCCTCCGTACGCGTGCGTGCACATCTCCTGTCCTCCGTACGCGTGCGTGCACATCTCCTGTCCCCCTTCCGAACTCAAGTCGACGACAATAAGTCTCGCTAGCGACAGCGCTTCGCGCTGCGTCGCTAGGCGAGACCTAAAAAGGGGAAGCAAATGCAGATCAGATCATAGCAGACCGGCCACCAAAAGTCAGAGTCAAACAAACAGGAAAGGATCCAGAAACAGCACATCCAAAGCCGGCTTTCCTCACAGCGTCAGGTCAACAATTTGGGAAGGAAAGGGTCCCGAGGGAGGGGGCAAAAAGTGTGCCTCACCATGATCTAGCAATGAGAAGAGGGGTGAGGGAGACTCCAGAGGGGTCAGTTAAGGGTGATAGTCAAAAAGGTGGAACAAGGCGCTGATCAGCTGCATGAATCAGTCAGGGGGGGAATGGCGAGATCGTAAGATGGAGGTTTTAGATTCCAGGACCCCAGGTACCTCGCAAACAAAAATGGCGGCATTGCGGGCAAACACAAATCGGGTAAAAAATTCCAAAAAGGAAAACCTACCTCACGAGCAGGTTGAATGGGGGCAGATACCAGATCAAGAATGGAGGAAGTCAGGAGGTCGATCACTCACGAAACATCGGAATCCAGGAAAAGTAGGCAAGACGCGGGAGCTCAGGCAGCAGCCTCGTGGGGGAAGGCAGCTACGGGGTCAGGAGGGCGCGTCAATGCGAGAGAGGGAAACCAACTCGGTGACCAGGGCAGCCGCGTCGCGGAACTCTCGAGGCGGCTTGGTCGGGGGAAATCAAGACCCACGCATCTCCGTCGTAGCCCCGGAAAGGTGCCAGCAAGACTCCAGGCAACTACGGCACAGGACCAGCATGTAGGCAAAGGCAAGAACTCCTTGCTGCATTCACGTTGTTTTTCGTTGCCGAGCAGCGGGATGGCAGGCAACCGCGTCTCGGGTCCAGAAAGGAAGGCGGGTGGCCACACGTCTCAGCTGCAGTCCCAGAGAGGCGCCGCAGGAAGACAGGAAATTGCCGCAAAGGTCAGGAAAGGAAGCGTTGATCGGTGGGGCCACCAGGGCAGCAAAGTCCGGCATCAGCAGCAACGCAGCGGACAAGCAACCGGCAGACCCACAGGAGTTCACCAGGAGGTGAGGGAAGAAAAGGAGAACCAGCAGAGTGAAGAAGAGCACTGTGCCCGATGACCGGCTGGGTAGGTGAAGGCCGAGGTGTGGAAAAGTATGTCTGTTGTCTTGCCATTAGCTCAGCCATTTTGCGCTTCATCCTCCATTGCGACCCCTCTACAGGGGTCACGAATGCTCTGTGGCTTCACATCTTGATTCACCTCACCTCTGCACTGCCACCAACGCCCTGTTCCTGATCTGACCTGACCTACCGCCACCTGCCTGAACTCATGCTAAACCAGCCGAGCAGGACTGTCCGTGCCTTTGTTTGCCACAATCTGACTGAACTCTTGCTAACCCCAGTTGAACAGGACTGTTCACTTGCGCTTACTGTCCTCACCCTGCCCTTCGCCCTACAGGGTTTGACAGCTACCATCTTCGGACTTATCAGATTGTCCTCTGCTTGTTGTGTAATTATGAGTTTCACCTACCCCTGCAGGGGCCCAACAGTGACCATCTGCTAACTTATCAGATTGACCTCTGCCTGTATAATTATGGTGTTCATGGTTTTACTGTACACGTCTCCCTTTGTATAATTATGGTGTTCGTTTTCTGTATACATCCCCCCTTTTCATAACCATGGTGTTCTTTCTTTACTATACACGCCTGGGGTGGGGATGAAGGGTATATAAGACGTGGAACCAAAGTGCTTGGCAGATTGCCACCTCAGACAAGCTGCGGGTGTCTGTTGCTGATGCTCTCTCTACATCTCATGAGATTGTAATAAATATCCTCTCTCTCGGCGCTCCAGTGTTGGTCTCAGTTTGTATCCCGGACCCGTGGACTAAGGGTGGACCCTGCACCTTTGGGTGGTCTTCCAAGGAGACCCCCAAATCCACAATTGGCGCCCAAACGTGAGGCACCATCAGTGACACGGCTGCCCGGTCGAGGGGTCCCTACGAGGAAGTTTGAACGGACGGTGGTGGAGTATACCTACGCGAAAGAGACCCTCGTCTTCGTAGCCACCACCCGACCTTCGCTGCATCTGAAAAGACCCCCGCAAGTGGCACCGGTCCTGGAGCCCCCGATAGACTTGGACGAGCTTTGCAGTAAAGAGACCGCCTGGAGAACGAGACAAAGGATTCTGGTAGGATCGCCGGTGGGCGATACCTTTTGTTTGTTTGGTTTTGGTTATCTGTTTTTTTTTATTTTTTTATTCACTCTTTGCAAAAAGTGAAGGTAAACGGGTAATGTGGACTTTTTGTCCGGCTTAGAAACTTGTGGAGACGCTTGGTAAGATAACATAGAAAAGCATGCCCATGTGAAGTAAACTTGCACGATGGTTTTGTTGTTGCACATCTCGATCAAGGGTGCTGGAGGATAGTCAGCCGGCTCCTCCGGAAGGTACCCCTAAGTAAGGACATGTACATAAAGTACGGTATTTCTCCCATAATGTATAACTCATTGTGGCATAAATACACGTCTAAGGATACAGAGACTCAATGGCCTATGTACGGCTCTTTCGAACCCCAGAAGCTTGAGGCCGTAGAGGCACAACTTCATAGGAGGAGGTCCCGACAAGCAATGTTTGATGCCTTGGGTCAGTGGAAAAAGGAAGGGACTGAGAGGGTGAGAAGGGCTCAGGCTAGATTACAGAAAGAGGCTCGGAAAAGTGATAAACAGGCATTAGAGGAATTGCGACGTGAAAAGGTTGCTTCAAACATCGCGTGTGCAGATAGGGAATACAGGTTAAATATGTCCGGTCAATACGTTACGCTCCCTTGTCACGAACGGACCCCCAGGAGGAGGAGTTTCTCCTCCAACCATTGCCACCACCGTACCATGTCCCTCCCCATCCTATCCCACAGCCGGCCGGTGAGAATGCACCACCCCCTAACGCCCAACCTCCACCTCCCGACCACACTGCCCCTCCTGCTCCATCTGATCCCGATTTAGCCCCCTCTGTTCGATCACACACACCCCGCATTACACCTACAGAGAAACAGGCTCTGAATGAACTCGTTTGCACCTGCCTGAAGGATCTTTCCACATCAAACCAGATCCGTGCGATCTATGAAGCCTATGCACCACCCTGCAAGGGCTACTTCCTACAGCAATTTGCTCATGAAATACTCTCTCTTTATGAGAAACGCCACGGAGTAACACCAGCAGGCCATATTACAGAATTGTATCGTAAGTTGACAGAGGGACGAGGAAGTGCTGAGGAAAGCCACAGCTTGTTAGCATTTACACTACAAATGATGGAAAATTTGAGGAGAGACCAGGAGGAAGAGGAAAAAGAACCAGTAGTGGAGGGAGCGATGGGAGGTCATATGGCACCGATAAGGGAAGCTGCTCCAGTTTGTCCCTGCTCGAGGACAGGGTACTGCTGAGGGATTGGATAGTCCGGATGCAAAGAGCAGGATGTTATATAATTGGGTGTACACTCCGTGGCTTCGAGCTGACATCTTAGCTTTTAAAAAGGACTTACCCGACCCCCGGAAGAATCCTATTGGATTCTACGAAGGATTGGACACGGTTATTACCACCTACACCATGACCTTAACAGACATAGATCAGTTTTTTGGGCTAATACTGCCGCCAGACATCTGGAGACCAATAAGGAAAATAGACGATCAGACCGTATTCGGTCACAAGTGGGAAGATTTAGTAACAATGGATAAGGATAGAAAACCAGGGGAAATGGCAGCGGAAACTATTTTAGCACTACCAGGTCGCATAGTAACAAAGCTGAAGGCCACCATTCCGGCCAGAAAGGTTGACTGGACAATCATTACTGCGTGTAAGCAAAAGTCTGAGGAAACAACGTCTGACTACTTCTCTCGACTCAGCCAGGTGTTTGTTGACTATAGTGGACAGGACACGACGACAGACAGGCCGACACTTGCTAGTTCAGACTTTTGTTAAGGGATTGTTGCTACCGATCTCCACTAGGTTACAGAGTAGCGAAAGCACGTGGCCTGCGGCAACACCAGCGCAGATCCTGACAATGGCCCAATATTACGAACATCTGCAAAATAAAATAGAGGAGGAAAAAGACAGAAAAAGAAAAGACCTAAAAGAAAAGGTGATGGTTTCCCAGATCAGCACGGGAGGGGGAGGAAACGGTAGGGGCCAACAGAACAATTATATGCCTGCGGCTGCTAGAACACACCAGCCCCCACGTCAACTGTCCCAGGACCAGTGTGCATATTGTAAAGAAACAGGCCACTGGCGTGCAGATTGTCCACTTTTGCATCGAAATACCATAGGGAGAGGGCGAGGAGCACCTAGAGGAAGAGGGAGAGGTCCTGCGCCACCCTTTGGCGGACAGCGTCCAAACGTCTTTGATAATTCCAGGCAGGCTGTTACCCAAGATTTTACCACTGATCAGTACCCCGACAACGAGTATGCATGAGATAGCCAGGGACAGGGGAAGGAACCAGTAGAACTTCTTGTCGATCAAACAGGTCCCTATGTCACAGCTAAGGTAGTTGGTACGCAGGGCAAATTTTTGGTTGACACCGGGGCCTCTAGAAGTGCCCTATCAAAAGAACTGATTCCTAGGGCACCCCTGTCCGGCTTATCGATCACCTCTGTAGGATTTGACGGCACGCCCTCTAACCCCCTTTCTACTAAGGTACCCCTGGACATAAAAGGGAACACAGCGATGGCCTCTTTTCTGCTCTCCCCAAATTGCCCAGATAACCTGATAGGCATTGATCTGTTAAAACACTACAGAGCCACCATTCGCTGTTCTCCCCAAAATGTCCGAGTCATATTGTTTGACAATGATTGCCCCATCGGTTATGAATCACGTTTTTATTGTCTCACTGATTCCGAACAGCAGGATTTGTCCCAATTACCAGCTACCCTGTGGGCTGTCACGGACACCGATGTGGGGGAGATTGTCATGGACCCTGTCCAAATAACAGTAAAACAAAATGCACCTCTTCCCGCCTACCTCAGTATAAGATTTCTGCAGAAGGAGAAAAGGCCCTCATGACTATAGTACAGGATATGATTACATCAGGGGTAGTTGAGGAAGTCCAGTCCAACATTTGCAATAGTCCCATCCTTCCAGTCCTGAAACACACGTCCACCTCTGAGAAAATATACTGTTTCGTCATTGACCTTCGCGCGATCAACAAAATAGTGGTCCTGTGGTCTCTGACATAACTATATTAACAATGATCCCTTCAACTGCTACCACCTTTACCTTGATAGACCTCAAGAATGCCTTTTTCTCCATACCAATACATCCTGATTCACGCTACCTTTTTGGTTTCACCATAAGAAACAGATCATACAGATTCTGCCGGGCTCCACAAGGGTACACCGAGAGTCCGAGCATATACAGCCAAGCCCTTAAACAACAGCTCGACCAGATACAGTTACCACCCGGCACTGTCCTCATTCAGTATGTCGATGACATTCTTTTTGCTGCGGACACTCCGTCCCTGGCCCGCACCACTTACTACTTTACACTTTCTGGCGTCACAGGGCCCTAAGGTGTCCAAGAATAAGTTACAGTATTGTAGACAGCAGGTGACCTACCTCGGACATCTGCTGTCTAAGGAGGGACGTACACTCACACCTGACCGCATCCAGACAATACTACGCCCTTCTCCTACTACCCAAAGAGATGTTCGTGCACTTATTGGCCTCACTTCTTTTTGTCGTCAATGGATTCCAAATTTTTCCCTCATAGTTAAGCCACTCCTTTCTTTACTTACAAAAGACACACCCACACCCCTCCCTTGGACACATGAACACGACCAAGCCTTTGAAGACTTACGCCACGCTCTTTGTTCTGCACCAGTACTGGGCACACCTGACTACTCTAAACCCTTCTGCCTCTACACCCATGAACGCTCAGGATGCGCTCTCTCGGTCTTGACCCAAATTCACGGCACCAAACAACGCCCGTGCGCCTACTTTTCGGCCACTCTAGACCCTGTGGCCCGAGGTCTGCCTTCTTGTCTTAAAGCGGTCGCGGCTGCGGCCGTCTCTATTCGACAAAGTGAGGGAATTGTTTTAGGATCTAAACTGACGGTGTTAGTTCCCCACGCAGTCGACATACTACTAAACCAGACAAAGACAACACCTCACTAGTGCACGACTGACAGGATACGAACTTACGTTGTTAGCACCCCACATCACATTAAAGCGCTGTACGACCTTGAACCCCGCCACACTCCTGCCCACACCAGATTCAGACACCACAGACACTCCACATGACTGCCTCTTCCAAACAGAAGAACAGACTAAGGGGCGGGTAGATTTGAAAGACATCCCTCTGACGGAACAGGATGGGCAATTATGGGTGGACGGGTCCTGTATTAAACTATCAGATGGTACCACATCTGCTGCCTATGCCGTCACTACTACCAACACCATTGTTGAAACTGCACGCATACCTCAGAAATCGGCCCAGGCAGCAGAGCTTATAGCTCTCACCCGCGCTTGTATCCTTAGCCAGAGTCTAGCTGTCACCATTTACACCGACAGCCAATATGCCTTTGGAGTAGCACACAGTTTTGGTATCCTCTGGAAAGAGAGGATTCTTGACGTCACATGGTACGCCCATCCGGCATGGTGACTTGGTAACTGCATTACTACAAGCCTTGACACTGCCCCGAACACTAGCTATTGTAAAATGCAATGCCCACAAGAAAATCACAGACGAAATAGGACTGGGAAATGCCTTAGCTGATGAGACAGCCCGAGCCACTGCACAAGAAAGAACACATACCGCCATGTACATAATAAAATCCCAAGCAGAGAAGTGGCGTGACGTTAGACAACAGATCAGGGACATCCAGTCTACTGCCACTCCTGGAGAACTTCAACAATGGGAAAAGGAGGGCATGCTTGACGAGGAGAATTGTTTGCGGTCCAAGGACACAAAATTATGGAAATTGCCAAATGCCGATCTCCTCCCATTGTTGAACATGACTCATTTACCGGCCCATACCGATGCTGCCATCATAACTAAAATCTTACAGGAGGTGTGGGATAACAACCAACTCCGGTCTACCGCCACAAGGCTGGTACAGCAATGTTTAGTATGTCTCCGTTACAATGTAGGAAAAGGGACCCGGGTACCACGAGCTGGGTTTGCCATCCCCACGGCACCCTTCGAGGTCTTACAGATGGATTATATCCAGATGGAACGGTGCAACAACCTTCAATATGTCCTAGTGGTTGTTTGCGCATTCAGCAAATGGGTGGAAGCCTACCCGGTCAAAGACAACACTGCCCTAACAACCGCCAAGATGTTGTTGAAAGAATTCTTTCCCCGCTATGGCCTTTGCCGGGTACTCTGGAGTGACAGCGGGAGCCACTTCATTGGAGAGGTAGTCAAACACATATTAGCTGGACTAGGGGTCAAGCTAAAATTCCACGCAGTCTTTCACCCCCAGTCAGCAGGCCTGGTGGAAAGATACAATGCCACCATCAAATCAAAACTAGCCAAAATAGTGGAGACTACGGGGCTTAGATGGCATGACGCATTGCCACGGGCCCTTCTATCAATAAGATCTGTCCCGCATTCTCGCAACTCGTTGACCCCATACGAGGTGGTTTTTGGACACCCAATGAACATTTGGGGCGCGCCCCCTGCTACCACCTTGTCGGATTCTCCTTGTGAAATGCTGAGCGACTACTTGTCTGTACTTACACAAACTTTGTCTTCTATTAATCAGCAGGTTCAGGAAGCGTTGCCGGACCGATCCACGGGGCCAGGACACACCATCCGGCCAGGCGACTACATCCTGGTGAAGAACTTTGCTCGGAAGCAAACGTTGGAGCCCCGGTGGAAAGGTCCTCTGCTAGTCCTCCTGACGACCCGAACAGCCCTACGAGTGGAAGACAAGAAATCGTGGGTGCATGCAGTTCATTGCCGGAAGGTCCCCAGCATCACACAGACTGACCCAACTCTGTCTGCCTACAAGGAAGTACTGGCACACGACCGCCCAGTGTATGGCCTCCAAGAACCAGAGCTCGAACTGTTCGAAGACCACACTGTGCCAGCCAAAGGAAGATACAACCTCCGTCCTCGCACGACCTCTGGGGCTCCAGCGACTGGACAGGAGGGCTGAGCCAAAGTCGCAGGGCGGTAGTACAGTCTGGTGGGGTGGATCGATACTCCTTATAGTGGGGTATTGAGAAGCCTAGCCAGTGAAGCAACCACCAGCTACCGGCGACGCGTAGGGTTCAGTCTCCCTCTCTGACAGCTGTAGAGCCCAAAAGAAGATTGACTATGCCTAAAAACGCAGACCAGAAGAAGGCATTTCATAACAGACTGTATAATCGAAGGTCAATAGTGCTAACAGAATTTCTCTGCCTCACGATCATTCTTACCATCATCTTCTGGATTATAGAGGAAAAAGCGCCGGCAAAAGGTACCATATTGCCGACTGATGCCACACCTACTGAACACTCGCAGGAGTCCTTGCCCCCTTATCTCCAACACAGAAGACCAGACTTTTGGAACAACACTTTTATTCAAATGTTGCATCAACATAATATGGTCCTGAACAAAACGAACTGTTGGGTCTGTGGTCTTCTGCCTCAATCCACGGGAAACCCAATTTCGCTTTTTCCTTACCCCTACTCTGTACAAGCCTCTTGCCTTGCCTGGATGATGCTCATCATGGATGCCCAGCAGACTAGCAACATCGCTGATACCATTCTCCAGCAATTCCGGGACGAGTTATGGTGGAACAAGACAGGCAACACCATCAACCCTTTCTGTCCAACTAACAGTCCCATGAAAATATCGGAAGATGAGCAAGAGGAAATGCTGATCTTCAACACCACTGACCGTCTTCGCTTTTCTAGCTTCAAAAAGAAGGCCCCGCCAAGCGAACATTGCCCCCATCAGTTGTTCGCATTCCTGGACTTATATGCATCAAAGGCTTAGGTACGGAGTACGTTGGGGACAGCTCTTGTGCCATAACAGCAACTCTGAACATGACATTTCCACCACCGCTTGTTGCTTCCCCAAACACTTATTTTGTGTGTGGGACAAAAGCATACACCTGGCTTCACAAAAACTGGGGAGGCACATGTTATATAGCGTTTCTCCTTCCTCCTGCCTATATTGCTGCTCCTCCTCTTCATCATCATCGCGTCCGCCGCAGCAACGAAGTGGTCGACCAAGCAGACACTACCTCTCAACTGTTCCTGGATGCCATGAAAGGCATCCTTCGCTTCTGGGGACCGATGGAAAACAGCAGAGACATTCGCCACCTCATCAGGGTCATGGAAGCAACTGTCAACATCACAGCTGGTATTCTGGCCAACAACACAGCGGAGCTCCAAGCGGTACGCCTCGTCGTTTTACAAAACCGCATGGTCCTTGACGTCATCCTTGCTGACCGCGGAGGAGCGTGCTGCATCATCGGTACCAGCTGCTGTGTGTACATCCCAGATCATTCCTCATCTGTCTATGAGGCTATTTCCACGCTTCATCGAATCACCTCTGATCTTCATCAAGATACCGGCTCATGGTCCCTTGGCCTCTGGTTGTGGCAACTTCTACTGACTTGGGGGTGGAAAGTCCTAATGATCGTCCTGATACCTCTTGTATTGATTTTCTTTTGCTGTCTTTGCATTCAATGTGGTCCCCCACTTTGCGGCCTCTGCGCAAGTGCTATCAAGCCAGTCCCTATAAATACTCATGTCGAGAACAATAAAATAATGATTGAACGTGAGATACAGCTATTGATGGACATTGCAATTGACTAAAAATGATTTCGCTTATGGCAAAAGGAGGGACTGTGGAAAAGTATGTCTGTTGTCTTGCCATTAGCTCAGCCATTTTGCGCTTCCTCCTCCATTGCGACCTCTCTACAGGGGTCACGAATGCTCTGTGGCTTCACATCTTGATTCACCTCACCTCTGCACTGCCACCAACGCCCTGTTCCTGATCTGACCTGACCTACCGCCACCTGCCTGAACTCTTGCTAAACCAGCCAAGCAGGACTGTCCGTGCCTTTGTTTGCCACAATCTGACTGAACTCTTGCTAACCCCAGTTGAACAGGACTGTTCACCTGCGCTTACTGTCCTCACCCTGCCCTTCGCCCTACAGGGTTTGACAGCTACCATCTTCGGACTTATCAGATTGTCCTCTGCTTGTTGTGTAATTATGAGTTTCACCTACCCCTGCAGGGGCCCAACAGTGACCATCTGCTAACTTATCAGATTGACCTCTGCCTGTATAATTATGGTGTTCATTGTTTTACTGTACACGTCTCCCTTTGTATAATTATGGTGTTCATTGTTTTACTGTACACGTCTCCCTTTGTATAATTATGGTGTTCGTTTTCTGTATACATCCCCCTTTTCATAACCATGGTGTTCTTTCTTTACTATACACGCCTGGGGTGGGGATGAAGGGTATATAAGACGTGGAACCAAAGTGCTTGGCAGATTGCCTCCTCAGACAAGCTGCGGGTGTCTGTTGCTGATGCTCTCTCTACATCTCATGAGATTGTAATAAATATCCTTTCTCTAGGCGCTCCAGTGTTGGTCTCAGTTTGTATCCCGGACCCGTGGACTAAGGGTGGACCCTGCACCTTTGGGTGGTCTTCCAAGGAGACCCCCAAATCCACAGAGGCAGTGAACCGGAGCCGATCTCCTCTATAGCTGTCGGAGCAGCTCCACCGGACATCGGCCATATTGTTCAGGTTCCGCCGCCAGAAACATCGACCACGATTCCATGGGAGGTCTCGAGTCTAAATGTGGAGACCAGAGAGGTGAGCACCGCCGAACAAAACAAGACCCCAGGTATGTAGAAAGGGTCCATGGAGGGGGGAGATTAAAGAGGATTTATGCCAAAAAGGCGATCCCTGGCCGGGAGCTCCCGGCCGTAGCTCCTCACCCGTCGGCCATCTGAGTTAGTACTCTGCCTAACTTAGTTAGTGCCTCTCATCAGAAGACCCCCATCTTGGCAGGAATATTCATGGAATTCATTCAGTCGTTAGAGAGATTACTGACCAAACTTTGCCCACACTGACCAATTACACTGAATTAGGAAAGCTCTGGAGCCCGAGCTCGGCTGATCACGCCGCTTACGGACCAGGCTACTTAGCAAGGCCAGAGAACCATGCTTGTGATTCGCGTGACACCAGCCTCAATAGAATCTTGCACAGAGAACTTTATAATGGTTTTAATTAATCATACAAATAAAGATATGTTATGCATGACCTGGCTTTACCACTCATGAAACCCTGGATCTGCATGACAACTGCAGGGCAACGGAAAATAAACTGTGTTTGGATTAGGAAGGCACCCGGTTGGAGAAAGAAAATTATAGAGGGTGAAAGATTTACAAAAAAATGTTCCATGATTGCTGTATTCTTGTTTAACTGGGAGTAGATGTTAGCCTGCAGCATAACCATGCATTTATTGAAAATGGTAATAAAACATGAAGTAAAACCTGCGAGATGCATCTAGACATCCATGGGTGCCCCAAAAGACCAATGGCTGATGGGGTGGTGAGAGTTAAACAATAATGCTATATGCAATTTCCATGTGTTTAACACCTGGAGCAAAGTCTTATAATTTTTAAAAATGAAATAGCAGCAATACTGAAGAAAGTTTAATTCAGGCATTTAGCCTGTCCATTTGCTTGTGAATGGTAGCCTTATAAAAAAACGAAAATTCCAGTATTAAAGTTATAGCTCTCTAAAAACAAGAGCTAGATTACCGTCATGATTTGCTACCTGCACTCTCACTCATGGAACCAGGGTGCATCAAAGGGCAATTTTCCATTGGTTGGATGTGGTATACCTCTGTACCAGGGGTCTCCAACCAGTGGATTACAAGCTGCCAGTAGCTCTTTGACACCTTCAGAGTAGCTCACAGCCTTTAGTTCATTTTTAAAAAAGCACAAAGTCATATTTTTCTTTTAAAGTTAAAGGAAGGCTGGGTTTATTTTACATTCTTTTCTTCAGGCAGCAGAGCCTGATAATGAGGAGTGGAGTCAGATTTATGACACAGGGCACAGAGGTGAAGAACTGAAGCACTGAAGTATTTACCTCTTAAATAAAAGTCCTTGTCAGCTCAATATTGGAGCATGAGAACAAAATGATGTTTCCGAGTACTTTTAAATGGTAAAGAATTGAAATGAAAAGTTACCTTAATGATCAAGTTAACTCTTCTTTTTAATTTTCTCTCATTTCAAAGTGTTGCCTTTACGACAGACATCTTGCTCACAGTGTCCGACAGACACGGTGCCATATTTATAACTAAAAAAATACAGCCATTATTTTAAGTGGGAGAAATTTATAGTGCAGAAAAATGTTCCATTTCATGAACATTTTTGCAGAACTTTAAATTTCTCACATAAAAAAAAAATGGTTATTGGTATGTATTATACATGTAACTGTGCCACAAATGATGACAGGTATGTCCTGTACCACAAGTACATACAACATACGCTCTCAGTGAACCATACAAATTTATCCCATTCATACGCACTCATGTTCATAAAGCCCCAAAGTCCACACTCACTGACACATGGCAGTTCTGTCATAGTGCCCCTAGTCAAAGTATTTTGTCCAAACCATAGTATCTGGTTCTATGGACATTAGACTTAAAGTCAATGGAGCTGGGCGTGAGGGTGTCTGGTAACAATACTCAAGTTGCTTAGCCTTCAGTATCTCATGATTATTTTCACTAATCAGAAGTCGCTCTCACTACAGAAAAGGTTGGAGCCCCCTGCTCTGTACTGACGTCCAGCCTCTTAGAAAACAATCAGACCATGACTTCCATTCTAGATTCATGTTGGGACTTTAAGACATCCAGGATGCATACATTTTTCACATTAAGGGCAATTGTGTAATTATAGCCCAAGAGGGAAACTCTTGTTTCTGTTTTCAGAACTTTGGGTACACACACTCCCTAAACAACAATTGGTCAAACTGCAGACATTTGATTATTAATGACATACTGAGTTAGTTCTTAAAAGGGAGAAACTGTCTTTAGATGGCAATGGCAGAAAAAATGCCCGATATTGATACCTGCAGAAGAAGATGAGTTGACATCAGGCACAAAGAGGTTAAGAACGCCATAGAGAGGTAAAAACAGCTTGCCTTCTTACCCAATTTTACATAATCAGCAGTAAGGATTCTGGGATGTCCCTATGCTTGAGAATGCCTGGTTGGGTTGTAAAACCAATTTCGACATTATTCACTATATGGACCCTTTACAGTGGCACAGAAGATACATTTATTATAGGTTAAAAAAAATTAGACCGGCTCCAAGATATCCCGAGGTAGGATGCATTTGAGCAATGCAGTCAGTCTGTCAATTATCTTTCAAAAAACAATTATATTTTTTTAGGACAAAGCTGGCTCTAATCTTGTGCTGCTAACCATTGGAAATGGAACAATTTAGGTCTTTACACTAGCAATGAGTCATACCAAAATGTGCGTAGAAAGGTCTTCTGACTGAGCTAGACCATTAATTGCGTAATGGAGCGACCATCAAAGGCCGATGATAACCGCAGGGAGCCAAGGAAAGCAGAAAGGTGGTAGCCCTCGCTGGCTTTATGCAGGGCTTTAAGTGGGATGATAAAAGTGCTTGGGGCCTCTGTAAGGGGCTTGCCTATGTAATTAAGGGTGTGGCTTAAGCAGGTACACTAAATATCTGGGATTCCTGTAGTGTGCCACCCCACCGCTTTTTTGGTTCCTTTCTGAACTCTCCATTATTGCATTCAGATATATAATGACTCGCATACACTTAGAACCAACCAGGACTATTGGCTCTCTCAAGGGTTGTTAACTCTTTAGGATAAATGAGTAACAATAATGATTACATTTAAATAATGAATTTTGAAAAGGTTTCAATTCTGAAATTGAGAGATTGAATTAAACATTACTGAGGTCTGTGCGCTCTGCATAGAGGCTAAGAATTGGATGACCACATGTATTCTGAACCCCTTTATGACCCATTGACGGTAATATGAGAAACTCGCACTGCCTACATGCCATTATAAACACCTGGAGGGAACTCAGGTCAAAGAATACACTTTACAAAAGTAATATGCTACATAAAAAATACTGAAATACAACATCCTGGAACTAGTTAACACTTTTAGAGAATTCAAGATTTGGTGCAACATGTTTAATTTAAACAGGAAATAAATCACTAACAAGGATTACCTTAACGCTTTTTTTCTTCGTTGTTCAGAAAACCATCAGTGTTTTTGCCATCAAGGGTGGGGACATGAAACTAGGGCTAGGTAGGGACGAATTTCAATAGCCATTTTTAATTACTACTGGGTCTGAGACTCGGAGGGACCCAGCCCACTTAAAGCACTGCCCTTATGCATCTTGTGACCATTCATTAGTAGAAGCATCCCCAGTGAGCATTCATCCTCTATATCTGATATCACAGAAGGCAGAGGCGATCTAGAAGAGAGTTCTGGGTTTATGGGTTATAATGCTAGGCACACTTAGAACTTTTATAAACAATGGCGAGGTGAATAAAGGCCAACGCTATTTAAAGTCAGCAGATTAGTAAACATTAGTGTTCAATCAAATTACACAATAACAAATGCTACTCAATACAGCCTTGCCCTCTCGTGCCATGGGAGTTAACTCACCGCTGATTGAGCAGGATTTTCGCAAAACAAACCTGCTCGGATTAAACCTCTCTCTGTGTGAAAATTATTAACAAGAGTCGTGAATTTAACAGAGAAAAAAATTAACATGGGGTATTTGGAAAGGGAGACGTGAAAATGTGCAGGAGAAAATGACAAATGATTCCTGTAGGCCGCAAATGATTACTGCACAAATGGTAGCAGAAAACTAATGTTAGAGATTTTAGCTTTCAAGAAGACTTATTTTTATCTTTATGATCGTTAGAAATTGCACTAGAAATGCTATGAGTGCAAAGTAAATGAAATGCGTTAATAAAAGCGCCTTATGTGAGTGATACTAACTGCATAAAATATCTGAGAAAGAATATTTGCGTTTATATTAAAATAGGAGACTAAAAAAATAATGCAATGGAGCTTTTTATGTGAACAAATTAACTGAGACTGGTTTATTTTTCCTAGAGAAAATGGCACGCTTTACAGAGAAGGCCTCAAAACCACTGTTAGGTTTAATTTGCTTTTTAAACGTAGGCTGCAAAGAAATGTATGTTGTCCTTTGTAATGATTCATATGTTAGTTTCTTGTCGACAAGTATGTGGAAGAGGATACCGATGGAATTTCCTTGCGGACCAGGGAAATGTTTATTTTTGTGGATAACTGTTCTAGTAAAATGTTGCAAGTACTATAAAGATGTGTGCGGGCTTCGGAAGGAGAATATCTTTCTGCTGAAGGACGATGACAGCCTGTTTCTAACAAAGAACTTATGAAAGTTAGGCGCGATGGAAGTAGTGTGATTGAACACCCTATGTTCCTGGATCAAATAGAACTGTGAATGCTCGGGATTTTGAAACAAAGTTTCGGATGGACTTTAATATTTAGGGTATAACTACTAGTGTTAATTTTTACTCTGTTAGACGTTTGATGGGCGATCGGTTGGCGTAGGCGTGTTGGAGGTATTCGAGGAGAGAACTGTGTTGCGGTTTCCTTAAGCTTCCCTTTTTGGCTGCTGCCGTCTGATCCTGACTAACTTTGCTCCTCATACGTTGTGAGGTTGCCCCAGCTGTCCCTTCCGGCCGGAGGGTAAGCTCTTCAGACTATTAGCACGTTGTGCTATTGTTCTTTCTAGGTTCGTATGATATTCTGTAATTGCATTGATCTTATTACAATGCTCTTTTGTCTTTTCTTATATCCACTCACGGCTTGTTAAATGAGATGTTTTTGTGAATTGCCTGTTCTCTCTTGTGATGATCAGTGATTCAATGCTGTGTTGTTTGATTGATCATTCATATTCTTAAGATATAGAGGCAAATTGATAAGTAATCCGAGTCTGTCATTATTGATAAATATGGTTAATGTGATTGGTCTATGGTATTATTTGGTTGGTTTGTAGAATATTCCCTTTGTTGTAGGTCCTCATAGAAGGGATATTATCAGTCTTGACAATAGTGACTCCCTAAAATTCTCCAAAGGTCCATCGGAGGACCCAGTCATTATAGGTATGGTCCAAACTTAGATTATGCGGGGAAAGTCAGGTGGGTATTCAAATTGGTTATTGGTATATACATTTTGCCTCTGCTTCGGCTGCATCACAGCCAACAGGTAATCGCCCTGTGGGGGATGTATGAGGTGACTGCAATGCTACATCCTGCCTTCCTAAAAGGTCAAAATGTCTTCCGATAGTTATTTCTAAATATCGGTCGTTGATATTTACATGATCGAAATAACTAGTTTCAACTTAATGATCAATGTTACTACAGCAGTACAAAAACCACCAACTTCAAATAACATGCGAAGAGGGTAGATACCTTTACAAATGTAAGTACTTGGTAACACAATGCGATATACATTCTCTATCTAAATAATGTTGCATTCTGCTTGCTAGGCAATAGGTCGCTAAAAAGGAGCAATTCAATCAAATAAATCATGCAACCAATTAAATAAACGACACTAATAATGCATACACGTAGTTTATTATTCAGCTTATGGAGCAAAGTAAAACTTCTTGTCAAGTCATGCGGAGGCATCCACAATCCTCATTTAAGTAGGACTGGACCAAATGCACTTTAAAACTTTTATACGCAAATACACTGCAATATTTTCATTTTTCTCACCAGCAATGAATCAAGGCATAACTGCATACCATATTGTAGATAGACGAAATATATACCTGGCATCAGATCTAACCCTTAGAGCCAGAGGAAACGTATTCTTGACATTCCCGAACCCCCACTGCGGGTAAATGGAATCTACTTGGCGATACAAGAGAAAGTTTGAGACACCAGCTATACAAATGCCTAGCGTTACAGCACCGACCTTGTGTGGGACATGAATTTGTGCTCGAAATTACAGCACTTCATTGCAGCTAGAGTGTACATAGATGGGTAGCGTTATAGCACAGACTCGCGAGAAGAGAATTTCGACATGTAAAGCATACTATAAAGCAAAAAAATAAAAATCGCGTGTGTGATCTGACAGCGAACTTCAGCCACTCTTTTCCTTGCAAAAGTATGGTCTATCTACTAATACAACCAACAGTTTTGTGCAGAGAGAAACATTTTTCAAGTACAACACATCTTTTTTGATAGAACGTAATGTGAATCAACGGTCGGTACAGCAGTATGGAGGCAGTTCGAACCACGTATGCCTCTCCGCCCCATGTTCCCCTTTCGTCCGACTTCCCTCTCGCCCCGGCTTTCTCCTATGTGTAAAGGCGCTGGATGCTCACCTGCGGCATCCTTGGATTTGCTCATCTTAATATCACCCTCTGGCTTGGTGAACAGCCTTCAAAACACCCCGCGTTTAGTCAACAAGCGCCAAGCATGCTGGGACCAACGTACACAGCTCTTGAAGTGACGCTTATTCCCCGCCATTTTAGGAGGGGAATAATTTCACACGGGGCCACTGTTGAGACGTATCACTGCTAGGCTGCAAATCTGCGGCAGACATTCGTGAGCTTGTTTATTGCCTATTCACCGGAGGTGACGACATCGCGCTCATCCCCCCCTCTCCCCCATACCCCACCACAGGTTGCGAGATACTAATACTTTAGAAGATTAGGCGAAGGAGGTGGCCATATTATAACTGTTAGTTTGTCATTGATCTGTTACGTTATTATATGGTTCAGGCTCACTTATAATTATTTTTTTGTCCAAATCTAACATTTTGTTTTCAGTATAATCATAGCTGCCAAGGTTTCAGATTGCTATGTGTGACATTTCCACAATTTCAGTGTAATTTATTATGACTGACACTTCAACGGCTATGAGTGACACTTTCTCGCGAGCAAAATCAAGGAATGAAGACGGGGAAACATATAAATATCTGAAATTGACACCAATTTGAGCAACGAGAAACCCTAAGAAGGTCTAAAAACTGCTGCAAAGCACGAGAAATGGAAGGGCACTCATCAGCACCACGCATCAGGCGTTAGACTAACGTATTTTAATGTGGTGGTCCGCATCACCGCATTAAAATGCATTAATCACGCATTTTTTGCACATTGACCACCTGCGGTCTCAGCATGGGTGAAGCAGGTAGTGACTGCGACCACGGTCAGAGCTGCATTTTAACAAAATAGACATCTTTTGAATGGGTCGAGATGCTTTGTCTAGAACACCTGCAATGCAATAGAAATGATAATAAACTAAGTAATCGAAAGATAAATGGAGCAATATAAATGTCACCTCCTACGTCGGATTCCCGGTGATGCTTCTGTAATAAGTGACGTGTGAGGGGAGAGTCTTGCATGAGCTCTGTGTATAAAAAAAATTCAGGACCCTTCCTGTGGGCAGGGTGGACTGCACCGGACCAGGCGGAGCTGCCACGAGCAGGACTGGGCCCTGAGGGGTTGGGCCGCTCCTGCTCCTGGCCGCTTCAGAGGCCCTCGCGCTGCTGGTCGCAAAGATGGAAATTACCCCATCAGTACCAGACCACTCTTGCAGAATGATTCCTAGTGGAAAACTACATCAACTAGCAGCAGGGGGTGCTGCACCACGTTTACTGCCATACCGTAACAGAGGCAGAGGTGAGTGAGGGACGGTAGGCAGAGAGAGTCAGTGACAGCCAGCGGCTCCTGACGGTTAGAGTGGCGGAGGGGGAAGGAGAAGGGCAGGGGGTGTTTAGTCTGTTGTCTTCAGGCCTGTGGCGAACTCGGCGCAGCAAATGACACACCATCGCTTGTATTACAAGAACTGTCTCACGCTGGAACCCCGGAGCTTATTATGTCATACCCGGGACCTACGCTATTATATTATGAACTATCATGCCATGTTTTTCTCCACCCCATCAGTGATAAGTACACGAGTCGGAGAGGATGCTGTTCGTGTTAGGTTTAAATACAGTGCGTGTGTGTGTGTTTTCGTCTTTACTTCTGGGTTTTTACTGTTTAGTCCGTGTAGTATCTTTATATAGAGCTAGCGCCTCGGACAGTAGTCAAAGCACTCTGTGTGGAAAGTTAAGTAAGGAGTAAAAAAACATGTGGCAGGTGGCATTTTCGGCAGTGTGTCTTCTGACGGAGGAGCTCTGTGCAAGGGACACTTGTCAGTCCAGGAGACCTTTACTGCCATTTTCTGAGAATCCTTCACAATGAGACACCAAACAGCTTTTTAAATTACCACTACTTACTCACTACGTTGGACTTTCTACAACTGACTCTTCTGTAACAAAAATATTTTTAAACGCCCTCACGGAAAACCCATCCAAATTCAACCTTAACCACACGTGAACTATAAATCCTAACACTAAGTCGTGACCACACTGTAATATGTGCAGTATCACTAACCCTATGTTTGTTTTAACCCTAGACATCATCCTGTAATGTACCTTATAGTACTACTCCTCACACCTTGTAGCTCTGTTACTGTCTGCTGCTTAGTTGTCTGCCTGTGTTGCTGAGGTTCTTTCAAGGCGCCTGCCCCACTGTCTGTGGGTAGCAAAGCGGGCACGGTGCAGGATCCTGAAGTTTTTGTTGTGGCGGCCACCACAGGGAAGTCAGATGAGAGCATATCTTTAACATGGCTCTCATGCTCCTGGCTCCCTCCCCCAGACAACATAATGACTGTCTTTCACTAAAGCTGCTGGCCGTCCTTATATTATGTTTTTCACACCCAAGTAGCAGAAAGGCCCCATTTACATACCGCTTACAGGCCACCAGATTTCCTATATGGATAAAAGTTAAACTTAGCCCGGACTTGATCACCTTGGATTGTGGCTTGATTTTGCTAGCGAGAAAGTGTCACTCATAATCATTAAAATGTCACTCATAATTCCACTGAAATTATGAAAATGTCACACATAGCAATTTGAAACCTTGGCTGCTATGCATCAGAGTCAGACTGGGTGACTGCATCTCTCAGTAACCGCAGGCAGGCAGGCAGGCAGGCACTGCAGCTGCTAAGAAGATGATCTAATTGATCTGATCATTCATGACCGCGTGCTAGCCTAGAAAGCAAATTTTATAGCATAGTGTTGTAATGAAATGAAGATCCAGTTCCAGGTAAACTTAAGATAGTATTTATTCAAGTAGATGGTTCCAGATAAAAGGTACAGTGGTTCCAGATATAAGGTACAGAGAGCCCCACCAGGAGCAGCCTTCCTGCTGCTCAGCCCATTCTCCAACTGCCAGCCTCAGTCATCCAACATTCCGCAGCATCATCCACACCAACATTCCACACCACACTCACACTGGCTGAGCAGCAGGTACAACACATAGCAAGTGCAACTAGGAGATTATACCGCCACTCAGTCTCAGGCACTTACTGTTTTTGCGAGCCTGGCAAGCGGGAGTCAAGGCAACAGGCAGGCCCCGTCACACTCAGCAGCCCGGCTGCAGGTCTCCATGGCAGCATAAACTTCACGAGACAGTGTAGGAACTACTTAAATGAATGCAGGATTTAACAGAAAATATATACTTCCTTAAACAAGAACACAGATAGCCATTGGACAGAAAGTGTTCGCCTGCACAACAACAAGCATCAACTGCCGCTACTCTTGAAATATACAATGAAAACATTAAAAAATACCAGATAACGTCAGGTATATAAGGGGTGGCAGTGCACTCTAGGGGAAACATGTTTGTATACTTCAAATTACGCAGTGTTCCTACGTGAAATTCGTTGAAAGTCATGCTCCATTTGCATGAGATTCGTGCAGAATCTACAGTGTCTTTGGAGCTCCTGAAAACACGTTTTCCTCCTTGAATACTTCCCTTGAGCTACCTCGGCAAAGACTTCACAGTTTGAAACTCTGGTCTTCAAAGCAGCATGTAGTGCCTTGAAGTGAGCAAACCAAGTTATGTATCAGGGCTTTTACTGAAGCCTGCAGGTGCAAGACTGCTACACAAACCTATTCACTGTACTGGGGCGCTGTGGTGTGGGCACTGTGTCAGCCTGCCGTTTGGTGGTTAGTGGTGCTGTTACAAATAAAAAGACAATGATGTGACAGTTCGCTTTCGCTAACTCAGTGCTGTGAATTCTTCTCTCACAGCCACGAGAGAAGTGTTTCTCATCAAATTACACTGACAAGCAGGCCTGACAGTGCATCTGCGGGTGAGATGCACATTTTGCTAGTGTTTAAACCAAATCTCGAATGACACCCGAAAATTGCGGGTAATTTGCCAGGTGTGCATTGTAGGCTTATATAGCGCATGAATCACCCCCTATAGTCCATCTCTGCCTCACAGCCTGTTAAACTTGTATTGGAGCAGAATTTGAAAATCACAACTTTTCCATGACGAGAATGTGATTTTCCCACGTACTTAAGAAGTCTAGGCGTGTGCCCTGGGGTGCCGCCAGGGCCTTCAAGGTTAGGCTGGGCACTCGCCACGTCCTCTGAAGTTTCGGGTGACTGAGAGTTTTTATCACCATACGCCAACAGACAGGAGCTGAGGCCCATGGATGGCGACGCAGCACAGATTGATCGGCTCTCTCTGGGCCAGTGACCTCTGAGGTCGCAGACTTCCTGGAGAGGCCAAAACTCCGGCCTTTACATGAACAGAGAGCGACTCGCGAGAGAAGCACTAGAGGGCTCTGGTCACGAGACAGCGGCTGCCATCGCCGCCTGCATCTCCAAGAGGCTACCATTCTGCTGGGTACCTGGGGTGAGTTCATTTATCTTTGTGTTTTATGAGGGCAGGCGCGCTAACATTAATCGATCTCTGCATTAGGAATCAGTGTGACCAGAAAGTCTGGAGCCAACAGGAGGTGGCATTTGTAATTACCATGCACAGGCTGGTACTTACTTGGGCCACGGCCGCAGATAAGAGTCAGTCCGGACTCGAGGACTGTGGCGGGTGGAGCTCCATAATTGCAGGCAGCGAGTCTCCTCTGAAAGGCTGGCTGCAGCAGGCAGGCTCAGGCCGTGAGCCACTGCGGGCCATGGCAATTTGGGTTTGCCGCCCGGCCCGCCTTCCGTGATAATCGTCCAGGCATAGGCTGTCCTGACTCCTGTGAGTACCGGGCGGGGCCGTCCAGTGACAGACAGTCATTGGATACACTACCTCGATGATGTCAGGCTGACCGAGCCGCGCCCCGGGGAATCACAATAATGGATTGTGCTACATTGTAGCAGTTGGAGGGAGTGTGAGCCTGCCAGCAGCCTTAACTCTGCTGGGAGCCCCACGCTGGCTGCAGGAGCAGCGAGCACACCACGGACGGCGCGCTGCCACACTTAACAGTTTTAGGCAGCACTTTCAGTGACAGCTGAGACACATGCATATGCATGACAATGTATTTCAGTGCTGTAATGCGGACTACCACACTTAAATGCATTAGTCTAACGCCTGATGCGTGGTACTTGGCAGGACTGTATAATTTAATACATTTTGAGGTTTTCTCTCTTTTGGGCAACGACAAAGGGCGTTTTAGGCTAGAACATCGCATTCTATGTCTTCTTAAAGGTGTGTGCAGGACTTTTGCAGTATTGACGGTGACTTCGATTTTGTTTGAGAGAGTGTAAAATACCTTAGCTACCGAGAAGGAAAGTTTCAATTCAATTAAGGACACAGAGGTGAGGATTATGCATTTCTTTCTTTACTTTATTAACCACAGCTGTCATTTAAAATGGAGCATCGTAATTTTAGCTCCACCTTTACACGTCACAAATACATAACATAATCGTGCACTTAGCATGTTTTCTGTGTGACCTAACAACATTAATATAAAAGTGTTGCACTTGACGTCATTATTTTTTTTTTATATATTCTTTTTATTAACAACGCTCGAGAGATCACATCATTCAAGAACAGTATCATAAGTACATCAGTTGTCATATACAGAGAATCAATGCCGTCGTTTGCATGGACAGAGCAGTCTCGCCCATTGCCCCTCATCTTGCCCCTTATTCCGCCGTCTCCAACCCTCTATACCTTCGCCGTGGCCCCCACACCCTCTCCCATTTCTTTGCGCACCCTCTACTTTCATACACGGTCTCCTCGGCCCTCTGACACCAATCGAGATCTTTTTTCCACTCCTCCACCTGTGGGGGTGCCGAGGCTCCGAACCTCTGGCGATGTTGCGCTTTGCCACTCCCGCTGACAGGGCCAGCCACAGACCCACATATCTGGACCAATCTGCCTCACCACGAATCAGTAATAGCAGCCATTTTGGATCTAGGGGAACAGGCTCTCCCACCACCTCCGACATGACGCCTGTGACCCTCTGCCAGAATGTGGATACCTCGGGACACTCCCATAATATGTGTATGAAGATTCCTTCCTCCCCGCATCCCCTGACACATAGCGCAGAGGGAGCCCGACCCCAAGAATATAGGTGAGTGCGAGGGTAATATGTGCGGTGAAGGATCTTGAGCTGTACCAGTCGAAATCTAACTCGCATAGCTACTTCTCTCGGACCCTGAAGCGCCTCTTGCCAATCCTCGTTATCTATAGCCCCCAGATCTTTGACCCATGCCTCCCTAAGACTGACCAATGCAAAAACAACAGTTGATGGACAGAATGCAGAGCAATGTCATACATTCACCCCAGTACAGAGATCTGGGCCTAAATCCATCGTTTTTTTGCTCACCATGCCATTCCAGTTTGAACCCAGCCATATGCAAATCAGTCTTGACCCTGTGCCTCATGGGAACAGTCCAGCCCGAACTGCCAAGCCAGGTCCTCCCTGGACTGGAAACAAGCATCCTAGGACCGGTTTCGGGGTTTCACCCCTCTTCAGCCAGGATAGCTTGATTACAGTGGCATGGAGAGCACAGGACCCACGTCTGGGCATACCCGTCCCACTCCGGGTGACAAATGCAAAAACAACAGTTGATGGACAGAATGCAGAACAATGTCATACATTCACCCCAGTACAGAGATCTGGGCCTAAATCCATCGTTTTTTGCTCACCATGCCATTCCAGTTTGAACCCAGCCATATGCAAATCAGTCTTGACCCTGTGCCTCATGGGAACAGTCCAGCCCGAACTGCCAAGCCAGGTCATCCCTGGACTGGAAACAAGCATCCTAGGACCGGTTTCGGGGTTTCACCCTCTTCATCCAGGATAGCTTGATTCCAGTGGCATGGAGAGCACGGGACCCACGTCTGGGCATACCCGTCCCACTCGGGGTGACAAATGCAAAAACAACAGTTGATGGACAGAATGCAGAACAATGTCATACATTCACCCCAGTACAGAGATCTGGGCCTAAATCCATCGTTTTTTGCTCACCATGCCATTTCAGTTTGAACCCAGCCATATGCAAATCAGTCTTGACCCTGTGCCTCATGGGAACAGTCCAGCCCGAACTGCCAAGCCAGGTCCTCCCTGGACTGGAAACAAGCATCCTAGGACCGGTTTCGCGGTTTCCCCCCTCTTCAGCCAGGATAGCTTGATTCCAGTGGCATGGAGAGCACGGGACCCACGTCTGGGCATACCCGTCCCAATCGGGGTGACAAATGCAAAAACAACAGTTGATGGACAGAATGCAGAACAATGTCATACATTCACCCCAGTACAGAGATCTGGGCCTAAATCCATCGTTTTTTTGCTCACCATGCCATTCCAGTTTGAACCCAGCCATATGCAAATCAGTCTTGACCCTGTGCCTCATGGGAACAGTCCAGCCCGAACTGCCAAGCCAGGTCCTCCCTGGACTGGAAACAAGCATCCTAGGACCGGTTTCGGGGTTTCACCCCTCTTCAGCCAGGATAGCTTGATTCCAGTGGCATGGAGAACGATGAATTTAACCCAGATCTTTTGACTGGGGGAGAATGTTTGCATTGTCAGCATTCCGTCCATCATTTGTTTGCTGTATCACTAAGACTGACCAGCGGATCCGGGAGGTTGTTGATCAGTTTGCGGTAAATCGTGGAGGTGGGTTTCCCCTGAATGGGGTCCAGCAGCAGCCGGTCCTCCAGCGGGGAATAGTCAGGAATGGAGATCCCTCTCTGGATATGCGAGTGTAGAGCATGCAAAAGCCTCAGATGAGAGTAGCACTGCGAAACATGCATATCATACTCTTTTTGCAAGTACTCAAACGTACGAGGCGAGTCCCCGTTCCACACATCTCCTAAGTACTCTATTCCAATCAGTTGCCACCCTTTGAAACCCGGCAGCCCAGCCACTTCCCTTAGGGGCTCCCCTGCCTACAACGGGGTTCTGCCCGTCAGCTTTCCGGCCCAACCCAATAGTTTGTTGGCGTCCCTCCAACACTGGACCACTACTCTGTGTGCTCTGGCCAGTCCGGTCGCATCCTACGGGAATACAGAAGGGGTTCACAGTTCCCCCGCGGCATTGCTGCCCTGTACACTCTGTAGGCTGGCTCTTCCACCCCTACATAGACCCAGTCATTGATAACTTGCAGCTGGGAGGCCCAGTAGTATAACCTCACATCCGGGACCGCGATTCCTCCATCAAAGACACCCCTGTTTAGCTTATGAAGAGCGATGTGTGGTGAGCCTCCTGACCACAATAGAGTCTGCACTTCCTGCGAGATACACTTGAAGACAGTCGGCGGGACCGGAAAGGGGGTATTCTGCAGTATATATAGGAACCTCGGCAGCATCAACATCTTAAAAAGCGCCGCCCGCCCCATAAGCGAGAGCGGGAGCGTGCTCCAATGGCTGACATCTGCAGTTAGACAACTCATTTGAGGCCCCAGGTTCCTCGCCAGGAATTCTTTGTGGTCCCTAGTGATGTGTATCCCCAAATATTTAAAGCCATCCACCACCACCTGGGCCGAGCACCGCGGTGGAACCCTGGGGGAAGGGCCAGAGAGGGGGAAAATTACCGACTTTGACCAGTTTATGCTGTATCCCGAATTGCTGCCAAAAAGCTCAAATATGTGGAGGACACGCGCCATGGAATGGTACGGACGCGCCAGATACAAGGCAATATCGTCCGCATATACCGAAATACGTTCTTCCCCATCGCCTGGCGCTCGCAGTCCCCAGATCATAAGGTCTCTTCTGACCCAGTGGGCCAGCGGCTCCAGAGCCAGAGCAAACAGGAGCGGGGAAAGGGGGCACCCCTGTCGAGTGCCTCTCCTGAGACGAATGGATCGAGACATGGCACCATTCACCCGTACCCGTGCCGTAGGCCCCTCATACAGGAGCCTGACCCAGCCACAGAAGGATGGGCCAAAACCCAACCTCTGGAGGACCATGAATAGATATGGCCATTCGATACTATCGAAGGCCATTGAGGCGTCCAGCACCATCAATGCCGTCTGCTGGGTCACAGTGCCACTAGCCATGTGCAACACCCCATAGAGCCGCCTCAGGTTGTGTCTAGTACTTCTATCAGGCATGGACCCCGACTGTTCCACATGCACCAGGTCTGTGATGACAGACACTAACCTGTTTGCCAACACCTTTGCCAGGACCTTCGCCTCCACGTTGATAAGGGAGATCGGCCGGTAGGAACTGCACTTGCCCTCTTTATAGATCACCACTATTGTGGCCGCCATTTGGTCCTCCGGCATGTGGCCCACTTCCCGTGCCTCTAGGAACATATCTAGGAGTGGGGGGGAGTATGATCGCTGCCTGCTTCTTATATATCTCTACCGGAAGCCCATTGGGTCCTGTTGCTTTTCCTGATTGAAGTGACCCCAATGCTGCACCCAGTTCCTCAACTGTAATGTCCGCCTCTAGTTGGTCACACACCTCCGGGTACACCATGGGTAAGTCAAAGTCCCTGAGGAATTCCGCACAATCCGTCTCCGATCTCGTGCACACCGGTGCGTACACTCGCTCAAAGTGGGCCGCGAAGGCCTCTGCAATGTCAGAGCTGGTGGACTGGAGCACGCCTCTCGCATCCCGGATCCCCACCACCCAGGTCCTGTCTCTGTCATGCCTCTCCAGCCACGCCAGGAGCTTGAGCGCCTTATCCCTGACATCATATATGCGGTGTTGGGTAGCTAGCGCGTACGCCCGGGCCTCGCCTTCCGCCAGGGCCCGGAGGTCTCGTTGTTTTAGCGCCAGCCGGTGACGCAATTCCCGCACTGGTCCATCCCTGCCTCGCCCTCCAGCTGACTGATCTCCTGTTCTAACTGCCTACTCTGTAGGGTCTCTTCCTTTTTCTGCACCCCAATCAGCGCCTGCGCCTGTCCCGTCAAGACCTTCTTATAGGCCTCCCATAACGTAACAGACGATGTCACCGTCCCCTTATTCTCTTTAAAATACAATTCTGAGCCATCCCGGAGCTTGTCGCTAATTGTCGGGTCCCGCAGCCGCCAGGGATCTAGCCTAGGGAAAGCGGCTCTGTCGAAACTTGGGCCCTGTAGAGCAACGCAAACTGGCGCGTGATCCGAGATCCCCCTCACCATGTGCTTAGCCTCCAAGAAATCTCCCACCCTGACTGCGTGAGTGAAGAGATGGTCCAGTCTGGAGAAAGACCCGTGTCTAGCCGAGTAGAAAGTGTATTGCCTCAATGAGGGGTTGTGGGCCCGCCACAAGTCCGTCAGCCCCAGTGCCATGGCGAAGTCTGCCAGACCCCGCTCTCCACGCGTGTCGGACCGAACCCCCGACCTATCCATTACCGGGTCCATGACAGCATTCATGTCGCCCCCCAAAAGTAGAGTGCCTAGGGGAAGGTCAGTGATGAGTGAGCTGAGCTGAGCCGGCGGCACGTAGCATGAGCCAAAAACTAGCGTGCGCCCCTCCCATCTACCCGCCGCCGCAACAAAACATCCAGCCGTGTCTGCCCAAGTGCCCGTAATTACCAAGGGTAATGCTTTGCGTACAAGAATTCCTACCCCCCGGGCCCCGGATGTAAACCCGGAGTGGGCGACCATCTTATAACCAAAGCGGTCCAGTGCCTTGCATCTGCTGCCCCGCAAATGGGACTCCTGGATAAGAACCACGTCAGGGGCATGTCTCTTGAGATGCTGCATCACCAGCGTGCGCTTAATCTTGTGGCCCAGCCCATTTACATTCCACGACCAGATCGTCACCCTAGCCGGTTCACACATAGGAATTGTGTCGGGCCAAACTCAGTGGGGCACGCCTGCTCCATCACACATCTCTCTGCGACAACCCTCAGTGTCTGTTGGATATTCAAGTCTCGAGCAACTCCCCCCCCCCCTTCCCCTGTAAACAGAACTAACAACAACCCCAAATCCCCCCTCCCTGCATCCCTGCTTGGTGAGCCCCCAACTTCCCACCACCTGTCGCCCCTAAGAACAGTACAAACCAATGTCGAGGGGTCACGGTCAAGCTTCCAGCGTGAAGTGAGATCTGACTGCTGCCCGGGATAATCAGCCCACATGTTAGAAACCCGCCAGGCCCTTCACCAAACATGTCCCCTAGAGCACCGCCGCTCCCCCCAGCGTGAACACACACAGTTTCTGCCAGGCCACAGTCTCAGTGCGATATGCCACAAACAGTCAAGAGGACCAGGCCCCTGCGTTTCAGGAGTAATTTAACCTCTCCACCCTCTTCCCAGTGACTCCCACCCCCCTTCATGTGCCCTGCCGGGGAGCACCACCCAGTGCCCGCCGGCAAAAAGGTGTCCCACCGGATGTCCATCCGTTTCTTGTCAGTTCAGCTAGCCACTGGGAGACCCCCCGGCCTCCAGGTCTTGCTCCGCCTGGCCCTGGTCCGTCGCAGACCTCCGCTGTCCTCCACGGCGATGCACCGTCCGCCAGCCTTCTAGCCAGTCGCTTGCCTCCGCCGGTTTGTCAAAGAAGTACGCTTTTCCATTGTCCAGGATCTTGAGACGCACTGGAAAGAGCATCATGTACTTCACGTTTTGCTTTCTGAGGGCCCTCTTGACCCCCTCAAACGAGCGCCTCTGACGTTGAACATTAAGCGTGAAGTACGGAAAAAACCTGATGGTCGCATTCTCATGCCGGAGGTCGCCGTGCATCCGTGCAGCCTGCAGAATGGCGTCCCTAGCCCTGAAATTCAGGATCCGGGCAATGATGGTACGCGGGGGTGCCCCAGGCCGAGGCTTGCCCCCCAACGCTCTGTGAGCCCGTTCTATCGAGAAGAACTGCGACAAACGTTTGGGCTTGAGATGGTTCAAGACTAAGTCTTCCA